>CM057826.1:101948000-103162215 GCA_030068075.1 Paguma larvata
AATAGATTTTTCCTAGGGACAGAGATTTTACCTATTTCATTCCCTGCTCTTTTCCCAACACTTAGAACAGAGCCTGGCTCATGGTAGGTGCTCAATAAATATTCGTTGGAAGAATGATCTGATAATTATAATAGAACATAAATTCCATGAGAGTAAGAATTCCACCTGTCTTGTTCATGGCTGTTTATATAGTGAGTGGCACAACACCTGCCTTAGAATAGGAACTCAAAAAATATTTGTCGAGTAAATGAGTGAGAAGAATTTTCTGCTAAAGAGTTAGTGGGGAGAGGACTTTTGTGACTACTTTGTGTATTTGAAGAGCTGACAGAAGACTAGTGTTGCTGAAGCTCTCAAAGCAAGCACCATATAAATGAGATAGGAAAAGAGGATAGGAGCCAAATCTGTCTACACCTTTTAGGCCACTTTAAGAATTCTCGGTTTTTATCTTAAGAGCAATGGGTAACTATTTAAGGTGTTTAAAGAATGAGACCAAGAGGGATATTGATGTGCAGAAAAAATCACAGAATTTCTAAGACACATTGTGTTTAGGAAACAAATGTAAATCTGTAGCCTGGGGAAACCATACTGGAAAATTGAAGACTTTTACAAAGTGGTCCATGTGCTCCTCCCTCCCCTATTCTCTTCCCCTCCAAAGCACATTCTAATTCTACAGAATACTAAAGCGACTCTGCCACTGTTGATTCTCCCCCGTAGCAATGCCCTTGCTTTTTTAGGTAAATGAAATTTTTCTTTTTATACTGGAGGGTAGCACTATAACTCAGATGAAATGATTGAAAGTATTTACGTAGAGAAATCCCATAATTTTGGTTTAAAGATTGAAGAATCTTGGGTGTCATGGTGAAAATAGAACGTACAAAAAGAAAATATGATGTAACTTTGGAAATTTTAAGCCTTCTAGTTAATTTCGAATCTTTCCAGGGAAAATGTGTTTGTGTCGCACTCTGTATTTTACTTACAGGTCATCAATTAAGTGATTAATGATAAAATAATCTGTAAATGGTTAAGTATGCCATATTTGTTCCACCTTTTAAGTGATGACAGATTTTTAGGATCTAATATTAGAAATGGAAGATCACAAGGAATGTATATGTTTATATTTAAAATTGGAGTTATCAATTTGTAAGAAGAAAGTACAGTTGATATTCAGTCAACTCCACTGAAATGTGCACATTTTCTCATCTAAGGAAATCTAACTAGTAGGCCAATGTGTTATCAAAAAGTTGTTTGGCAAGGCACCTGGGTGGCTCAGCGGTTAAGTGTCCGACTCTTGGTTTCCACTGGGGTCATGATCTCATGGTTGGTGGGTTGGTGCCCTGTGTCGGGCTCTGGGCTGACAGTGTTGAGCCTGCTTGGGAGTCTCTCTCTCTCCCTCTCTCTCTGCCCCTCCCCTCCTCGTGCTCTCTGTCTCTCTCAAAATAAATAAACTTAAAAGAAATAAAATAATTTTTAAAAAGTTGTTTGGCAAGCATAGAATTAAAATAGAGGATGGTATGAATTATTTATATTAAAAATATTTTTTTAATGTTTTATTTATTTTTGAGATAGCAAGAGTGCCAGCAAGGGAGCAAGAGGGGGACAGAGGATCTGAACCAGGCTCTGCATTGGCAGCAGTGAGCTTGATTCAGGGTCATGAACTGTGAGACCATGACCTGAGCCAAAGTCAGACCCTTAACTGACTGAGCCACCCAGGTGCCCCTAAATTATTTTATTAACATGTTAATTAATAACCATAAGAATACCATCAAGCTATATCTGCCTGAAGTATAGCTATTTGCAGATAGGGTGGCCTGCTAAATGTAAGATAGTTGAGTTGTCTAATCAGGATATCCTACCCCTGGAGAGTACTTAGTAAAGCCTGACATATTTTGTCTCTCAGACTTAAATTTTTAATGTTTTCATGCTTGCTCCCTTTTGTTTATTATTTTATCACCACCAATTAGCTAGGATTCAAGTCATTATTGCTTTCTACTTGAGAATCATTCTAATAAAAAGAGTTTATTAGTCTTTTTAGGGAATTGTTGGCTACCTACCCAATTCTTTTTTAAGAGATGCAGATAACTTGGGAAAGGATGATAGTGAAATACTTAGAAGTACATATAAGGGAAATTTAAAGAAATAGAGTTTGAGGAGCTTATAAAAAAGAAAGCTAAATGTTGGCCTTAAAACTGTCTTCAGCTTTGGAACATTTATTATAGTTTGATTGTTGGTAACAAATTGTTCTCCTTCCCTACCAAGAGCATAAAAAAACACAGTCATATTAATTTTTACAGCTGGAGGGTTGTAGATTAGGTAGTAGGAAGAATTTCAATTTACTAAATATTGGAATGTTGCACTGAGGGAGACTGTAGAACCACTTTCCCTGAAGATTTTAAGGTGGTATAAATATTCTACGCTGTGATTTGATATGGAAATAAAATTCATGGAATTATTTTAGCACCTCAATATTATTTTGCAGTCCAAACATATACACTTAACAAAAAGTGGATTTTATTTTTATTTTTCCTTAAAAGTCAACCCCAAATTTTAGGTCTGTAGTCACTGGTAATCTTAAAGATCGGGTATTTTTACTTTGCATTTGCTTCTTATTAAAAAAAGTTTATTTTCTTTATTTTGAGAGGGGGGTGGCATAGGGGCAGAGAAAGAGGGGGAGAGAGATCCCAAGCAGGCTTCCTGCTGTCAACATGGAGCTTGATCCCGAACCATGAGATCATGACCTGAGCCGAAATCAAGAGTTGGATGCTAACCAACTGAGCCACCCAGGCAACCCACTTTGTGTTTGCTTCTTAGAGGTAGTTTTTTAAACTATTTAATCATTTTTTTAGCCTCCTCAAACTGATAATTAATTATTTAACTTGCATTTCTAGATTAGTTGTTACACCTATATATTTACATACATGCATAATATGTATACATATATATTTGTATGCATATATATAACAAAAATACGTGTCTTTGTAGGATCTCTTGCTTTTAAATTACCCACACAACAGGATTAACCTATTTAAAGCTGAAATAAGGGTACATTATTCTTTTCCTTCAGATGGCTACTAAACACCTGGAGCCAGACCACGGGGTCACCATATGTTGGTTTTCAATTTTCCTTTGTGCGATACCATGATAAGTAACCTTTCTAATCATTGATGCTCCTCTCTGACCTCTTCAGGCTTTGCTCTCCCCCTTGGCCATCAGGATCCTTTATTGCAAACAGCTGTTGAGAGATGTTACTGATAGGGTAATGAGGACAAAGAATATGTTTCATATTCACAACCAAAGACCCAAGATGGCATAGGGTTTGGGGTTTCCCAAGAGCAGAAAATGTGTATATCTTTCTTCCATGATCTTTACAATTGTTTAAAAAAAATTTAAAACAAAAAACCAGCTAGCAATAAAGAGCCCATTTTCTCTTTGTATACTGTTTTACTTCCTTAATGATATAATAATTATAAAATGGTTTGGTAATTTTATAGTATCTCTTTTTCCTTATGTAAACTGAGAATTTTAATTTTCCTAGGTAAATCATAGGGCTCCTTTTCCCATTTTTAAGTGTCTTTAACAGCTATAATTATGAAAACATATAGTTATTGTATTGAAAGCATTTTTGGCTATAAAATAATCCATTATTCTATTCTGATCAATGGAGATCTAGTTCAGTTTTTTACAAAGTTGTTTTCTGAATATTAAGTACATTATTTTACATTAGATAATTACTTTAAAACTCTAATTTTATATGTATTTTTATTATGATTTATATTTGCTATTTTTTTATTATTGTTAATGGTTGAAAACAGTATCATTTATTTGAAAAATCACATAGACTAAAAGTCTGGGAATTGATATTAAAATTTTGAATAACTAAAAATATTTTAAATGTCTTGTCTTATGGAAGATCATGGAATACTTTTGTAGAGTATGGTAACAGTATCTTTTAAAAATCCAAATACAAGGTGTTATTGCATTCAGAAATTCCAATAATAAGAATAACCACATATAAGGTGATGACTAAGCTCAAACAATGAATGTTTATGTTGTGAATTAGTACATAATAGTATTAATTTGGATATAGCTCCCGTTAAAATATAGGCAAAGAATAAGAGGGTATTATGAACATTGAGGGATATTTATATTCCATTAGAATACAAGTCAACATTTTCTAAATGGCTAGTGACTGTATTCAACTGTGGTACATTTAAGAGAAATGGGAAAGTAGTTTAGTTGTGTGCAGATATTTTAGGCATTAATATCAGAGAGAGCTGATTCAAATCTGATTTAATTTGGATTGAAGCAAATTACAAAATCTTTCAGAACCTAAATTTTCTCACGCTTTTTGAGAAGATTATAGTGATGATTGAATGAGATACAAATATGAATATGCCTAGCATAGTTGACCCTATACCCTGAAAAAATGTTAGGGTTAGTTTCCTTTTTTTTTTTTTTTCCCTGACTACAACATTGCTATTAAGAAGTTGTGAAGTGTAAACTTAGTATTTTCAGTAATGAGAGATTCAGTTTTATTTCATCATTGTTCTGACAATGTCAGAACAATGTCATCTGAACAATGTCTTTGTTCATCAAAGTCTGACTTTTGGAAGAATTTTCTATACACTGAACTCAAATCTCTCCCCTTGGCTTTTATACATTTATTCAAGACTTCTCTTTTGACTTGGCATGCACATTTTTTTTCAGTTTGTTTATTTTGAGAGAGAACCAGCGAGGGAGGGGCAGAGAGAGAGGGGAACAGAGGATATCGGTCTCTGTACTGACAGCAAAGAGCCTGATGAGGGGGCTCTAACTCACGAAGGTGAAGTCAGATGCTTAACTGGCTGAGCCACCCAGGTGCCCTGGCATGCATATTTTGTCTCCAATTCTTTATATAATTGGCTTTTTAATGTCTAGGAAAAGAGTTTCAGTTTCAAAAACATGACAAACAGTAAATACAATCACTTCTCCAGATATAAAGGCAAAAAATGCCGGAGAAATAAAATGAACAAAGCATAATAAAATATCATTTATTTAACTACAAAATGTGTTTCTGTGATGAGAAGACACATAGGAAAATTGACAGACTGTGGAATGATGCAGTATAAGTCTTGTTTGTTCATATATGATTGTTTCCTAGAGCGTTAATGATGTGAAGCTCAGGTAAGCTTTCTCACAAAGAGAAAATTTGTGGTATTATATATAGGCTCATAGAAAAAAAGCCAACTCCAAGGAAGGATCTTTATTGTCTATAGTAAATAGCTTAATGGCTCCATTCCCAAAACTCTAAACAATTCTAGTAAAATCTTGAGGGCAAATTAAGAACCTATAAATATATATCCTTTTGTGTTAATTTTTTAAAAAATGACTGATAAAGAAGCTATAACTTGAATCCTATTCTTAATTTTCATGAAAATGGTTTCTGTTGGAGGCAGATGCCTTCAAAGACCTATATCTCTAAGGAGAAAGCATCACAAGTCACAGGGTTTATGCCTACAAAGGATCAACTGATTGAGGTGCTGGGATCAAGTGGCAGCAGAGGTTTAAGAATGCAAAGTTTTTCATCACAACTGTTGATGTTTTTGTTTGTTTTCTGGCTACAAAATTACCTACATTTTCAGTGATCTGCTCCAACCATATTTTTCCCATAAACCCTGTTTTCTTCATAAGTAGGTTTGCATAATGCAAAGTTTTTCACAGAATGTATTTATTACATTTCAACAGAAAGCTTGTATATATCAGAACTAAAAGAGGAAGGGAAGGGTGTGCCAGAAATGAAGAGGAGTTTTAGTTCAAGTGCCAAGCTGGTGAGCTGATGTTTTCTATGTTAGGATAGGAGACATCATCTTGGACATGACTGAAGGGTCATTTATACCATGAAGAAATAGGTAAATGGAAATGACGAGTAAGTTTGTCTGCCATTTGCTTTGGACGGGGAAAATTATAGCTCATTTGAGAAAATTCATCTCTAGGCTGTGCCTCACATAAGAAGAGAGTATGACTTTGTACAGTCTACCTATGTGGTGTTGGCCAAATAGATCAACATGAAAACTAGTGAAACAAGAAACAGCTGAAACTTTGGAGTGTATAATAGAAACAAAAACACAAAACTACACTTCTACAACTCAGGAAGCACAAGATGTTCCAAGAAAAAACAATATTCCCTGAAGATAAGCTTGAATAGCAAATAGCAAACAGCATGGGGAAACAATCCACCATGAAGTGAAAGATTAGCACCCCAATAGAAAAATATATGGTAAATATGAAAAGAATTTGAGAGACATGGGGATCAGAATGACAATATCCAATGTAAGTTGAAGTTCTAGAAGAAGGAATGGGGAAGTGTATATTTAAAAAGATAATAACTAATAATTTTTATGTAATAATTAGATAAAAACTAATAATTTTGCACTATAGCAAAGACAAACTCTTGAAAGCAACTAGAGTTTATCAAAAAGAAACAGTAATTAAGACTGGAAGTGATTTTTCATCACCCTCATAGTGTGCAGAGGACAATGAACTTAATACCTTCGAATGCTGAGATAAGATAAATGTTAGCCTAGAATTCTATATTCAATCAAAATATCATTTTAAAAATGAAGATTAAATAAATATATTTTAAGATCATTAAGAACAAGTGTCTCTTGCTAAATTAACTCTTAAAGGATGCATATCAAGAGGAAAGAAATCGAATTCAGAAGGTATTGGTAGGACATAAGAGAAATTGATAAACACATTGATATGTTGAAAAAAATATTGATTATCAAGTTTTGGGCAATGAGTGATTCACAGGCTTTTAGATTTTTGTAGGCAAAGAAAATTTCTCCCTGAAAATTAGCAAATCAACACAGAGATGCCAACTTTTAATTTTGCCAACATTTTGTAAAGACTCCCATTAGCACTTACATCCTGCCCTCAGCAACCTTACAGTCTATTGTAGCGCCTAAAAAGTAAAAGGAATAAAACTAATAAATAAGAAGAGTCCATTAAAATAAAAAATTTAGTTTCATGAAAAATCTTACCACATTGGTTGGCATCATTCTTCTAATATTTTGTCACAGAATATCAAAAACTCCGTAGAGCAATACCAGTCTATAGCATTTGAGCTACTGCCTGATTATACCCTACCTTTTTCCTGATTCCTGTAAATTCTGTGATAGTGTTATTTTTCATAGCACTAACATAATGCCTGGTGAATAGTATAAGCTCTAATAATATTCTTTTTTTTTTTTAATTTTTTTTAATGTTTTTATTTATTTTGTGAGAGAAACAGAGCATGAGCGGGGGAGGAGGGGAACAGACAGAGAGGGAGACACAGAATCTGGAACAGGTCCAGGCTCTGCGCTGTTAGCACAGAGCCCGCCGCGGGGCTTGAACTCGGGAACGGTGAGATCATGACCTGAGCCGAAGTCGGACGCTTAACCGACAGAGCCACCCGGGCGCCCCTCTAATAATATTCTTAAATGAATGGACAATCATCCTAATTGGTTAGAAATTGAGTCCATGACATTAGAAAGTCTATTTCCAATTTTCAGTGTCATATAACAGAAATTTCCCTTAGTGAACACTGTTGATAACTTCTCTCACCTTCCCTAACTCAAGGGCGAGCACAATAGACCCACATTTCTCCTAAAGAGCCTTCCCAAACTAAATTGTAGGGTTAGAGAAGGGAACCATCGTAACACGCAAGCAATGGTTTATTAGTTCATAGACATCATGAGAATAATCTTAGTAAATCTTAACTTCTCCTATAAAGAATTAAAAGTATGTGAAAGAGAACTATATTCTTCTAGAGTTTAGCTGGTGGTTAGTCAAAAAAAAAAATCAATCTCTATCAAAACTACTCTATCTTATATATTTTATTTAGGGATATTAATATATCTACTATAATGGTTTTTTGTGTTTTTAAAAAATTTATTCATTTAAGCAGTCTCTACACCCAATGTGGGGCTTGAACTCCTGACCCTGAGATCAAAAGTCACATGCTCCACTGACTGAGCCAGCCAGACAACCCCTACTTTGAAGGCTGTTATACAAATTCCCCAATAGCCAAAAATGTCAGAATACATTTAACTTAGTAGTGATCAAGCTATGCATGTATCTATGCAAACAAATATATGCATTCATGTTCTAGGATCCTGCAGTCTAAAGAAGGGTATTTCTGAACATATGAAAATGTTCTCATATTCTTGCATGAAGTGTGCCTCTTGCTATCTTGGTATGAAATAAAATTTTCTTAGTTTTTATCTTTTGAATGAGTGTTTTTTATCTTGGAAAATCTTAATGGAGATACCACAATCTTTATTACACAAGTTGACATTCCAGATAAGAGATCTGTCTGAAAACTCTTCAGAGTCTTGTCTTAGACTAA
This sequence comes from Paguma larvata, assembly GCA_030068075.1. Classification (NCBI taxonomy): domain Eukaryota; kingdom Metazoa; phylum Chordata; class Mammalia; order Carnivora; family Viverridae; genus Paguma; species Paguma larvata. The sequence goes on from CM057826.1 coordinate 101,956,369, forward strand.
TTTAACATCTTGTAAGTATTTCCTATGCATATTTTTACAGTTGCATTCTTTAAACAGTAATTTGTGAGAAGGTAATGCCCTAGCAAAGTTCGAATGCCCATGAATCCACTAGGTTATAAAATCCTGTTAGCAGTGGGAATCTACCTTTCGAAATGTGTCATTCTCTATAGAATAAGGCTTTATCAAAGAGGTCTACTGTGAATCCTTGAGATTAAAGTTTTGGAAATAGTATCTTGAGCTCTTGCCATTTTAGGTAGAGATTTTCAAGGCACTTTTGGAAAATAGAGTTTTTGTAAGTTGACTACCTAGTATGTTTTCCTAATAGATGCTATGAACATTGTCCTTTTCAATGATAGGTTTTCATTTCTGAAGTTCTGTCTAAACTTTAGGCTTCTTGTACTTCTGTCTAAAGTAAGATTTAAACTTAATAAAAGTCATAAAAGGTCAGAAGTATGTACAGTCCAGGATTATGGATAATTTTTTGTAATCATTTTTTAGTGTTTTTATTTCTTTTGAGTGAGAGTGTGTTCAAGTGGGGTAGGGGCAGAGAGAGAGGATGACAGAGAATCTGAAACCGGCTCTGTGCTGACAGCGGAGGCTTGACCTCAATACTGTGAGATCATGACCTGAGCTGAAGTCGGACTTTTCACTGACTGAGCCATCCAGGTGCCGCTTTTTGTAATCTTAACACATTTTTCTAGCAATGCTTCTCTGTTTTTGTGAACACGTTTTTCTTTGAATATGGGTATTTTTGATGCATGGGACAGTATTTTAAAACCCTAAAATGTTAGTTCTACTATTTTTCTATTATTAAACTAAAATAATATAATTAAGAATGTATATTAAGAAACTGTCTTCTATAGAAAAGGAATACTAAAATAGTGTAAATGACCTTCTCATTAAACAGGAACTGAAGGTTTGAAAGGAAGTAGAATTTGTAATACATTAAATTGTAAGAACAGGAAAATTATCTTTATATTATGGTCCACAGTACTTGTTGTTTTTCTTTTTTTAGTGTTTTAACTCTCTTCTAGTTCAGTGGTTCTCCAAATAGAGTTTAAAGTAGATAAATAAAGTAAAATGATGTTTAAGTAGATAAAGTAAGTAAAGTAGATATAGATTAGATTTATTCAAAAGCATTTTAAAAGTCTAATAGAAATTATACGTCTCTTTTTGTGCCTGGTGGGAGGGAGCACTGTAAAGAGAATCCCGAAGAGATCTCTTCAATGTGCTATACACTGAGGGGCATTTCTACTTGTAGGGATGGTGAACCAGAGAATTAAATATATTACTGCTTTATTTCTGAATTGTGTTTCTGTGACATAAGCTTTTATAATTATGTTTTGAGAATTAAAAGAGCAGTTGTGGAGTAATAGCATTAAAGGGAATGTTATACATAAATTTATCTTTGCACTGCAGATTAATATATTTTTATTACTAAAATAAAATATATTATTTTATACTAAATGCTTCTAGTTTAACTTAAACACTTTTTTTAAAATGCTTATCTATTTATTTTGTGGAGAGAGAACATGAATGTGAGCAGGGTAAGAGCAGAGTGAGAGAGAATCCCAAGCAGTCTCCAAGCTGTTATTGCAGAGCCCAACGTGGAGCTCGATCTCACGAATCTTGAGATTATAACTGAGCCAAAATCAGGAGTCAGGCACTTAACCAACTGAGCCACTCAGGTGCCCTTAAACACTTGTAATATCAGTAATGGTGCTAGTTTTAATAATACATAAAAACAAACTGAAAATTTTGAGCATTGTCTTCAAAGTATGAGTTGGGTTTTTTTTGTTTTTTTTTTTTTTTTCCCCTGTTGATTAAAACACTTCACCCAGAAATATGTTGGACAGCTTACTTTAAGATTTGATAGATTGGGATGCCTGGGTGGCTCAGTCTTATTAAGCATCTGACTTCAGCTCAGGTAATGATCTCATGACTTGAGTTTGAGCCCCACATCAGGCGCTATGCTGTCAGCACAAGGCCTGCTTTGAATCCTCTATCTCCCTCTCTCTCTCTGCCCTCCCTTGCTCATGCTCTCTGTCTCCTTCTCTCAAAAATAAATAAACATTAATAAAATAAATAAATAAAATAAAACAAAAATTGACAGATTAATATAGTATGAACAAAACAAAATATTTTATATATATTGCCAATATTAGAATAAATTTTGTTATTGTCCCATGCTAAAGTAGAATAATAAAAAATCATAGTAAAGAAGACAAGACAGCTCCAAACAACATCTGAAATATGTCACTTATGAAAATGACATGTAAATAGCAGCATTTGTTCAAAACCACATTTCCACCTTTCATCCAGGTGGGCTACACTGATGAACTGCAAGTAACATTGCTAGATTAGAAATTACACCATGCCCATGCCCAAGGTCTTTTTTTTTTCTTTTTAAAATGGTCTTTATTTGGGGCGCCTGGGTGCCTTAGTCTGTTAAGCATCCAACTCTTGATTTTGCTAAAGTCATGATCTTGTGGTTGGTGGGATTGATCCCCATGTTGGGCTCTGTGCTGACAGGACAGTACCTGCTTGGGATTCTCTCCCACCCTCTCTCTCTGCCCCTCCCCCACTCTTTCTCTCTGTCTCTCTTTCTCACTCAAAATAAATAAACATTTGTTAAAAATAAAATGAAATGGTCTTTATTTGAATACTACAGTAGGTCAAGGAAGTCATCTACCTGGTAACACTTTAATAATAATTGGTAAGTTTTGCTATTGTATATTTTTGAGAGTAATAAACGTATTTCCTTTCTACATATCATCTCTTCTCCCTACTCTTCTATAGTAGTGAAATTTCTTTTTTTTTTTTGAATTTTTAAAAAAAGATCTTCTCTTTAAGCATTATCTACACCAAACGTGGGGCTCAAAACTACAACCCCGAGATCAAGAGTCACATGCTCTACTAACTGAACCAGCCAGACACCCCAGTTTATTAGTGAAAATTCTGAACATCTGCTAAAATAAGAATTATAAAGAAAAATGTTTAAATGACTCTGCAAAACGGGTAACATCTTCCATAAGAACCTCCTCCAAAATCTTCATCCCTATACTTCAACAGCAGAAAAACACCTGGGATGTCTTTTTAAAGTAATGCTGAGCGTACATAGATATATTTTATGGAAGAAGCAGACATGATTTTAGTCTCTACTTCTGATCAACTTGCTTTTGCCTTCTTTCCTAGGAAGTGTGTAGAGAGCTCTGGTGTCTCAGCAAAAGCAACCGCTGCGTCACCAACAGTATTCCTGCAGCCGAAGGAACACTCTGTCAGACTGGGAATATTGAAAAGGGGGTAAGCTCAAATGATTTATTAACTATTTGACAAATAGACTCAACTGACCAATTTCTGGTGTTCGTATTCGACCATTAGAAAATCATGCGTACTAATTAATTTAACATGTACTTGAGAAAATAGTAAATACCTAGCCTAAAGAGTTAATACACACATACTGGTATCTGCACATCTACAATGTTCAGGAAATTACAGTGCTTGTTTATTTTCTGGCTCAGTTACACCTTTCTGTTTGTATTCATATATATTTATACAGAAAATCCAACAAGAATCCTATAGTTATATAATATAGTCTGTTTAGTCATATAAGTCTAGGTTTCTTTCTGATAAATAATTCCCAGGAAAATTATGTGACCCAGAAATAGATTTTATAACAAGAGTCAAACTAGAGTTGGTTTTAAATTACAATATGAGAGAAAGGGCTGGTAGTACAGGAATAATTAAGCATATTCCTGAGCATAGAAATTGTAGCTAAATAATGTTAATTTCATCATCTAGTGTTCAAAAAATATCATTATTAAGAATTGTTCGAACAGATAAGAGTAGTTTATGCTATTTCTGAAATTCTTTAGGAATTGCTATATATGTGAATTCTAGAATTTATTGCTACATACTGAATTTACAGTAATAACTACGACTGTCTTCTGTTCTCAGTTCTGACTTCTTCCATGTTGGGGTACTTTCAACAAAGATTACACTGAATTTCAGTTTGCCATCTGATGTTTAAATAAAAAGAATGAAAGCTTTTGGGCAGCTGTCACGGTTTTATTAATCCTTGCTGACGGCTTCATTCAGGACCCGTGACCTAGTGCCATGTTGATGGCTTTTCCATGCTGAGTTTGGAAATGTTGGTAAATTGTGCTAAATGTATGAATTGATAGGGTCATTTTTAAAGGATTAAGGATCTTTTTTTAAGACTTTGTAAGTAGCCAATAAAAATACAGGGCCTTCACACACTACCCAAAGTTCTTTCTTTTTTTTCACTGAAGTAATAGAAAATAGTAAGAACTGCATTCTTGAAACGACAGTCTAGGTTTGTTTTGGAGTCAGCAACTCTTGTCAATGACAAGTGGCAATTTACATCAATCTGTACTTAGAAGAAATGCATAATAGTAAGGGGGGAAAGTTAACAGTGAGAATCTTTCTCTTTATTGCCATTAATTATTAATCCTGTGATCTGGTCCATGGACCACAGTTTAATACTATCACTAAGCCTGATAGCTCTTTTTATTTTACTTTATTTTTTAATCCCAAGTATAAATAATTCATTCTTTTAAACATCTCAGAGTCCTCCTACAAGCATTCTGTAATTATATAATCACTTTAAGTAAGGAAACCATGAATAGTGGCTATCTGAGAACACTGCTCAATCCCACTAATATTTTATATGGTAGGCACATATTTAAAATCTTATCATTTATGCTTAATAATAGAACCATCAAATGTTATATCTTACAGCTATGTGCATATATGTGACAGAGATGGTATTTTGGGGTAAATTATGACAATTTTGAGGGATACCAAGAAAACATCCTCAGTAATATTAAAGCGAACAGTATTGAATTTAAATTTACATAAACAAATGAGAGATACCATATGTTTAAGCATACAGAAGAATAAGCAGACAAGAGAAAGTCAATAAAATGGGGCAAAAGTATATTTGATTTCTAAAGATTCACATTCTTTTTTTAAAAAAGTTCATTCATTTAAGTAATCTCTACACCCAATGTGAGGCTCAAACTCACAACTCCAGATCACAAGTGGCATGCTATTCTAACTAAGCCAGGTAGTCACCCCTAAAGACTCACATTCGTAATCTTGGTTAATAGTTGTCAACTTTTTGATCCCCAAACCTTTCTTCAAATGAAGTCAACAGAATTCTGATAGATACATTTGGAAAAAAAGGAAAATATTCTTGTTAAAAGAACCCCTTGCATACCTCCTCACTCTGTCCTTGAACCCTTGTCAACTTCTCACATGCCTCAACAGAACGCCTTGGGCTCCATGAAAAACTATGTAAAAACTTTGTAAGTGTGGCAAAAAGTCTGTGTACCAAGAGATCATTCATATTCACAGCATCATAGTTTCATATAGTCAACATGTTGGATTTTACCACCTAAAATTAATCAACAAAACAAATGTTAGCCATTCTTTCAGAGATATGGAAGATAATAGTTTTAGGAAAGGCCCTAACAAATCTTAAATAAATGAATAAAAAGAACAAATATATATGCAGACTCATAGAAAGAAAAAGGACTGAGCACCATGAGAAGACTCTCAAACGATCTCTATCGTTAACAGTGAGTTTACGAAGAGGCTTTCAAAGAACTACATCAACCAACATGTTCAATTAGGTGAAAAAAAAATACAAAGAACTAGAAAAGGGAGCTGAGCCGTTGTTTATGTCTTATTTATTTTTCATTAACTGCACTCGTCATGTTATTTATTTGTGAATTCTTATTGTTGATTTATTGTTTTTTCCATAAAAGGGAAGCATGTTTACTGTTGCCAGATGCAATTTTTTTCTCTTAAGGCTATATCTATTTGGAAATTAAACCAGAAATTAGAAATTTGACTCAAAACAACCATGCAAAAAGCTAGTGAACAGTTAAAGTGGAAATTTCAATTGGTCTGGTCAACTTTGTGTGGCATTAACATATAGTTGGCATTACCAGTAACGATGGTAATGATGATGGTAATGAATATTTTTAAAGTACTTACACTGTGCCAGATACATATTTGTTCTGTTTAATATTGGCAAAATTCCTATGAGGTGGGTACTGTTTTAACTCCATTTTACAGATGAGGAAAGTCAGTCCTGACTTGAGAGCCTAAGATTAGACAGTAATTTAATAGCAGAGCTGAGCCTCCATACCAGGTCCTGTTTATTTTATTTTTAAGTTTTATTTATTTAAATAAACTCTACACCCAATATGGGGTTTGAACTCATGATCAAGAGTCATGCTTTCCCAACTAAGTCATTCAGGCACCCCTGGCCGAGATCTTTCTGATTCCAAAATTAAAAATTCTGTCCCTCTAGACTGCCTCTGATTTTACTTTACCTTCGGATGGGAAATTTTACAAAGAAAAAAGCAAATTTTTATTGTCACAAGAATAAACTGAGTCACTGAGCCTAAGATCAATGGTAAGACTATATTTTACCCTTTAATACGAGGTGGATTTTTCACTTATCTACTTGTAACAATATGTTATCTCAGGAATTACAATTAGAAAGGGCTATGGGCAGAACATTGAGATAAGAATATACAATTGTGTTACAACTGGTAAAATAATGAAACTGCACTTTATTTATTTATTTATTTATTTATTTAGAGGCAGAGAGTGTGAGCAGGGGAGGGGCAGGGAGAGAGGGAGCGAGAGAATCTAAGCATGGTCCCTGTGGTCAGTGCACAGAGCCCGACACAGAGTCAGACTCACGAATTATGAGATCATGACCTGAGCTGGAGTTGGATGCTTAACTGACTGGGCCACCCTGGCACCCTGGTCATCACTTTAAAATGAGAGAAATCTGTTTCCACATTTCATAGAGATCTTGTGAGGATGGAATAAGATACTATCTCAGTAAGCGTTTAGTGTGCTTCTTCAGAGGAAAGGTGCTAGTGTATATTACTAGAGTATCATTATTCATTTCATTATTTTCCAACCTTAGATGATGGTGTGCAGAAAATTCTTCACCAGACTGTCTTAACTGGCATTAATGAGCATCAGAGAGTATAGGCATGAGGTCGAGTGTCTAAGAAACATGAATGGAATACCCATGACTGCCCTCTGATCCCCAACTCTGAATTTTAAAACTACTCTCTTCAGAAGGAACAAGAAAAAACCTACATACTGTGTAGCCAGCAGGATAAAACCAAAGCTGCTCATAGTTTTGTTATTAAATCCTTTTTTTTTTTTCCTTAAAAAAAGTTTGGGGGTGGGGAAAATACTGCTCAAGTGATAGCATAGACATATCCAGAGTACTGGATCCACAATGATCTCGTCAAACTCTGGCTGCAAAAGATATGGGATCCCTGCCCGGGGGCGCAGTTCCACAAATGTTCCATGTAAGTATGGGAACTGTTCCATGCACATTTAGCAGATGGAGTAAGAAATATGGCCAAAAAATTAAAAACTGATCTTTGCGTGAGTCCTGGGGGGTCTGACATCGCTATTACAGCCATTGGATGTTTGCCTGAATAAGCCATTCAAGTATTGAATAAGAACCATATGGTCTGAATGGATATGCTCAGGGACAGTAGCATTAACCAAAGGAGGAAATTTGATGAGCCCAGACGGTGCGCTGGTACTGTGTGTCCATGGGTCGCACTCCTACAAATCAATCAATATAACTTTCAGGCAAAAGAACTTTCCTTAGGCATGGTATCAACGATAGCCCTTTCGACAGGAATCGGAGGAATGCCATACATGATAAAATAATAAACAAAGATTTAGACGGTAAAAACTCTGATAGTAGTGTTGGCGTTGTTACTGAACAGGATATTAGGAAAATCAAAACTCAATCTTTGCAAACTCTGATGGTGACCATAAGTGTTTCAAAAACTTGGTTTATAGCCAAAGGATTGATTTATTGATTGTAAAAGACCAATTAGAGATATATCCCAGCATTTAAGCCTATGAATACATGACATTGATTCCTATTATCTTTGCATGGGAAACAGAGGGCTGGATTAGAATCGGATTATTATATACCCTTTTAAAGCACTAGACATGTAATCGAACAATTCTAGCCCTAGATCTTAATTCACTTAGAGTAGAATATAATATGTTTTGACTGGGTCCCAAACCATAAACACAGGAAGTGAAAAAAAGAATAGTCCTTTCTATTGCGCTAGAAATTTAAATAGTACGGGATGACAAGTTCTGATTTGGAATTTGGGCTGAAATAAGCTTTTACATTCCCGCACCTGCACAGTGGAAAGATAAGGCTTCTAATAGTGCTGTGCTCCAGCTCTCAGCTTTTCTGACTTGGGAAAAATGTTCCATATTGAATCACCAATATCACTTCCTTCAGAATCTTAGGATTTCCTTAGAGGTCTGTCATTCCAGATGCTGGCTGGACCCAAAGTGTTGGCTATGGTACAAGATCTACCATAATCACATCCTAAAATGGTTTTTATTAAAAAATATGTATGTATATATATATTTTTAAATACTGTATATGCTCATCTTGAAATTTTCCTTTGTGGAATTCTGACAAATTCTTGTTTAAATTGTTTGATTTGTAATACATCTTGTTTGAACATAATTCTCTGATGTAGATCTTGAAATTTAGTGGTCTAATATCATAAAATGTTATTTAAGGTTGGGTAAGTATTCCTTAAGAAAATCTTTAAAGCCTCACTGTAATGTATTGTCTTTCTAGATAGTCTTAATAACATGTTTATTTTATTTAGAAGGAATGTAAAAAGCAAAAATGAGCAATATGATATTTCATTCTTGAAATGTGGTAGTTTCACTTCCATCAGCTTTCTGAATCTGGTTTAACATGCCTGATTAGCAAAAAGAAGGACAAATTTACCCAATTTATCTAGAAAATTTACGCTGAAGTAACACATCAGATCTGGTGTATCTGGTTTAACATACCTGAAGTAGCAAAAAGAAAGCCAAATTTACCCAATTTATGTAGAAATTTTAGGCTGAAGTAACACAACTGACAATTTAGTCCAAAATCACTAGATTGGATATAATCTTTGAGAATAAAGATCTGGTCTCCATCTGAATACTTAACTTCCACAGTTTAAGAAATGAGTAAAATCCTATCCCTGTAGCAATAGAACTTTTACAGGTTTAGCAACTTTAGATGAAAAAAAATAAAAGAAGAAGAAAAGTAGAAAATATACCGTTCAAAAATCTCAGCATTATGTGCTTATAGGATTTATATACTTCAAATTGCTTTATTTCATATAATATAATTGTTACTTATGACTTACACACATTAAAAGTTTAGTACATCTTAATTAATGTAATAATCTAGAAAATTAGCTCAAATAACTTGATCGACACCAAGTTCCCTAGAGTTTTTATAAAGGACTTATTTTTAAGTTAAATAAGTTTCTTCTCTAAAATCATATACTTATAAAGAGACTACTGCTGCAGCAGAGTAATAGCAAGAATTCCAAAGAGATCCTTTATTGTAAGTAAACATAATTCAGAGGTCCTTTACTGAACTAAACATAACTCAAAAGACCATTTTGCCAGAGATCAAAATCAACCAAGTCCTTTGGTAGATTTATAATTTCTTTGAAGGCATATCTGCATAGATTTAATTTCTAAAGTTATCCTAATCCAAACTACACTGGATTTTGAAATTCAACATATCAGTCCCATTTTATAGTTAAGGAATCTGAAGAAACAAATGACTTACTTTGGACCAAAGATATGACTAGAATAAGAACTCAGGTTTGTACCATAGACTACACACAGACTGTAATTATTAACTTGTTAACAATTAACTGGTTGTTAGTTATTAACTAGTTGTAAGTTGTAACTAATTAACTAGTTGTTAACTAGTTATTAAGCTAGACCCTAGTCTCTTGTCAATTGCTAATGACTGATACTTATGTTACTATTTTGAATTCTTCGTTTTTATCCATTTATATTTATTATTTAACTTTCTATTATAATTGTCTATTATAACTCCATGGATAGATACAATTCAGTTACATGAATTTACATAATAAAAGGTTCTAGCAAGCCACTTAGAATACTACAGCTCTGTAGGTGTTAATTAATGATGAAAACTGAGGAGCATCCTACAAACTGAATATTACATGTGTCTTTTACCTTAAGAATAAGTTTTAAAAGGAAAACAAGAGGATTTATGTGACTTCTTTCTATGTCCTACATTTTGTGAGCATCCAGGAAACATGTATAACAGTATTATTAAATACTTTGGAACATACATCTTTCTTTATTCTTGTAACTTTCACAATTTCTCTGTCCTCTGAAAAATACAAAAAATAGAGTTTTTTAATCTATATAGGAATACTCAAAGAGTTCTGAAGTAACATGGGGTTGTACACTTGCAGCTAAGAGTTTTTATCTCTAGTTGTTTTTTTTTTGTATTTTATGAAGTAAAGATAGTCCACTATTCTTTAATACTATAATATACTTCAAATATATAACCCTATACTAACAGTTGGGGTTTTCCCACTAATTTTTGTGTATTTTTGGACATATAATTTCTTATCTGCCCATAAGTGACTGTGGGCAAGTCGGCCTCCTTAAAGTTCTAGTTTCTTCATATGAAAGAAATGCTTACACCGCATCAATTTCAAAGTCCCTCTGAGCTTTAGATGCAGCTCTGTGATTATATAAAATAAATGTAAAATTAAATTTTTAATATTATTTGATATCAATAATGCTAAACTTCTAACTTGAAAAACAGGTAAATTTTGAGATTTGGAATTTCTTCATGGGGAAAAATAAATCAATAATACATTGCAAGTTATTCTCTTAGGAAAATAAACACAGGCATAAATATTATTATATGGGGTGCCTGGGTGGTTCAGTCAGTTGTGTGTCCATCTGACTCTTGATTTTGGCTTAGGTCATGATTCCAGGTTCATGGGATTAAGCCCCACATTGAGCTCTGCACTGAGTGTGGAACCTGTTTAAGATTCATTCTCTCTCTCCCTCTGCCCTTCTCCCCTGCTCACTCTCTCTCATTCCTAAAAATACATACATAATACATACTTATTGTTATTATTATTATTATGCACAGCTACTTGTGATAACAAAAATGAAAACTGGAGATTATTTGGCCCAAATTGCGACTTTTGTGTTAGGTGAAGGCCTAACACAATTGGTATATCATTATATAAAAGTTGGTCTTCAAACTCAATTAAGTATGCCGTACACTGGCTGCTGAAATATTTTCTGTCTCTCAAATGTACATTATTATTAGTTGCCCTTCTCCCAGAGTTGGCACTGTATTATCAGCTACTACTTCTGGTTCCGCATTTTGGACCTTTGATTTTTTTTCTTCATGGCAATTTCCATTGCCCAAAACTAATCATCTTTCTTAATGTCCTACTTTAATATTTATTAGACTTAGGGTCAGAATACTCTGCCTTATAGTCATTAAAATTTTACTTTCTCTTGCCTAATTTTTTGTGGACAGATGAAAATTAATTACCTAGCACTTCTCTCAGAGATTCCTTTATGTTGTTACAACTACTAAAAATTGACTGTGTGTAATTATCATGGAAACAATGATTAACTTGACATTTATTTATCCTCCAGTATCTCTAGTTCCTTACTTATATGTAGTAAGGATCTGGACATGTGGTCCAGAACAGGACACAGAATTCTATAATTTAACTAATGTATTCATTAATTCAATAAAGTTTTATTGTGTATCTACTACGTGCTAGGCACTGTCCCAGACATTCAGCATTTCTCATAGAAATTCTGTGATGGTGGAAATGCTCTCTCTGTTCTGTCCAGCATAGTAGCCACTAGCCATGTGTGGCTACGAAGCCCTGGAAATGTGGCTAGTGGGTCTGAGGAACTTGAATTTAAATTGTAATTAAATTTAAGTAGCATATTTATTGCTATTGAACTTTATATATTTAATATATATGTATATTTATTTAAAAACGGGCTCACAGATACAGAGAATAGTTTAGTGTTTGCCGGGGGTGGGAGAAATGGGACAACTGTTTTTGCTTTTGTCTTTTTAGTTCAAATCATGTTTTTAAATAAAGGATATTAAAAATTCAACAAATTTTTGTAAAGCAAATTTATTTTTTTAAAGTTTATTTATTTTTGAGAGGGCGAGAGAGCATGAGCAGGGGAGAGGCAGAGAGAATGGGAGACACAGAATAGAAGCAGCCTCCAGGCTCCATGCTGTCAGTACAGAGCCAGACGTGGGCCCAAAGCAACGAACCGTGAAATCATGACCTGAGCCAAAGCCGGACACTCAACCAACTGAGTCGCTCAGGTGCCTGTCAACAAATTTTTTAAAAAATGCTCAGAGCCATCAACTATAGGAAGAAATAAATGTGCATCATTGATTGTGGACAGAAACAAATCTTCCTAAAGGTATCTATTGATTTCTTTCTGCATTCTGGAAGATTCGTGTGGCCTTCCAAGAATTTAGTATCATCATCAGGGCAGGAACTTAGCTTTCTCTAGGATTTTGGAAAGTTATGAGTACCATCCGCACCACATTTAGATCTCTGCAAGTTGCAGAAGCCTTGTTCCTATGTGTGAGCGTTCCATTTTAACAGTGATATTAGCTAATTTAGTTGAAGGTTTGATATGAGTCAACCATTACACTGCTCACTTTATGTGTCCTACTAGATGGATGAGGTTATTGTTCCCATTTTACAGATAAGAAAATAGAGATCCAGAGAAATTAAGCAACTTGCCCAGTGGTTACTAACATTTACAGAACTCTTTCCATGTATCAGATACTTGCTACACCCCATGTACCAGGTTCTTCACATTATCTTTATTTAATCTTGCTATAGGCTCCATTATTATTTACCTTTTTATTTATGAAAAAGCTCAGGTGCTGGCAGATGAAGTTACTTACTCAGTATCTCAGTTCTTATTCACATCTCAGTTCTCAACCATCATACTATCCTGCCTCTCAGGATATATTTTGCTCTAATAACTTGATTGTTTGTGGGCTTATATATGTAGCTGAACTTTCCCTTTTAAAGCATTGATGAAAAAGAAAGCATAGATGAATTGTCTAAAATGAGTATTATGCCATGCTCATAATTTTTAAATAAATAAATAGCCATACGTGTATCTCCTGGTTTTATATACTAATGAGAAGAGACAAATACTAAAGAAGTAATTTGAAAAATTAACAGAGTAATTTAAAATAGTGTTAAATGGTAAGAGGGAACTAAAACAGGAGGATGTAATCTCTATTACAGTCTGTAGTTGGAGGAGGGCAGGGCGGGACAGGGTGGGGAAGTACCCCATGTTCAGAATAAGATTGGTCAAAGAAAGACGTCTCTGATGAAAGGACACTTGACCTTGAGACCGAATGATGAGAAGACAGCAACATAAGTAGTTAGGAGAAGAATATTGCCAGAAGGACCAGCAAATGCAAATGCCCAAAGAGGGAACAAACTTAGTGCCTTGAGGAAAATAAAGAATTCCAATGGCCTGGACCAATCTGTGCAAGGGAGAATAAGGCTGGAGAAGGAGGCAGGGGTCACAAAGGCCACTGCTGACCAGAGTTAAGGGAAGCAGGAAACTAGTGCGGTTGATTAAGCAAAAAGTGACATCATGTGATAATGTTTTTAAAAGACCACTCCTGAAGTGTATACTAGAGAATAGGCTGGTCATAGATAGAAAAAAATAGAGCCACAGAGACCAGGTAAGAAGCTATTCCATCTGCCTATTTCATCTAAGGTGGTAGTCATGAAAAGGTGAAAAGTGAAAAAATTCCAGATGTATGGAAGTAGTGTAATAAACTGATTACTTTCTAGGCATTGCATATTATTATACCTTCACATTTTAATATAAAGTTGATTTTTTAGTGTATCTGATATTACTGATAGTTATTCATGTAAAAAATGATTTTCACAGCATCAAAATGGTTTGTCAACACTTGATAATTCAAAAAAATGCACCAATAAAAGCCTAGAAATGCTTGGCTTAAAAAAAGACTTCATTTTTACCATATTCTGCAAATAAGATTTATCATGTTATAGTTATGAGCTGATTATGTGATGTCTGCGTCTCGATAAATTATTCCTGGCTTTCTACTTACATGCAGTATGTGTGGTTTACTGCAGAGTAAAGCAGTAAAAATTCCAGTACACATGTTCATGCAAGGGCTATATACACATGGCTAGGCAGTGTATGTAAGAGTTTTTTGTACCCCGTCCCTAGTATCTTGGCATTACTTTTATTATGTCTGCAGGACTCGTGTAGATGAAATGCCACAACACATTCTTTTACTATTGTAGCCTCAACCAGCCTTTTTTTTTTTTTCTTTTAAGTAAAAGCAATTACCATCATAAAAATTCCTTACTGGGGAACTTTCCATATTGTGTTATCATTCCATGAGTCTAATAATAGCGGAATATAAAGAAAAAATTTTTAATACTAGAATATCTAAAAAAGACTTTTGAGGTGTCTTTAATGAGAAACACTAGGATTCTGGAGGCAGAGAAATAAGAAAAAAGGAAGTGAAGTCAAATTTTCTAGACTCCCGGTACATGTTAGAGATGTATAAATCATTGCCTAGCTAAAGATAATTTTCAAATCACATGCACCTTCGCCATTGTCTAAACACAGTTAAAGAACTCTCAGTCTGTTATCTGTTGGAGAATGCTAAAACCTGTAATTGGTCATTGCCGGACCCTTATGTGTTTCTAACCTGATAGCTCTATCTGCCTAAAAGCTAATTCTGTGTTTTCTGTGAAATCTTGCAGTGGTGTTATCAGGGAGATTGTGTTCCTTTTGGCACTTGGCCCCAGAGCATAGATGGGGGCTGGGGTCCCTGGTCACTATGGGGAGAGTGCAGCAGAACCTGCGGGGGAGGCGTCTCCTCATCCCTAAGACACTGTGACAGTCCAGCGTAAGTAGCTAAAGTAAGCCGAAGCCAACAAAAAGACATAGTTGGAAATGATTCAAAGCTGTGGTTTCACATGTTATCTGTAAAAACGTTTCACTAGTGAGCCAAGTGTTTGTCTTCTGAACAAGCAATAGGCACAGAGAAGTGGAAGAGCCTTGTTAGACTTTCTTTTTCTCCCCACCCCCCTTACTGTGTAACTAAAAATGAAAGAAAAAAGAATAGCATTGTGTATCTATCCCAGGTATAGCCAGATTTTTAATCTAGTAATAATCAGATAGATTTTCTCCTCCAAAACTACTGAATTATGGATGAATCCAGGTCTGGTCTTAGCTACATTACCATTATTCCCAAGAAACCTAAGTTCTTTTCACATGTCACATAAAATTATTACTGCTACATTAGTATTAAAAGGACCAATGAGAGCACTTCAAGGGTTGAAATGCCTTGATTCGCATCACAAATCACAATGAAAAGAATACTGCCCATGTGTTAAAATAGTTTCCATTCACATGCCCCTATTAATCATCTTCCGGAGCTGCCGCCACTTTTCTCCCCGTGACCGTTTCATGCAGGTTGGACTGCTCCTCTCCCACTACTCTTTCTTTTTCTCTGGTCAGAGTCTCCCTGGCTTAAGGCCAGCACCATCAGTATTCTCTGGTAGCTAAATTGCCTCTCCCTCCCACCAGTGCCCGTTACAGGTGGACCAGAGTCCCCCAGTTGGTCTTTCTCTGTCCACCCAGAGACTGAACTGCTCCTTCGCTGCTGCGTATCAAGTACTCCCGTTTTTGTGTGGAGCTCAGGTTGCAGGCCTCCTTTCCCAGTTAATGTTTGGTGCAGCGTGGCGTTATATCACTTCTGCGTTTTTCCCCTTCCTGGGGTAAAAGTTGCTTTAATAAATTTTTATTTTTTCTCTTTGTAATTCAGGATCCCTCTCTTCGGTTCCTGTCTCTGCACATCTCTTTTCTTCTCTTTTATTCTTTTCAGCTTGAATTTATTTCCCTTTACACCAGTTCTGTGTTTCCATTCTCCAGCTTTCTTTTCTTTATTATCTTCCTGCTAAACAGAGCTCACTGTCACCCACTCATAAACCAGCCATGCTACCACCATCCCCACGCCCTTGTTTTTGTCTGACCAACCTATTTCTCCCAAGGTGATTTAAACTGGGCCTTTTCTTTTCCTTCTTAGAGTCAGTATTCTCTGCCATTCAAAATGTAACTTTAATTATTCCATTGATTACCAGTGAGCCAAACTTATAATTATACTTGGTCTTTTTTCACACAAGTACAGAATAATTACCTAAGTTCAACTGCAGGCTGAAGTAAATTAATAACCAAACTACAAAAATTCTATGATAAAAAGTAGTATGCCCAGATAGTTATAAAAGAAGTTAGTTTCTGCCATTCAAAATAGCATGCCCAAATAATAGCATATGGCTTTACTTGATGTTAAAAACTTTAAGAATTAACTTATATATAAATCAAATATTGGGCATCTTACTTTTTCATTAATGTGAGTGTAATATGAAGTATTTATATAATGCAAAGCCATCTTATTTTTAGATGTAATTTTTCAAACTTCATACAGTGAGATAGAAATTTATTTATGTATTATTTACTTTGAACTGAAGCTATTTACAGAGAGTAATTTAGTATGCTCTTGTTCGCAGTTTGGAAAAAATCATACACTTACCATTTCCTAGGTGGTAAACAGATAGCATCAGATTATGGTTTTTGTTGAATAAGATTCAAATGGCTTTTCATTATAAGTGTTTTTTAAACTCATTGTGTTGAACTGAGCACCTGCTTACTATGATAATTAGAAAATAAATTATTTAATTATGTTTTCTTAAGAATGTAAATCATGACCATTAAGAGTCTTGGAAAGTTTTTCATAGCAAACTGACTTAATTTTTATGTTCAACAACCATAATCATCATTGCTAACAATCACCAGCATGACTATTATTTTAATAACTAATAAAATGTCAAATTTTGTGTTTTCTTAAAATAAATGCTAGCGTGTTTTTGTCAAGCAATATATGTACTCTTTATGTAGACAGATATATTCACATGTTAAACAAAATGTGTTTTCAGACCTTCAGGAGGTGGAAAATATTGCCTTGGGGAAAGGAAACGATATCGCTCCTGTAACACAGATGTAAGTAAAACCAAACTTTGCTATGAAAAATTAGCTTACATTTCCCCTAGAGCAGGGAAATTTTTAAAACTGGAAGCTATTTGATCATAAATCTGTGTGCATGAAGGTCACATGAATTTTTTAAGTTGTTAGTAATGAATGGAACCGGCCTCAGATCCAGCAATGCCATCGACAGGGAACTAGGGGAAGCTCTAGCACTAAGGGCAAATCCGATCTCCTCCAATAGGTATCGAGAGAGAGTCATGATGACTCTCAACAAAATGACTTGTTCCCCCAACACTCACACCTTTGCCACCACTATCTTTCCCCAGTCCACCAGTATTAATTTTATTGTGCCCTTTATCTTACTTTCTGTTTGCCGCTGTGAGAAACCCCAGGTTCCCGCATCATTCCTCATGTCTTGCCATCCAGTTCCATAAAGTTCTGCATATCACATCTTCTGTTTCCTATCTCTGCCCAACTTTTGAAACTTTTCTTCTGTGCCCTTAGGAATTTAAGATCCACTGGCAGCAAAAGCCCTTAAATCCCTATGTCTCTGAATTTTCCTTCTCTTCACTTTGTTGTTCTAATGGAAATTGGCTGTCCTCTAAAGATACTTACAGTAAACTTTAGTCTTCTAAAGTTGTTTTCATCCTTAACTCTTGAATGAGTGGAAGTGGTTTGACTATCCTTTTTATATCTCATTTCTCCTTTCAGATGGTTCTTCCTCCCTCCTATCTAAACGCCACACCTTTTAATTTCACGTCATCAGACTATTACACACTATTCCTCACTGTCGTGCTCTCCAAGGCCATTCCTATCTTAAGTCTTGGTTATTTCATAAATATGTGAAAATTTTCCCGATATCACCTCTTCTGGATTTTTCCATAAACATACAACCACGCTGTTATTTCTCCTATGTTAAAAGAACAAAAACAAAAAACCTGCCAGTTTTTTTCTCATGTTTTTCTTCCTTTTGAAACAAAATTCCTTAAAAGAACTATATACTTCCATATCCAATTCCTTTTCTAATTTTTTCCTAAAATTGTTCCTGTCAGATTTTTGCCTCCATCGTTCTACTAAAAATGCACTTGTCTGGGGCGCCTGGGTGGCTCAGTCGGTTAAGCATCCGACTTCGGCTCAGATCGTGATTTCACAGATCATGAGTTCGAGCTCCATATCAGGCTGTGTGCTGACAGCTCAGAGCCTGGAGCCTGCTTCAGATCCTGTGTCTCCCTCTCTCTCTGCACCTCCCCCACTGGCGCTTTGTCTCTCTCTCTCTTTCTCTCAAAAATAAATAAAACGTCTAAAAAATGCTTGATGTCTTGTCAAGTCACAGATGACTTCCATGTTGCTAAATCCAATGGTCGGTTCTCAGTGTTCGTCTCACTTGATAGTCACTAGGCCTCCATAACGCTGCAACTCTTTGGTCGTCTTTTTCTTTTCCTCCTTGTTTTCTCTCATTCTCCTTTGCTGGTTCCTACCCTTTTCTCTGACCTCCTAGGGTATTCAGGATCTAGTCGTTGGCCTTTTTTTGTACACTACTAGTATTTAACTTGGTGATCTCATCCAGTTTCATTACTTCTGATAGCATTCATATGCCATTTGATCCCCAAATGTATATTTCTAGCCCAGATTTCTTTCATGGATTCCAGACTCATATCTTACCATTGATTAGACTTTTAATAGACATCTAATATTTTTAACATGTCCAAATGCTATCTCTAAAACATTTCCCCATACCTTTACCTCCCCTCGTTCTTCCCATCTCAGATGTCAACTCTGTCATTTTTTTTTTTTTTTAATCATTCTTGATTCTGTTCCCTCATAGCTCATACCCAATCCCTCAGAAAATCCCTCTGGCTTTCCCTTCAAGATGAATCCTAGATCTGACTACTTCTCCCTGCCTCCACTACTATTACTCCTTTTTTCACTGGATTACTCTGAAGAGCATTTTCAGGAGACTCGCCATTACTACTTTCATTCCCTACAGTTCTCATTGTATAAGAAACAGAATGAGTTAGATTATATCCTTTACTCAGAACCTTTCAGTGGTTCCCCATTTTACTTAAATCCAAAGTCCTTACAAAGGCCTGCAAAGACTCTAAAATCTAGCCTTCCATTACTTTTCTGAACTAATCTCCTACTCTTTCCTCCTCAATGACTCTGCTCCAGCCATACGGGTCTCCATCCTTGTACACACCAGGCATGCTCTCACCTTCTGCATTGCCTGTTTCCTTTACCTGATGTACTCTGCTCCCAAAATATCTACAGGGTAACTCTCTTACCTCACTTTTATTGAATTGTCACCTTCTCCGTGAGGCCTAGCCTGAATACGACATTTAAAATTGCAGCCTTGGGGCACCTGAGTGGCTTAGTCAGTTAAGCATCTGACTTCAGCTCAGGTCATGATCTCACGGTTGGTGAGTTCAAGCCCCATGTTGGGCTCTGTGCTGATAGCTCAGAGCCCAGAGCCTGCTTCAGATTCTGTGTCTCCTCCTCTCTCTGTCCCTCCCCTGCTCAATCTCTGTCTCTCAATAATAAATAAACGTTTAAAAAAATTGCAGCCTTCCCTGCTCTCTGGGACTCCTAATCTTCCTCACCTTGCTCTATTACCCTTCATACACACTCTTAAAAAGTAGTTTATTGATCATATTTACTTCTATGTTAAATTTTCATCTTCATTTACAATGATTGTTTCAAGTTACCAGCATTATTTAGTCATTCACTCAATAAATCATTGAGTGCCCAACTGTATATCAGAGTGTTCTAGAGTGAGAATAACAATCTGTGCTCTCAAGGATCTTATAATCTCCTGGCAAATCAATTAAATGCAGAAAATCACCGCATATGTGTGATATGATAGAATAATTATGGGATGCTTTAAAAGCACATAAAATTGGCACTAGCCTAATTAAGGATTTAGGGGGTTCTTCCCAGAGGAAGGTAAAGATCTGAAGGGCAAATAGGAGCTGACCAGAAAAGAAGGAAGTGACCATGAGAACATTCTAGGCAGAAGGAGAATTAAGTGCAAGTCTTGGAGGTTAAAGAGTATGATCTTTATCTTGAGGTGGTAAGACACCATTCAAAGACTAAGCCTCTGATTTGTATTTTAGATGAGAAGCGATTGGAGAATGTGAAACTACAAGAGAGAAATAAGTCAGAAAGAATTTGAGGGCACTGGTGGGAAAGGCAGTGAAATCTACAGATGGCTAAGAGGAGAAAATTAAGGACCTAACTTCAAAAATCTATAAAAATCAAAGAACCAGTGTAGTAGGAAGACCTGGGAGAGGGAGATAGAAGGTGTGGGGATCAGAGACTGGAATGCATTTGAATTTCAGATATGACAAGTGAGACTACTTTCAATGATGACAGCTCTGCTGAGGGAATGCAGGCCTAATCTTGGGCAGAGATGAACAAGTTCAAGGATCTTCAAAGTGAGGGAACTTGAGGAGTCTTCTATGCGGATGTTGAGGTTACTCAGGATGATGTCAGAACTCAGAGTGTGGCATGAGACTGTGAAACAGGTATCAGACCGTTTCATAAATGAGGGAAAATGGCCCTGATGGATCAGTAAGAATGATGAAGCCAAATAGTGATTTGGATGAATAGCATGAATTTCAGAAGAACGGAGATTTTATACAAAGGTAGAAGAAAAGACTATCTACTGTATATCAGACTGTGTTAAGCAGAAGTGAGAAACCCAAACCCATGTCTCAATTCACATCTGTTTCTGTCATTATGTAATTGTAGGGGCAGGCATATGTTTTGGCTCTAATAGATAGTTACTATAATATGAATAATGTATGATAAGTAAGAGAAAAAGGAAAAAAAAATGCACCAGACCTATCAGTCTTGTTGCTTTTACCCATAAACTTCCTTTTGGATGGGGCAGCTGAGTGGCAATCCGTCTTTGGCTCAGGTCATGATGTCACAGATCGTGTGTTCAAGCCCCTCGTTGAGCTCTGTGCTGACAGCTCAGAACCTGGAGCCTGCTTTGGATTCTATGTCTCCCTCTCTCTCTGCCCCTCCTCCACTCATGCTCTGTCTCTCTCTCAAAAATAGATAAACGTTGTTAGACACTCAAATTGTAGAACCCACTATTGGTGAGTTGACATTTCTATTATTAGCTTTGTCTTCTGTTTCAGCTTTCAGCAAATGATACAGTTAACATAACTATATCATTGAAATACAAATAATTTTTTTCATAAATCTAAGACTCTACTAGTTCAGAATAAGAGACAATTCAGTTACCACATTGAAATTTATATTCATGCTGTCTAAGTTAAAAAAGCTCTCTGAGCATAAGTTTTTAAGATGAGAATTTTTAAAATATAATCTAATATATGAAAATTTAAACATTCAGAACTCATAATCTAGCTAGCACTGTCTAAGAGAATTTTCTTCAGTGATGGAGATATTCTATATATGCATTGTCCAGCCTGAGAGCCACTAGCCAAATTAGCTATTGGGCACCTGAAATGTGGCTAGTGTAACTGAAAAACAGAACTTTTAAGGTGAATTAATTTAAATTTGAAAAGCCACATGTTGTTCGTGGCAACCATACTCGGCAGCACTGAGCTACACAGTCTAGGTATGCAATAGAAAAATAATTGTCATAAAGAAGATTGTAAAAATTATATATAAAATTCTCAAAACAAATCAATCTTAGATCATTTTGGAAACAAATGCGGAATATTTCCATTTTTGGTAATGGTAGAATAACTTATTCTGACAGAACTCTTTTTAAAAATTATCAAATAAGAATTGTTTAAAACATCACTTGAAAATCCCTCGAAGAGCTACAAGATAGTGAGGGAAATTCCTGAAGGCCTTCTTTGAGAAGGGGGAATTGACAACGTAAATTGAGCATCAGAGCACCTCAAGTACTCTTTGCCCTGACAATATCCAGAGAAAGCGAAGAGATAAGCTGCTGCTGGGTCTCTTTTGTACTTACAAGGAAGGTTCTTCCCAGAGCTCCTCCTCTCCTCCCCCTGACAGACCTCTTTCATGTTTTACTGGCCTGGTGGCCACATGCCCACTTTTAAACCAGTCATAGTCAAGAACAGTGGGATTACCATAGTTAGTTTAGACTAATACAGATTTTCCCCTAAAATGAGATTAAGGTCACCTTTCCTGAGAGGTAGATTCCTGACAAAAATTAAAATTCTGTTAGCAATAAAGTAGAGAGTGTAGAAACTAGGTACACCACGCATGTCTGCCTCAGCGCTCTTTTAGTTTCCATCTTTACTAGTGAAGTAGCAGCAACAGAAGTGGTAGTGAGAGTGGATAGTAGCTGCTGCTAACATTTATTGAGCACTTACTATGTACCAGACCCACTAATTTAACCATATTTTCTTCCCATTCAGAGAGTTCTTCCCCTTCTCCTAGGCAGTGAGTTGAATTGCTGAGATATTTTGAATTTTCATTCTTTCAACATAAACTAGAAGAAATATGTTAATTTAAAGTTTTGAGGGGTGTCTGGCTAACTCGGTCAGTAGAGCATGCAAATCGATCTCGGGGTTGTAAATTTGAGTCCCACATTGGGAATATAAATTACTTTAAAGTCTTTGTGGGGTGCCCTGGGCAGCTCAGTCAGTTGAGCATCCAACTTCAGCTTAGGTCATGATCTCACGGTTTATAAATTCAAGCCCTATATCGGGCTTGCTGCTGTCAGCACAGAGCCCACTTTGGATCCTCTGTCCCCCTCTCTCCCTACCCCTCCCCTACTTGCACTCTCTCAAAAATAAACATTTAAAAATAAATTAACAAATAAAATCTTTGAAAAAAAATAAAAAATAAATTTTTGGTATACTCTATTCTGTTACAGCTTTGCCTCTGCTATACAAATTAGCTCACAAGTGATTGAGTTATTCTGTGGCATAGTTTTTGCCATTAAGTGATACAACAGCTAAAGTCAAACTACATCGATACAGCTGAATGGTACAGGCAATTTATTCTGTATATGACGACCATCCATCCCACATCCTTCTCTTTGCTCAATTTGGCCACATGCTCTGTCATGGAACTCCTTATTATGTGTTTCTGTCTGTTTTTTGTACATTGGGCTCCTCTCTCTATTAACTTATTAAGTTAACTTCTCACATTAACTTGTTTCACTTTTTTTTTTCTAGAAGATAAAGTCCTATGTTCACTTCAGTATTCCTTTGTTAGGAATTTGCTATGTATTTTTTAAACTGTGCTAGTGTTTTATTAGGTTTTCTAGTGTTTATTAGTGTTTTAAAGTGTTTTTGTTAGTTTTCCGTCTTTGACTTATATGCCTCTAACACTATTTTTCTCCTATACCTATTATTTTTGTTGTGCAAATTTACAGAAAGAGGATTTTTCAAGAATGCATGTGTTATATTAGAGCAGAAACTCCTATATTTTAAAAATCTATTCTAAAAGTTTCTATTACATAGACTCTAGGAGAATTTCATAATAAATCATGAAGAGTGAATTTGCTGTAGTTAAGATTGAATCATGCAAGCAAGACTTCACTATATTCCAGTAAGCATAGAATGGTGTTACCATGGGAGTGTTATGAAGGTAGTATGTGTTCTTTACGTTAACCTTGGTACTTTTTTCTAAATATACAATGGTTTTAATGTGCTTTTTTCCCCCTATAATGCCTGGAGGTCTGTTACGTGCCGGGTACTCCAAGGGATTCCAGAGTATACTTGTCTTTATCAGATAAGCCTCCTACCTTAGTGCATGTTTAATAGAATTTAATACGGGGCACATCAATTTAGTGACATCGTAAACAATATGAGAGACATCTTTACAATTAGTTAAAAACAATTTGACAACCAAAAGCTAGGAAACAATTCATAAGCATTTTGGCTTGCCATTTGTGATCTAAGAGCTTTTCTTAGGATTGAAATAAGGTGCAAAGGATAAATTGAGATGATCCTGGAAGAATTTTCAAATCTTTGCCCAGAATGAGATTGTATCAGGCAATTAAATGGTAGGAATACCTGTTTATGAATCTTTGAAACTTGCTTTCTGCTGTTTAATTTATGCCCTTTAAGATCTTACAACCTGTTCCTCATAGCCTATAATACCATAAACTCTTTCAATTTATTAATATGGGCCACACATTTTGCTGAGTTTCCTCATGACCTGAGTAAAGAGGCAAACACTATCAGTTCTAAGATTCATAATGTCTAGTAGCCATGACAAAAGGAGATACATCACAAAGGAACACTTTACTATTTTGAAGCTTTGATACTCTCACAGGGATCTCTACACTAGTGAACCGGATTGAAACATGCAAGACTGACGGTCCTCTTTTTGATTAGGTTAGATGAAAAATGAAAACCAAGAACCTCTCTAGGCCACACAGTCTTAAAGAGTAGCTAGCATGAAAACAAGATAGCTACAACTTCTCCCCAATGCTGATTTAATTCCCAACACAGGCATTTGAAGGATGGAGGAGTGATAGAAAGACAAGAGCTCTCCAGTGGAAAGGGAATAATGTTTCCATTATCTCCTGTCCCATTTACCCCAGTTGCAAAGAAAAAGATCTCCAGAGAGAGAAAAGGCAATTTATTTTTAAAAATCTCAATTTTTACAAATTTAAAAATAGGTCAAAAAATTGTATCCAACTGTAAATTCGGTCTGACTAGCCTCAAGAGCGACCTAATCAGCTTAGAGACCAAAGGTACTGACACGTTAGACTCTAAGACTGATTATCTGAATCAGGATGTATTAGATGGGCGTCTACCTCATCATCAGTCACCCTCAGAAGCCTTCAGAAGCAGCTAGACAGAGATGCTTTCTTTGACATCCATATAAGGCCTCCAGGACAGAATAGCACACAAAAACAAGCTATAGCAAGAACAAATTAAGATGGTTTTCCTCTTGAATCTACTGAGAAACCAGCTTTTATTAAAGGCGTAGAGTAGCATTGGATGAAGTTGGGTCTCACCATTAAACTAGGAACTGCAATACAATATTCAAATAAACTAATCTAAATAGAAAATAGACATGGTCCCTGTGAGACGTGGGTTTGAAGAGCAGAATTTTATGGAGGTCATAATGCTATAAAAAAGTACTTTCCTGTATTTCCAAAAAGAATTTCCTGGTCTTGCTTAGCCGTTTTCCAAAACAAAACAGAACAAAAGGAAAAGTCCTTGTTTTTCCTGTTATATTTTATTTGTGATTTGTGTGGCTACTTGATAGTGTAACTAGCGTGGGGCAACCTGATGGCGTGGAGCCTGGCAGTGCAGGCAGGGAAAGAATTCACCGAAGGCAGAACAAAGGAAATAGTTTACTGAATGCACCGCAAGGGAGCCATGGTCAGGACAGCAAAGCAGATACTGTCTGCCACTAGGCAGTTGTGGGGGGCTGTAGTTAAAGGGGGAAAGTGAGGAGGTGTGGGAACACGTGGGATTTCATTTCCTTTTTTTTTTCTCTTCTCTCTTCCTTCCTTCCTTCCTTCCTTCCTTCCTTCCTTCCTTCCTTCCTTCCTTCCTTCCTTCCTTCCTTCCTTCCTTCCTTCCTACCTGTATCCAGGTGTAAGTAACCCCTAGGTGAGCTAGGGCTTATGGATATTTTGAGGTACATCACCCAATGGGCTGTTTGTATCCAGCCAGGCGGTTGGGGGTCACTGTGGGCCCTTCTACCTTACACAGATTCCTGCTCTTCAAGTTGGTTGCCTAAAAGTGGCCTCTACAACTGGGGTAAAACTTCTGGTGAAAAACCTAAGCTTGACGCAGGCTGGGATGGAAAGTCGTTATTTGTCTTTCATCTTAAACATTGCATTTTCTCCTTTATCTTATACGTCAAAACTGTAAAAAATTATGGACTCAAAAGGGTGTATAGGTTATCTGTGGTCTGTTAAAAAATGTAAGTGTAGTTTGTGTAGTGCGTAGGTATTTTCCCAAGCTTTTCTAGAAGGGCATGGTACCGTACAATTTTTTTCTTCTTTGATACATTACTTATAGTCTTAAATGTGATATTGGTTTGGTTGTGGAGCAAAGGTAGACTTGTAGTGGGAAAAGTATGGATTTTGGATTCAAATTAACTTAAGCTTGATTGCCGACTGTAACACTTGTTGGTATTTGGTCAAAATGCCTGACCCCACTAAACTTCAGGGAATTCCTCTAGAAATAGAGCATAATTATACCAAACTTGCAGGGTTGTTTGAGAATTAAAGGAAGTAACACATGTAAAAATACCCAGTGCTACTTCCTAATACTTAATCTGAACTCAATACAATGAAGCTTTTAATTATAGACATTTTTGTTTCAAAGTAGATTACAAAGATTATGAAGAACTTGCATACATAACCTTCTGAAATCTTCAAATCACTTTTATAAAGAGGAAGAATGAGTGTTTTGTGTATGTGTTTTTAAGTATTTTGAAATGAGGGACACCCAGGTGGCTCAGTTGGTCAAATATCCACATTTTGGTTTGGGCTCAGATCATGATCCCAGGGTCCTGGGATGGAGTCGGGCTCCACCCTGAGTGTGGAGCCTGCTTAAGATTCTCTCTCTCCCTCCCTTTCTCTCTCTCTTCTTCTCTGCCTCTCTCCACCACCACCCCCTCTAAAAAAATATTTTAAAATGAGGGACTAAAGCTGAGCAGTAGGCTAGTACCGTGGAAGGGATTCAGTGAGGCACAGAATTTCTGAGTAGTGGTCTTGTGCTCTCCTAGCAGACAGATGGAGCCCTTGGGGGATGGGTGGGCAAGGTAAGCTTCTCTGAAAGAGTTTGGTCACCTTTGACATTGTCTTACTTCCAGTCTAACCTTACCCTGCAGCAGAACCAGATAGATGAGAACATTCTGAAACTACAGACCTTGCCCCCAGGGAGAGGTGTGGGGTAAGTGATAACAAGGTACAGAGTGGATCCGTTAACAGTGTTATAACCATGTCCCAAGTTATAATTAGAAAACAGATATGTATCAGTGTATTTTTTATAAATGTTTTGAATAATATTTATTATATTTTTATATACATGGCAAAAAAACCAGGAGCTGTGTCATTACTCTTTAGGTTAGTATGAACTTGTGTATCATGTTTTGAAAAGTAAGGACTTGCTTTTAAACACAGAATAGAGCTTGCTCGTTTATTGTGTTTCTAAAAGGGATGTTTTAAAAATTACACAGTAAATGTTTGTTTCTTAATGTTGTGATTGGATGTAAGTGTTCAGGTGCAGACAGTTAAGAAAGAATTCTTGAGACGGTTTTGGTGCAAAAAACTTGGTTTTTATTAAAGCAGAGGGACAGTGGGCACAAAGAGCTGTGCTGGGAATGTGAGGAGCTATTGAGCATATACTTTTAAGTTGGGAGGGGTAGAGACAAAGGAGATTTCCAAAAGGATTTTCATAATCTTTCATAAGTTAAAAAGAATCCTGGAGGCCTAGCTATTGTTAAGCTAAGGTGGTTTTTTCCTCTAGCCAGGGATTAACATTAAGACAGTTGGGAGTTCCTGGAGGAATGTCAGACTCTGCCTGTCTCAAGTATTTGTCAATGGGCTGCAAGTTATAAGGAAATTTAATTTTATCTATGTTTCTTTTCCCTTTGCTCTCCACATCACTAACATTTTAATAGGCTTAGGGGAAAAGGTTATGCTATGTTCAAATAGCATTTTAATTAAATTCAGGCTATACAGAAATAACTTTAAGTTGAAAACCTGTGTAGAAGATTATAGTATCAAATATGACAACTAGATTCTAGTTTGTCTGGACAATATAGGTTTATCGAGATTTTGTTTCTTTTTCTTTAAAGTGAAATTTAAAAAAAATCAGAAACCATTTGGGGGAGAAAAGATAAGAAGGTTGAATCAAAACTGGTTGAGATGATTCACTCTGTGCTTTGGACACTACATTGAAGTTTAGTACTTGATAGCTAGAAAATCAGGAATCTTGTTTGCAACCTATAAGAGAAGGCATAGAAGCAAGGACTTTGTTAGCCCATGTGACACTGTGTGCTTTAGAAAGTGATACCTGTTTGGGTGAACAAATAGGAATGTGTTCTTTCTTCACAGTCCCATTGTCAAGTGCATGACTTGCTAAGCAGAGCGAGGGGCTGGAATCTAAATTCCATATATGCTCCTGTAACTAATATAGAGTATACAAGAGTATAATAGAGTATTGGTATTGAGGGTGTAGAGTATATTGCCATCCTGAAGAGGGAGTAGAGAATTTAGGGAGTGTTGAAGTGTGGTCTGGTGTAATAATGAAGAAGCAAAAGCGCATTTAGTGTGGAAGCAAGAAAGGAAGAAGTGGCAGAAGGTGAGAAGGGCAATAGAGAAAAGAAGTAGAAGACTAAAATGCCAGTTTTGCTCATGGTGCAATTTTACCTGAGGCTGTAGGAACCCTTGTATCCTGCCAGCCTACCTATCTCCTTTAGGAAGAGGAAAGGAATGGGAAAGGGGAAAAAGAATTTTCATGCTGGGTTTTCTTCTCACACCGTATCACCCATAAGACAACACAGTATTTGTAGAATTTTCCTCATTTCCAAGACATTTTGGGATGTATTTCTCTTGAAGTTAAATGGCATTTTGAGTGTATTTTGCAAATGAAAGAGAGAAGGCACAAACGACTTCTGGGACTTGCCAAGGTCACACTATTCTTCAGGACAAAACAAGGATTAAAACCTCAGTAACAGAACTGCCACTATGAAGTTTGTCAGAGGAAGCTGAGATTTCTTTCTATAGCAACTTTTATGGCCCTGTGAATTATTCCTTTTTTTTTTTTTTAGATTTATGTACCAATAAAAAGTATTAAGTTTAGTCAAAAGGAGATGCTTTTAAACAATCAGTATAGTTGGAAGCATAAGATAGTTTGTAGAATGTGCTGACACATTCTAACATTATGTATCTCTGTAAAAAAAAAAAAAGGGCTAATAAAGATCCTAATATTAATTTTTTTTATTTCTTTGAAAATACTAAGATCAAAATTGCTGAGACCTGCAGCTTTGCCCTCTGGATTTATGTGGGGTCCTGCTGGTTGCTTTTTAGAAGGAAAGGATGCTTGATTAGTGTTAACACTAGGAGGGTGAAAACCTGTCAGGATTTTACATAAAAAATCAGTTGCTTATGCCCTCTGTTTTTTGTTAGAGTTTTTGCATGGTGTCAGCATTTATTACCTTTAAGTAATTTAAAAAGCATTACTTCTTAAACTCTCCACTATTCAAAAAAAAAAGAATCTATTTTATGTAATTTTCCCTTAAGAAATTATTCTTTTCCTTGATCATTCTTATTCTTTGGAACAAGAACATACAACTCCTACTGAGCTAATTTCTCACCAACGCAAATTCAGATCATTCACTGAAGGGAACATTGAAATCAGGAAAACAGAACCCTAGCTGATATAGTCTAGAAACAAAAAAGTATGGGATCAAGTCTACTACAGTTTCCTTAAGCCATTCCATCTTCCCTGCTATTCTATGAACATCCTTAGCTCAGTCTTGCTTTAGGGCCTTTTCATTTCCGTTTCTTTTCACTCATGTGTGTCTAAGTGACTCTCTCAGGTTCTTTTAATTCCCTGCTCAAGGGCCACCTTGTTAGAAGTTCTCTGGCCAGACTATTTTAAAACAACTTCCCTCCCATCTCACTCCCAGTTCCTTCACCCTGCTTCATTTTTCTATTTTCTCACCTCCAATTTGAGTGAGCCCCATGAAAGCAGGACCTACCCTATTTTGTCTATTGCTTTATCTCTAGAGCCTACATCGTATGTGACACAGAATGAGCAAATAAATGTATTTGCTGAATAGAAGAAAGACATTTAAGGTCAATTCTTGGTGGCTGGTTTTAAGAGGACTAATGATAAGGTTATGATGTGCCCTTAGGAAAACCATCAAGGTCTACACTCCTTTCACTTAGGGGTAAGATTGTTCAGTGCAGATCCAGAAGAAAGGAGCAAGCCCCTAGGTTATAGGAAGACAGATTTGTACTAAAAGTAAGAAAAACCTGACAGTAATTGCAGCTCCTGAAAATTTTTTATTTTTCTGTAGATGCTTATACAGATTGTATCACCACTTTGGTGATAGTTGTAAAGGATATTAAGCATATTAAGCAAAATAGTTTGTATTCTAATATTTCTCAGAAGTATATGATTCTGTATCGACTCAAAAATAATCACTGAGTTTGGTTGTTCTTCAAAGTGCTCCTGGACATAAGTATCTATTATGTTAACACCTAAATCAAGGGGTTGACAAATCGCACCTTCTGGGCCAAAGTTGGCCTGTCACCTCTTTTTGTAAATAGACTTATATTGGAACACAGCCCTGACTATTCACTTACATATTGTCTATGGCTTCTTTCACACTGTAATAGCACAGTTGAGTAGTTGCAACAGAGACCGAATGTCATACAAAGTCTAAAATATTTACTATGTGGCCCTTTACCAAAAAAAGGTTGGCTGACCTCTGCCCTTAACCAACAAATTGAAAAAAATAATACATAGAAACTATCTCCCAAATACCTCGTCAACATCATCATCATTGTTACTATTTTTGATTGTTATATCAATAAAGATCCAACCATAAGACTATAAGCCACTCTGAATATTTAAATAGAGGGAATTTAATGAAAAGAATTGGTTACATAGATGTCAGAAGAGGCAGGAAGATGCCACCAATCCTCCCAGGGAGACGGAGGAACGAAGTAGTTTTACCACAGTCCCAAGGCTGGGATTACACAACAGAAGCTGCAACCATTGGATGGTGGTGGAGCGTGGAGGGGTGGGGTAGGTGTGGTGCCCTTATCTGAAGTTGGAGCCACAAAAAGGTTCTGCTTCTAACTACGATGCTGCCTGAGGTGGAAAGAGAGAGCAAAGTACTCTGACTTCTCCCAGAAGTGCCTTCCATTGTCTGAACCACTGTCGGAAATCAATGGACACAGAAGCCTGAGAAATGGAGTTTGCAGAGTTTGTTCCCCTGAAATACAGAACAGTGTAGAAGAAGGTGAGGAATGAGTCTAAGAACACCCAGAGCCGAGACTGGAACAGCTGCTCATGTTATTCAGTGCTACCATATGCCAGGTACAGAGCTAAACAGTTTGAATGAATCCTCACCTAGGAGCTAAATACTATTATTATCCCCAGTTTATACATGAGGCTTGCAAATTAAGTACATTGCAGGTACATTTCTAAATGACCAAGTTAGAATTCAATCCAGGTTAATCATACTCCAAAATTTTGGTTTTAGCTCTCTCATTTTATAAATGAGGAAAAAGTAGTTTGGGGAAGAAAAGAAACTTGTAACTGAAGTGATGGGAACCCAAATTACTCCTATTAAGTATAAAGTTCAGAGGAAGCTCCCACTCAGATGAGGGAGTGTCCTTACACCTTGAAACTATTACTAAGCAGCCTTTTTGTACCCAGTGTACTCGGTAAAAGGAATTATTAATTATAACTACCTAAGAGTGTTGAGATAGTTTGAATAGATAATAACATCTAGAGACCTCTGAACAATGTGCCACAGAATGGGTACCTGCTAAATTTTAGGTAATGCTAAGTAGCTGTTGTCATTGTTAATATTTTTATTATCCTGACCCTAGGGGTGGTTACCACAGGAAAAGAGTATAAATTAGAAAGCTTATGAAATATTATCCAAGTGCCTTATTAAGCAGTAATACCCTTCTGTTGGACTTTTTACTTTCCCTGTATTTAGGAAATTTCTTACAAGATAGTCAAGAATGAGGTTTTTGTTTTATTTTGTTTTTTTTTTATGTGAACGGCCCTCACGATGCCTTAGTTTGTTAGCTCAGAACTTTTTCATGTATCAGTGGTTTTCTATGAAATGTCATCACCTCTTATGATTCCATTACCTTCACCTAGGATGGCCTTTCTCCAACTATTCCCAACATATGTTCTTCTCTTTCCTGTACCCTTGTCTTTACTTGGTTTCATTCTTAATGGTTTCCCCCCTCCCCCACTAGAAATTTTTTCTTTCTGTCAGCTCAATTCCTATAATACTTTATAATATTATGAAGGATAATTATTGGGGCACCTGGATAGCTCAGTCTACTGAGTGTCCAACTCTTGGTTTTGGTTCAGGTTTTGATCCCAGGGTCATGGGATTGAGCCCTGCATTAGGCTCCACGCTGAGCCTCTCCCTCTGCCCTTCTCCTCCGCTCATGTAATAATAAAAAATAATAAAAAATAAAGTACATGATGTTTTTTAACTAAGGATAATTATTTATAATACTTTTATTATAGTCATACTGTATTTGAGATTTTCCTCCTCCACAAACATTTCCATAATTAATTACATGACACATGAATCTTTTACTTTTATGCAACACCTATAGGCCACTTGGACTGGGCTGTTGTACACTCACTGCCTGAGACAGTGCTATGTATCTGGTAGAATTTTTTTTTTAAGTTTATTTATTTATTTTGAGAGAGAAAGAGAGAGTGCCAGCAAGTGAGCAGGGGAGGGGCAGAGAGAGGAAGAGAGAGAATCCCAAGCAAATTCCATGCTGTCAGCATAGAGCCCAACATGGGGTTCAAACTCACAAACCGTGAGATCCGAACCTGAGCCAAAATCGAGTTGTTGCTTAACCAAGTAAGCCACCCAGATGCCCCAGGGGTAGCATTTGTATCTGGTTTCTCCAACTAGATTAAAAGCCATTCTTGGATGAATGTTTAGATGGTTGGTGCTTTACAAATACTTAAGTATTATATGAAAACTTGTAGTTGGAGTTCAAAGTACTTGTATTTTTTTTAAAAATGATGATGTTTGCTTAAAAATTAGTCTTGCTGCGTGGCAAAGCCATTGACAACTTTAGTCCTTGTGCGGGATTCCCTGAAAATGGCTAGAATGGATTTTCTTTGATCCAAAGATAAGCACACCATGAAACAACACACGCTGGAAATGAATCTTTCCAGGATGATACATACTCTAGGTAACCTATGATAAACAGTTACTTGTCATTTTTTAAAGGCAAGTAATTGATAAGCAGAATCATTAGGTTTGATATTGCAGTGTCGTATTTTATTTATTTATTTTAAATTAAACATTTATTGTTTTTTTTTAATTTATTTTGAGAGAGAGCACACAAGCACGGGCAGGGCAGAGAGAGAGAGAATCCCAAGCAGGCCCGCGGAGAGCCTGACACAGGCCTTGATCCCGTGAACCGTGTGATCATGACTTGAGCCAAAATGAAGAGTCGGGTGCTTAACTGACTGAGCCACCCAGATGCCCCTGATCTATTATTTTTATACATTCTTCAAGGGACCCTTTACAATAGACTGACCTCAGACAACTGTGTAAAGTAAATGTCGAGATCCAAGGGAGGGTAGCAAAAAGTCCTCAGAATGATCGCGGAGAGTTTAATCTACTCATCATTTATTCACAGTTAAGAATTTTATCTACTGACTTGTTTTGTTCTTCCATATGTGAGTGGGTTATTTTCTCCATGTTTCAGAAGCAGTAACAGTTTTTTGGGTTCCCCAACGGCAGAACTCTAAGAGATAAGTCAAGTTAGGTCATATTGCTCAAACACTGTGAGATGTTGTACTTTTCATTCTTTGTAAACTTAGAGATTGAATTTAGGATGGTCTGTGGTATTTGGAATCTAGACATAGCTACATTGGCAAGGTGTCCCTTTTCAAAAAATTCAGGTGGAAGAAGCATTCCGAACGTTTAAGAACAAATAACCCTCTCTTCACCCTCTCAACATCCTTCTCTTTCCCCACCCAACATATGCACATGTTTTGAACCAATTTAGTATTTTATTTTCTGTGATGTTCAGAGATTCAATGTAAATCTTAATAAGTCCAAATTCCTTGAATTTGAAGGTGTTTAGACTTGAGGCCTAGCATTTGCCCAGTTCATTCCACATCCTGAAATATGGTTTTTGTCAAGGCTAGACAGTAAACAGCTATAGTAGTGGAGATCCAAACCACAATTAGTAGTGCTGAATGTTGTCTTACAAACTTACCTCTTGATTCCTTAAAATAAAGAGCTGGGAGTAGCTGCGGCAAATGGACCTCAAATGATGTTACCAAAAGAGATTTTGTGTTTTAGTTTCTTTACATAGCTTTTATGTGTGCTTATAAGGAGCTACCTGATGGATTGAATGCAAAGTAGACTATGACATGTATCTGAGTGTAAAGTTATACAGAAACTGTCTTAACACTTAATTTTGTTTAAATTACTTCAGTTATCTCTTCGGTGGCTAAGGTTACAATTCAGACACTTCGGTATAAATACTGGTTGTAAAAGGGTAAAGCAAATACTAGAATTATAGCCATAGCATCAGGGAGAGAGCTAATGTGACAAGTCAGGCAGTTTTAATTGTAGGGACATTGTCCTTTAGTTTTGATATTTTTCAACAATCGTACTATTTATGATTTTATTTTATTTTAGCCATGTCCTTTGGGGGCCCGAGATTTTCGAGAGAAACAGTGTGCAGACTTTGACAATATGCCTTTCCGTGGAAAGTATTATAACTGGAAACCCTACACTGGAGGTAATGTATAACCTGGCAGAGAATTCATCATGCCTGAGAGCTTTGCAAATATGAAAGAATATATAAATATGTGCAAACACACACATACATTCATATACATACTAGTAAGAATTAGTATTTGCAAATCAAAGCAGGAAAATGCATCTACTACTATAATTTCCCTGTAATAAAGCTTATATGTTAGTAAAAATGATCAGAAATCATTTTAATTCTATTTAACAAGGTACAAAAGTCCTGGAAAGGATATAAATCCAAATGATGTTTTAGAGTTATTGAGACTTCTTTGGGATATATGGACATTATGTTATAATCGTTTATAACCATTGCATATTTAGAATTATCACCCTAAAAACAAATTATAACAATACAAATCAACTCAAAATGGCCAGGAAAACCTGTATTCTTTCTTGGTCAAAGGCCAAGGATCTTCCCCTAGATTATTATTATTCTTTTTTAGTGTTGGGAAACATTTTTACTCTTTAATTTGGGCATGCATCAAACAGGAATTACTTAGTAAACACGAGAAATTTTCTTGTACTCTCAAATTACAAATTAAATTTTGTTAAAATTTTCTCTTGGAAATATTGAATGTACTTTTAAAAAACTTTTATCATTTGTTTTTTATTCTAACATCTTACTTTGAAAATTTTCCAGTGGAGCAATAGTAAGAGTTTAACAGTGACATCTGTATACCCACCACCGAGATTCTGCCGTTCACATTGTAATATACTTCCTTTATTACATGTCATCTCTCTATCCATTAATCCATTTTCTTTTTTAGATGCAGTTCGAAGTAAGTTGTAGTCATTAATGTCCTTTTTTCTAAGTACTTCAACACGTGTAACATTAACCACAGTTCAATATTTACTTTTTTCTGAAATAAGATTATGTACAATGAAACGCACAAATCTTTTTTTTTTTTAATGTTTATTTATTTATGAGGGAGGGAGAGTGAGGAGCAGAGACAGAGCATGAGGAGGAGAGGGGCAGAGAGAGAGGAAGACCCAGAATCCGAAATAGGTTCCAGACTCTGAGCTGTGAGCATACAGCCTAACACGGAGCCCCAAGTCATGAACCACAAAATCATGGCCTGAGCTGAAGTCAGATGTTTAACCAACTGAGCCACCCAGGTGCCCCTGAAATATACAAATCTTAACTGTACTTTCCCTGACAATAGCATGCACCTGTAAAATCCTATTGACATATAGAACATTACCATACCTCCAAAATTCTCATTGTCCTTATAGTCCTTCCCAGTCAATAGCTGCCTCTACCTATTTCTTCCAAGAGGCAAACCACCGTTCTGATATTTTTTTTCTTACAGTAGATTAGCTTTGCCAGTTTGAAAACTTCATATAAGTGAAATCATGTTGTATTTGCTCTTTTGGGCAAGCTTTCTTTAAGCCTAATGTTTTAGAGATTCATCCACGTTATTGCTTATATGAATAGTTTATTCCTTTTTATTGCTGAGCAGCATTCCATTGTAATAACCGGTTTGTTTTTCCTTTCTGCTATTGATGGCCACCTAAGTTGTTTCTAGTTTTCAGCTATTTTGAATAAGCTGCTGTGAACTTTTGTGTACAAGTCTTTTTGTGAGCATACGTTTTCATTTCTCTTGGGTGAATACTTAGGAGTAGAATTGCTGGGCAATAGGGTAGGTGTGAGTTTAGTTTAAAAGTAGTTGCCAGATGTTTCCGAAATGATGTACTATATTATACTCCAACCAGTAGGTGTGTTTGTTCCACTTCCTTGCCAATATTTGATATTTTCAGTCTTCTGACTGGTATAAAATAATGTCTCTGTGCAGTTTTAATTTGCACTTTCTGACCATTGATTATGTTGCAAACATTTTTTTTTTGTGGACATTTTTATGTGCTTATTGACCATTTATATATCTTTGGTAAAGTGTCTATTCAAATACTTGGCCTGTTCTTTTTAATTATTTTTTTTATATTTTAATTCTAGAGTGGTAGTCATTTATCAGATAAATTTTATGAGTATTTTCTCACATCTTTGGAGTTTCCTGTCACTTTTTTCTAATGTTCATTTTTGAGAGAGAGAGAGAAAAAAAAACAGCAAGGGAGGGGCAGAGAGAGAGGGGAGAGAGGATCTGAAATGGGCTCCATGCTGACAACAGAGAGCCCAGTGTGGGGCTTGAACTCGTGAACCGTGAGATCATGACCTGAGCCCAAGTCAGTCACTTAACTGACTGAGCCATCCAGGTGCCCCTCTCCTATTACTTTTTTAATGGTGTTTTGGATAAGTATAAGATTTTAATGTTCATGAATGCTAATTTTTCAATTTTGTTTCTTTTGTGGTTATTGTATCCAGTGTCCTATCATAGAAATCTTTGCCTTTCTCAACTCAGGAAGATATTTTCTTATGTTTTTTAAAAGCCACGTGGTTTTGGTCTTTACATTTAGATCTAGAGTCTAAAAATAATTTGGGGGTATGGTGTGTATTTGGAGTATGGACTTTATTTTGTTTCACTTATCTATTTATTTTGAAAGAGTTTGTAGGATTGCTTTTATTTCTTCCTTAGATTATATTTCACTAGTAAAACCGCTCAACTTGATATTTTCTTTGTGAAGAAAAAAATTACCACAAATTCAACTTCTTTAGTAGATAATGGCTATTTAGATTTTTAAAAATTCTTATGTCTTAATGAAATTTGTTACTTTAGTACCCCATTTCTTGACAGAAAATTGATCATACATTCTCTTACTTTTATTAATTTTTGCTCATATATTTATTATTTTTAAATTTTGAGTTTATTTTGCTTTTCTGCATTCCCAAAACCTGATTTAAAACATTTTTTTAATGTTTATTTATTTTTGAGAGAAAGAGACAGAGTGTGAGTGAGGGAGGGGCAGAGAGAGAGAGACACACAGAATCCAAAGCAGTTTCCAGACTCTGAGCTGTCAGTGGGGCTCAAACCCACCAGCTGTGAGGTCATGACCTGAGCTGGAGTCGGATGCTTAACCGACACCCAGGTGCTCCCCCAAAACCTGATTTTTAAAAAAATTCCTTTTAGTTCAAAATCTTTTCTTATTTACATTGTGATTTCTTCTTGGACCCATGGGTTATTTAGAAGTATGTTATTTTTATTCCAAATATTTGATATTTCCTAGATGTTTAAATTATTAGTTAATAATTTAATTCTATGATCAGAGAATACTCTGTATGATTTAAATATTTAAAATTAATTGAGATTTGTTTTATAGTACAGCTTTTCATTCATGTTGGTAATGTTCATCTTTACTTCAAAAGGATGTATTTTCTTTTGGATACACTGTTCCATAGATATCTATCCATCACATAAAGTTGGCTGATAGTGTTTAAATCTTTTAAATTCGTTCTGACTTCCTCTTTCAATTACTGAGAGAAGTGTGTTAAAAATCTTCAACTGTTATATATATGGCTTTGCTTTCTTTTTTGTAAGTTTTTCTTCATGTCATTCAAATTGATTTTATTCGGTGCATATACAGTTGGGATTATTTCCTCTTACTATAGGAGGGAAAGAAGTGTCTGAAATAATTCACAGATTTAATAATTAACATCTAGATAATTGTAAGCTTAGTGAATTAACCCTAAATTCATAATAAGCTTTCAGTGAAGGTAACTTGTAATGACGTGACCTTCCATTTAGAGAATCATCTTAAATCCCTTCTCAGAATAAAAGCAGTGCAGCTTCTGAAAACTCACTAGCTAAGGAAGTTGAACACATCTTCAGTAATAAAAAAGGAAGAAGTGTATTCTTATCATCACATAGTATAATGGTCTAACAAATACAACCTTAGCATTTATATGTCCTTCATATCAAATAGTAACTTACATAATTAAATAATGTTAAAATTGAGAGAACTCATGTTCTCTTTTGCAAGCCTGATACACAAAAAGCTGCATTATATTCCAAAACATTATAATAAAAAATGAGAAAAAAAAAACTATACTGAGTAGTAATGAAAAATATCCCAGTAAAAATTCATGAAAATTTAGAGTAATTTTATTCATGAGAATCTTACAAAAATACATGTAAACACCTTGATTATCAGTTCTGGAAGAAATTATTTTATTTGTTACTTGTTATTTTTGTGCTCAGTACAGAAAGAAGTACCATTACCCTAAGTCTAGTAATAACATTGCAATTATATTAAAGATCTATAGCCTGTAGACATCAAAAATGGAAGTAAACATGGAGTTAGGCCAGAGGTTGGAAACCGGCAATTCAGGAACCAGGTTTTACTTATATTTGTGTTTTATTTTATTTTTTTTTGTTTTTTTGTGTTTGTTTTTTTTTTTTTTATGTTTTTATTTATTTTTGAGAGTAGGAGAGACAAAGCATGAGTGGGGGAGGGTCAGAGAGAGAGAGGGAGACATAGAATCTGAAGCAGGCTCCAGGCTCTGAGCTGTCAGCACAGAGCCCGACGTGGGGCTCGAACTCCCAGACTGTGAGATCATGACCTGAGCCGAAGTCGGACACTTAACCGACTGAGCCACCAGGTGCCCCTATATTTGTGTTTTAACCTCCACAGTATTTTTGAAAACTTTGAATGAGTTACCAAGAAGAGTTTTTATTTTAAAAATCTAGGTTTTCGGCTTCTCATGAATAAATAGAATTTCTGGCAATATTGGGCCATCTTCTTTGCATTATGCAAGAGTCAACTTTAACAATGATCTTTAATGAAATGTTCTCTCTCATTTACCATTGTTGCTACCACTCAGTTGTCTTGTCTTTTTTATTTCACATACCTTCACCCTGCAAAAACCTGGTTTCTATTTTCACT
Source organism: Paguma larvata (assembly GCA_030068075.1). Lineage (NCBI taxonomy): Eukaryota > Metazoa > Chordata > Mammalia > Carnivora > Viverridae > Paguma > Paguma larvata. The sequence continues at coordinate 101,995,594 of CM057826.1, forward strand.
GAGACTAAGCATGTCATTTTTTCTTTTTGCCTTATTTTCTTGGCTGGAAGTAGTCTTCTTTACTTCAAAGACAAATTTTATCAGCATAATTACAATGAAGCCAAAGTGTTTTAAATGAAGGTTCAACACAAAGTGTTTTTAAATCATAATTTCAATCAGTAGATACATATTAATATGTAGCTTTCTCATATACTGTTTTGGATAAAATAAATTCATATATATTGCTACTTATCCAATATACTATGGGGTTATGATATTACTCTGCTTATTTTTTAAATTACTATTATTTATGCCTATTTTTCACATCAACCTTAAAAAATACATCTTTCAGTGACAGAATGAAAATGATGACATTATTATATGCATTTATTCACAAAATTAAATTGGATATTCTTTTAATTATTCATATTTAATGCTACATGTAGTATCTTTGATTTAGTAATAAGGATTATTCAAATCTAATGCTATAATTAATTTTACCTTTGGTTTGTTTATCTCATAAAAATTTATCTCTGTGCTAAAGCCTTGTTCTTTGAATATGATAGTTTAAAGTGGGTACAAATTCAGAGGTGTTTTTGTTTTTTTGTTTTGTTTTGTTTTACAACTACCATATCCCTGCTTGAAGTAGCAGGGTTTTGTATCAGCTGCAATTAACAAGGGACATATGTTGTAGAAATCTCGATTTGTTACATGAAGTTATTGTGTCAAGCCTCCTCAACCTTTATTTTCTTAGTTTTTCTTTTAATGTTTATTCATTTATTTTGAGAGAGAGAGAGAGAGAGAGAGAGAGGGTGAGCAGAGGAGGGACAGAGAAAGAGGGAGAGAGAGATCCCAAGCAGGCTCCACAGTGTGAGCATGGAGACTGAAGCAGAGCTCAGTCTCAGGAAATGTGAGATTAGAACTGGAACCGAAGTGAAGAGTTGGATGCTTAACCAGCTGAGCCACCCAGGCACCTCTATTTTATTAGTTTTTAAAAAACTTTCTATTTCATCCATTGTTTTCAACATTTAGGTACCTTTACTGTGAACCCTTTTAACCTCAGATATATTGGTAAATATATATTGGAAATATTTGAACATTTTAAATTTTAAAACTGCTCAATGAACCCTCTGTCAAGTTGCACAAGCAATGAAAATAAATGTGAAATTTTAGCAAAGGAGGAAAGAAACCTACACATCTGGGTATATAGTGAAGGCATTATGTCTGTATAAATTGTTAATTTACTGTGGTTAATATGGAATCACCGTTTCTTACAAGAACCACTCTATTTATTTCTCTTTTGCTGTATTTGTCCAGGTGGGGTAAAACCTTGTGCATTAAACTGCTTGGCTGAAGGTTACAACTTCTACACTGAACGTGCCCCTGCGGTGATCGATGGGACGCAGTGCAATGCGGACTCACTGGATATCTGTATCAATGGGGAATGCAAGGTTGCTCCAATTAAGAACTTCACTCCTTTTTGTTGGGGCTTTTGAGACTTTTGTGTTCTTTTCTCAGATAATAACTCTTAATTAATACTATGCTCAGTTTTAATAAAGAGAGCTATATTTTAGACAAAATCTGTTTCCATTTAGTTGACCATATATGTAGATAAAGGTAGAATAGCCTATTCACATTCAAACATCATGTAAATGTGATTTATTTTGGTCTTCTAGTTATATGTATAGTGATTGCTACAGTTCTGAATATATTTTGGACATTAATTCCTATTGTTTTGCTCTGTTTACAAACAGACTGCAAAGAAGATAGAAAGAGAGGGAACAAGCATGCAGCTCTTATTCATATGGCTACCATATGTTTTCACTGGAAGATTGTTTGATACATTTCATAGCATATTTTTTTCTCAAAGTGTGAAGCGGCTATGTTCCTCCTACTTTGCTTCTTTTTGAAGCATTTTGAAGCACATTGGTTTTCATTATAGAGTTAGTCTTTACCTGATTAAAGCATTTACTTTAGAGAATTATCCAGACTAGTAGAGAGTAATTGGAGCAAGTCTATGCTATTTTCCTAGACCTGTGTATACATCTAATCATAATAGATAAATCACAACTACCATTGTTCTTGTAACTTTTTTTCTAGTTTGTCTATATTTTATTTCAAAGAGAAGCACAATTCTAAGTCCTAGAAACTGAAAAAGAAGAGATAAACACATTATCTGTTTTACTTTGTGTCACAATTTCTTGCAAAAGTTTCTGTCTTTCTGGATACTTACATCTAAATATATCTGATGATCCTGTATATCTGTGTGATCTCTGACAGTATTATTTTTTTTTTTGAAAAAACAAAGACAAAAAGCATAGGTTTTATTCAGAGATCACATGCCTGTTATCAATGGCTATAGGTCATATATACAAATAGAAGTACCAAAATATGTACCAAAAATATATAAGAATTCACATTTCTGTGATTAAATGCAAAACTAAAAGGTAGAATTTCAGCTTCTAAAATACACTTCTTTGTTTATTATGACAATTTTATTTAGCAAGTAGAAACAGGTATTCATTTTTAAAGGCTTACCCACGTTTGAATTCCACAACTAATTCTCAACACTGACAATTGGATATCCAAAAGAGCCAGTGTTTTAGAAAAGTGAAACCATAATGCTCAGTCATGACTCCTGCTGTTATTACCTTGTGTAGGACAATATGCCATTTTTCTTAATTCTTGTGTTTATTGATTGGAGGTATAAATAAGAGCCCTTTGCCAACAAACTATAAAATATTTTAAGATTTGGAGCATGCTGTCTATAAATGAAGAAGAAATCTATGTTAGAAATATAGACATACATTCCTGGGGCATCCAAATTTTTTTTCTTTAAGCTTATATGTTGCAACATGTTAGCTAAGAACTTACTGGAGAGTGAAGAAAAAAGTGGAAAGAGGAAAATATTTCCTGTTTTGATTTCCTTTATTGGAAAAACAAATAAGTTATATTTATTTGGTTAGTTATGGTTCCAAGAAATTCTCTTTATGACATACTGAATATTCTTCTCTGTTTTCAGCATGTAGGTTGTGATAATATTTTGGGATCCGATGCTAGGGAAGATAGATGTCGAGTCTGTGGAGGGGATGGAAGCACATGTGATGCCATTGAAGGGTTCTTCAATGATTCGTTGCCCAGAGGAGGTGAGTGTATAGAGAGAACTCTTCCTCACCTCTGACGTGCTGGGAATAGCCAAAACCATTGACTTCGTCCCCACTCCCTTCTTTTTAAATTTTTTGTTTAGGCAGACAGTGTTTTTTCCCCAAATTGCTTTCAGTTTCTTAAGTATCAATTATAGATTCATGAAAGATATTTTAAGGAAATATTATTCCCTTTCTACTTGACTTCATTTAGCCATGTTTTTCTAAGATGGAAATTCCCACAGAGCATTGATGGGAGGACCATATGTTGAGGAAAAAAACATGAACCAATATTATACATGTTGGGGCTTTAAGATATTGAGATATTTTAGATAAAAAGAAAAATACTCTAGATGTGTTCATGAATCCAAAGGGGAATTTGCCCATATTATGTAAATTGTTAAGTGTAAAGTCAAAGAAAGATTTGAAGAGCAAGGAAACTTATTACTAAATGGTTACTAAACACTCCTTTTCTGACCAAGGCTGCACATGCTGCTTATTACTGCCTATCTTGTATGTTCCAGGCTATATGGAAGTAGTGCAGATACCAAGAGGCTCTGTTCATATTGAAGTCAGAGAAGTTGCCATGTCAAAGAACTATATTGGTAAGTAGCCCATATTGCTAGAATGTTTAAATTGCTGAGAAAAAACAGCACAGCATCCTGCTGTGAAAAGACATGCTTATTGGGTAGAACACTTTCATGCTAAAATGAAGGAAGTTTCAAGTTTTATAAGACCACACACAACAGTTAAACAAAAATATTAGTAGTTTATAGCTTACTCTTCCCTGGGTTGGCTATTCGATTTTTAAGAATCAGTTTCATTGAGGCATTTATATATGATAAAATGCATGTATTATTTATTATAGGTGTACATTTTGAAGCGCATTGGTAAATACATACATGTAAATTATAGGTATGTAAATAAATTTATAGGTAATAATAGAATTATTAGTATGAATTATTAATTAATACATATGTTAATATGTATTTTATTTTTATTTATTCTGGAATTTCATGTGAATGGAATCATCTGTACTCTCATGGCTGGTGTTTTTCACCTAGGATAATGTTTTTGAGATTCATCTGTATTTTTAAGTAATAAGTTGAGTATATCTGAAGTTTCTTCTTTTTTTTTTTTTGCTAAATAATATTCCACTGTGTGGACATACCATAATTTGTTTATCCACTCACTTATTGGATAATTGGGTCATTTCTAGTCTTTGACTCTTATGAATAAAGTTTCTTGAACATTTATCGATAAACATTGTGTAAACATATATTTTCATTTCTTCTGGATAAAAACATAGGAGTAAAATGGCTTGGTCATATGATAAGTACACATTTAACTTTATAAGAAATTACTAAACTATTTTCCAAAGTGGTTGTTATCACTTATATTCCCCCATAGAATATATAAGACTTCTGGTTGCTCTGCATTCTTGTCAATACTTGATATTGTCAGCCTTTTAAATTTTACCCTTATAGATATCTTTTTTGTGAAGTATCTCAACAAATATTTTGCCTACTTTAATTTTTTTTTCTTTTAATCAAAATATAAAGGTCCTTTATATATTCTAGATACAAATCTTTGTTCAAATATATGTTTTATGACTATGTTTTCCTAGGCAGTGGCTTATTTATTCCTGTTCTTAATGGGTATTTTAATTTTGACATTTAAATGGCATTATTTAAATTAATTTGTTTATGGATTATGCTTTTGTGTCCTACCTTACAAGTTTTGCCACGCTCAAGGTTGCAAATATTATCTTCAATGTTTCTTCAAGAAATTATAGTTTTGATAGCGAGGCAACATGGCGGAGGAGTAGGGGGCTCCAGTATTTCGCTTACCCTTTAAAGGGGGACGACTGAAACCATTGTCTCTCTCTCAACTCCAAAAATCGGGGGGAAAAGGTGCTAGAGCTGACAAGAAACTAAGGCGAAAACAGACACGGCCCAACTGAACTGTGAGTTTAATCTGGGTCGGATAAAACGAACTCGAACTCGGGAAGTTGAGCTGAGGGGAGGGTGAGCGTCTTCGGAGATAGCTGGGAAAGTGCCGATGGAACAACATCTGAACGAGAGGGCCAGAGCGGGTGAGACTGCTACCATCCAGCCCCTAAATGCAGGGCTTTTGAAGAGAAGTTCAGTGGCAAACAGCAGCAATCCCCGCGCGCTGCTGGGACCGCACCAACCCCGTCCTGAGCCACTGGGATGCGCGCGGGAGGGACTGGCAGCGGGGACGCAGGCGGCGCCGCCTGCGGAGCACCTCTAACCCCGGCACAATTATAACGAAATCGGGGGGTGGCAGACGGCCGTACCACCGCGCCACCCTCGCCCAGCGCCTCCGGGCACGCACCCTGCCGGGATAGGCAGCAGGCACCCAGGCAGCCCCAGGAGCGGCTCCAGTAAACCACACTAGGCTGGCGTGGGCGGTGGAGAGAGAACAGAAAAAAAGGGGCGAATAAAGCCTCCAGGACTGGTGGCGCGGGTCTGGAGAGACGCCATTGTTGTCTCACAAGCCAGGAAGTCACCCCAGAAGCCATCCCTGCAGCAGTGGAGGCCGGACCCGCCTACACTAAACCACGCCCCTCCCAAACTATCAGCAGGAGCGACTGATCCAAGTGGAGATTGCTGCCTGGAGTAACGCCAGTCATTTCTTCTTTTTAAATTTATCCCTCCCTTTCTCATTCCTACCGATCCCCATCCCTGAGCTGGTCATCCAGGGTACTGACTGGCTTAATCATTTTTTTCCTTCTTTTTGTTTTTTGTTTTTTTGTTTTTTTGTTTGTTTGTTTTGTTTGGGTTTTTTTTGTTTTGTTTTTTGTTTTTTGTTTTTTGTTTTTGTTTTGTTTTTTAACCCACTCTTCGAGGACATGTCCTACAACCTCTTCTTTACTTCCCTAGCCCTTTTTCTGGAATAACCAGGCCGTATAAGTTCATCTAGACGACATCGATCTTTATTCCTTTTCCCTCGCACCTGTCCTTATTCTGATTTCTATCAGTCTGGATTAAACCCTTTAGTCGCTCTACCTGGGCAAAGTCCATTTCCTTCTTCTCCCTGCACCAGTCATTATTCTGTCTATATATGCTCTGCCACCAGCACACTACATACCCTGTCCTTAACGTGTAGCTGTTACTTCAGGACATTGCCCTCAGAGAGTCACTTGTTATTTTTTTCTGTTGTGAACTGCTTGTCTGGACCATTTGTCGGTACGTTTGAGTATTTCTGTGTTCTGTGTGTCTGTCAGTTTTCCTTTCCAGGGCAACTTCAAGAAACAACCCATAACACATCCAGCCAAAATGACGAGACGGAAGAATTCTCCTCAAAAGAGTCTACAAGAAGCAGTGACAGCTCAAGAATTAATGAAAAGAGATATAAGCAACATAACAGAACTTGAATATAGAATGTTAATCATAAAACTAATTGCTGGCCTTGAAAAAAGCTTAGATGAATGCAAGGGGTCCCACGAGGCAAAGTTCAAAGACCTTAAAAACGGTCAGGAAGAATTAAAGAAGACATTGGAAGAAATACAGGGGAAACTGGAAGCAGCCACAGCACGGATTGAAGAGGTAGAGGAAAGAGTTAGTGCATTAGAAGACAAAATCATTGAAAAAGAGGAAGCAGATAAAAAGAGAGAGAAGCTGATCCAGGAACAGGAAAGGAGAATTCGAGAGCTGAGCGATGCAGTCAAAAGAAACAATATCCGTATCATAGGAGTCCCAGAGGAAGAAGAGAGAGAGAAAGGAGTCGAAGGGGTTCTGGAACAAATCATTGCTGAGAACTTCCTCAACATGAGAAAGGAAACGGGCATGGAAATCCAAGAGGCACAGAGAACTCCCCTCAGACGTAACTTGAATAGACCTTCTGCACGGCACATCATAGTGAAGCTGGCAAAATACAAAGATAGGGAGAGAATCCTGAAAGCAGCTAGGGACAAAAGAACCCTAACATACAAAGGGAGACCTATAAGGGTAGTAGCAGACTTATCTACGGAAACTTGGCAAGCCAGAAAGGAATGGCAGGATATCTTCAATGTGATGAGCAAGAAGGACATGCAACCAAGAATTCTGTATCCGGCTAGCCTGTCATTCAGAATAGAAGGAGAGATCAAGGTTTTTCCCAACAAACAAAAACTGAAAGAATTTATCACAAATAAGCCAGCACTGCAAGAGATCCTGAGGGGCATTCTATGAAAACAAGGAGGCAAAGAATACAAACTACCAGACACAGCCTTACAAACATGAAACTTACAGATAATACAGTGACTGTAAGCCCATATTTTTCAATATTAACACTGAATGTAAATGGACTAAATGCGCCAATCAAAAGACACAGGATAACAGAATGGATTAAAAAACAAGACCCATCTATTTGCTGTCTTCAAGAAACTCATCTTAAACCTGAAGACACCTTCAGATTGAAAGTGAGGGGATGGAGAACTATCTACCATGCTACTGGAAGTCAGAAGAAAGCCGGAGTAGCCACACTTATATCAGACAAATTAGACTTTAAAATGAACGATGTAATAAGAGATGAGGAAGGACATTATATAATAGTCTCAGGGACCATCCAGCAGGAAGAGCTAACAATTGTAAATATCTACGCACCGAATTCAGGGGCACCCAAATTTGTAAAACAACTAATTACAAACATTAGCAACCTCATCGATAAAAATGTCCTAATAGTAGGGGATCTCAACACTCCACTCTCAGCATTGGATAGATCAACAAAACAGAAAATCTCCGCAGAAACAATAGCCCTGAATGACACATTAGGACAGATGGGCCTCACAGACATCTTTAGGGTCCTTCATCCAGAAGCAAAGGAATTTACGTTCTTCTCATCTGCACACGGTACATTTTCCAAGATAGACCACATTCTGGGGCACAGGGAAGCTCTGAATAAATATAAAAGAATTGAGATCATACCGTGTACAGTGTCAGACCACAATGCTTTGAAACTTGAAATCAACCACAGGAGAAAGCCTGGAAAATATCCAAGAACATGGCGGCTAAGAAATAACCTACTAAAAGATGACTGGGTCAACCAAGCCATCAGAGAAGAAATTAAAAAATACATGGAAACAAATGAAAATGAAAATACAACAATCCAAATGCTCTGGGATGCAGCAAAGGCAGTCCTGAGAGGGAAATATATTGCAATCCAGGCCCATCTCAAGAAACAAGAAAAATCAATAACACAAATTCTAACAGCACGCCTAAAGGAACTAGAAGTAGATCAACTAAAACAACCCAAGCCCAGCAGAAAGAGAGAAATAACAAAGATCAGAGCTCAAATTAACCATATGGAGACAGAAAAGGTAGTGGAACAGATCAATGAAACCAAAAGCTGGTTCTTTGAAAAAATAAACAAAATAGACAAACCTCTAGCCAGGCTTCTCAAAAAGAAAAGAGAGAGAACTCAAATAAATAAAATCGCGAATGAAAAGGGAGAAATTACAACAAATCCCTCAGAGATACAAGCAATCATCAGAGAATACTATGAAAAATTATATGCCACCAAACTTGGCAATCTGGAAGAAATGGACAGCTTCCTAAATAGCCACACGCTACCAAAACTCAAACGGGAAGAAATAGAAAATTTGAACAGACCCATAACTAGTGAAGAAATAGAATCCGTTATTAAAAACCTCCCAGCAAATAAAAGCCCTGGACCAGATGGCTTTCCTGCGGAATTTTACCAGACATTTAAAACAGAGTTAATTCCTATCCTCCTCAAGCTGTTCCAAAAAATTGAAACGGAAGGAAAACTCCCGGACTCATTCTATGAAGCCAGCATCACTTTGATTCCCAAACCAGATAGAGACCCAGCAAAGAAAGAAAATTACAGGCCAATATCCCTGATGAATATGGATGCAAAAATTCTCAACAAGATACTAGCAAATCGAATCCAACAGCATATAAAGAGAATTATCCACCATGATCAAGTAGGATTCATCCCTGGGTTGCAGGGCTGGTTCAATATTCGCAAATCAATCAACGTGATACATTACATCAACAAAAGAAAAGATAAGAACCATATGATCCTGTCAATAGATGCAGAAAAAGCATTTGACAAAATACAGCATCCTTTCTTAATAAAAACTCTCGAGAAAGTCGGGATAGAAGGAACATACTTAAACATCATAAAAGCCATATATGAAAAGCCCACAGCTAATATCATCCTCAATGGGGAAAAATTGAAAGCCTTCCCCCTGAGATCAGGAACACGACAGGGGTGTCCACTCTCGCCACTGCTATTTAACATAGTGCTGGAAGTCTTAGCATCAGCAATCAGACAACAAAACAAAATAAAAGGCATCAAAATTGGCAAGGAGGAAGTCAAACTTTCACTTTTTGAAGATGACATGATACTTTACATGGAAAACCCGACAGAATCCACCAAAAGCCTACTAGAACTGATTCATGATTTCAGCAAAGTTGCAGGATACAAAATCAATGTACAGAAATCGGTGGCATTTCTATACACCAACAATGAAGCAGCAGAAAGAGAAATAAAGAAGCTAATCCCTTTCACAATTGCACCAAAAACCATAAAATACTTAGGAATAAACCTAACCAAAGAGGTGAAAGACCTCTACACTGAAAACTATAAAAAACTTATGAAGGAAATTGAGGAAGACACAAGGAAATGGAAAAACATCCCATGCTCATGGATTGGAAGACTAAATATCGTCAAAATGGCAATACTACCCAAAGCAATCTACACATTCAATGCAATCCCAATCAAAATTGCACCAGCATTCTTCTCAAAGCTAGAGCAAACAATCCTAAAATTTGTATGGAACCACAAAAGACCTCGAATAGCCAAAATAATACTGAAGAATAAAACCAAGGCGGGAGGCATCACAATCCCAGACTTTAACCTCTACTACAAAGCGGTGGTCATCAAGACTGTATGGTATTGGCACAAAAACAGACGCATAGACCAATGGAATAGAATAGAAAACTCAGAAATGGACCCGCAAGTATATGGCCAACTAATCTTTGACAAAGCAGGAAAATGTATCCAATGGAAAAAAGACAGCCTTTTTAACAAATGGTGCTGGGAGAATTGGACAGCAACATGCAAAAGAATGAAACTAGACCACTTTCTTACACCACTCACAAAAATAAATTCTAAATGGATAAAAGATCTGAATGTGAGACAGGAAACCGTCAAAATCCTAGAGGAGAAAACAGGAAAAAGCCTCTTTGACCTAAGATGCACAAATTTCTTACTCGACACGTCTCCAAAGGCAAGAGAATTAAAAGCAAAGATGAACTATTGGGACCTCATCAAGATAAAAAGCTTCTGCACGGCAAAAGAAACAACCAACAAAACGAATAGGCAACCAACAGAATGGGAAAAGATCATCGCAAATGACATATCGGATAAAGGACTAATATCTAAAATTTATAAAGAACTTACCAAACTCCAAACCCGAAAAACAAACAACCCAGTGAAGAAATGGGCGGAAGATATGAATAGACACTTCTCCAAAGGGGACATTCAGATGGCCAACAGACACATGAAACGATGCTCAATGTCACTCATCATCAGGGAAATACAAATCAAAACTACACTGAGATACCACCTCACACCAGTCAGAGTGGCTACAATGAACAAATCAGGAAACTATAGATGCTGGCGAGGATGTGGAGAAGTAGGCACCCTCCTACACTGTTGGTGGGAATGCAAACTGGTGCAGCCACTCTGGAAAACGGTGTGGAGGTTCCTCAAAAAAATGAAAATAGAGCTACCCTATGACCCAGCAATAGCCCTGCTAGGAATCTACCCAAGAGACACAGGAATGCTGATGCATAGGAGCACGTGTACCCCAATGTTCATAGCAGCACTTTCGACAATAGCCAAATCATGGAAAGAGACCAAGTGCCCATCAACTGACGAATGGATAAAGAAGTTATGGTACTTATATACAATGGACTACTACGTGGCAATGAGAAAAAATGAAATCTGGCCATGTGTAGCAACATGGATGGAACTGGAGGGTATTATGTTAAGTGAAATAAGTCAGTCAGAAAAAGACAGATACCATATGTTTCCACGAATAGGTGGACTTTGTGAAACTAAGCAAAAACCAGGGGGAGGGGAAGAGGGGAAAGAAAAAAAAGACACAGAGGGAGGGAGATAAAACATAAGAGACTCTCAAAGACTAAGAAAAAACTGAGGGTAAGGGGGATGAGGGAGGGGGGAGAGGGGGTGATGGGCATTAAAAAGGGCACATGTTGGGATGAACACTGGGTGTTACATGTAAACCAATTTGAAAATAAACTATTATAACAAAAAAAAAAGAAATTATAGTTTTAGCTCTTATGTTTTGATAGATGGCCTATTTTGAGTTCTTATATAAGATATAAAGTTAAGTGTTCAATTTTTTTCATATGAATATTCAGTTACTTATTATTCTCTCTCTCTCTCTAAAAAAAAAAAAACTTTGAGGTAATTTTTCTTGTAGACCACATGTGGTTGACTTTGATTTTTTTATAGTGTCTAACTATCTTTGCTTTTTTAATTGCAATCTCCAGGTTCGGGGCATGGTGGTTGACCAATTTTCTGTAAAGGGCCAGGTAGTAAATATTTTCAACTTTATAGGACTTGCAGTATTTGTCAACTATTCACTCTCCTATTGTAGTGTGAAAGTTGACATAGGTAAAACATTAATGAATGAGTGTGGCTGTGTTCCAATAAAGCTTTATTTACAAAACAAGTAATGGGTCATAGTTTGCCAAGCCCTTGTCTGGATCATTTATATTTAATATAATTATCAATATCATTCAGTTTAAGTCTACCATCTTGCTATTTTTCTATTTGTTTTATGTGTTTTTATCCCTTTTCTTTTTCTTTTTTTTTTTTGTCTTTTAGGTTAAGCAAGTGTTTTATACCATTCCATTGATCCATACCAACGGTTTACACACTGTTTTATTATTTACTTATTATTTATATTTGTTTTATTAAGTGGTTATGCTAGCATTTAAAAAATTCATCTTTAATTTATCATAGTACACCTTCAAATAATGTTACACCATTTTCATATAATGTAAGGCCCTTACAATTGTTTATTTCCATTGTCTCCTTTGATCATTTGTCTTATTTTTTGAATACATTTCATTTCTCTATATGTCATAAACTGCATAATACATTGTCATTATTTTAGTTTTAAAGAACCGATTACTTTTTTTAAATTTAAAAACAAGAAAAATTATTTTCTGTTCATGTACATTATTACCTTATCTTTCATGGTTCCTTTCTGTGTACAGATCTGGGCATCCATCTATATCTATATATATATCTTCTAGTTTCTTGTTATTATATTTGTTTTCCTTTAAAATCCTTGAGTATCTCATAACAGCTATTTGAAAGTCATTGCTAATTCTATGTTTTCTGTCATTTTTGAGTCTGTTTCTTTTAGTTGGCTTTTTCCTTGGTTTGGGTCATATTTTCCTGCTTCTTTCCATTGTATTAATTTTTTATTGGATGTTGTACATTATAAATTTTTTTTGTGAGTCTGGAATTTGTTTTCTTCCTTTAAATAGTGTTAAATTACTTGTAGATGAGCTAATCTTTTGAGGCTTGTTTTTGAGCTTTGTTTGGGTAAGTGCAGAGTATCCTTTATTCTTGAGTTTGCTCAACCCTACTAAAAAAGGCATGATTCTTCTTGGGTCTCTCCTGAGTGTCTTAGTGGTTGGAACTCTGAATTCTTGCTCTGGACATTTTTCTGCCTCTAGTTCCATAGTAGGATTATTTTTCTTTTTCCTTTTTTTTTTTCTTTTTTTTTGCCTGGATTTATGGAATTTTCTCCTATGCATATGTAGATTGCTCTTCAGCAACAGATTCCCTCTTTCTACTCTAGATCTCTGGTCCTGCAAATTCCAAATATCTTTCTCGGCCTTCCCAATTTCTGATCTCTCTCTTCTAACTCAGTGAGACAACCATGATTTGCTTGGGTTCTTCCATTCTAGGTGGACAGAAAGTGCCTCTACCCCTCATCTTGTTTGTCTTCTTACCTGTGTCACAGTAAGAAGCTGACTGTTTTAAGAACAGCTGATTCATATGTTTTGTGAGTTTTCCAGTTGTTTATGTTTAGAGGGCAGGTCCAGTACCAGTTATGTCAACATGGAAAGAAGTGGAAATTCTATTTATTTGATGTTTGATCCTTTAAGACGGATTTCACTCTTCAGAAACCCCTGGTGAGATCTGGATGGGTTCTTATTCCCCAGGAAATAATCCCCTTTGACTTAAGTCTTTCAAAAATGAGACAATATCTAGAATGCTTCTTTAGGTAGAACACTAGTATTATCTGGTCATTCCTTTATTTAAGAAAAAAGCTTTATTTTTATAGTATAAAATTTTGGATTCTTTTCCATGTCGACAAGACTCAAATATAAGATTTCTGGGGTGCCAGGGGGGCTTATTCGGTTGAGCGTCTGACTTCAGCTCAGGTCATGATCTCGTGGTTCGTGAGTTCAGGCCCAGCATCAGGCTCTGTGCTAATAGTTCAGAGCCTAGAGCCTTCTTCGGATTCTGTGTCTCCCTCTCTTTCTGCTCCTCCCCTGCTTGTGCTCTGTCTCTCTCTGTCTCTCAAAAATGAATAAACGTTAAAAACATTTTTTTAATAAAATAATATTTAAAAACAAGATTTCTAACATCAGACTTTTCCCTTTAATAATGCTCTGTCCATAATGCCAAATCTCCTGTTCAGTAAATTCTTATTCAGTTCTTAAATGCTTGGTATTTTTCTAAACTAAAGAATACTACCAGCAAAAGCAAGTTCAGATCCAATCATTAAGTAGTTGAGAAAATGGGAAATGAGAGCTAAAATTGAAGCAGAATTCAAAGATGCTCACAGTAGGGGGATTGTTTTTATTTTTATTTTTACTATTTCATATTATACAGTCTCAGATATCCTTATATATCCTTATAATGTTGATGTGTTAAATGAGACAAAAACTACTGGAAGAGTCAAAAATTAAAATGTTAAAGTACAAGAAAAATGTAAGACTAAATAATTCTTAAAATTGGCTGGTGTGTTCCTATCTGTAAGATTAATTCAATTTATTTTTGACAATTAATGAATTTTCACAACATATCTGAAGTCAAGAAAGTACAAGTAATTTGCCAGGCAGATAGAGTTGGGGGGATTGAAATAGTCTATAATATTAAGGGCACGTGGCAGAGGTCCAGAGAATCAGAGACTCTGTCACCATGACCCTTTTAGTTCCTTTTGGGCTGTTTGTTATCTGGTCTGATAAAGTTTTTGAAGAAGCGAGCATGCTAACAAAAATTAAGCTGTCATGTTTGTCATTGTCAAATTATGTAATCATTATCAAAATTATCATCTTATTTATTTATAGAAGTTTTTGTACAGTAGAGCTAGTAACCCTTTTTCCAATCACATATTTTTTTAACTTTTTAACTCGTTATTTCCTACAGAGGTTTAAAAAATTATGCATGCATATTTATTGAACTTATTCTTTATAGCTTCTGAGATTGTTACCCCAATATTAATTTTCACACCCCAATATTAATTTTTAAAAGTTCTCCCACATTTTCTTTCTAGCATTTTATTATTTAACTGTGTTTACATTTAAATACTTACCCATCTGGCATTTCTCTTTTTCTCTCATTTTTTCACTGTTTTCATTGAGGTGAAATTCATATAATGCAAAACATAATCATTTTCAAGTGAACAATTTAATGGCATTTAGTACATTCCAAAATATTTTTGTTGCCTCAGAAGGAACCCTGTGTGTCCATGAAGCAGTTACTCCCCATTCCTCAGCCCCTGGCAACCACCAGTCTGCTTTCTGTCTCTATGGATCTACCTGTTCTGGATATTTCATAAAAAATGGTAGCATAGAGTGTATGGCTTTTTCACTCTAGCCTCTTCCATTTAGCATAATATTTTTGACGTTCATTTTCATTGAAGCATGTGTCAATACTTCATTCTTTTTTGTGGCTGAATAATATTCCACTGCATTATATATACCACAGTTGGTGGACATTTGAGTTGTTTCCACGTTTGGCTATTGGAAATAGTACTACTGTGCACATGTGTATACAAATATTTGTTTGGGTATCTGTTTTCATTTCTTTCGGCTTTATACCTAAGAGTGGAATTGTGGAATTTATGTACATGTAAAGAATAAGATATAAATTCAGCAATTCCTTTTTTTTTCCCCAAAAGGTTAGTCTTTTGTTTAGTCCCATTTCTTATTATCTTTCCTTTACAAATGTCCCTAATTAATGTTTCTTTTGTCATATCATGTTGATTAATGTTCCCTTTGTCATATACTAATTCCGATATGCACTTCGGTTTATTTCTTAACTGTTTGTTTGGCTCCGCTGTTTTACCTGTCTGTGTGACAGTACCACAAGTGCTCTTCACCTCATATCCACATAATTATCATTTTAAGTTTTAGACAAGAAAGTCTATTCCCTACTCTCTCATCCCCAATTACCACTTTTGTTATAATTTCCCATGCTACCTCCATGTGTTTATTCCTCCAGATAAATTTTCCTTCCTTTTTATTAATGACATTGTAGTTAATACCTTCTTGACATTTACATGGAGAATTACCATGTTAATTTGTACTTAAGAAATGGTTAAGGGATGCCTGGATGGCTCAGTGGGTAAGCGTCTGACTTCGGCTCGGGTCATGATCTCACAGTTTGTGAGTTCAAGCCCTGCATCAGGCTCTCTGCTCTCAGCTAGGAGCCTGGTTCAGATCCTCCCTTCCCCTCGCTCCCTGCCTGTCCCCTGCTTGTTCTCTCTCTCAAAAATAAAGAGAAAGAAAGAAAGAAAGAGAGAGAGAGAGAGAGAGAGAGAGAGAGAGAGAGAGAGAAAGTAAGAAAGAAAGAAAAGTGGTCAAAAATCGCATCTCTAAATGGAAATGGATATTCATTGTACACTCCAGTGCAGTTAATAAGTCGCATTGTGGTAAATGAACTTTCACATTTTTAGGTAGACTGTACTTTTTTTTTAGCTTTGAAATCCGAAGGAGATGATTACTATATTAATGGCGCCTGGACTATTGACTGGCCTAGGAAGTTTGATGTTGCTGGCACAGCTTTTCACTACAAGAGACCAACTGATGAACCAGAATCCTTGGAAGCTCTAGGGCCCACCTCGGAAAATCTCATTGTCATGGTAAATGTGTCTTTGCCTCTTACTTTCTACTGTTTGTTATTTGCCCTGTGAGGTACAGAGGAGCAGGGTTTATTATCTCTGTTTTACAGGTGGTGAAATTAAGGTTAATAAAAGAAAAATGGTTTGCCCAAGGGAATAAAATTTGTGTAAGATTAGGCCATATTACTCTTTCTATATGATTACTTTTTCCATGCCTGCTTGAATAATATTTTTATATCCAAACAAGGCAGATGAGGGAAATGTCTCTAAATTACCCATGAAAATGGGGGGAGAAAATTCAATATAAGTGCATGTGTCTAAGAATTATCTTAAATTTCCTATGAGCCTTACTTTATGACATTTTCTTCTTCAAAAGAAATAATACATATCTGAATGAAGCCTCATTGTATTTTAACTATCTTCACCAGTTGTTTTCAATGGCAGGTTCTGCTTCAGGAACAGAATTTGGGAATTAGGTATAAGTTCAATGTTCCCATCACTCGGACCGGCAGTGGAGACAATGAAGTTGGCTTTACGTGGAATCATCAGCCTTGGTCAGAATGCTCAGCTACTTGTGCTGGAGGTAAGACACCCACTAGGCAGCCCACCCAGAGGGCAGGACGGAAAGCACAATATATTCTGAGCTTTGCTTTGTGTTTGCTAAAGAAGCTAATTGGAAACATTTCTTGCAGGTTTGCTTCAAGATGTAATTTAGCAAAAGAAACTTTGCTTTAATTATATTATATTCCATTTGTTTTTAACCTCATGTAATTTGTACAGATTTGTTGGTAAAATACATCTTGGCACAATGAGTGTCTCTGCTGGTGCTTCTCCCAAGACTATCTTGAAGGTGGGCTGTTTGCTTTTCATGAACACATTCTTGGTAAAGAACATCAAGAGTTTTAAATAAGAAAATGAGCAAGAATCAGACGGCACAGATGCAACTTCTTGTAATGGGGGATGAGAATGTATGTCTGTGTGCTAGCGTGTTTGTGTTTGTGTGCTTGTGTGTTTCCCATAAACCTATTCAAACTCCCTTCTCCAGCCATCAAAGTTAAGGGGCTATATACTGGGATACTACAATAATTCCTGGTGTCTGGGTCTCTGGGTTAATGGTGTATGCTGACCCCGTTATAGTCCCTCAGAGAGGTAGCTGCTAGGCGGTGGTTGGTGATGTGTTGGTTGTCCCATGTGCGTTTTTCATGGGTGCCTTTTCCCCACAATTTACTCTATTCCTAATCCTCCTCCCTCTAGTGGCCACCAATGCAATTCTTTACCTCTGGCTGGGAGAGCAGGACAGTTGGCTTCCTTCAAAGCCAACACCCTTGCTGCTGCATGGACTGGTGAGTAGAAGTGCTGTGCAAGCAGCATCTTCCTTCTCTCTGGAGACTAAATGCATCGCCTCCACCGTACACCTTGGTCCCAATAGACAAGGAGACAACCCTGTCCGTCAGGCCTAGGCTGGGCTAGAGTACCTCACCATTCCAAAAAGAAAGATTGATTTTGAATAGTGACATTTAGAATGGGAGAAATAGAAGTAAAGTGAATCATCTCATTTTAGCCATGTATCTATGACCCCTTTCTAAACTGCCCAGAAACGTATGATTTAACATGGACTTTACCCTCTCTTGTCTCGTACTCGCTGAATTTCTAAACACCTCCGATTCTCAAGGCTTGAATCAGAGAAATTATTTTCAAAGAAATGGTTATGTATTCAGTATTTTTAGACTCCTACAGGATTAAATCATTGATTAGCTATAACTCCAACTTCAGTAGTAAACACTAAATAAAACATCAAAAAACCCACGAATTAATAATAATAGTAATAATAATAATTTCTTCTCCTGTGTGAGGTGTCATGAAACATGGTGATATATATTTTGTGGCATATTTTAAAAGATCTCTAATTCCCACCCATTTTATGTGTAAAATGGCTAGTGATTTATAATGTAAAGTTCTAAAAACTATAAAGCATTACTATGTATTTTAACAAAATAAAGGATATTTGAAATTAATTGTTCAAGTGAATGCCATTTTATTATATTTTGGTGGCATTTATATAGATATCTTTCTTTGTTCCAACAAATTCATTTTTATTGAATATATAAATTAACTTATCCCTTTTACATACCAAAAAAAATATCTTCATGATAACAGTATATACATAATTAAGACCATGAAGTATAAGGTAGGATAAAATTATTAAGGAAGAGTCAGAATAAAGTTTAGGAAGTCTAATGAGGAAAGTCTAAATGTTGAGGTTGATTACCTTGGAGAAGAGAAGGCTGAAGAAAAGTATATTAGTATCTTCAAGTCTGTGACAGAATGTTGAATGAGAAATTCTTAATGCCTGTTCGTCTTTATACTGAAAATTGCTATATTTGGGGATGGTTTAGACACAGTCTTGTCTGAGGCCAAGGAGGGATTAAGTGAATTCTCAGTGTTCCTTCTAACCCTAGGATTCTTTTGTTCGAAAGGGAGATAGTTCAACAAAAACGGTGGGGGTTAGGCTATAAGGACTGAATTTAGAAGAAAGACTTTGTATAAGGATGTATGAAAAATTTAAAGGAGTTTTATTCTTTTCCACAACACTTGCATTGAGAAATCATAATACAAAAATGATTTCTTGTGGTAGGGGATAAAACAAAAAGAAAAACAAAGAGGGAGAAGAGGCCCTGGAAAGAGAGTTTTCTCTGTTTTTCGTATTTCTTTGTTTTGTTTGGGAGCCACCGATCCTAGATATTTGAGGTGGTTCTGGGAACTGGAATTCTGCTCACTTGTGTGTGATTATGACAGCAGTCATGAGGTCTTTGCCTTCTTTGGAAGAGCCATGTACAGTACTTGTCGGGAGGGATAGTGTGAAGAGCTGCCATTTGTCTTGCTTGGTTAGTAGTTCTCCAAGTGTGGTCGCTGGGCCAGCAACACTAGCATCATCTGAGAATTTATTAGAAGTGTTGATTTGGGGGCCCTGTCTCGGACCTGGTGAATAGAAGCTCTGAACTGGTCTTCACAGTCTATGTTTTAACGAGCTCTCCAGGTGATTGTGATGCTTGCTCGAGTTTGAATACTACTGATTTGGTGGACTGAGAAACTGAAACCTAGACACGCAGAATCCCTACCTCCCTGTATGGAAACCAATTTGACAATAAATTATTTAAAAATAAAATAAAAATAAATAAATAAATACAAAAAAATAAATATCAGGAACTTAAAAAAAAAATCTATACCTCCCTCACTGACATCTGTGCATCTCACTAGACTCATTTTGCACCTAGAACACTACCTGGAATATACTAGGCACTCAATAAATATTTATAGATAAGTGGATGAGCAAAAAGAATTAATTATTTTGGCAATTATTTATTTCTGTTAGTTTTTTCCAGTATAGGAAATGAGAGTTTAGATTGTTAATTTTCTTAGGAGGTGGCAGTTCTTAATTGGGATATTTCACGCTCATTTTTTTACGGTGGTGCTAGTTTTCTTGAGGACACCAAAACTTGAAAATGGAAAAAGAGAAAACAAAGATCTCATAGAACTTTCTATTGCAATCTCACAAGACTCTCGGTGTTCTCACCTATGACTGTCCTGCATATGTTTTATTAGTGGTAAATAACAAAATTTGAATTTGGGAGCAATGTTGACAGCTTTCTCTTATGATACCTTTTAAGATTAGAAGTTTTGAGACTGTTTTTCTGTTGCTTAGCAGACCCAATGACAAATCTAATGCTGTAGGACATTGCTGGTGATTCAGTCTAAGTAATGGTCTTTTCTCTGAGTAAATGATGATACACTTCCTTAGCCTGAATCAGAACATTGAGATGCTATGGGGTGTTGTCTTCAGGATAAATGCGATTTTTAATATACAGTTGTGACTCTTCCTCTGAGAGAAACCCAAGTCCACTGAATTAAAACTTAACTGTCTTCTGAACCACTGTTAACTTATCCAGAGTGTTATATACTCTGTGATTGATCTGATTCTCAAATTTATACATTACCATTGTATTCATGATTAATGTGTTAATTGTAAAGTTTGGCTGGGTAGAGAGAATTTATTATTTTTAAATATAAAGATTTAAGGGCTTTTTTTAAAAGTAGTAATTTATGCCACTGTGTCCTTGCAGTACAGCTTTTAAAGATTAAAATAACAAATATTGTGTATTCATCCTTTGATTTTAGTCATACACACTTGCTTTTTACTAATATTTGGCTGAATGTGTGATCCTCTGATTTAAATATCAGAATCACCTGGATGTCTTGTTCAAACAAGATTGCTAGGTTCTGCCTCCAATTTCTGACTCAGTAGTTCTGGTAAAGACACCAAGAATTTGCACTTCTAACAAGTATCCAGGTACTACTGACGCTGGTGCTACTGGTTCAGGAACCATACTTCAAGAAACATTGACCTAGACACTTAGATTTCATAAAGTAAATGCCTATTAAAACAAAGTGACAAATCATTTAGGTAGTGAACCATATTATAGTTGTAATCTACATTACAGTTAGCCTTTTTCATGATAAACGGTTCTACTGCTTAGCATGTAGTAATAAATAAAATGTTATAGTTTAGAAAACATTTTCTGGCACCCTGTTATATTTGATCATCAACAGTACCATGAGTCTAGGCATTGCTATTATTATTCCTATTTTATAGATAAAACCCAAGTGAAGTAACTTCCCGAAATCATGACTTAGAAATTGGATGTCTAGTGATTTTAATTTTTTTAATTTTAATTTTTTTATTTTTAGAGAGAGAGAGTATGTGTGTATGTGTGTGTGAATTGGGGAGGAGCAGAGAGAGAGGGGGACAGAAGATCTGAAGCCTGCTCCGCATGACAGCTGAGAGCCTGATGCAAGGCTCAAAGTCACAAACCACAAGATCATGATCTGAGCTGAAGTCAGATGTTCAACCGACTGAGCTACCCAGGCGCCCCTGTCTAGTGATTATTTAAATGTAGCAATCTCTCTTAATAAAGATGGTCCCTTACTTTGAACAGAGCTTTCCCACCAGTTGGCAACCTCCAGAGAACAACATGATAGATATATCCCTGCTCAAAAAAATCTTCTTCACTAGTTTGAAATTTTATTTGTTCAAATGCTTTACCTAAAGGAATGGTTCTTAACCCCCTTTGGTCTTACTTTCAAATCACGTAGAGAACTTTGAAAATTCTGATGCTTGGGTTTGCCCCCAGAAATTTTGATTTAATTTGTCAGGAGTGTGGCTGGGGCATCAGATTTTCAAAAACTCCCTTGGTGATTCTAACGTGAAGCCAAGGTTAGGAAATACTGCCATTGAAAAACTACAATCCGCCATATGCACAGACTACATAGTGAGTTGGGTTGGCTTTCCCACAACCCTTGATGTAGATTATCATCTTTCGCCAGTTATTTTGAAAAAAATTTTTTTGCACATTTTGGCTACAGCATTCATGGTAGAATATGCTATAATATGGATCGTATCTACTTCTGTATTTATTTATTCATTATTAGACCTCAACCACAGTCTCCTTTTTGCCCTTCTACCCCTTTGCCTGTAAGATGTGCTGTATGTAGTCATATACTTTGTATTAATATATTAGAAATCTACAAATCTGTTTTGTACTTTTTATACTGTTAGATACTTATAATCAAAAATTTTACTAGGATATTGAATAAATTTAGTCTTAGTAAGAAAAAAAAGAAATACTGCCATTGAGACTGATGGAAAGTTTATTTAGTATTAAAATAATTTACATTCAGATGTAAATACCATTAGTAGCATTAACTCACATCTTTGTTTTTAATTAGCTACTAGTTAAATGAAAAGGTTAATGAGATTTACTTATAAGTATCCGGGGTTGGAAAGTAGAATGGGACATCAGAGGAGAGAGTGAAAATGTAGTAGAATTCTAGTAAATTTCATAATTTTCTTTAGTGTGGCCATTAGATTGGATATGCCTTTAGAAATCTTTTTTTCAGTTTACTTACATGCTTTCTTCCCTACTCGGTGGATCATTTATAAGCATCTGACCAATGCATTTAAAACCGACTGAAACCATGTTAAATATTGCTTCCTCAGTCTTTTGGCTAAGATCTAGAGAAATTGTGCCAAGTAGATTTTCTGAAGTTCTTCCTCTAATTTCAAATTTGTGTGGTACTTATGGAGTTACAATGAATAAGTGGGTATATACTCAACAGACTTTAATTTAGACCTGTAAGTCAGAGTCATATGGCTCCTGTTATAACTCAATGTTTATGAAAACCAATAACATTTTTTCTCCTTGTGACATAGTTCTAGAGAAGGTCATCTATTGTTTTAAGAAATTTTTGTTTTGTTACGGACCAAATCTTTGCAAAATGCCACAGACAGTATTCATGATAATTTCCTTGCCTACGTTTCTGGATGTGTTCTCATGATCTCAGGGTTGTGGCTTAAACCCCATGGCAGGCTCTGCACTGAGCGTGGAGCCTGTCTGGGATTGGGATTCTCCCTCTCTCTCTCTCTCCATCTCTCCCCTCTCTTCCCTGCTCATGCTCTCTCTTTCTGAAAAAAAAAAAAAAAAAAAAAAAAAAAAAAGTCACATGCTCTATTGGCTGAACCAGCCAGCTGCCCCAACTTACCTAACATTTTTAATATCATGAATAATGGTCAATTCACAGTATTAGTGAGCTAACAGAATGTGCTTCAAACAAACAAGTGTTTCCCGAGTTGACTTTTATAGACATCATCATCATAATAACTAATACGTATTACAGCTTATAAAGGACATCTACACTGTAACTTTGACACAAATAGAGTACAGGAATCCCAAAATGGAGCATAGAGGAAAGCAAAAGCCAGTTGTTTCTCAAGATTCAAAGTAGACTTGAGATTGAAATTAAGTATGAAAGACATTAAGAAATTGAATCTTATAACTACGTTTTCTTCTCTTATTTAGGATTTACCATCCAAAAGTTACTTTCAGAGTTAAGTAAAAGGTAACAGATGGAAATTTTAGTTTGAGTAATTAAAAGCACTTTACTCCTTGCCATTTTATTTTAAGAAATATAGTTATATAATTAGTTTTTAAGAAAAATTCCCTATAAAAGATAATTTCTGTGTGAAGTTACACAATGTACTGTTGTTTGAAACTATGAGAGTCATTTTGTGTTTGATTCCTGTATATACCAACATAAAATAGATCACTGTGATTTTTTAACACTACAACCCTTGTAAAAAGGGATTTGAGTTTAGAAAGAATAAAGATGTGCATTCAGCTGTTTGTTGTTCCCAGATTTTCTCTTTGATCTTTTAAATATAAAATACTTGTGGGATTAGACAGTGGTCTATCATTGCACCAACCGTGGCTTTCCCCTATTCATTTTCTCCCGCCACCCCCTTCTTTTAGGTCATTTTCAATCTTGGGAAGGAAGAGTACCCTATAATATATGGGCTTAGCTGTACCAGGCATCATGGCAGGGCACCTGTGAAAATCACAACTCCTGAAAGCCTAAGCTTTGTAGCCATTCAGTTGCACCTGACTCTGTTCTCATATAGCATGCCCTTAAGAGGATAACTTCTCTAGACAAACTTATGCTCTCATTTGGCTCACAGTTCTGGAAGTTAATATGTTTGCTCATTTGTCTACAATAATTATTTCCATTTATCTTTTTACTTAAACATATGGCTTCCCCTATATAATACTCTTAAAATTGTTTTTTAATTGTTCTGTGTTTTTTAAATTTTATTTAAGCTTTCCAACTTCATGTAAACAGTCTTAAATATGAAAGTAGATTTGATAACTTGACAGTTTTTACTTTTACTCTGCATTTTCTCTTATGTTAGGATGTATAGCTGAAGGCAAGAAGTCTCTGCTAGCCCAAAACATTTCCCCTAGTGCTGTTTTCCTTCTTATTTCTTCTCATTTCTATTGCTTTAGAGATTGTATTTTTCCTTAACATGACCGGGCCTGCATACATGTTCACTCACTGAAAAACTTGGCTAAGGCTGAAAGCAAAGTTTAAGTGCATTCTTATTACATTGATTTGTGCATCACCGGTCATGTTTCACTTCACAAAAATTCTGTCGAAAATAGCATTTTTAACAGTCATAATATTATGCATCTTTACAAGGTATTATGCATGAAATGCTTTTGAAAAAAAATTAAGCATTTTTAAATGGTAAATATCATCATCTCCATTTTATTCTATTAATATTACTATTAATTCTGATATTACTCTTCCCACTTTTTTACTTGAAGGAATAAATATTTTAGTTTAAAAGCTATACAGCTGTTTTATAACTCAAATCTGAAGTATTTACTCTCTGGTTCTAAGAAAGAAAGAGATGCTATATATAATTAAAAGAAAAGCTTTAAAAGCCTGGCTCAGTTGGTAGACCATGTGACTCTTGATCTTGGGGTTGTAAGTTTGATCACCATATTGGGTGTAGAGATTACTTGAAAATAAAATCTTTAAAATAATAATAAGAAAAGAAAAGCTCTCTATTGGTAGTAAATCCTCACAGTGTGTAGGAAAAGGTCAAGGTCTCCTTAAACTCTCAACATCATTTCTCTAAAAATATTTTAATGTTTTTATTTACTTTTGAGAGAGGGATAGAGTGCGAGCAGAGGAGGGGCAGAGAGAGGGGGAGACACAGAATCTGAAGCAGGCTCCGGGCTCTGAGCTGTCAACACAGAGCCTGATGCGGGGCTCGAACCCACAAACTACGAGATCATGACCTGAGTCAAAGTTGGCACTTAACCGACTGAGCCACCCAAGTACCCCTTTTCTCTAAAATTTGTAATAAAATATCAAAAATGAGGTCCTACAGATCATGGAGATTTCTTTTTAGTATAATATGAGTCAGTTCTTCATAGGAAGCTTGTGTGTCACAAATTCCTATTTCTAATTAGTGTTCTGCCTCCTGACATGTCTGCCCCTTTTGATGTTTTGGTCTACTGGTAAGAACTCAAGCACAGAAACAAGACTACACAAATAAAGGAATCTAGCAAATGTCTGTTTTCCAGACTTAATATTCTATAGAATATGGGGGCAGAGCGGACATAAAAGGGGGAAAAATTAAACAATTGAATTGTGGACGAAAACAAGAGGAGACATCTTTCATAGAATTTTGGATCTGGAGGAAACATTAGAAATGATCTAATTTGATTGTCTCATTTTACAAAGGAGATGAAAACTTACCTTAGGTTATTTCCCTAAAGTACCTAGAACTCACAAATAGGTGTAATAAGAACATTAAGTAAAAAGGGATAAAATTATAGACCTGTGGCTATGAAAAGACTGCTTGAGATCAGTGAAGATCAGGGGAAGAGAAATCAGACAACAATATAACAAAACAGCAAGACCGTACAACTAAAACTATTAGACCCAAAAATGCATCATTTTATTAGATAACATATTGTCCATAATATAATTATATTGGTTCTTACATTGTCCCCTCCATTTTAATGTAATCTCATTGAGGTCAAGATTCGTCCCTTGACTAATTTGCCCTCTTATGATAATGAAAAACCATGGCTTAGACATAATATGAATTTGGTGAGTTAAATTAAGTTAGACACTTTCCATGAAAGAGATCACTCTTAATAATTAATGAATAATAGAAAGTCCCTGCAGGAATAGTATGATTTCAAATAAATGCAGTATGTATATCCCCTACCCTGCCTTACCATCCATCACTAAGCACAGTTACTGTAGAAAAATACAGTATTTTAGGGGCATCTGACTGGCTCAGTTGGTGGAGTGTGTGACCCTTGATCTCTGGGTTGTGAGTTCAAGTCCCATGTTGTGTGTGGAGATTAGTTGGAAATAAAATCCTTCAAAGAAAAATACAATATTTAGAGTTGCATGCTTTTTTTTTTTTACGCAAATAATCCTATATTTCCTTGGAATGTCTAGTCTTTCTTAGGACACAAGGAAAAGATGAGAAAGGAAGCCTTTGAAAGATTAAAACTAGCAGGAGGAACTTCAGAAGGAGGAGAAAGCATATGGGTGGAACTGATTGGTACTCTGGGTACCAGCTGTTAGATCAAAGCAGATAGGCTTGATTCTGCGCCCCCCCCCCCCCCCCCCCCCCCCCCGCTAGTGCTTGTGTCTGGCCCATAGTCACACAGCATAAGAGCCAGATTGCATCCGTGAGAGGCAGAGCAGAGAGACTTTTTGTGTTGTTTTTTTGTTTTTTTCCTGGTGCTTGTTGCTCTTTGGATGCTATCTACAGTGAAGATTTAGGTTAAATTAATATTGCTGGCCATATGCTCTGTATATTATGGTTATATAGTGTCGTCTTGGTTGTTAGCTACTTTATAGATGCTCTGGTTAAGCAAATTGTTGCCTTAGCCACCAGCCACATTTGTAGTATAAGCTCTAACTTTTTAATATTTTCCCCCCTCTTCAGAAAACTGTTTCGTGGGTAGATATGATGAGTTATGCCACTTGGTTAGATTACCTAGATGTTGGTTAGCCTCTCAATATCAAGGATACAATTATACCTCTCTTTCCATTCTTGACTCATTCACATATGGTTATAGATTGCTCACTTACCAACTGAGTGGTCTAGCTCCAGGATGCAGAGTCTTAAAAGTAGATTTTAAAAGACCTAGAAAATCTTTCTCCTGCCTTTAACCTCCCACCTCCCCCATATATTTCTTGGTTTAAGACATGTCACTCTTTCAAGTGAAATTCAGGCAGTAATTTATGTGCATTGAATGCCCACCTCTCTACTTTTGAAACAATCTACTGTTCTATGAAAGGCAATATACTTTCAAATATTGTTACAAATTAGTTTATAAAATTATTTAATTCTCCGAAATAAGAAATAGGTAGGATAGGAAAACATTGAGCAACTTATAAGGGGAATAGAGAAGGGATTGGAAAGGAGGTGAGGAAATTGAGAGGCACTATGGTCTCTGGAGCCTTCACTCAGTACTGGTTCTAGGAATGTAGCTGCTGAGCCCAAGCTCTGTGTTCTTCAGCTGAACTATCAACACCTCCTACAGCAAGCACAATGAATGAAAGATGCCATCGAGGTCTCACTTACAGCTTACTGGACTTCTTGATCTTTTTCCTGGGGTATATGCTATTTCAAAATACTGAAAGCCATTTCCTGGTATACAGTTAGAGCAGTGATTCATTTAGGTATTCCTTCCTTTCACTGGACAAGAAAACTTTTGGTAGGAAAATAGATAATCTATCATTTTTAACTGTCACCTGAAAATTAAATATTAAATATAAGACCTGATAAATTTAAACTTACAGACTAAAATTAAGGGTTATGTTTCAATGTTAAGAGCTGTCATATTTTGGGGGTGCCTTGGTAGCTCAGTTGGTTGAGCTTCCAACTTCATGATCTCATGTTTCATGAGTTCAAGCTCCATATCAGGTTTGCTGCTTTCAGCACAGAGCCCACTTTGGATCCTCTGTTCCCCTCTCTCTTTGCCCCTCCCCTGCTCTCTCTCTCTCAGTCTCTCTCTCTCTCAAAAATAAATAAAATATTAAAAAAAGAAGAACCATCATTTTTGATTCTTCGATAAGCAAAGTAAAAATCTCTATATAGGATATACCCATTTTAGAGAAATTTAAGTAAATATGTATTGGTAATGGCATCTTTGTGCTTCAATTTTGTGATATGAAACCATTCATTTTTAAGCATGGAAGAGGGGTGACATTAAATTAAAAAAAAGTAGGTATCGAATTTGCATGCCAGTAACTTTAGCTGTTTAAAAATAAAATGCAATTTTGTAGTTTTAAATTTGACCAATTAAATTGTGCAGATCATCTGCATATTCCAGGGGATATGGACGTTAAGTCACTAGAACTTTGTTTTTGGTTGGGCATATACTGACGAGTCATGTGGACATTTTATGTTTTTGGCTATAAACTCTAAGTCTTTAGATTTGAAAGCACAGTAACTTTGTGTAACTGGATATAATTATTTTTTTTATTAAAATAAAATTTTTTTAGTGTTTATTTATTTTTGAGAGACAGAGCATGAGCAGGGGAGGGGCAGAGAGAGAGGGAGACACAGAGTCTGAAGGAGACTCCATGGTCTGGGCTGTCAGCACAGAGACTGATATGGGGCTTGAACCCAGGAACTGTGAGATCATGACCTGAGCTGAAGTCGGACGCTTAACCGACTGAGCCACCAAGGCACCTCTAAAAAACAATTTTTTTAATGTTTATTTTATTTTTGAGAGAGACAGAGCATGAGTGGTGGAGGTGCAGGAAGAGAGAGAGAGAGACAGAGAGAGAGACATAGAATCTGAAGCCGTCAGCACAGAGCCCGATGTGGGGCTTGAACTCATGAACAGTGAGATCATGACCTGAGCCGAAGTCGGTACTTAACCAAATGAGCCACTCAGGCACCCCCTCCAAAATTTTTTTAATGTTTATTTATTTTTCTTTTTTTGAGAGACAGAGAAAGAGAGACACAGTGTGAGCAGGGTAGGGGCAGAAAGAGGGAAACAGAATCTGAAGCAGGCTCTAGACTCTGAGCTGTCAGCGCAGATCCTCATGTGGGGCTCGAACCCACAAACCGTGAGATCATGACCTGAGCGGAAGTGGGCCGCTTAACCCACTGAGCCACCCAGGTGCCCCATTTTATGGATTACTTTAAAAGAAGTTGTGTATAAGAGGCTTGATCATATAAAAAGATTCTAAACTCAATCATTTTTCTTGTTGATTTAGTTTAGATTATTTCCACTTGATCTGTGTTTTCTATTTTCTACACCTCAAAGCTGCATTTCCCTTAGTCCTAAAGTATGTGTTTCAAATCCATCCTAAATTAGGTACACTGGTTTAGAGTTATCCTATTGCTACTGCTTTAAAAAGAAAAAAAAATCGATGAATCTGCCAAGTGTGGGGTTAAAGGTTGGAAGAGGATTTTTTATGCTGTTGGAAGAAGATAGTTCAGCTAGTCAGATGATTTGGAATAGATTACTGGTATAATCAGTTCTTGAGTGCGAAATACCACGCTGTCTAATAGAACATTTTAGAAGAAAGTTAATAAAAGATAATGCAAGGAAAATGCATCTTCATGAAATATAGAGTAATTTTAGCTGTTTGTTCAAGGACTTTAATTTTTACTTCATAAAAAATAGTGTCCTGAGATTATGAAACTGAGGTGAACCCCACAATATCCTAATACTTGGTTTTTAAGCAGTGTGGAAGGCATGACCAAAATTAAGTCAATTTGTAATCCTTAGCACTTAGTTCAGTATCTCTTAAGAAGCACAGTTCCTTATACTTAGTAACTATTCTCTGTTGAATGAGTGAGTGAATGAATGCACGAGTGAATGACTTGTCAACCACTTTTAGCCGGCATGTTGAGTTCGTGGACTGTGTAATTTTAAACTAACTACTGGATCCCACCAAAGTGCAAAATAACCTCAAAAATAAAGATCCAGAACAAAGATATGAGACTGTGGATATTTTTTATTTTGTTGTATGTGATTTGTTTCTTTTCCAAGTTTTCAACAATTAATGTTATTTAGTGAAGTTTTTCCAAGAAACACTCTTGGCTAGGATTTATCTTACGATCAAATATAAATTTCACTTATAATAATGAATATCTCACCTGTGATTCAAATTGCAGAGGCCTTTCTTTTACATTAAAACTAATGCAGTTAGTTTTTAAAAACTAATATAATTATAACCACACATTTGTAGGCTTAATTTAAAGGAAGCAGAATTTTCTCTTAACCTGTAGAAACTGAATTAGTGTTTCTGGCACTGAGGCAGAGTAATCTCAGTTCCAGTTGGTAGTGTTGAAAACGTTTCTTCTTTTGTGAAAAACAACCAAGGTTTTAAATTGAATGACAACTCTCTTGTTGCAAATCAGAATATTTTTTATTATTACACATAATTATCAAAGTTGGGTAAAGTTGTTTAAGTCCTCTGTGTAAGTGGATGGTTTGAGTCTCCTATCTCCAAGAATAATCATATTTGAATGACTTTGGGGAAAAAAAACATGCTAATTTATAAAAATAATTCCCTGTTCTTCCTGATAGGAACAACATTTTGAACTGGGTGGAAGAACTGTGGCAATTGGAACTTGACCCCTATGACTAATGGTGGAGATTTCTGTCTAGGTGGGTCACATGGACTGAGTTATCTGCCCACTGGAATGACACAGTGGGGAGCTAGCTGATGAATATTGTGGAACATCTGTGAATGGATCGCGGCTATGCCTGACGTGAATCATTCCTCCCTCAAAAATCTAAAGTTTAATAGTTAAAAAATTCCAAACTGTTGTCACATAAACGGAGATTTGGCCTATTCTAGGGATTAGGAGGGAATGAATACAATGCATGTTCTAAGACATTTTGCCAGTAAATTGTTGGCTATGTTTTAGGCCCCTAAATTTAGGAAAACCTAACAAAGTTACTGAAAGAGATTAGTAAGAGCCTTGGGTCACTGCAAACAGTAAAATATACCTTCTTCAACTGCTCACCAGCGTCACAGAGGCTACAAGACTTGGTAATTTTCCCGATCAGAGACACAGATTTCCCATCTTGTTTAGTTAAAAGCTTGCATTGCATGATGCCTGAGGCACCTCCACCTGTAGAATTTCCATGACTTTTAAAGGGATCTTGGGGGAAGCATTTGGTGTATGACGCTGAAGGTGACAATTTCCTTCAGTGAATGATCCTATTTGACATTGATTTTCCTAATTTGAGATTAAAGCCTTTTCTGTAGGGTGCTATTAAAAGCAACTGGAAAAAAGAGAAAAAAAAGCAAAACTGTAGGTTCTTGTGGGTCTGGCTAGGTGTGAAGCTGTGGTTTCCTGGATATTGCTAATGCCGTTTTTACAACTCTTTGCGGGTAATTTAGCTTACCTGGTTATAGAGACAAGCTTGGGGAGTTGGGGATAGTTTATGCTTTTATTTCCATTTCCAGGAGTAACCTGTGACCTCTATATGATCTGAAACATACGCATTGTTTTCAGTTTTACTTTTTCTCTGGTATCTTGGTCCACCTAGCTTTGCTTCTTTAGATTCCTCGGCATTAAAGAGAAAATGAGACTGCATAAGGTCTACTCACCAGGGATGTTTACAATAATAGTGTGTCTGTGTGTGTCTTTGTATTTTGTGAAATGTGAGCAAGTTGTGGTGAATATCTTTGCCAATAAATAATAAACACATATTTAGAGTTTTACAGATTTTTATAATGAGAGTATTTTTAGCTGTGACAAACAGGTCACATAGACTAATGTTTAAGCTGAGATAATAATCTTCTGAGTTACTATTTCAAGGAATATATACATATATATATCTGTATGACAATGGTGTAACCAACAGGGGGCCAGGTCTGTGAAAGCAAACAGACTGATGGGTTGGAGTGCAAACGAGGCCCACTGCAATCTCTAAATTCTAGACTTTGTGGACTTTTAGAGGAAAAATCTATAAAAGGAAGAAAAAGAATGAAATGTGTGAATGTGATGTGTTCCTCACAAAGACTAAATTGATGGGATTTGTCCTATAAAAATCAAAAAGTAAATTTGTCCCTATTGTTTTATTCTTAAATAGATATACAACCATTGTTTTGCATTGAAATGTATATTCATACATGTTATCTGATTATATTTTGGGGAAATGAGGGGATTTGAGGGGATTTGTTTTTTGTTCTTTTTTTTAAGGAAAGCATGAAGAAGAATATACAAATGGGAATATTGTTTAAAATTGCCAATAGTTTCTTTTCTGAACTCGAAAACAGTTGTTTCTAAATATGAGAAAAATAATTTTGCCTAAAATTGCAGTATAATGACCGGGACTTCTCTCCTTTTTAGAGAAGCAGTGAAGTGTTTCTGGAACAGATAAGGCAGCAGCGATCCAGTGAGGTTGATTCCCCAGAGGAAAGCTATGCATACCTGATTTATTGGAAAGTAAACTATTCTTCAATTAATGATGTCCTCCTTTTCTCAAGGTATCCAAAGGCAGGAGGCAGTCTGTAAAAGATTGGATGACAACTCTATTGTCCAGAACAATTACTGTGATCCTGACAGTAAGCCACCTGAAAATCAAAGAGCCTGCAACACTGAGCCCTGCCCACCCGAGTAAGTAAGAGTAAGAAATGACAATTATTTTCTTTAAGTTCAAAGAGAAAAACATTAGCTTATTTGGAAATACATATTTGGAAACACATTCATATGTTATGAAAAGGGGATAAAGCATCACAGAGGGTAGATTTTGATGTCCCTTCCACTGAGCTAAGATTTCTGTGTATCCATAGGATACGGTTATTATCTCCTTGAAAGCAGGAGGTTGATCTGGCATAGTGCTAGAAATTATCATATTTCATCAATTCTAAGACACATATCTTTTCACATTTTAACATCTTAGAAACTGAGATTCATCTTACAATTGATAGTGTGTTACTTACAATAATAATCAGCTTTATTTTTAACTTTCTTAATGGTACATAAAGTAATGTACCATTCACTAAACACTAAAACACATTAGATTA
Organism: Paguma larvata; assembly: GCA_030068075.1. Taxonomy (NCBI): domain Eukaryota; kingdom Metazoa; phylum Chordata; class Mammalia; order Carnivora; family Viverridae; genus Paguma; species Paguma larvata. The sequence goes on from CM057826.1 coordinate 102,028,306, forward strand.
GTGTGTAGTCCTGTCTTTTCCAGGTATTTATCCTAAAGGCCTAAAGACTTTTTTTTATCCAAATGTGGAATTTTTTAAAATAATTTATTGTCAAATTGGTTTCCATACAACACCAGTGCTTATCCCAACAAGTGCCCTCCTCTGTGCCCATCACCCACTCTTCCCCCTCCCACACTCCCCTCTCCCCTCAGTTTGTTCTTAGTCTTTGAAAGTCTCTTATGTTATGTCTTCCTCCCTCTCTGTGGCTTTTTTTGAAAGACTTCTTTTTAATGTTTATTTTTGAGAGAGAGAGAGAGCATGCACACACATGAGTGGGGGAAGGGCAGAGAAAGCCGAGGACAGAGGATCCCAAGTGGACTTTGTCTTGACAGCAGCTAGCCTGATGTGGGGCTGGAACTCACCAACAGTGAGATTATGACCTGAGCCAAAGTTGGACGCTCAATCAACTGAATGAACCAGCCAGACAAAGACTCTTTTTTGAATATTTATTTATTTTGAGAGAGAGAAAGAGAGAGAGAGTGCATACGAGCAAGTAGGGGAGAAGCAGAGAGAGAGGCAGAGAGAATCCCAGCACAAAGCCTGATGCAAGGCTTAAACCTACAAACCGTGAAATCATGACCTTGGCTGAAATCAAGATTGGTTGCTTAACCGACGGAACCACACAAGTGCCCCTGTAGAGCATGTAAGTCTTGATCTCAGGGTCATGAGTTCAGGCTTCACATTGGGTAGAGATTACTTTTTAAAAATTAAAAAAAAATTTAAAAAAATTAAAAATAAATTTAAAAAAAGGCAAGAATTACATAAGAAAAGATGAAGCCACCCAGGTACCCCAAAGATATTTAATTTTTTTCTTAATGTTTATTTATTTTTGAGAGAGAGGGAAAAACAGCACACGAGCAGGGAAGGAGCAGAGAGAGGGAGACACAGAATCTAAAGTAGGCTCGAGGCTGTGAGCTCTCAGCAGAGAGCCTGAGGTGGGTCTTAAATCCACGGGTTGTGAGATCATGATCTGAGCCGAGGTGAGACCCTTAACCAATTGAGCCACCCAGGCATCCCTAAAGACATTTGATTTCTCAAAAATTTTTCTCTCTTCTGCCAATAATTGTCATAAATTTAACTCAAAAGAAGTGAGGAAACTATACAAACTATAAAATTGCTTAAAATCCGGGGCATCTGGGTGTCTCAGTCGGTTAAGCGGCCGACTTCGGCTCAGGTCATGATCTCGCGGTCTGTGAGTTCGAGCCCTGCGTTGGGGTCTGTGCTGACAGCTCAGAGCCTGGAGCCTGTTTCAAATTCTGTGTTTCCCTCTCTCTCCGCCCCTTCCCCACTCATGCTCTGTCTCTCTCTGTCTCAAAAATAAATAAATATTTTTAAAAAGTTGCTTAAAATCCATGGGCAAAATTTTTTTTGTTGAAAGTTACTGATAACTTTCAACATTATTTTCATATAATTGTGCATCTCAGCCCATCAAGTTAATTTCCTGATGCTCAGTATTTTAAGTATTATGTTTGGCATTTGATCAGCCGTTTAAGACATCTGAGTGGTCTTGGTCACATCTGTTCTATTTTGACTTCAGCTTTTTTATTTGTTTAGGCTTAAATGTTTTTCGAATACCCCTTGAGACTTCAGTGGTTTGTCATTCCATCCCATGTATTGTGGGTTTAGATATTACATTGGAGTTGTTTATCTATCTACATATGCATCTCTCTATGTTATATATAATATAGATCGATCTATCTATATATAATATACAACTATAATATGTGACCTATATATGTACGTATAGTTAAGGATAATTGACATCGAATTAACATACATAATTAAAATTAAGTTTCTTTTTTTTTTTGTAACTCTAAAATAAAGTTATTTATTGAGGCATCTGGGTGGCTCGCTTGATTAAGCATCTGACTTTGGTTTTGGCTCCGGTCATGATCTCAGGTTTCTTGAGATTGAGCCCCTGTGCTGGGCTTAGTGCTGATAGCACAGAGCCTCCTTGGGATTGGTTTTCTCTTCCTCTGTCTCTGTCACTCCCCAGCTCCTATACATGCCTGCTCTCATTTTCTTGTGTGCTCTCTCTTGTGCACATTTTCTCTCTCAATATAAATAAATAAACTTAAGATATTTATTAACTTTATAAAAGTTATATAATAACCTTTTTTTTTAAGTTTGGAGGTAAGAGAATGGAATTGGAAAAAGAAAGATAAAGAGAATATGAAAAAAGAAAATTTAGGCCAACTTTTCTTTTGGAAAGAGATAAAGATGTAAAGAAATTAAAATATTATGCTTTATTAGTCCATATTTTTCTTAGTTTCTTTTTAGTTTCTTTTTTATTCTTCCGACTTGAGACTATGAAAATGAAAATCTCAATTCTTCAGAATGGTCGTTGTATATCATAAAATTCCCAGTAGACCTTGGTATTCTAGAGATAAAAATCATTGAAAGACTACTGAATTCGATAATACTTTTTTTAAGTTTATTTATTTATTTATTTTGAGAGAGAGAGAGAGAGAGAGAGAGAGAGGAGAGAGGCAGAAAGAGAGGAGAGAAGGAATCCCAAGCAGTATCCATGCTGTCAATGCTGAGCCCAACATAGGGGTTCGATCTCATAAACCCTGAGATCATGACCCAAGCCAAAATCAAGAGTCAGATGCTTAACTGACTGAGCCACCCAGGCATCCCAAAAAATATCTTAAAGGAGTGTGGAATAAAGGAAAGAAGATAAGTTTTTTTTAAGATATGATGTGATAATTATATTTGTTTTTTACAATGCCTATTAAAGCTTGAAAATTTTAAAGCACAGATAAGTAAAAATAAGAAAATTAAAAATTCTTGTAATACTTAAATTACCACTGTTAATATTTTGAAATATATATATTTTCAGTCTTTTTTCTATGTTTATGTAGACATGTGTGTATTAATAAAACGGTATGATACTATTTATGATGCTTCGTAGTCAGTTTTCAACATATTTTGAGCATTAAATATCTTCTAAAACATTCAGTAGATATGTCACTGTTTACTTAAATTGGTTTTCCACTGTTGAATAATTTTGGTTATGTCTTAGCTTTTAATCCCTTAAGATACCACAGCATTAACAATTTTTGTTACTAAAACTTTGCTCCCTATAATTATGCTCTTATGTTAAATGAATGGGAATGGGATTCCTTGTTCATATAGAAATATATTTTAGTCTTTGAAACATTGTCAAATTGCTCTCCAGAAATAGTATATGAATGTATATTTTCACTAACATCATTTTAGAGTATCATTTCCCTGAACTGCACAACACTGGATATTATTGTTTTAAAAACAATCTTTGATTATTTTACAGGGAAAAAAAGTCTTGGTATCTAACTGTTGTTTTATTTTGTATTTCTTGAGTTGCAGATAAGGATGAACATTGAAAAATCATGTACAGTTGACATTTATATTACTTACTTTTGCTTTTCTGATTCATGGCCTATCCTATGCCATTTTTCTATTGAAGTGCTTCTCATTTTGTTACTGATTTCTATTAACCCTTAATGTATTAAGGATATTTGCTCTCTTACCTCTGTTTCAAATCTTTTTTTCTGAGTTTGTCATGTATTTTCTATATTTTTATAGTGTTGTAATCTATTTTTACTTATAAAGTTTTAAAATATTACATAGAAAAACTATCAAACTTTTATTTCTTTCACAATTTGGGAAGGCCTTATCTACTCTAAGGTTGTACTTTTAAAGTTTCTTTCAAAATTTCTTTTTTTAAGTTTATGTATTTATTTTGAGAGAGAGTGCATATGAGCTCAAGCGGGGAGGAGCAGAGAGAGAGAAAGAGAGAGAGAGAATCCCAAGGAGGCTCCATGCTCAGAGTGGAGCCCAATGTGGGGCTTGATCCCATGACCTTGGGATCATGACCCGAGGTGAAATCAAGAGTCGGACCTCAACCAACTGTGTCACCCAGGCACCCCTCTTTTTTATTTTAAACATAAACTTTAATCCATTTGAAAAATATTTACCTACTTTGAGGAAAGGATCTGCATTTTTTTCAAATTCCAAGTACCCAGGGTGCCTGCATGGCTCAGTCAGTTAAGTGTCTGACTTTTGGTTTAGATTCAGGTTGTGATCTCAGGGTTTGTGAGATCAAGCTCCTATGTTGGGCTCTGAGCTGATATCAAAGAGCCCGCCTGGGATCCTCTCTCTGCCTCTGCCCCACTTGTGCACGTGTGTGTCTGCGTGTGTGTGCACATGTGCATGTGCTCTCTCTCTCTCAATAAATAAATATTTTTTAAAATCTGAAATTCCCAGTGCTATTAATTTAACATTCTAAATGGTATTTTTATTGTTTTTTTATAAGCTTCAGTGAATTTATTTATTTATTAATTTTTTAATCTTTATTTATATATTTTGAGGGAGAGAGAGCGAGAGCACATGAGCAGGGGAGGGACAGAGAGAGGGAAAGAGAGAGAATCCCAAGCAGGCTCCATGCTGTCAGTGCAGAGCCTAAATCAAGAGTCAGACACTTAATCAACTGAGCCACCCAGGCACCCAACTAAATGGTATTTTTTAAGTCGAGAGGGACAGAGAGAGCATGATCTGGGGAGGGACAGAGAGAGAGAATCCCAAGCAGACTCTGCAGAGTCAGCACAGAGCCTGACATGGGTCTCGAACTCACAAAACTGTGAGATTATGACCTGAGCCAAAATCAAGAGTTTGACTCCTAACTGACTGAGCCCCCCAGGTGCCCCTAAGTAGTATTTTTTAGTAAGAAATTATCTTTTTAACTAACAAAATGTTTCTAGTGTCTCTTATTCATGTTGGAGACTTTATAAACAGGGCATGGAAAACTAGAGGGCAATAAGATTTATCTTTGTGTTATATAAAGAAAATGATAAACTAAATAGACTAGAAGAATAGATGAAAGAGGCATTGGTAGAGAAATATGAATAGAATTTTTTTGGAAAACCTTAAAGGTCAGAGGAAGCCTTGCTGGGAAAAATCAATTTGCTCATAGCAGCAACTCTTTTATGAGAAAGAGTATAGTAATCAAGATGGTGAGGTGACTAGGGACAGAAAGTAAACAAGAATTCCAGAGGCACTGAGTGAACATGGTGGGATTCCTGACAAAGGCTTAAATAATTGGAAAAAGGAAAAGGGAGGGTCGGATATTAAAGTCCATGACTGATAGGAAGCTAGTGCCCCACCATGAGAAAAGGAAGTAATGCTGAGTTGGAATCCAAAGAGAATGGTCAAGAGTTCAGTTTTCACCATGCTATCTTTCTCTAGCAAGAGTGTTTCTATATATGGCCTCCTGTGAAGGACCCTTGGATATTGAATATTATTCCTGTGTGATACTATAGTTTTTAAAGTTTTAGAAATCAGAGGGGTAAAAATGGTAGAATATTTTCCATTGTGGTAATACTGTGACCATGAATTAAAAAGCATTTTTAAGCAACGGCAATGTGAAAGGCACTATGCTTTGAGAGGAATGTCTCGCTTGCCTAAGGACAATCTAATCAGGTAAATATATATGAAAATAACTATAGCTAAGGATATGTTAAGTACAATAAAAGAGTTTTTAACAGAAGTGCTAAAGGATGCTTGGACTGGGGAGAATTTTTACTTAGTGGTTAGGTTTTATTTAATTTTTTTTAATGTTTATTTATTTTTGAGAGAGACAGAGTGTGAGTGGGGCAGAGAAAGAGAGACACAGAATTTGAAGCAGGCTCCAGGCTCTGAGCTGTCAGCAAAGAACCCGATATGGGGCTCAAACTCACGAACCATGAGATCATGACCTGAGCCAAAGTCGGACACTTGACCGACTGAGCCACCCAGGTGCCCTACTTTTTTTTGTTTTGTTTTGTTTTGTTTTTAATTCAGAAAAATCTCAACTGTGAAATGTTTAGGGCATAGAGGCTTATGTTTAGTATTAGTTTTACTTTCCAGTTAGCTGAGTAATGAGTACTTTTTTTTTACCAACTTAATATCTAGAATTTTTTTCTGTAACCTGTTTTAAAATCTAGCAAAGTCCTAGTATCCTAGTAAGTAGTTAATAGGTTACATATTTGAATCTCTCTTTGAGTAAAGATGTTATTATCAGATTATGAAGATTTTTTTAAAAATTTTGCCATATCTTGTTTATGAAAAGAGTTGATAAGTAGGTGCTAGACTCTGAGATAAAAGCTGGGAAATCTCTTTCTCTCTCTCTATTTTAATCCAAACATCTAATATCAGTTTATTTTCACATGCTCTGCCACTTCCCTTTAAGTTAAAAAGCAAAAATAATATTCTAGTTTTATGATTGGTTCTTGCTTCAAAAATATTCTGATTAACCTAGATTTGGTGAATATATTTTATAGTATCTCTCTCATTCCCTCCCCCCACACGCATAATATATTGTTTGTCCTATTAATACACAGACACTGTAGATCAAGAGTACACAGATGGCACCACACCATTCTTATTTCAGACAGTCAAACATGAATCCCACTAGTTGTTAGTGCCTAATGGATATGAAGACACTTGTACGAATGTAGACAGTTTTTGATCACTGGGTGTTGGGAAGTGCTCAGAAAGAAGCATTCCTGGTATCGTTCAGACCATAACAATTCAGCAGTTGACATTTCCAGAGAGAATTCTTGTGTTTTTTTTTACCACAAAATCTAGAGGAAGAAAAAAGGAGAAATGGGGAGAAGGTCATCAGAGGGTCAAATGCAATGGAGAGAGTGAAGGTGAATGAAGCCATTTGTCTTAAACTGGACAGGGGAATAGAGAATATGAGATGAGTAGATGCGGTGACAAAATTGCAAAACAACTTAAATAACTAGGGTGTGATTTAATCTTGTAGAGAAACATGGGAAGGGATGATTTGGTGAGCAATAAAGATGCAACAGGGACTGAAATCAGAGTTCAAGTCAGAAGGGAAGTTGGAAGGTGGTTAATACTTTTACTTTCATACGTTCCAAGTTAAATGCTAGACTGATGCATCTAGACTAAGAGATGGTTGGCAATACAATAGAGGACAAAGAATAAAAAAGGTGGAGGTGGCCTTGACCTCACACGCAAAGAACAGCAACACCTCCTGAATCACTGCTATTACTCTGGGCACCTGTGTTTAATTTGAAGGACTCCATCCCTATTACATTATGAGCCCTAATGAGATCATGGCTGGAGGTGGTATGACTGGACATTTTGTGGCTGAGTTATACACATTTCTGTTTTATCCCCTAATCTTGGTGATGAAATCACTGTTGCGAATTGAATCAGAGTTTCACTATGGCTGGCATGCAAGTTATTATTCTCAGTACACATTTTCCTCTTTACCAAAAATGGTACTAACAACTTGGGATGATGTTCATCTGTGGAAAACAAAATGGAAAGAATATGAAAAGCGCTTTAAATCTCCTCTGGAAAATAACTTAGAAAAAAACCCCATTGATATCAGAGTCTCAGGATTAAATTATCGTTCCTTAGACGAATTTTAGGTTGAAAGTGTTTAAGTTTTGGAAAGATGTATTTTAAGTTTGAGAAACTGGTTAATTACCACATTTTTAAATGCTGATTTTCCTCTATAAGGAACAAAGGCCTTTGTTTCTCATTTGGCTAACTGCAGGCTCAAATTTGGAAACTAGTATTCTGACTTCACTAAGGTACTGTCTTTCACATACAAAACTGGCTCAATCACATAAGCTCACACTCTTCTCTACAGATAGTCTCTTACCCAAGAGCCTGAGCATGTCCAGTGAGGATAGTTGCATGATTTATAATCATGGATTGAAGAAAACGATTAGTGACCTCAGGCTTATGACCTAGATCCTACTACTTAGCAGGGCTAAAAGTAAAAGTCAGTGGAAATAGTAACTGCTGGGGGATCTAGTCCTAGTTTCAACATTGCTGTTTTCATGGCTTTGGATAACTATTTTCCTAACACTAACCTTACTTTCTTCTTCTACAAAACCAAGTGCAATTCCTTGAATATAGTAGGCATTCAGCATATATTTATTAAATTAAATACAACGATATATTAATCAGCAGTCTGCTTGGAAATAATACAACTTCAACTTCAGCTACTTTCTGCACAGAAGAGGATTTGTTGGTTTACTTAACAAAGCTGGGGGAAGGGCATCCGTGGATCCAGCTTCAGGAATGGCTAGAATCCAGGACTGAAAAAGCACCAGGGCCTTCTAGCTCCTCTGTATTCTTTCACATCAGCTAATTCCACTTGACAGGGCACATGGCCACCAGCAGCTCTTACAGCTTTATGCACCTATGTGATGAGAAGGGAAAGGGCCCCTTTTGCTCTAGTGGAGGTATAATAATTCTAAAGCCAAATTTTCATCGGTCTAATTTGTATCTTGATTCACACCTTTGGACCATATAATGTGCTTAAGAGAGTGAGTTCTGAAGAAGTATTACACACATAACATACACGCACACACACATACACACCCTAAAATTACATATATAAAAGTTCATTTATGACTTCAGGGAAAAAAGAGTGGTTTACCTCCAAACGTGAAACATGTTCATTTTGTTATTTCAGTTTCTTCCTCCATTAGCTGCATAGATGCTGTTTTCAGGAATAAAGGGGTCAAAACAAGGGGTCTCTATGTTTTCACAGACCTGACTCAGGCTCTGCTCTTGGTGCAGGTTTTTAAAGACTCCTATATCTTCAGGCTTTCTCTGCCCCATGAGCATAATAAAGGCCTTCTGTCTTCTGCAGAGCCTGATCTTCATTTCTGGAAATCAAAAAACAAATCCCTAGCTCCTTTAATGTGGTTTTAGCACAAAATCCTTGATTGTAGGAGAACCTGCTTCAATGTGATAATAAGTAAAGCTGCTGTTTGTTGTTTGTTGTATTTAGACACAATGTAAGAAGCTTTCCAGTGGTATGCTAAAGCAAGCTAGCACTGGCTCCTGAAATTCTATTATTAGCATATCTTCTCATTATGGTTGGCATGTCAAGGATGTAGGTTGAAATTGGTATTAGTGAGGTATTCACCCCACAAAATTGGTAAATGCAACAAATCAAGATCCTTGCCCTCCCATAAAGAGCCAGTCGTTAAACACTTAACCAGTACATGACTGGGAGTTTCATAGTTATTACTTTACTTAATCCTCATGACAGTCTCATGATTTATATTTATATTGTTGTCTTTATTTTAAAAATGAATTTAGAGGGGCACCTGGATGGGTCAGTCGGTTGAGCATCCGGCTCCCGATTTCTTCTCAGGTCATGATCCCAGCATCATGGGATCAAGCCCTGCAGTGGGCTCAGCCCTGAACATGGAACCTGGTTAAGATTCTCTCTCTTACTGCCCCCACCGCCCATCTCCCCCGCTCACTCTCTCTCTCTTAAAGAACTAATTTAGAAAAGGGGAAATATCAATGTGGTTAAAAACATATGGTGTATTACTTGTTTGGACCAGGCTCCTGCCTGCTTCAGAGCCCACGCACTACTCCTTGGAAAGCAGCTGAGAGTGTATCATCTTTTCCTTAGCAGCTCTTCCCTGTGTCGTTTGTCACATCAACCAACACTCAAATGTCAGCTCTTTTAGGGAGAGGACGTAATCCTTTGATGAAAGTGTTTTCACTCAGCTGAAAATCTTCAGCTGTACCGAGGAAAAGTTTTTCTGTGTTTCTTCACGTGTTGCTCCAGGTGGTTCATTGGGGATTGGTTGGAGTGCAGCAAGACTTGTGACGGTGGAATGCGCACGAGAGCAGTGCTTTGCATCAGGAAGATTGGGCCTTCTGAGGAGGAGACGCTGGACTACAGCGGCTGTTTAACACACCGGCCTATTGAAATGGAATCCTGCAACAATCAGTCGTGTCCACCTCAGTGGGTGGCTTTGGATTGGTCAGAAGTAAGGAAATATGAAGCTCTATGTTTTGAGATGTTTTATGTATTAATAGTAAAGCATTTAATAGTAAGGACAACTGAGCATGTGAGCACTTTAGAACTCAACAAGTCAGGACTGCCTAACAGTAAATTTGGCCCTGTTATAATTTATTGCTTCTTGTCAGGAAGTAAGGTTTTTCTGGGTTAGCAAAATCATTGAAAAGTAGACATTAGTTTGATTAAAAATAAACCTAAAATTAATTGGAAAGAATAGTATAATTAGTACTCACATAAGTGGTTTTTCTCTTCCTTTGATATTCTTGAGCAGCAAAATAAGCTCAGAATTAGTGATAAATCTTTCCTCCCAAGTCATGTTGCAGCCTAGCTACATAATTCATATGTACTCATAAATATGAGTATTTATCAGTTTTTTTATCACTTACTATATATCCAAATATATTTTAATTTCTTCTGTTGCATCTGGGGAAGAAACCTGGAGTTGAGCGTCGTAATATACCAAAAAGTCCAATTCAGCTTTTATCATTAACCTCTGCTTACATGCAGTGAGGGAGACCTGACTAAGATCATGTTTTTCTGCCTATGTGTATATAAAAGAGGCTAAAATAATCCAGAAGGCTCAGAAAAATTACCTTATGAAAAATAAGGTAAGGAGTAGAGTTAATTCTTGACTCCTCATTCTTCACGAGACATACCAATGGAAACACCTTACTATTCTCCACATTTCCCAAAGAAGAGTTGAATTCTTCTGTAATGCAAGTTAACATTAAAACGAATGAGTACCTGGCTATATAACTAAGGGTCATTCTTCCAAGTTAGCAAAACAGGATGCATTTCCTGCTGGAAACATTGTGGTACTTGCTTTGGGTATTTCCTGTAGAACTCTTAAGTTTGTAAAAAAAAAATTTTTTTTTTAATAAACAGAAAACATACATTATTCTTTAGGAACCCTTGGATATAACTTTTCCCCCTATGAATCCTACTGCTGGTGTGGCCTTATTTTGATACAGGCATGGGCCTAAAAGAGGGACCATGTTTAGGATGGTAGATGGAAATGGAGATTCTGACTAGTTGTAGTTATCTACGGAATCTTTGGTGGGAATTGGGAGTGTTCTCCCAAGTTTCCTGGCCATACTCCAGCTTCAGTAATTACATCTGCCTACCTAACTTTTGTTTTTCAATCAAACGTAGAGATATTCTTGGTAAGTGATTATGGAAAACATTGTGAACTCTTCTGTTCCCTAAAAATGGGTGGATTAACTCCTAAATTGATTTGGAAGATAAAATCGACTGATAAAGAATAGGCATTCTGTAGAATTGTATATATGTTTGTAATTATTTTACCTACATTTCAGTGCCCAAGACCCTGATACAAGTTCATAAGTAGTCATTGAAAATGATGACACATTTGTTATTGCAAAGTCATAATGGGAGGCTTCAACAGTTTTAGGGTTTCAGGTCAAGTCCCTAAGTATAATTTAGTACTAACTAAACACACTGGAATAGGTACTATAAGTAATACAAAGGAATCCTATCAGCTTGGGAAAGTAAATATTTATGAAAAAACTAGAGAATAACATAAGACAGTATTTAATAGAATGGTGGATTATGAGGTATAAATGTACAAATGATATAGAAATTTGGAGCTAAGAACGTCAGAATAGCTTGGAATAGGATCAGAAAACTTTTTTGTTGGACCACCTGGGAGGCTGAGTCAGTTAAGCATTGGACTCTTGATTTCGACTCAGGTCATGATCTCACAGTTCTTGAGTAAGAGCGCCATATCAGGCCCGGTGCTGATAGTACAGAGCCTGCTTGGGATTCTCTCTCTCCCTCTCTGTCCCTTCCCTGTGCTCTCTCTCTCTCTCCCTCTCTCTCTCTCCTTCTCTCTCTCTCTCTCTCTGTCTCTCTCTCAAAATAAATAAGTAAACTTTAAAAAAAGAAGAAAAACGTTTTAGTTGATGGGAGCTAAATTCAATGTTGGAATATGGGATCTGAAATAGGAAGAAAATAGGGAAACTGGAGAAGATATTCCTGATAACAGGATAGTTATTTATACAACTATTTATTCAGAGAATATTCCTGAAACAACTGAACAGAAACATAAAGATCATGAGGTGAAAGTAGGGTGAAGAAGAGGGTTTGTTTTAAAAAATAAATGGTAAATAAGATAGCATAAAGTAGTGATAGATAATAAGAAGAATTCAACTTTAACATTAAAGTAAATTTTTAAAAACAGGGGGTGGGGAGCACCTGGGTGACTAGGTTGGTTAAGCATCAGACTTCAGCTCAGGTCATGATCTTGTGGTTCGTGAGTTTAAGACCCGTGTCGGGCTCTGTGCTGACACCTCAGAGCCTGGAGCCTGTCTCAGATTGTGTGTCTCCCTTTCTCTCCCTCTTGCCTGCTCACACTCTGTCTTTGTTTCTCTTTGTCAAAAATAAATAAACATTAAAAGAAAACATTTTAAAAGTAGAGGAAAAATGGTTAAGTTCATATGCAGAAACTAGAAGAAATTTCTGTCGACTATGAAAACACTAAAATCACATGCAGGGATTTATTTCACATTGATCCCTTGATCTACACTTTTCTGTATCATTATATTTTTATTTTAACATAAAACAAATATAATCACCTTGAAAAAAAGGCATGTGTATATTATAGTATGTTTCCATTCGATTTTAAGGTTTTCTTCTGACATCAACCTCGTATACCTGCTCATATACTCATACCCTGCTCTGAGAATTTTGATTCTTATCTATCCACTCGTAGAGATAACTTGTTCAAAAAGCTCTGAGAGAGTCTTAGGCTCTCCTGAAGGCTGCTTGAAGAGACCTGAAAAAGTTAGGTGGGCTTTTAATCACATTTCTGCTATTTTCTTTAAGATAGCCAAGTCAAGGGGCGCCTGAGTGGCTCAGTCGGTTAAGCACCGACTTTGCTTCAGGTCATGATCTCACAGTTTGTGAGTTCGAGCCCCGCATTGGGCTCTGTGCTGACAGCTCAGGACCTGGAGCCTGCTTCAGTTTCTGTGTCTCCCTCTTTCTCTTCCCCTTCCCTGCTCACACTCTGTCTCTCTGTCAAAAGTAAATAAACATTAAAAAAAAAAAAAGATAGCCAAGTCAAGGGGCTCAGTCAATTAAGCATCAGATTCTTGGTTTTGGCTCAGGTCATGATCTCACGGTTCATGGGTTTGAGCCTGGCATCAGTTTCTGTGCTGATGGCACGGAGCCTGCTTGGGATTCACTTTCTCTCCCTCTCTCTCTCTGCCCCTCCCCTGCTCGCACTGTTTTTGTCACTGTCTCTCTGTCTGTCTGTCTCTCAAAATAAATAAATAAATTTAAAAAAAAAGATAACTAAGTCAAAGCTTCAGACAAAGATGCAGTGCCGAGGCTGTGGTATGCACATGTTGGGACTACCACTTCAAAGAAAGCATTGGTGACTGCTATAACCTCTCCACAGACAACCCAAGAAAACTGCTCAGGGGTAAGCATATTTCAAGAAATGCTGCCATTAGCATCTCAGAGAGTCCAGTTGAATACTATCTGTACCATCATCTTTATTCTTTGGATCTTTCTCAGAAAGGAAAGAGTTAAGTTTTGTACCATTCAGTCTTTCCTGTTTATTTTGCAAAGGAAGGGTACACTCTCACACTTCCATTTTTTTTTTCTTTTTTACTTTACTAGGAAGCCCACTTCTTCCCTAGATTGGTTAAAAATAAATGAAAGTAAATAGCTTTAAGTGAAATAAATGTCTGAGTAGCTATGGGGAACAAAGTGAGAACAGGAGCCTGTTCTCCCCAGAGGAACGGAATACCTCCTGCTTTTTAAAAGAGGAGGTCCTACCAGAACAGCAGGCAATGTTCAATCTTTTTTGGTTAGCTGCTACAAATATTTCACACAATATTCATTTGACACACCCCTGAAAACTTCCCTTCTCTTTCTGCCCCTTCCCCACTTCCAACAATCAGCTGCCTGAGCTCTGCTAATCACCAGGGTGAGGTTCGACTCGTGAAAACATGTTGCAGCAAGAGGAATGTACCCTTTGCCCTTTTCCTTTTCTTTGCCGGCCTCTCTGATATAAAATTTCCATTGTTGCAAAGCCAGGGACTGGTTTTTGTTTTCTCCATCAGTGAAACCCACCGGGTTATTTTCTTTTGCTTATGGTGAAGGAAAAAAACAAAAAAAAAAGCCGAATTACCTTGGTGGAAAATGGCTCTTCAGCAGCCTTTTGTGAAACTAATGAAGCCACTGCTTTCCCATTTCCTATAATGTAACCTCACTCTTGGGATCACCCATACTATGTTGGACCTAAATGGTTTTCTGTTTCTGCCCTCCCTTGGCAAATAACTCTTAGACGCATTGCTGCATACTGTGGATGGGCTCCAGCAATCCTAAGCCGTTCCTTTGATGTATTGGAATAGTTTCTTTTGACTCCCACAGAGTAGCCATTGAAAAAGGTCTGTTTCTTGTACTTGCCGTTGGGCAAGTGGGTGACTGCTGGCATCATACTCAATTGATTTGATAGGACTTACATTTAGGTAGCATTAGTTAAGAAGGAACTGGGGGGGTGGGGTGGGGTTGGAAAGGATGCGAAACCTACCTGCAGGGGACTGTGCTTTGTTTTAGAAGACAGTTGCGACATCACCTTGCTTACTTCTAGGTTTTACTCTGGTACTATAACAAAGTGAATTAAACCTATATCTCCAGAGAGAACTCAGTCTAACCCCAAAATGTTAACATTTCTTTTATTTACAAGTGAGAGCCAAATTGTTTTCTCTGGTGTGGTTTCAAATACTTTTCTCTGCAAAATATGTTTTTTGCTTTTTAATAATAGGTCATTAAGCTAAAGCATAAATACATCTTTCATAAAAATGACCTCCTTTCATCCCACTGGGATGAAAACAAACAAATGGTCTGATCAGATTTTAAATAATTATGAAATTTTGATTATATGAATAAATAGGAAAAATAGGTATTTACCTGCAATAAAGAAAAATAGTGAAAAATAATTTTACTAAAGAATAGATTATCCAGGGGGTACCTGCATGGCTCAGTTGGTTGAGCGTCTGACTTCAGCTCAGGTCATGATCTCATGGTTCTTGAGTTCCAGTGCCACATCGGGCTCACTGCTGTCAGAGCGTAGCCCGATGTTCTGCCCCCCCCCTGCCCCTCCCCCATTTTTGCTATCCTCGTTGGGGGAGGGGGAAGAATGGATTATCCATTGAAATAGTATCTTTCACCCAGGTACCTATGCTTTATTGTGAGAATGAGTGGGATGGATTTTAATGTTTATAACTGAACTTTCATCTAAAAAATGAGTTTTATTATTCATTCAATATCTAATTATTACTAAGTATTCAATACCTAATTATTACTAGTGAATTTTAGAGCACAGTAAAAAATGTGTTAGATAGTTAAATAAAACTGAAGCTGTCAGATGGATAAACATATTTATCTATCAGAAGGCTAGAGAGAGGGAACGATGAAATGTAGGCTGAATAAAGCAGAAGGAAGAAGTAAAAATAAAAACAAACTGAGGGACATCTCTGCTTGAACATCTCTGACCTAAGTTCAAATGAATTTGCAGGATAGAGTTCTCTTTGAATAAAGCTGGTCTAATTGGCATTCCTATGCCTTTTCTGTTTTTGTTTTTTTTAACAAGCATTTTTAAACATTTAAATTTATAATCACCCTTAAGAAGTACAATATTTACAGAGACCAGAGTTGAGGCTTTGGGTGCGGACATGTAATATTTTTGGCTAGATCTGCAGAAGTCAGGGCTGGTATATTTTTTGAATGAGAATGTGGCAGAAATATAGTTTTCAGTCATTTCATTATTTCAAGAATCCTCTTGATTATCTCTGTACTTCTAGTGCAATGGGTTGGAATATCCTTGGCTTATTTAGTGGAGTTTTGGTTGTAATTTTCTAAAATTATTTCTTCAGTAGAAGTCATCACTATATGTTCAGTGTCACTTATAATTTCATATTGTCTCCCAGAGGGTTTGTGTCTCTGTACATTTGCTTTCAGAGCTCTGTTCTGGTAGAAAGCTGCTATCTGCATTTATCTGTACTGCTTAGTACTTCAGGAGGTTTCTGTGAGGATCAGGTAGACTATGTCATGCAAAGTACTCAGAACACTGCCTGAGACTTAATCAATATTAGCACTGCTTTGTCTTTTTATTGTTCTCCCTGTTACTACCATTATTTGTTTTGGTTTGGTTTTGGTTTCCTGGGGACTTCTAGATACAAACAAATGAATTGTGTGCCATGGCATTGTTTGCCTCCCCTAACTGTATGCAGGACTTTGGCATAGGCTCTTAGCCAAGACTGCTAGATATCCCTACATTCTTCAAATAATAGCAGAAGCTTCTTGCTACTGGAAAAAGATATTTGAATAAGCAAGGGGCATATGTCCCCAGCTTTAATACGCATATTATGCTTTTAAAATGTAAAGGGGCAGGAGAGTAGCACAAGTGCATTTATTAACAAATGTTCTGAATATGAGAACTAATCATAACTTAAAGTACCACAATTGGATTTCCCATATATCCTACATGTTTCTGTGTATCTCCCTAAAGTCTTTTTGCACTTTATCTCAATTTATTTTTTAAAAATTAATTAATTAATACTTCTTATCTATTCTCGTGACTTCCTGCTGATGCTAAGAGCTAAAGTGTGGATCAGAAGGTCTAGGATTTAGTTCCTGCTCTACAACTTGCTATCTATTTAGCCTTAAGGTCCTTAAGTTTTCCTTATGTGTAACCATTCTCAAAAACTTGTATGAGAATACTGTATTTGAAAGTGATTCGTGAGGTTGATGGGGAGGGAGTGGAGAGGGGAAAGTGGGTGATGGGCATTGAGGAGGGCACTTGTTGGGATAAGCACTGGGTGTTGTATGGAAGCCAATGTGACAATAAATTATATTTAAAAAAATAAAATAGAAAAAAATGAAAGTGATTCATGAACTGTGAAGCTCTAATGAATTGTGAGGTGGTAGCGTTATTACCAGTAATAATATTAAGCATTAGGAAAGTGGTAGAAATCCTCTAAGGCCTCAGCTTCTAAAATTGGTGGATGGTGGAGGAGACTTGGTATGAAGTCGGGAAGACTAGACACAGGTTGGGGCAAGCTCAAAAGACTGGAATCAGGGCTTTATTCTTCCTATAGAACACATAATTGCAGGACACGATTGTATGTCTTGGTTTCCTGAAGTATAAAGTGATAGAATTGTTGTAAGGGTTAACTGAGATAACAGCTGCAAAGGACATAGTGTAAAGCCTAATATCGAGGAAACAGTAAGAGTTAGCATTACGTCTGCCGTTTAATAGCTGCATGACTTTCTACCAACCACTGCGTCTAAGATTGTTTCCTCATTTTAAGAACAGAATAATAATTGCCATCTCACAGGATTTCAGTAAAGACTATATAAATTATAGCACTTAGCACGACATTTGGTATTTATCGCGTTTATTAAATGGTAGCTACTGTCATCATTATTATTTTTAGTAATGGTTAATTAGTAGAAGCGGTGGCAGCATTGGGCTTGCACTGGAGGATATTGCACATCAGTGTGGAGAGGTGGATCTGGAGAGGTAAACTTAGTCTTCCTGTCAGGGGATAGTAAGCATATTTAGAGTTTGAGTTTTCATCTTGAAGACAATAATGAGCTAAGGGATTTATTTTTTAATCACAAGAGAATATAATTGATTTGTGCTTTAGAGAGTGGAGTGAGGTAAGAGCAAGAAATAAGGAGACCTGTTAGAAAGACAGTGCAATACTACATGAAGGAAATGATGTTTGTCTGAAGTAAGATTAGTGGCAGTGGAGACAGAGAAAAATCAACAGATGTGAGAGAGATGTGGGAGTTGGATTAACAGGACCCAGTGATGGATTATATGGGAAGAGAGGAGCAGCAGCCAGAAATAAGGATGGTGTTTTGGCTGTGAAAAGAAGTAGCAGACATCAGGAATTTGACCATTTTGACGGCTAAGACCCTAACTAAAGCTTCTCCTGGAGCCATATTGGAAAGAACTGGATGTTATCCCCTTTCAAAATGCATCTTAATGAAACTTTTTCTAAGTTGGAAGAAATTTATTTTGTTATTACATTCATGGTGATGAAAAGTTTTCATGGGACCCTTGATTTCACCTGAAAAAAAAAAATGTTAGTACTTTTCTCTCTATGGCCCGCATGAGGCCCAAAGATTGCCCCTGACAGAGCCACACGGGGTGTAAGTAGTGTTCATTATGATATCCTCATCCACAACTAGCACATCTTGATTTACCTGATTGTAAATGAAAACCATTCTTCCAGATAAAGAACAGTATGTATATATTGAGTGCATACTCAAAGCCCTATGCTGAATCCTGAGGGCCAGGACAAGGTGGTATACAAAGAAAAAATAGAAATGAAGTAATTTTAAGGAGCTTATAGTCGGGAAGGGATGAGAAGACATATAAACACGTTATTATAAATAGGCAGATGGTGATTCTGGGCACAAGAATACATATATATTCTACATCCTCTTCTATGCTACTTAACCTGTGTCCACATGTCTATCTCCTACATAACACTATGAGCTCCTGGAAAGTAGAGATCATCTTATTCACTTAAAAAAATTTTTTTTAAACATTTTAATTTATCAGTGAGGGGCAGAGAGAGACAGAGCTTGAGCACAGGAGGGGCAGAGAAAGGAGGAGACACAGAATCTGAAGGAGGCTCCAGGCTCTGAGCTGTCAGCACAGAGCCCAATGCAGGGCTCGAACTCACAAACTGCGAGATCATGACCTGAGCCGAAGTCGGACATTTAACCTAACGAGCCACCCAGGTGCCCCCTTATTCACTTTTGTATCTGTTTCCACTCAGTGTAGTGTAGCTCCTGCAGTAGATCTGGAACCCTTCCTTCCTTCCTTCCTTCCTTCCTTCCTTCCTTCCTTCCTTCCTTCCTTCCTTCCTTCCTTTCCTTTCTTTCATAAAAGGTATAGAAACAGGTCCTCACTTGACTGAGAGGAAGAACAGATTTTAAGGAAGGGTTCAAACATACAGAGTAGAGGGGTAGAAAGTTGGAGGACTTTAGTCAGTCACCATGTTTAATAGGTGTCTCTAAGAAACAGCATTCCAATTAACCTGGAGAAGAGGTAAATAATAGACTTCCTGACATTGGAAGAAGAAGCATCTTTTCTTCAGTATGAAGAACAGATGGATCCAACTAAAGAAGAGTCAAATTCATTAGGTTTAGGGAAATTTATTATGTACAAGGAAAAGTCCAGAGATTTTCTGTGCAATGAACTTTGATTAATGGCCATGTAGTCATAGTTACCACACTCTAAGAATGTACATTTCAGTCAATCCTTAGTTTGCTTCATAAAGACAAGTTCTCATTGTCTACTAATAATAAGGATTCTTTTCAGAAAACTACACCCAGCAAGTAGGAAACCAAGGATTCCATGTTCCAAAAATTAGCAGAATCTCATCACAGCTGAATGTGGCCAAGGACAGGGAAATATCGAGGAATAAACTGACCCACAATAAAAGAAGTAAATAAGTTAGCCAAAAAAAGCAAACTTTGGATTTAGCTCTTAAACTCCTTAGAGACAAAGATAAAAGCTTAAAAACTTAAGGAGTTTTTGTAGCTGAAAGACTTTGCCCAGAGTTTTGTCTATATGCATATTGTATACCCAAACACAGTCACTTCAAGAAAGACCTTCCTCATATTTTCCTCTATGTTTAAACTGCCGTGATTCATTTGTATTTGTTTTATTTCTAGTGCACTCCCAAATGTGGTCCAGGATTCAAGCATCGGATTGTTCTGTGCAAGAGCAGTGACCTCTCTAAAACATTTCCAGCTGCACAGTGTCCAGAAGAGAGCAAACCCCCTGTCCGTATCCGCTGCAGTTTAGGCCGCTGCCCTCCTCCTCGCTGGGTGACTGGAGACTGGGGCCAGGTAAGGCGGTGACTGGTAAGACTGGGGCTCCTGCTGAAGCAGCACCTTGAGACACTTGAGTTTTCCAACTGGGTCATTATAAGCGCTCCAGAGATGAGAAACATGACACAGAAATCTGGGTATGAGACACAAGTATGACACGGTGCACGAGCAGCAGCCACTCTTAGACCCACTAGCTGTGTTTCTCCCACATCCACACACTTCCTACTTCTACCTACTCCTTGGGTCTTACCATTGTAACTTAAAATTAAAAGAGAGATAGTCTCTATGGACAGATATTTGGGCAAGCTAACAAAACTTTGGATTCTAGTCCCAACTCTCTCAACTACTTCAAGAACAAATCCATTAACACCAGCATCTTAACTTTCCCACTTGCAAAAGTAGCTCCTCTTAACTTCACAGAAAGGGTATGGGGGTTCTAATTAGCTTCCTAATGTGATTGACCATTTTTGAAATATTATTAATATCTATTATTCAATGGATTTGTCTGATGGACACCATGAATTGGGAAGCCAATATAAAGGGCTTTTGGTCTGTATTTTTACAGGAGAGTCATTTGTGTTTTATGTTCTAATTCCTATTTTTTCTTAATTTTCATTTACTTTTAAATGGTATTATCTTGGTGAAGGCCACCTTAAGTCCTTCTGTAGCAAATTGATATATTTGGATAAAAGGAAAATTGACTATTATTCTTTTGAATGTCAAAAAGGAAATCTAGTAGGTTACATTGAAAATAATGTTCCAGAAAGGTAATTTCTAGACAATCAATGCCCTTTTCCTGTGGCTTTATAATTAACCTTGTAGCTAGTTGTTTTCTAATTATCTGAGACCCAAATAAACCATGACACACAACTATACCAGTATGATTTTGTGTGATGTCTGGACTGGCTAGACCTGCCATTACTTATTAAAAATGGCATTTCAAAGAAGTAGTTAGCAAAATTCTGGCCAACCCTCGGTATTTCTAGTATAGCAGTATCTACAGACCTCTTTCATGATAAAGAGAAAAGGCAAAGATTTTCAGTCTCCATTAAAGCAAATAAGTATATTTGCTTTGTGTTCAGCCAGCCCTGTGGGGGAGACAAAATCAGTGTGATCATAAAATAATTAACATTTGCATGTGTATAACAAATAATTAATTTACATTTATATGGAAGTATGTAATTTATAAAGTTCTCAAGCAGAATACACATGATAGGCATTGTAAGCAATTATGTGTTTCATTCACTGTGCAAGTGCAACAGTTTCTAAATATGGAATTGATATGGTGTTAAAGAATCAGTACAGACATGCTCTCATAATTTTGATTTAAACCATGTAGGCATTTCCTTCCTTACATACTCTTTGTTGCAACGCACTGTTATATAAAGACCAGTTGAAAGTTTTTGCATGTTAGTGATTTCACCAAATTTTCAGTAATCAATTTCAGATAATTCTTTTACATGTTGTCAAGTCCTTTTCTTCTCATCTATATTTTAAATTCAGATTCCTAAAATTAAAATTAACTGGTAAAAATATATTTTCAAAGACACTTTAATACATTTTTGTCATTCTGTATTTAGAAATTTTAAAGTAAAAGTGTCTATGAATATCCTTGCAAATCTTGTAAATGCTTTGAGAGTTTTTACAAACGAATTCAGTAGGGCTTCAGTTTATTAGCCCTGTAACCGTCACCATTGCCTGTCTTGGCACTGGCCAGCTCATCTCCTTGATCCCAGATCTCACAGGCTTTGCGCGCATTCTGGGTGGCAGACCCAAAGAAAGAGCCAGCTTCATTCTTCAGCCTGGACAGCTGATCAGTGTCAGATGAAACTAAGTCACTCAGATAGTAACTTCGACCCTAAAGTAACTGAATCCCTGAGTAGATGATAAAGGAGAGGGAGACATGCTACTTGGCTCACGATTGTGTGACTGACAATATCTTAGATAACTCAAAGTATTTATTTAAGCTTTAAAAAAAAACAAAAACTGGTCCCCATCACTAGCCCTCACAGCAGTCACTGCTGTTCTACTGAACTCCTATTTTGATCAGATTCACAGCACTCCAGTAGACCATCAGATTGTTTGCCCATAGGCCTATAATAAATAGGGAGCAAAAGTGATGTCCCAGCCCTAGAATCTGTAATTACTACTTTCTCATGAGGGTTTTCTTGTTACACTCCTGTTACAGTTTACCTACCTGGAACTGTTAGAAAAATAGCCCACGAAATCCCTGGTTTTCTAGAAACTATATTGCTTCCATTTTCTAGGGTAATAACATGTTCCTTGAATTTCCAAATGAATTCTAGAGTAGTTGACTTAATCATATACCCCTCCAAGATGAACTTCATATGGACTTTAAAAGCTAATATATATGGTATTTGAAAAGATATAATATCTTTTTACCTCCTGAATATGTTGAGATCAGTATTTGGTTTCTCTCTGTGTCTTTGGGTTCAGTGTTCCGCTCAGTGTGGCCTTGGACAGCAGATGAGGACTGTACAGTGTCTTTCCTATACTGCACAGGCGTCTAGTGACTGTCCAGAGACTGTTCGGCCTCCATCGATGCAGCAGTGTGAAAGCAAGTGTGACAGCACCCCCATTTCCAACGCCGAAGGTGAGTTTCCCATGGAGAAGGGGCCTGTGGTCTCTTGTGACTCACCCGTGGTGACTCCCAGGGTTTGAAGAGTGCCATAAAGCCATCACTGTAGTGTAGCTCATAGAGAGCATTTGTGAAAGTTGCATGTTTACTGGATATGTGCTAAGGAAACCTACAGTTTTCCCTGACTACATGACCTTGTTAAGTCACTTGACTTTCCTGGAGCTAAATTAGCTTATCTTTATAGTGAGAGATTGGAGTAGGTAACCTCTAAGGTCACATCAACCCAGCACTCTTTGTTTGACTTGTGCCAGAAATACAGAGATGCTGTCTAATGGACCACACTTTGAAGTGAAAACTTCTGTTTCTTTTTGGATTTAACAATGGATCTCTACCTTCATAAAGATTAAAATTCATGCTTGTTGTACATATAATGAAAGCATATATTTGAACTGTTTGTTTCAGATGCTAGTTTTCTTATTGTAGAAAAGTAGAAAATGATAATTATATAGCTGTTTATAGAGGAAGACAAAGGTCTTAGCACTCTGAAATTTCTCTTTCTTATGTATTGGGAAATTTATTTATTAATAGCAAATGCCAGCCTGAATCCTGAATTTTCTTATATCTTAAACAAATATACTTTGTTTATTCAGTTAGGCATTCGTTTAAGATTACCCAAATGCCACTATGTAAGAGGCACTACAACAAAAATCATGGGAAATACAAAGACAAATATGGCATAGTCAGTAAAGACAAATATGGCACAGTCAAGAAATTCAGACTTCCTTGTCATATGAAAATAGAGGCATGCCTAAATACATGCACAAGAACATCTGAAGCCACTAATTTAAATTATATAAGAAACCTAGTTATAGGGCTCTGCTTAAAACAAAAGTGGAGAACTATCCTGAACATAATTTATTAATATTTTTAAATGAAAATTATGTGCTCATGAACTTATTAAGAAGAGATCTATTCCTTTTGACTAAATTTATCCAATTTAAAGGATTTTTTTAAATTACATTCATTATCAGGGTACCTGGGTGGCTCAGTCGGTTAAGCGTCCAACTTCATTCAGTTCTGTGCTGACAGCTCAGAGCCTGGAGCCTGCTCTGGATTCTGTGTCTCCATCTCTCTCTGCCCCTCCCCTGCTCACACTCTCAAAAATAAATAAACATTGAAAAAAAATTTTTTAATTACATTCACTATTTTAAAATATTTCCTTAGGAATTTTATTTTAGGAAGAGCAATCATCTTGTATGACAGGATGCAGAGAACTTACATCTTTGCAAATATACCGGTTTTTACATCTAAGCCACAGCATGATATCCTTATTGTATAATTTACTCTTTCAGATAAGTGTAGCCTTATTGTACATTAATTCAAAATCATAATTTTAATTTGCAAAATCTGTGACTCTGATGTCATCTACTTTTTTGTCTCTTTGGCAAAGGTCATTCTAGAAATTGAGCTTTTCTTCTCTTGAGAAGGACTTAAAATCCATGATAAACCAAAGTATTTTCCTTTGCAAAGCAGTCTCTTTTCAATAATCTAAATAAAAATAACCTCTATTGTGTAAGACTGCATCAAACAATTATAAATTGTTTATCCATTATAAATTATTAGCACTCAATCACTTGGGTTTGAAGGTCTATTTTTCTTTCTGAGTTGGAAGATAAAAGGTTGAGGTGGAAAAGAGGATATAAATATCTATTAAATTAGTCTCTGTTGAATATTATGGTAGGCCCTTCATATTTATTATCCAGCTTATATATCTCATAAACATAAATATCTACATGTGTGTGTGTGTGTACACACACACGCATGTTATAATTATGTCAACAACCTTCTAAGAGTTGGTATTACTGATGAGGAAACTGAGGCACAGAGAGCGATAGTGACTTGTCCAAATAATAAGACTAGGAAATAGTAGAGTGAGGATTTGAACTGAGATTGAGCACAGCCCAACGGCATGTCAGTTTCAACTACATTTTTATGCTATTCTTAATTCACTTTTTAAGTAGGGTATTTTAACATGAACACAGAGCTTCTGGTTATGAAGTAGCAAGGCTTTCTAGCATGATCATCATCCTGATTCAGTAGATTCAGACTTAGTCATTGCTGAAAGAATTGTTTTTTTAACATGCTCACAGCAATGTATATGTTGAAATTATGTGTATAGCTTTATTTTAGGGATTTTAGTAATTTCTTCAAAAGCTTTTCTATAGTGGTTAATTATTATAC
Organism: Paguma larvata; assembly: GCA_030068075.1. NCBI lineage: Eukaryota > Metazoa > Chordata > Mammalia > Carnivora > Viverridae > Paguma > Paguma larvata. The sequence goes on from CM057826.1 coordinate 102,052,905, forward strand.
AGAAGCTTCATGCCTGGTGATGCAAAGTTTTCACAGTGGGCAAAATATCATCTGTAACTGGACTTATTTCTGCCTTAAAGAAATTCTCATAAAATAGATAGGTGTTAACCTGAGGTTTCTTAAATTATTTGCAGAAACACCTCATGGTCATTTAATCTGCCTGGCCAAGTCACTTTTTATTAATATTAATTTAAAGTAAGCAGTTAAGACAGAACTTTTAACCTTCTTAGTAAAGGAGGAAACTTTTAAGAAATTATTAATCCTGCAAAATATGACTAATCTTAGAACTGTTATTCCCTAAAGCTGCTGCGTGATTGAAAAGAAAGAGGATCACTCTCTTACAAAATTAGATTTAAAGTGGATATGTCTGTTATAACTGGTGTTGTGTTCTTTCTGGCTTCCCAGTAGCATATTGAATACATTTAAATACCTGAAAGTATCTGTTCATTTCATCGGCAACTAATTATTGAATGCTTGCTGTGGCCAGCCTCTTCCATTCATTATGGAAAATTCAAATGCATTTATAAGTTCATAGTCTTACAGGGAAGATACTTTAAAAAAAAAAAAGAAGGAAGGTAGAAGGTGTTATGTGGAGCAGTTGACATGTGCTAAAAGTTCAAATGGAAGACAAGTGACTTAAACCTTTTAGATCAAGGCAGCTTCATAGACTAAGTGATCTGTGAACCAGCTGTAATGTGTACTTGGAAAAATAACCCATGTATACTCTGGGAAAAGAGGATGACAGTTGAATTAAATCATAAATTGTCGTTAATAGAGATATGAAATGGACAGATAATATGAATTTCAAAAGAGAAGAGGCTCTTGCATGAAAGTAATGTAATATGGCTTCTGGGAATCAGGCCAGGGAGAAAAGAAATGCCTATTGCTGAGGAAGAGTCGCGAGGGAAGTCTGGTAGTAGGGGAAGGAGTAGGCTCTGATTGCTGCAGGAGGGTGAAAGAGGACCCCCTATTCCCCAGAAGAATCAGGTTCTCTTGACTCTTAATGGGAGGCTACTGTGAAACCAGTTTGGCTCTATCCCAAGACAGAGTTGGACCAAGGGAGATCCCTTGGGATCTAAAATACAGTTTTTCAGTGGGGTCTCTATGGGTGAAATGGACCATTGATAGAATCTTGAGAATTATTTTAACAACCACAGTTTAAGAATTGGTTCCCCTTCTAACATTTTATTATGAAAATAATGAAACATTGCAAATGTAACAGCAAAATTGAAAGAATTTTACAATGAACACCCACTATCTGGATCCTATCATTAACATTTTCCCGAGCTTATTTATCACACATATGTCTGTTTGTCCATCCCTCAAGGTAATAGTTTTTAAATAATGTGCTCCATTCACCCAACCATTATTATTTACATAGCGAGCATAGTGCCAATGGTCCAGGCACCAAGACTATGAGAGGAATATGACAAGGTCCTTGTCCTCAAAGCGGCAACAGTTTAGCAGGGGTTGCAACAAATAATTTTCATGATACGGGCAGTACTCTAACTGGGTAGGAAGAATACCGTGAGTACACAGAGGAGGGGTAATCAGTAGAAGGATCATGGAGAAGACAAGCTTGAGTGGGCACTGGAAGGATGAAACAGTTTGCAAAGAAGACATGGAAATGCTGAGCATTCCTGGCAGAGGACGCATGTGTTCAGTCATCCGGGCATGGAGGGTAGTTCAGTATGGGTGCAGGGGGATCGCAGATGAGCAGGTAGTAGAGATGGGGTTATAAAGAAAGAAAGTCAGGGACTTGGTTTTGGAGGGTCCTGAATGCCATGGAAGGCAGTTAGGACTCTATCTACAAATTCTAGGGAACAAGAGAAGGAAATTGGAGAGTGACATACTCAGGGTGGCAGGAGTGTGAAGGGGCAGAGGGAAGTCAACCTTCTGTGGTGGAAGAGTTAAAATGTTATTCTAAGTGTCCAGGTTGATTGAGATGATGAAGGCTTGAACTAAAGTAGATATAGTAGAAATCAAAAAGGGAGTAATTAATTGGGAAAAAAAGAATAAAATGGAAGAGAGAATAAAAAGAACCTGATGAACAGTTAGACACAGGGGTAAGAGATGTGGAGGTGTCCAGTATGACTCCCATTTAGATTTTGATTCCTGGTACTATAAATCACGATAAGGAATTTAGGCATCTATAGGGAAGTTAAAAAGACATTCATCCCCAAATGCCATAATAAAAATGATGGAATTTGAGTAAGATTTTTAAAAATAAAAATAAAATAAACAATGGAAAGAGATTGAAGAAATAGATGGAGGTTAAGACAAGAATAACAAGAGAAATTCATAAATGAAACATCAAGATATCAAAAGTAAATAGTAAGGGGCACTTGGGTGGCTTAGTCAGATAAATGTCCAACTTTGGCTCAGGTCATGATCTTGCGGTTCATGAATTCAAGCCCCACATTGGGCTGGGTCAACACAGCCCACTTCAGATCCTCTGTCCCTCCTCTCTCTACCCCTCCCCTGCTCACGCTCTCTCTCTCTCTCTCAAAAAAAGTAAATAGTAAATACTAAGATGGAACTAGGAGAAGGGAAATACAACTTGCCATCTTCAACATCTGCTTTAGTTTTTAATTCTTGAAAGGCTTCGGTGGAGGGTTTAAGCATTATAGGCTTGAATTTGACAGACTGCCATGATGAAGGTAAGACTGTGTTGCAGCTGAGAGTGAGTTATAGACACACTGGGTATCACTGTATCTGAAGTACTACTCAGAGTAATTTTTTAAAGTACATCTGGCAGCTGGGACTAACCTACTCAAGCTTACCTGAAATTCTATCCCAAATGCCATTTTATTCATCTTTATGCAGTTTCAGGTTCCCTTGTAGTTTATATGCTGAGTCTTTTCAGCCCCTCAGTAGTATAAGGCAATCTGTCAGCTAGTATTTATTGCTGCCAGCTAATAATTCATGGTGTGCCATGAGCTGATAACCAACCCAGGGAAGGTGTGGTTAGTGTACATTGGTTTACCAGCCCAGGCTAACAGTGGCTTTGGTTGGTCTAAGTCTCCATCAAGTGAACGAATTGGAGAAAGCCTGAGCAGCTCCAGAAATCTCATAAGACCTCCAGAACAAAACGACTCCTGTATTTAAGGTTTAAAGTGGCATCAGTTGTATTAAAACCAGTGAAAGGAACAATGAAGGTCATTTGAAGACTCTGAGTTGAAGGAAGTGAGGAAGACTAGGTTTTTTGGGTTTTTTTCCTTTGCCATTTTAAAGAGCTCATAATGTACCTTAGGACTCAGGTTCACATTCCTGGCTGTCTGGTTTACAGGGAACCCTGGGATTTGTGTTGGGATTATACCATCTGGAGGATGACTGTGGGTGGCATCCAGGGAATAAGCCTAGGTAAAGAGAAACTTAGGAAACAAAGAGAGAAAAGAATGGCTTAGCCCATGGTAAGATGAAATTGGAATCAAGTTTCATAATTGATATCACCTTGCTTCATGAAAAGTGGGTGCACCGTTCCCATTGCAATGAATAATGCCAGGTTTCCAAACGAAACTTGTTATTTTATTAAGGGCAGTTTTTTTCAGAAAAAATACTGAGTTCACATCCCTCACCCAGACTCCTGCACCACGCAGTCACATGTACAGCCTTTGCCATCTCACTTGGCTCTGCGTCTTCTTGGGCAGTTTGACAGAGGCACAGCTGGTTGTACTTTTGTAATCCAAAAGATAGACCCTAAGGTGCTTAAGTCATAACTCTCTGCTTACTGTGTTGCTTGCTCTGAATCTCACAAAGGGCTTACAGGCACATAGGGCATGCATTCGCCAAAAAAGGATGCTGAGTGGTACAACCTGGTCATGAAAGGATATGTCCCTGTGTACCCCCAGTCACTCCAATGATACAATTTAACCAGGCCGCGGAACGTTTTAGGAAATAAATTAAAGAGCACTGCATTTCAGGAGTTGCCTTTGTGTTCCCTGGACCAAGTGAAGCCTTCAAAGTCACAATGAGTCTGAATCCAATTGCATCCTAAATTCATAAGCCTCTGTTCAGTGTGAGTGTTTTGAAATCATGTCTTTTAGGTCAGAGATTTGAAAGATTAATGTAAAGCACCTGGGGAAAGCCCACTGGCACATCGATGATAAGTAGATTAATGTGTTGCCTATGAATCAGGTTGTCTTGTTTTATCATTCAAGTCTACCGAAACCCAGATTACCAATGAGACCCACTCTCGCATACCTGGCAGGTTACTTAAGACTCTAATAATGGGTCTAGTTCACATCACAGGACCTAGGCGTTGGCTTTCGGCCCTTTATGTATTCCCAAGTGTCCCTGAGAAAAATGTAGGAATACCCCATAAATTGTCCTCCCCACCAGGTAAAAATTTTGTTTTCAGGGAGAGGTGGGATGTAAAAAAAGGAGAGACTAGTTAGGTCCACAAAATATTTCCTAGAAGCTACCCAGAAAGGACCTCTCACCCTTCCATTGACCTCGCAAGAGAGAAGGTAGAATGAGTGTCTTTTCTTTCTCCTCCCAGGAGAGTACTTAGCTCGTACATGATGATAGCAGAAGAGAAAATCAAGCCTTCGTCTTAAAATCCTTGACCCTGCTGGCTTAGATTCCACTACTTAAAAAGCAATGGGTATAAGTATATCCACATAAAGATAATACGATAGTGAAGACCAAACCTTCCAAATAGATTAATTGCAGAGTAATTGTATTACAAAAAGATTCTAACTAAAGTGTTCCTTTTAATAGGTGTACTAGTATAATAGTTTACTTGCAGATTATGTATTGCTTAAGTTTAGAGAAGCTTTTAATTAATAGATATTTTAGAGATTAGCTAGAAATCAGTGCATACTGAAGATCATCCAGAAACTAAAACAGAACATTTATTATTGTTTGGATTTCAATGGGAAACTGTGGTTTGATTTATGTACAACTTTTCCAGAATGGTTTTACCACAAATGTAAGCTGTACTGTGTATTGGCTCAAGGGTGAGAAGATTATTTCATTTTCCCCCCAAGTTTTTATTTAAATTCCAGGTAGTTAACAATGTAATATTAGTTTCGGGTATAGAATTTAGCGATTCATCACTTACATTATTGCTTATTTTTAATGGCTTTGAGAATGAGGCAGACTAGTGAATAAGTTTTATAATGAAGGCCTCTTGACTACTTGAGCAGAAGGTCAGTGTGTCAGTCCGAGTGCTCAACAAATCAGTCCTCTCTAGGTAAGCAAAAAAAGTGGCAGATGGGCGGGGCGCCTGGGTGGCTCAGTCGGTGAAGTGTCCGACTTCAGCTCAGGTCATGATCTCACAGTTCGTGAATTTGAGCCCCGCATCAGGCTCTGTGCTGACAGCTCGGAGCCTGGAGCCTGCTTCTGATTCTGTCTCCTTTTCTCTCTGCCCTCCATTCATTCTTTGTCTCTCTCTCAGAAATATAATAAAACATTAAAAAAAAAAAGTGGCAGATGGGCTGAATTCCCCAGTATCATTTAATATTGCTACTAATATATTTAAGATTATATTCAGCTTTCTGTAATAGTGGGACTTTAAAACTCCATGGTACAACTCAAATCACCTTCCACTCATGTCATTTTACACAATTGAAGGAGGACGGTAAAGGTGAAGAAAAGCATTCCAGCCATTTCAAATACCTATGACTTGAAACCCTGTTTTTAAAAAACATGTACCCAGGGTACCTGGGTAACTCAGTTCGTTAAGTGTCTGACTTTGGCTTAGGTTGTTATCCCACAGTTTGTGGGATCCATTCCTACTTCGGGCTCTGTGCTGACAGTTCAGAGCCTTGAACCCGCTTTGGATTCTGTCTCCCTCTATCTGTCCCTCCCCTGCTTGCACTCTGTCTCTCTCTCTCTCAAAAATAAACAAACATTAAAAAAAAAAAGTCCCCTTCTCTAGGTGCCTCACTGACTCAGTTGGTAGAGCGCGCGACTCTTGTTTTTGGGGTTGTGAGTTCAAGGCCCATGCTGGGTATAGAGATTACTTAAAAAGTATTTTTTTTTAAATAAGTTTGAGGTCGTTTTCCTTTATTTATTTTTTTACTGTTTATTTTCGAGAGAGAGAGACAGAGACAGAGTGTGAGCAGGGGAGGGGCAGAGAGGGAGAGGGGGAGACACAGAATCTGAAATAGGATCCAGGCTCTGAGCTGTCAGCACAGAGCCTGACATGGGGCTTGAACTCACAAACCGTGAGATCATGACCTGAGCCAAAGTCAGACACTCTACTGACTGAGCCACCAAGATGCCCCAAAAAGAAACTATTTTTTAAAAATTCCCCTTTTTCTAAGGTGGCAGAGCAAACTTTCTGATGATGATGTCACCAAGGGTTGATAAGGGTCTGCCTTACGGGCAGAAATTTTTTTGTAGTTTCATGCCGAGCTTGGGTTTCCTAACCATTGTGGGCTTCAGTCTTGCCATCTCTATAAACTCGATGTTTTATATACGTAAAAGGATTAAATATATAAACATATAAAACCATGGGCAGTTCCTGGTACATAGGAGGCATTGTAATAAATCATTTTTAACATGATTGTTACTAGATTAAGTGCTTGTGGCTTTAAAAGACTAAGAGAATGAAAGACCAGTTATGGTTACCTTCTCTGATAAATAATTTCCATCAGTCCAAAGGCTGATTCTTCCTGTCTGGGCAGTCTCTAGAAGGCAAAACCAAGAAGTAGGAATAGGATCTTCCACTGGGGCCCTCCTTTGGGAGAGCCCCCACATTCCAGGGTGTGTGTCCTTACATAGCCCCAGAGTCTCCACTTTAATACCTCATCAAGGCCCAAGGTCCCAGCCTTAGAGGCCCCAGCCCTGGCCCCTCCCCCATCTCTGCCATCATGATTTACCTGCTCTCTGTTTAATATCTTTTTGTTAATTTGTTTATGCATGCCAGTACGTAACGCTTGCTGAGAGCTTATGTACATTTTGACAGGGATCCGAGAGAAATAATACATGGTGGTTGATCTCAGAGGCGGATGTGTCGGTGGTAATCATCACAGAGGTCACAGGCTGAGTGCTTCCTTTGTGTCAGTGCCACGGCCATGTGCTTTGTAAGCCTTAGCCTGTGTGAGCCTCACTCACCACATCCTGTGAGCAGGTCTTGTCGCAGTCTCTACTCCACAGATGAAGAAACTGAGGCTTAGACAGGTGATGGAACCTGGCTCAGGACAATCAAATACTGGGAGGAAGCAGCTCCAGAATTCACCCCCAGGCCCAGCTGACTCCAGATCTGCCACTCATCACCACTAAGTTATGTTGCTGGTGCAGGTGGGTCTGGCGCACTCCTGAAGAGTCACTACCTCCCTAAGCCTGGGTCTGCTTCCAGGAGCCAAATGCCTTCCTGCTTTCAGTCAAGCTGGATGGAATCAACTTAGGTGACAACACACTTTAAAGGGGTATTGGAAAGTTCAGAGACGGATACCCCGACAGTTGGCTTCCAGCCTACCCAGGGGCTCCATCCTGGTCCTGGCCGAATACTACGCTCTGGGCCTCAGCATGCTGAGGAGAGTCCCCTCATTTCAAGCATCCACTTAAGGAACTGAATCCTGACTTAGATTTGTAATAGCCTGAATGAGTGAATGGAGGGGTAATTGGAGATAGGAACAAGTCACGAATATTTTTATTCATTATTTATTATCTGCTGTTTAATCAGAGTCCCAAGTCTAAATCTAAAAGAAGAATCTGTGAATTTGCCTGTATTTTACTCATCTCAGAATTTTCCTGGACAAGCAGCAACTCTTCCAAAAATGGAGTAATGAATCTCCCAATAAAAATGCACCCCAGATAATACTGACTTGTATCAATAGGACAGCTTCTTCTCAGTAGTAATCAAAATATTGCATCCTCATCGAGAAAGTCAGAGGGCAACTTACCATCATCAGATGGTAAGAGATAATAACTAACAGTGGTAATAACAATAGTAAGTCAGTATCTTACACTTATCAAGTGCTGATAACCTATGCACTGCTCTGGGTGGGATCATGGGATGTACATGTTACACGTGGGAGAGAGAACTCTCATCATCCCTATTTAGAGATGGGGCAGCTCCGGCACACCGAGGCTAGACTCTATTTGTTCGGAGTCATAAAGGCAGTGAATGAGAAAACTAGGATTAAACCGGGACAGTCTGGCCCCTAATTTTATTTCCTTGTACTGTCGAAGCAACCAATCCTCCTCAGTCTATCAACCAAATCATCTTTATATTTTGGCAAAGAAGATCAAAACTAAATTTTACTTTGTACTTGAAGCAGTCCCACCAAACGCTGCTGCAAACTGTGAGGGGGTGGTCTCTGGTGGTGCAATAGTCCATGAAGATGATTTATATTAAAGATGAGTGATACTGTATCAACTTTTCTTATTGTCTATTTATAGTCTTATATATAAGTCTATTTATTCAATTTGAGAGAAAGAGAGAGAGAGTAAGCGCACATGAGTGGAGAAGGGGCAGAGAGAGAAAATCCCAAGCAGGTTTCATGCTTAGCGCGAAGCCCAGTGCAGGGCTTGAACCAACGAAGCATGAGATTGTGACCAGACCCAAAGTCAAGAGCTGGACGCTGAACCTACTGAGCCACCCAGGCGCCCCTGTCATCATTTTAACAATTGCATTACCTTGACAATATATCCCTCTTGGTAACATTGATAACACTTTTTTTTTTACACAATTATTCTTAGTCTAAACCTGTTTTGGTTACTTTTTACTGGTCATGACAGAGAGGAAAAGAAAAAATATATATAAAGTGACCTCCAAATTAAAATATGTGGAGATCTTTTCATCTCAAATTCACACCTGATTCACCAAAAATCATCTGACTTCTTTTTTATTAGTGCAAAGTTTAAAGAAATTTTTCTTGTCTCTCCTCCCTTCTTTCAGCTAAAACTTAAATATTTTGAGAATCCTACTGCGGAAATGTTCTATTCAAAATTCTAACTATTACTCTCTTTGTGAGTCAAATCCGTGAGTAAGGGAGTTTGATGGTGGCAGAGCTTAGCTTTGCAGAAGATCGAGAGTTCCAGCTTAAAATTTAAGCCTTTCACTGAAAGAGCCTGGAACGTGAGATCAATAAAATTGTTACCTTACTTTTCAATAATAAGAACCGAAAACTTGCCCATTCCTTCGCATGTCACTTCTCAAGTTTATCTTTATGGCTTGTGTACCATGTATATGATCTCTTACAACTTCAGTGGATTTCCAAAGCCAGGAAAAAACATCAAACCAGCAAGCAAGCAAGCAACAACAACACAACTGTCCTGTTACACTGAACTTCACTCACTGTTCTGTCTGATTCTAATTACCTTCAGTAATTTACCCAGGATGCTTCAGTATAACCACCTGGAAAAATGAGGGTGGAACTTTGATTCTGGGAGGCATATGGAAATTTAATTACTACGTTTACAAAGTATTTTAAAATCCCCAGATAAAAGTGACCAGAGGACTGCAGAAGAATATCATTATTAGCAGCAGTGAGGTTATGTGGGAGTGAGAGGGGTACCGAGGATCAAAGGCTGGTGTCCCCTTCTCTTCACTGGCCCCTTCACCCCGGCTTCTGCAACCAGTCCCAAGACGAGATGGAGAAAGAATCATTTATTCACCTTCTGGCTGCAACAACTGCAGACCTCAACTGTGGCAGTTCTAGCACTGAGGAGAAAATACACATAGGAAAAAAGAAGGCCATGTCTCGCTTCCAAATTAAAAAAAGACATTTCTACATGTTTCCATAACCCACAGACTGCTGCCATTTGAGGCCAACCCCTCCAAGTTTTCCTCTTTGTCTAGTGTAGTTGCTGAATCTAGGCCACTGTCAGCAATCCTTTTCATTCACCCAGGCCCATCCCCACGCCTCACAGATGCACAGATTCTCTGGAGACATGTGTACTTTGGTATCAAACAATGCAACTCATGTTTGAGTTTGGATAACCTTGCAGTGCTGAATAAAATAACCCTTGAGAAAGAAGCAATAAAAGCTCTGTAAGAAAAATGACTCATGTTTCCAAGCTGTCTAAAGTGATCACTTATCCCAACAAATGGTAATTCTTTCAAGACACAGTGGGCATGCACCATACTTGTAAAAGTCTGGGAGAAAAGCCTTGCAATCATTTTTTTTTAAATTGTGTTAAAATATACCGAAAGAATGTTTCTGGTAGGCTATACCAGAGAGGGTATGCTTAAAAACAAAAACAAAAACCACATGGATGTGAAAGCCAAAGTGGATTGGTGCAAGGGGGTCCTTGCTGGACACAAACATGCACCCTCTTTGGCGTGTTTCTGCACTTGTTTATGTGCCTCTAATTGTTTTCCATTTTCTGCCCCCATTCGCTAGAGTGCAAAGATGTGAACAAAGTGGCATATTGCCCGCTGGTGCTCAAGTTCAAGTTCTGTAGTCGAGCATACTTCAGACAGATGTGTTGTAAGACCTGCCAAGGACACTGACCCGTGGAGAGCCAGAGAGGAAGCCTTGTCATTTCATCGTGGAAATGCGTCCATCAAAGAGAGCCACCCAGAGGAAGAGGATTGATGTCCTTGCAAATGCATTACCCTGTGGAAAACGTAACCACTGGTCAGCCCTAGCTGACAGGATTTCAATATTATTTTAACTTCTGTGAAGTGGGATTTATTGATCCAAAGTGCTGGACACGGTATTAGGAGGGAATGCCAGATCGGAGAGATCCAAACAACGCAGGGAGACTTGCTTACTGTGGACCGTTTGTGTTCTTTCGAGTAAATCCAATAGCCTGTTTACCTCCTTGGACCATTAAGATAATTTTTATTATGGACTTAGCAATGACACTGAATCCATTTGTATTTAAAACTGTTTAAAATGTAGCTGTTATGACTTGGTCAACTATGGAAGTAAAGAAGATTCAGAAATCTTAAGTCATAGCTTAAAAATATTTACTATACTTTATCTCAATACAACAGCACCACAATTTAAATCCTAAAATGGGCTTTTAACTGTAATTTAAGGAGCAATTATAAATCAAAAGTAATGAAAGTTTGTATTATTTTTCTTCATTCCACTTAATTTCCTTAGGACTAATCCCCCTGTTCTGAACACTGCTGTGAGCCATACATAGACTATATTAAACCGAACAACAAGGAAGGACTCGGTTTAAGGCAGCGCATCAGTTACTGCGGCCGTGCAAGTCTATAAATTGTGTGCTAAGAGACTGGGGCCAACTTGCCATTGTGCAAGTGAAGCTGAGATTTCCAGTAAAACTTTAAGAGAAAAACATTTTCAGTTTCATGCAGAAGCCAGACCTGGGGTATGGTAGAGACTGAAGAACCGGGCCCTTTGCTGCCATCACACAGGATGCCTGAGTCCTTATGTGAGTCACCCCAGCTCAGTCGTGTTTACAACCTCACCGGCCACAGAACAGCTTCTGCCCCGTTGGATTGTTGCACGCATGTTGAGCTTACTGAAATGATGCCGTGCAAAAGATAGACTGGCTCGGCAACAACCAGGCAGACCCTTTTGCTGACAATTGTGATGGGTTCCAGATGTCCCTTCTTTGATATGGCAGAAGGACATTTATTTATATGAGAGCAAGTGTGTGTGTGTGAGCGGGCGCTTTTGAGTGTGTGGGTAGATGAGTGTGCTTGCACATAAATGTGCTATTTCTGTGAGTTTTTAAAGTAGGCAAGGAAACAACCAAAGAAGAAAAACTCATGAAGCCTAGAGATCATAAAGCATAATTTTAATAGTCACTCAACCAACTATTTTGTGTTTTTTATGGATACTCTGAATGCAATTAAATGTGAAACCAAGTTTCTTGAGCAAGTCGAATTCTAGAATCAAATCCAGAATCCTAAATTAAATTGACTAGCTCATATTTTCCCTATCCACAACTTCCATGTCATGCTCATCAAAAGATTCAACAGTGAGGTTAAAAGAAAGCAAAAAAGAAGAGGGTACATTTATATTTTGTACTTGAACACTTGTAGCTTGCAGCAGGTTCTTGATGAATGTGCTTTGTGTCCTACACGGTGTGTACACCATGCTACACCTACACCTCAAACCCCAAGCAAATGGCTACTTTGGAAAGATGCTACTTGCAGTTAAAGAGTATGTTCAACTTCAATCCATCACTGTGCTCTCAAACTACATGTCCGGTGTTTCACCTCACCATGACCTAATGTAGATGATTAGTTTGTTTTTTTTTTTCCAGAAAGGAAAAGAGACTCACAGATTTCAAAAACCAACCTAAACTTCAGATTTGCTATGGACAGTCAGCACAGGCTGTTGTTCTGCACGCTCAGTCATGGTCATCCCTATTTTCTCACCGGCTTCTCTCTCAACAACACAGCCCATGTCCCTGAGCTTTCCAGATAAAGTTACTGACAATACCCAAAAATTGCCAGGGCTGCTCTCTCTCCTGCTCTTAGAAGACTAGCCAGTGCGCTATCTATTTAGTGAAGGGGAGGCAGCCCATGAGCAGTGTGCCCCCGGCACTGAATTCGCTTGGTCCCTTGCAAAGAGTGGTTAAGTTGGTGCTAATGTGCCCTGGTGAAATAAAGAAAAGATGGGTGGTTTCTGTGGCATTTTAGGCATAGGTTTGCCATCAGGACCTGGTTTTCCCCAGATATAAATATCAGCTCATGTTTTTATTCCAAAAAGATTTCTTACATGACTAACTTGAGTCTGTACTTCACCTCACCTGGAGACTAACATTGTGAAGACGGTTGCCCTGGGCCACCTTGACTGGCCCTAGAAGAAGGGGCAGCTAGTGTTCCTTCAGGAGTGTGCACCAGCCCTGAGCCCAGGAGTAGAGAGCTGCCAGGAGCAGCATCACGGCATCGGATTACTCTGCTAGAAGGAACCAAGCCCAGAATGTTTCCCCTGAGTGGGGAAACAAATTGTATTCTACAGCACATCACAATACTGCTGCTACTCTGTAGTCAGCCACGTGGCTACGTGATGCTCTCTTCCTAAATAATAGCAATAGGATTGTCAGTGGTGGCTGAGCCACCATGGCAGGTCCTCCAAAAGTAGCATGCTATATGGACTACTTAGAGAGACCCAAGGAAACTGGTGCCCTATAGCTGAGAACATTATCTGCCACCGACACAAAGTCCTGCCAAAAAGGAAAGGTAAAATCTACCCAACTGATTAAAGCCCTTGAGATACATATAACTCCCCAAACCGTCCATTTCATTAGGAATTTTATTGGAGTGAATGTCACATAGGTATCCTTAATAATACAGAATGAAATTACCTTTGTATTATTGTGATTAGTTGTTGCTTATTATTTTGTACTCAGTATTAATGTGGTACACTGTTACTTTTTTTTTGCTTTTGTAAATTATATTCTAATTTATTGCCATGTTTCCTAACACTTGTCCTACATTCATTCTCCTGCTTGTAATGAAAATGAAAAAGTCATTGTAACACTTGATGGAGTGAAATTCCACACCAGGCACAGATTTTTTTTAACATAGATAATTTAGTAAAAATAAAAATTCAGCTTGTAAGAATGATTCAGATGAAGGTTGTCTATTCCCTGAAAAGCTGGTGTGAAACTTACAGTAGGAGCATCTATCCTTTGTAATACCACACTCCATTATCCCCATTATCCAGATAGTATTTGGGATTGAGATAATTTGTTGCATCCATATTACACTCCTCAGAAATTGCATATATTTGTGTTTCAGTAATATTAAATACAAGGACTTTAGATGTTTTTGGTGGAGCTCTGTCCCCAGATGCCACAAGTCAGCCATTCTAGCACTAGAAAAGAAGTCCAGATTGACCTATGACTCTTTTGCCCCCCTTCTTTTGCTTTCCATGTAAATGCTTTAACATAGAAGAGGATGCAAGATGTTTCATTGTGGAAAAGGTGCTGAACAAAAGTATTTATATTTGAAGGATTTTTCTATTCAGATTCAACAGGGAGCATAGAATCATGAAGGCATACTTTTCCACCTTCAGACATTTCCTCTTAGACTGAACTAACGGTTCAACCATCGCTGGACTGGGGTATGTTATCATATGGAAAGGTAGCTCAGCAGCTTTTGAAACCCAGCAGCTAAAATAAAGGTGGCCCTCCTGCATGCTTAGCTATTTGAGTATGTTCAAAATGACATTCTCATTGATTATGTAAGAAGCTGTGGAATACCTAAGCAGACTGTGCTTCAATCCACTTACTTCCATACCCACCCACTCACATATCAGAACAAATCAGGTGCCGCAATTAGATAGTCTTGGGAGTATTTCTCCAAGGTCACTTTAGGAGCCAGAAGTGGTTGGAGTATTATGAATGCTCAGTTAATGAGAAGACTCTGAAACCAACTGTTTTAACTTCCCACTGCATTTGCAAAGGGTAGTTCGCTAGGGGCTGGGGGGGTGGGGGGAATGCCAAGAAATAAGGTTTGCCTTACTTAGATTCCACAGATGCTAGTCTGTCTTCTCATCTTCAGTTGTTTTTAAGCTTCTGTTAGTTGTTTTCTCCCTTTGAAATATCTAAAGGGTACTATCCTACTTAGGGCACTGAGTCTAAGGACAGTCTGCTCTTCATGGAGATTCTGCCAGTCTCCAGAGAGTACCAGGATCATCTTTCAGCTTTTTTGTCATTTTTCGAGTGAATTAGAAAGAAAAGTCAGGTATTGATCTTTGTAACAAAAATGTGAATTTGTGTGGCTACGATAAGATTCATTACTTTGAAAAGACCAGGGAAAGTTTAATTCAGGGAGAAAAAAAGTCACAGCCCAGGAGGACCAGAAAATTCTAAATAACCAGTTGCAAGAAAGAAAAAGATCAGTCGGTGACTAAAAAAGTGACAGATAAGCTGCATTTGGAATTCTTTCTCATTCATATCATCAGAATGTGTGGAATAAACTAACATATGTTTTCAAAAGAACAGCTGTTCACAATGGTTTGTGCCTCAGCCTTGAAAACCTCAAGCTGTAACTTGAAAGGAAAATGGTCTTTTCTCCTGTCTTTTTCTCAGAGGGTTTTTTCTGGCATTCCATGTCCCTCATTTCATGCAGAGATGGCATCTGAGGCCTGAGTCCAATGGCAGTTTGTGGTTGGCTCCACTCTGTCAGAGTACCAAGGTTAACCTTGGATTGTCTTTTGGTTGATGGCTCCCCATACCCCACTGAAAACCTTGAGCTGCATATATGATGGAAGATAATTTCCAGGACAATATCTATCTTTACTAGAACAATGCTGTGTAGTTACACAAGGGCCCAACAGTACCTGATGTTCCAACTCCAAGGATTAGGGAGCCCGAATATTCTAGGTCACCTAGGGGTATGGAACAGCATGACTGACCAGTCAGATCTCATTGCTCCAAACCTTGAGTTTTGTGAAATTCAATCCAGAGATCTCTTTTTTTTTTTTTTTAATTTTAATGTTTATTTTTGAGAGAGACAGAGCACAAGAGGGACGAGGCAGAGAGAGAGGGAGACACAGAATCCGAAGCAAGCTCCAGGCTCTGAGCTGTCAGCACAGATCCCAATGTGGGGCCTGAACTCACAAACCATGAGATCATGACCTGAGCTGAAGTTGGACGCTTAACCGACTGAGCCACCCAGGCGCCTTCAGAGATCTCTTCTTGGACCTTGGCTTGGACACCTGAACTAGGATTTCCCATAAAAGGGGGCAGGTTATCCCATCAACTGCAGGCCTCCCAGAAGTCAGACTACCTTCAGGTCAATAGCTCAACAGTGGTGGCTTCTACTAGCTCAAGGCCAGTGTAATTCTTGGAGGGGCGTGATCTGTGCCCCCAGCAAGGGCATTTGTGGATAGCAGGCTACCTTATGAGCCCACAGAGCAATAATGGGGAGATGAGTCCCCTAAAATGCCAAGCAAAGGTATTAGCAGGAAGTTCTAAATCAGGGCTAGTCCAGATTAGGTGTGGCCTCTGTGTCTATAGAGTGGCACAAGACAAGGTCATTTATTTATACAACCATTATTTGCTAAGTACCTGTTGTACACAGGTTCTGTGCTAGGCACTTAACATATGTTTTCTCATTGAATGAGTTACAGCAAAACTATGAGTACAATACTGCCAATCCCTATTTATAAGCCTCTCTGGACTCAGAGAGGTTAAATAAGTTGCTAGGGGGTTACAAAACCAGTGAAGTCACTTCGTTGACACATGGAAGAGAGCTGCTGGTCTGCGTCACGGACTGGGAAATTTGGAACGATGATCCTTTACCATAGAGAAAGTGACTCACCAGATCAGAGGAAATGGGGTCCTTCTTTCCTGGAAAAAGTGGGCCTGAGGCCTTGGGAGGGATTTCAGGGGTCAGGGAAGGGTGAACTTTGGGCTCCTGTCTCTGTTGGTGGTGGTGTTCACTCTGAAAATTCCTATGTCTGGTGACAAAATTATACGTGGGGACCCAGAGTGGTTTCTAAGCATATAGTTAGAGTTCATGGGGAGAGGAGCAAAATGAAGGTCAGAGATATTCAAGGATGGATGCTGTCTGCAATGGCAGTTAGCAGCCAAACACAAGAGAAAGCTCTCACCTCCCCTGAAATGTCCCGTTTTGAATCACAGAGCCTGTTCCTGTCTGACAGCCCCCCACACCATTTCCAGACATGCCAGATGGCCTCACTGACCTATTTCAACACAACTAGAGCAGAATGATTTCCGTGTTGGCTTCGGGTAAGTTTCAAGAAAGGTGGGTTTCTCTGTTTCAGTCAGAGCTGGACCATCAGGTTGCTGCCAGCAAGCACATTCTTTGACCTTCTGTGGTGGGTCCACAGAGTGGAACCAGGTGTTCTTTCAGTCCATGCCAGAATGTATTGGCCGCCCAACTGGCCACCTGCCTCCACCCCACCGACCGGGCTTCGGCTGGCCATCTACCAAACAGCTGTGCCGGGAGCCACAGGTGGCCTCCCACGCTTGTGCCCAGGCCAGCAGCTGCCTTGGCCTGACTCAGCCTGGCAAGATGGGCCTCGTGTGCCTCTGCCCCTCTGCCCCAACTCCTCCCCAGCCAAGCACTGGGGAGAAGGACAACTAAAGCTTAAATATACTAGGAAATTTCTCTGTGGTCTAAAGGCAACCAATAAACATTACTGTTCTCTTCCCCGTCATCAATTTTGGTATATTATTTTTAATGATTCAAATTAATCTGATGTAAATGAATAGACATTTAGTTCCTGTTTTAGGGGATGTATTATAATAAATATAAAAATCACCTGATCCTATGTATTTATGAATATAAAGACAAAGGACAGGCACCTCACTGGCTCAATCAGTGGAGCATGCAACTCTTGATCTAAGGGTTGTAGGTTTGAGCCCCGTGTTGGGTGTAGAGGTTACTTAAAAATAAAATCTTGAAAAGAATTTTAAAAAGACAAAGGAGGAGAACATCTCAACTTCAAAAAATACTATCTGGGAAATTATCCTAGGTATCTAGATAATAACTACATACAAGGATATTGTTTGACACTGGAAAAACACCCACAGAAGTGGCTAAAATAGGAGTTGGAATTAAAGTGGATAGCAAAACAAAAGATGTTCTTAGCCAAACTAACTGCAATAAAAAATAATTTGATTTATAATTTTATTTTATTTTTTTTTAATTTTTAATGTTTATTTATTTTTGAGAAAAGAGAGGGGGAAGAGAGAGAGAGTCGGGGAGAGGAAGAGAGAGAGAGAGACATAGAATCTGAAGCAGGCTCCAGGTTTTGAGTTGTCAGCACAGAGCCTGATGCGGGGCGCGAACTCACAAACTATGAGGTCATGACCTGAGCTGAAGTCGAATGCTTAGGCAACTGAGCCTTCCAGGCACCCCTTATTTTATTTTTTTAAGTTTATTTATTTATTTTGATGGAGAGAGAGAGAGAGAACCAGTGGGAGAGAGGCAGAGAGAGGGGGACAGAGGATCTGAAGTGGGCTCTGCGCTGACAGCAGAGAGCCCCATGCAGGGCTCAAACTCAGGAACTGGGAGATTATGACCTGAGCTGAAGTCAGACACTCAACCAACTGAGCCACCCAGACACCCTGATTCATAATTTTAAACTTTCGAACAGAAAAGAGCAAAATTGAGAAATTAAATATTTTATTTTGAGACTAAAAAGTATATACTGAAATTTTGAAAAAAGGTAATAACCTGTAGCCACATTTAGTTTTGAAGATTTTCTGAATGTATGCTGGGCTAGAAAGATGTTATTACCTACTACGCTTAGGGTCCAACTTCCCACCAATGTGGCAAACTTTTGCTGCAGGGATACAGCAGGAGACACACTGTTTTATTTCATCCCACATTTGATGTCAACTGGAGAAACTACACGTACTAACCATCTCTTATGTCTGGCTCTTTTTTTTTTTTTCTTTTTAGTTTATTTATTCATTTTTAAGTAATCTCTACACCCAATGTGGGGCTGGAATTCACGATCCCCAGATCTGGAGTTACAAGCTCTCCTCACTAAGCCAGACAGGCCCCACTGGGCTTTTAAATCAATACATTAGAACTTAACACCCCAGTGGAGTGTCATACCCTTCAGAGTAATCACTGGAGATCACTCTGTACTCATTGTAAGAATAAAATCATCATTCAAGACAGTTTTTAAATTGTTTGTTTGGACTATCTCCCAGGGTAGAATGGATTTGAATTTTGCAAAAGCCCAAAACCAGATCTGGTAACTAATCTGCATATAATCATTTTGGCTACGAATATCTTATGTGCTTTACAAGCTGAGCCCAGGTGATACCACAAGAGGAACTCCAAATACGCTTTGATTAAGTGACCGCTTTAACGGATTTCACTCATTTGTATACAAAAGTGCCGGTGTTTTGTCTAAAACTGTGGGCGTTGCTTTACAATCCAACTTAAAATTAATAGAACATTTCACTAAATGTTTTACTACTGCAAATTCTAAAATTAGCTGAAAGACTGGACCACCTAAACGCGTGTTATCTATTAAGGAGAAGAAAGATCTCTGACCTCCCAGGGTTGAGTAACCCTTCAGTTCAGGAAGCCAAGCCACTTCTCAGACCCTGGAAGTTAGCAAACAGCTGTCCTTAGAGGATTCTCCTTCCTGGAGTCTCTGAAGAAAAAAATAAACCTGTCCTTCCAGAGGGCTAATTAACCAGGGTCTGTCAGCAACATTAATGAAGCTGTGGCTGAGTGTGCAAGACTTGGAGCTCTAATTCTTCACCGCTGAGTCAGCGACCATAGAGATTTGCCCCGATTTACACAATTTTGCATGTGTTCCATTTGTGTAGTTTGAATCATTTTCCGTTTGCTCAAATGATAATTGCGAGATGAACCTGATCTTTAACCGGCTATGTTGGGCTGACAATCCAGTTTCGAGTGTCTTCCGCCTTGGCCTGTCTTCCTCCTAGAGTTTTCAAGGAAGTCGTTAATGATATGTAAACAGATACTTAAACAGAGACTATTATCTTAAGGAATTCTGAGAGTATGTCTTTTGAAGAGGATAGTTCTCCCTATTTATCAAACTTTGAAGTATGAGTTTTCACCTTGGGTTTGTGGTAAAACAGATATATATATCAAGATACAAATCACAAATTTTTTCCCAACATTTTTGCTGGAACATGCCTTATAATTCACAATTTTTATGTCCCTTTGTGCCCCCCCTCCTCCCCAGTACCAAATCATTTTAAATTCATACCCTCTCTGTCTAAACAGCTTTAAAAAGCCTCCTTGGGTGGCCAGGAATTCTTGTTTCTCAAAATTAACTATGACAGCCATGGTCAGGGACACAGTTGGAGTCCATTGTCACTATGAATCAAGAAAACTTCACTTTAAAGTTGTTTACATTTTCCCCCCAAATAGTTTAATCAGACTGGTCTTTTTTATCAACTTCATAGTAATTCAGTTGCTGATAATTAACTAGGAGAAAAACCCTGATAAGACAGACAGACGGGGCCCCTTCAGGAAGTTCTAATGAAGAAGAGAGTAAGTTATTAGGTATTTATTTATTTTTAAATGTTTTATTTATTTTTAAGAGAGAGAGAGCAGAGAGAAGGGGGGGAACAGAGGATCTGAAGCGGGCTCTATGCTATCAGCACAGAGACCAGGTGGGGCTCGAACTCATGCCCTGAGATCTTGACCTGAGCCTAAGTTGGATGCTTAACTGTCTGAACACCCAGGCGCCCCAGTTATGTATTTATTTAATGCAATGTCTTCTACAAGAGCAAGGAATGCCGAGAAATAAGAGGTATTTATTATACTGTTGAAAATATATAATTCAATGCCCTTTAGTTAGGCAAGAAATCACCAACTTCTGTTTGTTTGTTTTTGTTTTTATTTATTTTGGAAAATTTCAAACATATGCAGAAGTTGAGAGACCGGTTTAATGATCCCTCCTTCACCCAGCTTCCACAGTTATCAACATGAACAGTCTAGTTTCCATCTGCCCTTCTCTACTGTGTCTTATTTGAGCAGAAGACCTGATATCATTTCATCTTTAAATACCTTGGAATGTATCTCTAAAAGATAACAACTCTTTAGAAAACAGCTAACTATTGTTAACAAGGTATTTATATTTTCATTGTAAAGTTGAATTTGCTCAGTACTGTCACCAAACTTGGGGAAAGTAATCGTAGTTGTACACACCACTTAATGTGCACCTACTATGGGCTCTATTCCAGGCAGTCTTATTATAGGTGCATTCAGTCCCTGATCTTGTTATCATTATTGATTTTCTAAAGGAGGAAACTGGGGCTGGAAGAGGTTGAGAGATGCCTCTTCTGGCAGGTTGAGCCTCGCAGGCCTGCAGAAGACCAGGATTTATGAGAAAACAACTCTTACCCCACCACTGCCTATACTGTTTCTCTGCTGCAAATCACATTTGGGAAGAGGAACATCCAGGTCTCTGCTTGTTGGTCCCAGAAGAGTGTTATAAAAACAAGTAACTCATGGAGAAAACAAATTTCCTCTGGCCCCTCTGACCATGGCTGCTCTGAGCTTTAGTCACATAACACAGCACTCCTTGGTGTAACTGCCTGGTTGCTGCAAATGACTTCAGCCATATTTTTCTTTATTATCAGCACGTCAAAAGCTACCCTGGTTAATGACACGTCTCTCAAACTTCCCTTTCAGTCTCCAATTCCATTGCAAAATTTCCAGCTGTAACCATTAGTAATTAATTACAGCCAGGCCGAACTGTGGATTAAAATACATAATTAAAAGTTATTTCTGTAGGGAAGTGTTGTAATGTGAGTAAATAGCTTTCTGACAATTGATTTGTTTTTAATGGGGTGGTGTAGAAAGAGAGTGATAAAACAAACAGAGCAAGTGTTAATAATTGGTGAATATAGGCGATGGGTAGGTACATGGTAAGAAGAGCTCATCCCCAAAGGAAGTGTGTGTATATGTCTATGTGCGTGCATGTGAAGGGCGCGTTGGGGCGTGTATGGAGAGAGAGAAGAGGGAGCAATAGTGAACTGATACCATAGTCAAAAAAGCTAAAGCTTAGGAACCTGTCCTTCCCTTTCCTTTCTCTTCTTTCTAAGCAGGAAGCCAAGGGCAGGAGTTGGACTCTCAAGTCCTGCATGTAAAGAGTGGCCAAAAAGGAAAGCCACTGGGCTAAAAACCAATTCTGAGTCCCAGTCCAAGAATGAGTTTTTCTCAAGTCAGAGCGGTGGTTCCCAGACTTTCAGATTTCATGGACCAGTAAAATTTCAAAACTACTTTGGAGACTGATGTAGAGTTGCTAACTTTTTACTTTGCCAAGTAAGGATATTAAAAAAAAAAAATCTATCAGTTACTATTACCATAAAAGGCACCTTTGTAAAAGAAAGTACATTTTAATTCCAAAAAAGTAAATGCATTTCACTTTAGTAGAAGTCACTACATTGTCCTTATTTTTGTATTTAACACGTTTTCTTTTTTTTTTTAATTTTTTTAACATTCATTTATTTTTGAGAGAGTGAGCAGTGAAGGGACAGAGAGAGAGAGGGAGACACGTATCTGAAGCAGGCTCCAGGCTCTGAGCTGTCAGCACAGAGCCCAACGTGGGACTCCACCTCACGGACCACAAGATCATGACCTGAGCTGAAGTCAGATGCTTAACAGACTGAGCCACCCAGGCGCCCCTGACATATTTTCAAATCAGACTTTCTGCTGCAAGTATACACAACTAAACAAGTGACTTAAGCACTAAAGGCAGGGTATTTCCAGAGTGAGGCCCACTGTTCTACAAAGTCCTGGAGGACCCAGGAGCTCACCTCCCACCTTCCGCCTCTGCCTGTCTCTAGGTATCCATGCCTCCCTTCGTCTGTCAGACAGTGACAGTAAGGCACACACAGAAGAGCCAGCAGCTAGTGAAGATGAGAGGCTGCTTCTCCTGGTGTGTCAGTTTCAGGGAGGAAGAGTGTTCACAGACCCCCAGCGAATTTGCTGTCAGGACACAATGGCCAGAACTGAGCCACGCTCCATACCTACCACCAGTAAGACTGAAACAGCCTGCGGTACTTTTCCCTCTCTACTGGAAGCTGCCTCTGCCGCAACAGGCAGGGATCAGCTGTTTTGTGGGTCTGAGGGACTAGATCAGGTCTCTGAAAGCCTCCTCTGGGGCTAGCATGAGTGTGAAGCCCGGTATTTGGGAGCTAATCACTTAAAGCTTCCCTTGATGAGGCCTGCAGTGTCTGCTGAGCTTATATCTACACTCTAAGAAATGCTTTATTTAGTCTCATCCAAGTTTAGAGCAGAGATTTGTGTAAATAACCATCGAAGTCTCCTTGCATTGCAAGGGAGCCTGAAGAAGCCTGGCCAAATGATATCATAGCCCTGTTGAGAAAAGCGTGAATAATCTCCCATCATTTTACCCCCAATTGCATATGGACAATTACTCATCTTTATTAACTGCCTTCTTGAATTATTCATGAAAGCAAAGATATTCAAAGCCACAGAATCAGCCTTGCCATATAAAGGAAATTGTAACAGCTCCTGGTGAGAGTGGTTAGTGTAATTAAAATGAACTTTTTACTCTGTTGACAAGCCATGAAAAATGTGATAACCCACAAATAATTTTAAAACAACATTTTAGCCTGATGTTGCAGTCTCTTCCGTGACACGTACCACCCCTGAAATAGTATAAAAGATAAATTACAATTTGAAGCAAAAAACAAAGAAACAGGTTTCCAAGATAAGAAGACAGAATGAACCAATAAGATGGAAGCTCTCTTCCTCCCGCCTAACAAAATAAAACAAATAATAATAATAATAATAATATAATAATAAACCGGCAGCAAACAAACTAGAGAGGCACAATAATTTTCTGCTGTCAGCATTGAAAAATGGTCCCCGAAGAAAAGTCTGGTGCAGCCCACAGGTTGATACGATTTCTAATGTCACCCCCGCCATCATAAACGGTAAGTAGAGATGAAGGGGAGTCAACAAAATCCTGAAATTCGCATTAGTACTCTCCATCATGGGAAAGAAGCAGAGTCAGGGACTAAATAGATGGCTCTGGGAAAAACAAGGAAATTCAAGAGCAGAAGTCCTTGCACCGCAGGGAGTGGAAGGCCACAGTCTCTGAAAAACTGTATGGACGCCCCTCAGCAAGTAAATGTAGGGTTAACCATATCTTCCAGGAATTCCACGTTTAGGTATATGCTCAAAAGAATTGAAAAGAAAGACTCCAAGAGATATTTGTTATACCTTTGTTCAAAACAGCATTATTCACAGTAGTCAAAATGTGAGAGCAACCTATGTGTCTTTGGCAGATAAATAAACAAAATGTGGGTGTGCCTGGGTGGCTTAGTCAGTTAAGTGTCCAGCTTTGGCTCAGATCATGATTTCATGGTTCGTAGAGTCAGACTCTCTGCTGTCAGCATACAGCCTGCTTCAGATCCCATCCACCTCTCTCTCTGCCCCTCCTCCACTCACACACACGGTCTCAAAAATAAATAAATATTTTAAAAAGTAAACAAAATGTGGTTTGTCATACAGTGGAATATTATTCGGCCTTAAAAAGGAAAGGAATTCTGGGGACGACTGGGTGGCTCAGTTGGTTAAGTGTCCAACTTTTGATTTCAGCTCAGGTCATGATCTCACGGTTCATAAGATTGAGCCCCATATTGGACTCCACAATGTCAGTGCTTGGGTCTCTCACTCCTTCTCTCTCTCTGCCCCTTCCCCGCTCATATGCACACATGCTCTCTCTCTCTCTCACTCTCTGCTTCAAAATAAATAAATAAACTTAAAAAACAAAAAGGAATGGAACGCCTGGGCGTCTCAGTCGGTTAAGCATCTGAATTTGGCTCAGGTCATGATCTCGTGGTTCGTGAGTTTGAGCCCAATATCAGGTTCTGTGCTGACAGCTCAGAGCCTGGAACTTGTTGTGTATTCTGTGTCTCTGTCTCTCTCTGCCCGTACCCAGCTGGCGCACGTGCTCTCTCTCTCTCACTCAAAAATAAATAAATGTAAAAAATGATTTTTATATAAAAATTTAAAAAAAGAAGGAAGGAAATTTTGACATATGCTACCACATGGATGAAACTTGAGGACATTATGTTAAATGAAATAAGCCAGTCACAAGAAAGCAAATACTGTGTCATTCCACTTATATAAGGTACCTAGAGTAGTCAAATTCATAGAGACAGAAAGTAGGAGGATGGTTGCCAGGGCTAGAGGGAAGAATAGTAAAAAATTAATTTTAATGGGCACGGAGTTTCCGTTGGAGAAAATGAAAAGTTCTGGAGGTAGATGGCGGTGATGCTTGTAAGACATTGAACGTGCTTATGCTGCTGAACCGTGTGCATAAAAATGGCTAAGTTGTAAATTTTATGCATGTTGGACCACAATTTTAAAAAAGAAAGAAATTCCACAAGGTCTTGCCATGTTCTAAAGCACAGTGAAGATTTTGGGAAAAGATCCGAAGCCCTCAGGATAGAGATACACTTGCTAGATTAGTGGGCCAGGATACAGGACTGTGGTGGAAGGTATGGTGGTTCCCCTCTGCTCCCCTGCTTTCCCCATCCTTGCTCTTTGCCATGTGACTTGAAATGATCCCTCCTGTGGAACAGAGCCTGCTTCCCTGCCCCACTGACTTTGGGCTTGGCCACATGACTCCCTGTGCTTGGCAAGTGGAATGTGAACAAATGTGATAGACTTTATATTCTGGTCAGTGGTGGTTGGCTCTTTCTTATTTCCTTCTGCCGTGAGATTACCTTGTCCAAAACGGGCACTGCTTAGATGATTTCCATCTTGGATATTCATCTGAGCGCACTGGAGCGACACATCCACACTAAGAACAAGAAAATGTTGACATACTGTGTGTAGCAATTGAGTGATCCTCTTTCCCTATATTTTCTTGTCTCCATAACCCTCTCACTCACTTCCTCCATGAGGGGAAGCCCTTCCTGAAAATGCTGCCCTAGAATGTTCTTTTCCACCACATGCTTGGCTTCCCAACCTTGTGAGCCAGGTTCTAACTGACGGTGACTATTCTGAGATTGCATTGTGCAATCTGTCCTCCTCAGATTTATCTAGAGAAATGAAAAGAGCCCATCCTTATGAGCTCATGGGAAAATCCTGGTGCTTTTGCCAGAGTATCAAAAGAAAAAGTCATTGCTTCTAACAGACACGGGTATCCAAACCTGGCATGGTAGGGACATTAATCACCATAGTCTGATCCCTCAACTTTTTTCCTTAGCTCAAATAAATGCACTATCCATTGTTCTTGGTTTTCTTTTCTATTTCAAAATTAAAATTTTTTTTCTCCTACTTGAGATGTGTGAGTTGCTAAATCTGGGGCAGATCCTTTCTTTCTCGATGTAACTCTACAGGAATTCTCGCCTCTTCCCTCAGTGTCTGCCCAAAATAGGTACAGTTATGAGAGCTGCTGCTGCCCACAAAGTTCAGGCTGCTGTCCCTTGGGCTGCGGAGCAGACAGAGGGAAGAAGAGAGGGTGTTTTGCTAAAAAGGCTTGTGGCAGAAGCCTGGATACATAAACTTGCCAGACAGAAAATAGCCCAAGATGATGATCTCAACTTATTCCTGATTGCTAATTTCTGGTGGCTGTACTGAACACAGAGTTAGAAACAGTGTGTGCTCGGAGGGTTTGCAGTCTAAACTGCCAGTGGTGTGGTGTGCCCTGTGCATGAGGCTGGTCAATAAATATTATTCGATGCACCGGCAGTCTGTTAGGAGGGAGGGACTGGCTCTCCAAATAGCTCAAGCACTCAGTCCAAGAGTAGAGAAATGAGATCTGCCAGAAGTTGAAAAGTAGTAACACAATGATGAATAATCATGTATATTTATGAGCAGGGAGTTTTTTTATACCACAGGGCCCAGGTACTTTTGAACACAGCTCCCAAACCTGCCCAGTGGCCACAGGAAGTTTGAGGGACAGAATCATCCCCATTTTTGAGGAGGAGAAATTGAGTTATGAAGACATGAGTCAGCTTTTCCGTGGTCATATGGTACAAATAGTCACAGAGTTAGGTTTCCTGCCTTCCAGCCAAGGAAGGCATTTTTCAGACCTCTGGCCTCCTTCACAGGACTCTTCTGATACAAGTGTCACCTGCCAAACATCCAAAAAAGGCCCAACATGGCTTTGACTTCGATTCCAAGCTGGCAAACAATTGGCGATGTGAAATGGAGACCTTCCCCAAAAGGGGCAGAAGAGGAGAGCAGGAGAAGGTGCGGCCCAGGTCAGCATCCTGGGCTGGAGGGAAGCATCCAGACGCCAGACACCTCTGCTGTCCCTGATGTGTGGCCCTCCACAGGTGACAAACAGGAAAGACTTGCCCCACCCCCGGGGATCAAATTGCCATCTGAGGCCCTGGATAACACAGTTGGCAAATAACAGACTCCACATGTGGCTGGCTCAGCTCAGCCCCATTTTTGAAAATGGCATATGATTCATAAAACCCTGTAAGTGCCCACAGGCATTGCTGCCTAACTTCAGCTAGTCTGGGACAGTTTGAAATGCCTAGAACCAACTTAAAACAACAAGAAAACCAAGCAGCTTCCCCATAGACATAGTTGCCAAGTTGATTATTAGCAAAAGGAAAAAAATCAATATGTTGAATAATCCTGAAAAAAAAAAAAAAAAAGAAAAGAAAAAAAGAAATGGAAGCTTAACTAGTTTAACCAAAGAAGCAAGATACTTATTTTTTTAAAAACAAATTTAGGGGTGTCTTAGTCGGTTGAAGGTCCCACTTCAGCTCAGGTCATGATCTCAAGGTTCGCGAGTTCAAGCCCCACTTTGGGCTCTCTGCTATCAGCACGGAGCCTACTTCAGATCCTCTGTCCCCCTCTGCCTCTGCACCTCCCCCACTCACCTGCACGCATGCACACACACTCTGAAAAATAAAGCATTAAAAAAATAACATACAAACCAATTTTAAAACCCAGTTCACCAAAGAAGACAAAACACAAAGCCAGGAATTGCCATTCAGTAGAAATTTAGCATGTTCGGTATGGTGGACCAGCTGTCCGAGATGACAGGATTGTTGTTGATGTGTCCAGCCCTCCGGGGAGATGGTTTTGGATGGTATTGCCATGGCTGATTGCATTTGTTTACATCTGATCTTTGGAATACTAAAACAGCATTGTACTCCATGCCCTATGCCTCAGAAACCTAGCTGTTATCTCCTTGAAAGTATAGACGACCATGTCTTTAAAAGAATCTTTCAAGTACAGGTCAGCCAGATGACCTAGGTGACACTGGCAGAAAAAAGCACTAGGTGATGGGTCAGAAGAGGTGTTTTCTACCTCTGCCTCTGTCACGTCTTTGGCTACAGTTTCTTTTAGACAAACTGGAACTCATACTTACCTATTACACATGTTGATGTGAGGCTCAAATGACAACCTGAATGTAAATGCAAGGTCTTGAGGTTGTTGGTGTCCTAAGGCTATTGCTTTGGCTTCTGGTGGATCTCAAGGTGGTCCTGTCCCACCATCTCAGTCACATGTGGGCTTGGCCTGCCACTCTCCCTCAATCCTTGGAGTATAAATGTGCTACTCTTTGGATATACCTATGGGTGGATCATCATTCCTGTCGGTTGATTGTCAACTAGTAACTGCAATGATACTCCAACGTATGTCCTTGTTTCAGGAGCATATTTGCTAGAATGCAGTGTTGGTTCCAGTTCAAACAAAGTTACTGAAGATTCTGGCAACAGCTAGAGTATCTCCTAAGCCTGACCCCAAGAATCAATCCTACAGAAGATCATCTGACAAATCCTGAGACTCAGCACTATTCTCTCTATATGAAAGGAGGGAACCAAGAAGCCAGGACTAAAAACTGAAATGCAACATTTATGAGACAAAAAGCTTGAGATGATCACAGTGAATGTATGAAAACAAAAGACACAGAAATCACAGATTGAAGTTAGATCATGAAGGACTAGAGTCGATGCCTTTCAGGGTATCCAGGTAGCCCCTCTTCATCCATCGGGTGGGAGCCTCTCAGCCATGTCTGGGCATGTAGCCCTGCTTTCTTGGCTGTAGCTGATCAAGTGGAACCTTGGTGTAGACGGACTGATGGAACTCCTTGGGAATGTGGAGCCAGGACTCAAGGATGCAGCCGGTCTCTGGGCGTGGACCAGTGGGACATATAAACTTGTATTCTGTGGAGCGGATGTCTTATGCTATGTGCATTGAGGCACAGAGAAAGCTGACATAAATAGAGAGGAGAAAAAGCAGACATACAGAGACAGCCAGAGATGTGAGCCCATCGGCCCCAAGGAGTGAGTGGCTACCTTAGTTTCTGACAATGACCCAGGGTTTGTTTCTAGCCCCTTGTGAAAGCACCTCCTTCCCTGCCATTCTGTGGGAAGCTTCTGAACGCTTATACCACGTCTTCTTTTTTCACTTACGCTAGGTCGAGTTCACTTTTTTTTTAGTTTATTTCTATTATTTGCATTCTAATAACCTTAAGAAACTCAAGAAACTTTCAGGTCAAATGAAGGCATTTAGATTTTATTCCACAAGCAGTGAGAACAGTGCACAACCAGTAAATCAGTAGCTCCTCAAACCATCACTTAAAGAAAATGTTGAAATGTGGGTGACACAACATCTTGCACCTAACAGCCACCCAATAAATGGTTCATGAATTACATGAATTACGTCATGTGTATGACACTATTCTGTGGTTCAGTAAGGGAGAGGAAAATAGTGAGATAGGTCTTACTAACCTTCTAGACAATTAGATGAGGCCACCTGGGTGGCTTAGTCGGTTAAGCCCAAATTTGGCTCAGGTCATGATCTCACGGTTTGTGAGCTTGAGCCCTTTGTTGGGTTCTCTGCTGTCAGCACGGAGCCTGCTTAAGACCCTCTGTACTCCCCTCTCTCTCCCCCTCCCCCACTCATGCACATGCGATCTCTCTCTCTCACTCAAAAATTAAAAAAATAAAAAATGAAAAAGACAACTAGATCAGCTGGTATTTAGCAAGTGACAGCTGGGGAAGTTCATCTCTTTTAGGTAGTCTTTTTTCAGAATATGTCAATATATTCTGACATCTAGCAGTATTTAGATGGTATGAGAAAGGCGTATTTATGGAGACTTAAGACACGGTGATTACAGGCAATGGGTATATACTTCAAAATATTTACAAGTAAAGATCTTTCCCAAATACATAGAAATATTGAACAAATATTGGTGGAGGAGGAGACTTAGACATGTCCCTCCCAGTGATGCAGTACTTCTCAACCCTCTCATTATGCTCTGCAGGTACCCCCCCCCCCCGACTTTTCAAGAGCTTGCCGTGCACCACTTCACTTTTATGAAAGACCTGCATTAGTACCTGTTTTCACTAATTGAAAGAAATCCAAAGAGGAATTTTTTGCTTTCGCTAAAAAAGGTGAGGGGTGCCTGGGTGGCTCAGTTGGTTAAGCGGCCAACTTTCCTTCACGTGATGATCTCATAGTTTGTGAGTTTGAACCCCACATCAGGCTCTGTGCTGACAGCTCAGAGCCTGGAGAGCCTGCTTTTGATTCTGTGTTTCCCTCTGTCTCTGCCGGTCCCCCACTCACACTCTGTCTCTGTCTCTGTCTCTCTCTCAAAAATAAATAAACATTAAAAAAAATTTTTTTAATGGTGAAAATCAAAAGTCACATTTAGCATTTTTTAAAACAACTTGTTTATTTTTGAGAGACAGAGAGTGACAAAGCACAAGTGGGAGAGGGGTAGAGACAGAGAGAAAGAGAGACAGAATCTGAAGCAGGCTTCAGGCTCTGAGCTGTCGGCACAGAGCCCCACGTGGGGCTCAAACCCACGGAGACCCTGAGATCATGATCTGTACCAAAGTCAGACACTTAACTGACTGAGCCAACCAGATGCCCAATATTCAGCATTTGTTTTGCAGCAAGCCTTTGTGGAGGCACCTGGGCAGCGAGAGTGGTGCTGCTATGCTTCTCCCGGGGAACTACATTCGGCATCTCAGCATCAAGCCGCACAGCTTTGAACCTGAGTCTGTGAGTATTTGTGCTTAATCTCAATTTATTTTGTGCTTTCATTAGCAAGATGTGTCCTAAGGTATTGGAAAAGCCTAAGAGGGATTCTTCTTTGGATCAGGGAACACTAAAAAAATATTCCCTGTAAATATATAGGAATTACTCCTTCACTTTATGTCATTTTGGTCTATGAAATGTTTCATAGGAGCACCCTACTTTCAGATAGTGGGGGAGACTTGTACTGAAGACTGTGCTAGGGAGGAGAGAGGAATGGACACAGACAAACCAGAGAATGAACACAAAAATCACCACACAAGAGGACTTACTATTAAAGAATGAGGTCTTTGAGTGGAGAATATTTGGCACGGAGATGGATTCTTAGTCTTTATACCTGTCTTTAAATATTTTAAAGATTTTCAGGTTGGAGAGAAAATAGACCTGTCATGGGCTATTCCAGAGATGGAAACTGCAGGGGTACCTTTTTCATCCAAAACAAGCAATATTGTCCCAATATTATGTAGCTGGTATGTTTTTTCTGCTTATTCTGTTAACAGCTACTGTGCCTTGCCTCGCAGTGGGCCAGTCATGGAATCCGTGCCTTGGCTTCTCCCATTGTTTGGTATGTGACCCAGGAATTTTCCTTTCCATTCGTATCTTAGTATGTTCAGGCTTTGATAACAACATGCCACAGACTGGCTGGTGTATAGGCAACAGAAATTTATTTCTCACTGTTCTGGAGGCTGGAAGTGCAAGATCAAGATGTTAGCATATTCACGTTCTGGTGACACTCTCTTCCTGGTTCATACCTGGGGCCCTCTCCCCGTCTCCTCACATGGTAGAAGGGGTAAGGACACTTTCTGGGGTCCCTTTTATAACAACGCTAATCCCATTCATGAGGGTGCAACCTCCTGAAGGCCTCACCTTCTAATAAGGTCATCCTCGGGGTGTTAGAATTTGAACATATGAAGTTAGGGGGCACACAGACATTCAGACCAGAGTGACTGGGTTCACATTGCAAGCAACTGAATAAGTCCTGACCAGGATCTATAAGGGCTGTCTGACAGAAGCAGGTGCTCTCTCAACAGTCGGTTCCTAGCATGGGGCATGTCCACAGAGTGGCAAGAAGCACCTTAAAGAGAACATTGGAGGAAGATGTCTTTTGCACTAACTGTGATCCCTCCAGTTTCCTGATTGTTGAAAAATAGTGATCTTCTCCCTTCACAAATTATTCACTGGGGAGGAGAAAATAATGCATAGTACAGGCCATATAAAAAATAAAAAGACAGCAAAAAGTTATAAATAAATCAATACTATACCCAGATACAGTGCAAATGTATTACGCAGCTCATTTTATTAATATCTACCTCTCCTAGACTACAAATTCCTTGAGGACACAGTCCACGTCTTTCTGTGTTTTGTTTTGTTTCTATATCCTAGGACCTGGTAAACACTTTTTTAAAGAATTGAAATTTAAGTGGATGTTTGTTTTTAATAGTTTTCAACATTTAAAGGAAACGACTTACTTTGATTCAGGAATTTACCTAAACTGCAGTTGTGCTCTGTCAGCTCAGGCTGCGTAACAAAATACCATAGACTGAGTAGCTTAAATAACAGATATGTATGTCTCACAGTTCTGGAGACTGGGAAGTCCAAGATCAAGGTGCCAGCAGATTCAGTGTCTGGTGAGGGCCCTCTTCTTGGCTTATAGATGGCCGCCTTCTCGTTGTGTGTTCACAGGGCATAGAGGGAGCAAGCAAGCTCTGGTGTCTCTTCCTCTTCTTATCGGGGCACCAATCCCACCATGGGAACCCCACCCTCATGACCTCATCTAAACCTTAGTCACTTCTCAAGGATCCCATTACTAAATACCATGCACTGAGGGTTAGGGCTTCAATATATGAATTTTGGGGGGGATGCAAACATTGAGTCCATAATATATACTTATTAGGAAAGGAAATTCTCCCCAGACTTCCTCTTGGAGGAAGGCTGTGCACTGGATAGAGCTCTAATTTCCCACTTCCTGAAGGTAGAAGAGGGTAGCCTGCCATATGGGGGTGTTTGAAGCAGCCTTTGCAAATCACAGGTGAGACTGGCCCTCCCGGTGGGTTGTCCTGCTGCTCTGAGATTATATTGGCATCATCGTTCTTACCTTAGCTCTAGACTCGACAAGGCGTGGAATCCTCCCTTCAGAAATCTGCCATGGTTAAATTAGCCCCACCAAACCCCAAACAGAAAGTACCATGACTCTGCAAGCTGAACGTCCTCAGGCTGAATCCAGTGTAGCAGAAAGTGTTAGAATGTTTAAGCAAGATTTCTTGAGGCTTTGGCAGCCATTATTGTTGCTCTTTGACCCCAACTGGCTTTCCTCAAGATCTTTCAGATCACCATCGGGCAAGAGCTTCAGACCTCCCTTCTGTAAACAATTGTCAGTCACCATCCAATAGCATCCAGTGGATGCCGGGATTACCAAACATATGGAAGCAGTGGGGGATTTTGAGGGTTTGTAATCTTTTTTTATGGGGTAGAGGCCTTTACAGGGTGAGGGTGACCAGACAGACTGTGATTTCCATTCCTGGAGAGAGAGAAAACTTAAAAACCATTTAATTATGACATTTGGGCTTATTATTAACAAGCTCAAAAGTTTTCCAACACCCTTCCACCAAGCCTCACAGCCTCCAAATGACTTCAGCTGCTCCGAGACAATCCACTCTGTGTCTGGGGCATCAATTTGATTTACAGAGCATTTCAAAATATTTATATATTTTTTAGGGTTTCCATCACAGCCTCAGCCAGTAACCTGCTGTGTTTGAAAATGTCTGGGCAGTAATTGTCATTGTTTGCAACAGCTATTTTGGACTCCAGTGAGCACCGTGGCATTTTGTAGAATCTAGGAATGCAATTACCAAAGTTGTATACATAATCCAAGTGACCTCTTGGCTTCAGAAGCTCAACCCCTAGGAAAAAAAAGGATAACAACAGCAAAACGTTTGTTTAATTTTTCTTCTGTAGTTGGTCAGTGGTAGGTGGATTATATTATGGCCAATTTGGCAAAAACATGATTAGTGTAACAATTCCTTATAAGTACAAAACAATGTTGAATTAAACACACAAGAGAGAATATGACTGGGATGATGGGCTCCTCTGACCCACTTTCCTACCTAAGTGTTTTTGGAGGAAATTAGATACTGAGGGGATGTCTGGGTCCTGTAATGATTCACCCTTCATGATGCAAGAGATTGTTTTTTTTACCAATTAGAAGAGGGCACTCTTATGTCATTTAAAAACAAGTTACTAACAGTCAAGAGGTTTATGTAAAGCAAAAAAAATGTATTCAGTAAGAAAGAGACCATTTAGAGTCAGTAAATGAATTTACAAGTTGCCCTGTGTGTCATTAGGGATTTAGGTTTTTCGGATCTTATCGGCTTCTGACAGGCTCAGGTTACTCCCGAACTATTTTCTCTTCTTCAGGGCGGTGTGTGTGTGTGTGTGTGTGTGTGTGTGTGTGTGTTTGGCTTTCAATACTATCTGGAAACTGTACTTTGAAAGCCCTCTCACAGTATGAAGCAGACTTGTTAGACCTAAGTAAAAGACAGATAAACACAATCTCTTGATTTCCAAGTAAATCAGTGGTTTGGGTAACTCCTGCAAGAAATACAGAATTGCCAAGAAACAGTCTCGAAATTTCCAGGCTTCCTCTAAAAAAACCCAGTAATTTATGAGATGGAAATGCCCGTGATCATTTTGCTAACACCTCCCAGGCTTACACAAGAACTCTCCCCTACTGTCTGTCTGTAAGCATGTGTGGTGCCTGTGGATCTGAACCTGGGTGAGGCTCAAGCCACAGCTTTTTCTCAGACTTAGTGCTAGGTGGCTGACATCACTCCCCGTGCTGCCCAGGACCCCTTGTTGATGGTGGTCTTTGCTTTCCTGTGTGTTTTGTAACATTACAAAACTAAAATGAAACCGGACCTAAACAGATCCAGTGACTCAAGTCCATAGAAATAGTCACCCAGGTGACCTTGGGCTCTTTCACTCTTGGTGATCTATTTTATTTATTCTACTTCTTTCCTAACCCCTTCTCTTCACCTACTGTTTCCTCATTCCTATAAGGAATTATACTAAATGTAGACCAACACCCCCGTGCCCTTCCAGAATATCCAAAAATGACACGTATGTTCTGAAGCACTATTCTACACCCTAGGCAAGTCTCCCCACATGTCTGTGAGATTAGCAAACACAGCGCGCTAGGAGCACACGCAGGCTTTCTCCAAAGAAAAGCGTTGCCAGCCAGCCAATCTCAGTGGGGGAAGAGCTGCTTCAAGACAGGCTAATCATTCCCAGTCCAGCTGGGTGCTGCAGCATTGTGTGTAGACAGCTGTCGGCCATGGTTACAGAGAAGACAGCCTGCCCTAGGAGGCTAGGGAGGGGTCCAGAGTCCAGACTCAGGCGGTACCCAGATAATGGTAATAATAATTATATCTGAAGCGTCCGACACCTAAAGAGGTGACCTCATGCACAGTCTCTTGATAAATCATCCAGAATGCTCCAGCAGGAAGTTGTCCTCAAGGAGGACCTCCAGTTTTTTCTTTTCAGATTATGCACATGACCAAGATAAAATATCTTAGTGACTACTGTTTACATAAATTATATGGCTCTGAAATGCCAATTTTGCATCCGGACAGGCAAATCTTTCAGCCGAGGGAGCTTTTATAATGTAAGCTTTACTAGGTACTTCCTCCCTCTTTCATGTATACTCAGTTACCCCGGTTTGTCTTTTATTACTGTAAGCATGGCTTTTGACTAAAGGAAATGAAAGCATTGACATTTTTGTTCATTCGTTCATTCATTTTAAAAGGAGACTGATGCTTTTGTGATGTAAAGATGCTCCCTGGGAAGCAATGACAGCCTCTGCTGGAACAGCGGATTTAACAACAAATACATTATTCTTGTAGAATTTTTCCCTGTGCCAGGAAAGCAAAGTGATCTAGGCTTCGTGAGGGAAAGTTACTGCATCCATGCGAATTCAAGGCAGTGGAAAGGGCTCCAGATTCTCCCGTGTTCATTCCAACTGTAGGCTAAAATGCCTTGCACTGCTAGCTAGCAAATTAACCCTTTAATATGTCTTTAACTCTATTAGAATCTGGATCCCGTTGGAATAGGGAGGCTACAAATTTATCACCCATCATATATGCCTGGGTCTGAATGAAAGATTCAAGAGGTAGATTTTGTTTTTTTTTTTAATGTTTTTATTTATTTTTGAGAGAGAGACAGACAGAGTGTAGGCAAGGGAGGAACAGAGAGAGGGAGACACAGAATCCGAAGCAGGCTCCAGGCTCCAAGCTGTCAGCACAGAGCCTGATGCGGGATTCAAAATCACAAACCGTGAGATCATGACTTAAGCCGAAGTCGGATGCTTAACCAACTGAGCCGCCCAGGCGCCCCTTAAGAGGTAGATTTTGAAAGAAGGGAATCACACAATGTTAGAATCCAAAGAGTCTCCAGAGAATTTCAAACCCGAACTCCCAGTCCTACTTTATACTTTGTAAGTGGTCCTTGAATAATGCCAAGTCAGTCCGTGAGACAGATCTGTGGGAAGGTTTCTCTCGGGCATTCTTTCGTAAAGCAATATTGGTCCTAATTCTGTTGTTTGGAGCAAAATATAAGATGTTCTCTTTTTTACCTAAAGGCCTTTGAATACTGGAGGATAGCCGTCACGTTTCCACTCAGTGTCCTGTTCTCGGTATCTGTTCCTTCACTCTTTCTTCTTACCGTATGATTTCCAGGTCTCTCATGTCCTAACTGCCATCTGCTCAATACTCTCCAGTGGACTGGTGTTTTAAATATGTGGTGCCCAGAACTGAACACAATATTCCAGGTGTTCTGTGGGTCATGTTCCATAACCCAAACAATACAATTCTCTTTTAAGAGCCCACTCTGATATTGAGCTCAAGACCAAGTGGTCTTCCTCATGAAGTGGTATCAAGTCGTGTCCCCTCTGCCATCCTGTGCTTATTTTTAATATCAAATTTATGTTTATCTATATTAAATTTCTCCTTGATGCTTCTAGTCTTGCTTGTATCTTGATTCTGGCATCTTTTGTACTTGCTGTTCTGCTTAATTTTGTGTCATTCTCAAATATGACAAACAACTCTCCTATATATGTTTACCAAAGTCATGGATAACAATATTGAGTAAGATATGGACAAGTCTGAGGTTTGCACATGCCACTAAGGACCTTGCTCCAGATGGAAACAAATCCACTGAATGGCACTTTTGCATTCTGTTCTTTTTTTTTTTTTTAAGTAGAATCTGCACCCAACACGAGGCTTGAGCTCATGACCCTGAGATCAAGAGTTACATGCTCTACCGACTGAGCCAGCTAGGCACCCTTGCATTCTGTTCTTATCCACTTTCTACCATGAATAATCTTTATATTTCTCACAACTAGCACAGTGCCTGGCACAGTGTAACTTAACTGTTGAATGAATGGCATTCACTGTATTTCTCCACTATAATACACATGAATAGACATTTAATATGTCTTCCTAAATGGAATATAAATTCTGCCTGCATTGTCTTCCCTAATGTATTAATATACTGGCCCATGTAAAAGGAAGTGAATTTTTTTAGAATAACTAATTCAGGATTGCATTTTTCCCTAACCAGGGCTTCGACCTTGGCATAGCATACCTGCTACAGTTGGAAGCTCAACCTTTTTTGGAGTTTGACTACCCTGCTGATTAAGTACTGGTCTTCAGTTTTCTCTGCTATCCTCCAGGAGCTGAGAACCTTTCTGTGTGATACCTGGGAAGTGCTTTGATTTCTTATGTCATTTTCAGTTGCCTATTATTTGCTGTCAGCCATTTATTATCTTTTCCAAAATGTCCATAGAGCTTAGCAATAGCCACTCAATTCCATTGGCTATAAAATTACTATTTACCTCATTTACATCAAAAGCCTGATACTTTGCTCCAGATCTTCTATACCCTTCCACTGGTATCACATTCCAATTCACCAAAACTGGAGGCTTTAACAATTAGATCTTCACGTTGTTCCATGGGCTATTTGTGCCTCACCGACCACCAACTAGGCTGTAAATGACCCAGCTTCAAAACTGATCTTATGATCTGTGCTCCCAGACTACCTCTTGTACCAGCTTCTCCTGGAAGCAGACAGAGACAGAATTCATCATTCAAGATGTTTGTTAGGGAGTGCCCTCATGATCAACACCTGTGGAAGGTAGGGAAGGAAGTAAGACTGGGAGGAGGGAGAGGTCAAACTTGAGTTAAAAGGGTCAGTCAGAGTTCTCCCACCTTGGGCAAAATTAGCTAGGCCTTTATGACCCTTCTCCATCAGATGTTGGATGTGGTCTCCCCTAAAAGGTCAAGCCCTTGGGCCAAATGGCTGGCTGCAGCTAAGGCAATCTCTAAAGAGGTTATCAACCAAAGTCTGTCCCCTGGCAGCACTCCCAACACCTGGAACAAGTTCTTCCTTGTCACCGCGGGAGTCACTATCAACATTATGCAATTAGATAAGATTTTTTTATTAATTATTTAATTTTTAAGAATTTCACATGCGTGTTAGATGTTAATGCTCCCAAAACTGATCCACAGATTCAACACAATCCCAATCAAAATTGCAGCTGACTTTTTTTTTTAATAGAGAAAAGACAAGCCTTTATGTAGTTAATTTTTAAAATGTAAAGGTAACTACTCAAAAGAATAATAAAAAGGAATATAACTTCCAAACAAGTAGAAAAGAAAAGTGAAAAAAAAATTAAAAACAAAAACCAAACAAACCCTGGATCAACCCAAAAGAAGGTACGAAAAGGGATGACACAAAATTTGATGGTAAAAATAAGTTCAAATACATTCCCATATGTGTAAATATTTGTTAAAAGATAGCGATTTTCAGATTGGATTGTAAAAGCAAAATCCAGCTATTTATGTTTTCAAGAAACAATTTAAAGCATAAATACACAGACAGCTTGACACTAAAGGAATGGAAAAATTGTACCAGGGAAATTTTTATTTGTTTATTTATTTGTTTGTTTAATTTTTTAAAAAAATTTAATGTTTATTTATTTCTGAGAGACAGAGAGACAGAGCACGAATGGGGATGGGGCAGAGAGAGAGGGAGACATAGAATATGAAGCAGGCTCCAGGCTCTGAGCTGTCAGCACAGGCCTAACATGGGGCTTCAACCCTGGAACCGTGAGATCATAATCTGAGCCAAAGTTGGTCACTTTACTGACTGAGCCACCCAGGTGCCCCAGGAAATTTTAAATAAAAGAAAGCTGGTATTGCAAGAATTATATTTGAAAAAAGAAAATAGATTTTAAGATAAAAAATATTACATGAATAAAAAGTTTATTATAGAAATAATATAATGATAATACAAAGATAAATTATTTAATAATATGAATAGCTTATTCAGGAATATATGAAAAAATCTGCTTCTTAATATAAACAATTTACTCAATGAAATATGGAAATTTTAATTACTGATATTATCACTCATTTTCTGGGAAAGTATGACTATCCTGTACCTACATATGCTCCTATTGCAGCACTACATATAAGTAAAACCTGATACATGTACAAGGTGAAACTGGGAAGATATGAATCCATCACTTACAAGTTGCTAATATGGAGCAGCCTAAAAGTTAGTCAGATAACAGAGATTTGAACCACATAATTAGCAAACTTGATTCAATGGAAGGAGTACTTCACCATGCATGTGAAAGACACAGATATACTGTTTTTTGCACAGAAAGGGACTATTTAGAACTGGGCCCTAACATAAGTCTTAATAAATGCCAAATAACTGACATAACACTGATCCTTTTCTCTCACTGCACTTTAATAAAGTTAGAAATCAATAATAAATTGAAATCTGATTTCCCAAAGTCTAAGAGAAACCTTTAACTAGGCTCAGTATTAGGATTCCAGATGACTTTATGACTTTTTCTTGAGGTTTTTATAATTTATTTCCCCATCACCAACCAAAATCTTGGACAGAATTAAATCCAGCATAGCAGCTTCCCTGTTGTTTACTCTTTCTTTTAAGAGATAAAATTGTAGGTAAGAAAGGCCAAAATTTTATCACTTGTTCTGCTTTCAGTTGAATAATACTTTTAACACATGTCTATATGGTTAAAAGATTTGATTGGTATTACATCAGTTTAATAATGTGTATTAAGAAAGAAAATATTATTGGGGCACCTGGGTGGCTCAGCTGATTGAGCTTCTGACTATTTTGGTCCAGGTCATGATCCCAGGGTCGTGGGATCGAACTCTGAGTAGGGCTCCACACTGAGCATGGAACCTGCTCTTGATTCGCTCTCTCTGTCTCTCTCTCCCTCTACCTCTCCCCAGCTTATGTGTGCACTCTCTCTCTAAAATAAAAAAAGAAAAGAAAAGTTTATTTAAAATTAAAATATTTCTCACATGTTCTTTTTGGCCAAGCCATCTGCAATTTGCTCCTGTGACACTATCATCTCCATTTCTAAATTCTTTACTTTTTCATCCAGATATTCTTTGCTTTGTCCATGCCCTCAGGTCTATGGATTCCCATATGGATTTGTACTTTTGCAACTCAAGTCCTACTACCCTAATCCCTCCTTGTATCTAAATCTTTTCTTTCAGATTATTTTATTCATTAGAATATTCCATTTCTTCGTATAAACAGACCATACTTTTTTAGTAATACCCATAAAAGTGTATGTTTCTAAAAATTTCATTGGAACTGCTAGTTTGCCATGTTCGTCTCCATCTTCTGCCCACTGGTACACTGATACCAAATCCAAAAGTTGTTCCTCAGCTTTCTTTCATATTCTTTTCAACTTCCCACTGTACTTCTTTTTCCTAAGGCACCTTAGTTTTTCTCAATATGGTATACTTTTACAATTTTTTATTTTGATCCTTTTTACACCTTTTTTCATCCTGATTTCACTACTTAAGAGATTTACTCTTGAGTAAAAGAGGAGTACTTAACTTTTCTGTGCTTCAATTTTCTCATCTATAAAATGAGGAAAATAATAGTACCAATATCTTAAGACTTTGTAAGAATTAAGTGAGTGAATTCATTCAAAGTGTTGAGGTCAGTGTACACAGGATAGCTGTTATTAAATAGACTTGCTCTTGAAATTTCGTTTAGAATCTTCTTGATTTCTTCGATGCATCTTCTGCCATTTAAATACATTCTTGTAGGAGTTTCTATGGCATTCTCTGTCTCATGTTTTCTGGATCACAGTTCAGAGAACTCATCCTCTTCTTAACACCACTACTAGCAAAGCTGTTTGCTTACTTTGCATAGTCAGAATCATAAAATGTAGAAAAGATTTTTTTTAAATCTGTGTTTCTAAATCCTTCCATCTCCTACCTGGCAGCTCAGTCATTAGAAACACATTTCAGATTTTTTCTGATAATATCAGTTCTTTTCATATAAATCAGCAGATGTGGATGGGCTTAAATACAAGTTACAGAGCTTACAAGTAAGGTTGTTTCCATAATCCTTAAAGCAGAAACAATCATCAGTCAGTATAATTTCTGTGTTCTTTCCAGTGCAAAATGTTCATATGCATTTCTATACAATAGCAATGAACAATCCAAAAATAAAATTAAGAAAATAATCTCATTTATAATATCATCAAATATTATAAAAAATTCAGGAATAAACATAAAGAAGAAGATACAAGATTTGACCACCGAGAACTACAAAATATTGTTGAAAGAAATTAAAGAAGACCTAAATAAATGAAAAACATCCCATGTTAATGGATTGGGAGATTTAATACTGTTATGATGGCAATAAATCCACATGGATCTACAGATTCACTATAATTCTTATCAATATTCATATTGCCTTTTTGCAGAAATATATAAGTTAATCCTAAAATCCATATGAAATTACAAGGAACCCCAGATAGACAAAACAATTTTGGAAAAAAAATTAAGTTGAGGACTCATCTTTCCAAATTTCAAAACCTACTACAAAGCTATTATAATCAAAACAGTGCAGTACTGGTATCAGCATAAATGATATACACATCAAAACAAACATGGGATTCTGACAATAAACTCAGATATCTATGGTCAGTTGATTTTTGACAAGGGTGGAAAGACCATTGAATGAGAAAAGAATAGTGTCTTCAACAAACGATGGTAAGATAAATAGATAGATACCATATGCAAAAGAATGTAACTAGACCCTTACCTCACACCCTATACAAAA
Source organism: Paguma larvata (assembly GCA_030068075.1). Classification (NCBI taxonomy): domain Eukaryota; kingdom Metazoa; phylum Chordata; class Mammalia; order Carnivora; family Viverridae; genus Paguma; species Paguma larvata. Next base: position 102,094,444 of record CM057826.1, read on the forward strand.
ATTAACTCAAGAAAGATCAAACAAAACAACATCAAAAATGGATCAAAGATCTAAACATAAAGATTAAAACTATAAAACTCTTCATGTCCTTAGATTTGGCAATAGATTTTTAGGTATGACACCAAAAAGGAAACATAAGGGATAAATAGGAAACTAGATACATCGGACTTCATCAAAATGAAAATCTTTTGTGCATCAAAGAATCCTATCAAGAAAGTGAAAAGGCAACTCATAGAATGGAATAAAATGTTTACAAATCATATAGTTGATAAAAGTCCAGTATCCAGAATATATAAAGGACTCTTATAACTCAACAAAAAATATAAATAAGGACTCAAATAGACCTTTTTCCAAAGGTGATATATGCAAATGGTCAGTAAGCACACAAAAGATATTCAATATATTTAGTCATCAGGGAAACACACACATACACACAATACTATTTGACATCTACTAGAATGGCTATAATAATAATTTTTTTAAACAGAAAAGTAAGTGGTGAAAATGTGGAGAAATTGGAACCCTCCTACACTACTAATAGGAATGTAAAATGATGCAGCTGCTGTGGAAAATAGTTTAGTGGTTCTTCAAAAAGTTAAACAGAATTACCATATGACACAGCAATTCTACTCCTAGGTATATACCCCCCAATTTTAAAAGAGATGTTCCAACAAAAACTTGTGCACACATGTTCATAAAATCCAAAAGGTAGAAACAAGTGTCCATCAACAAATGAATGGATAAACAAAAGTAGTATATCCATACAATGGAATATTGCTCAGTCACAAACAGGAATAAAGTGTTGACACAGGCTACAGTACGGATGAGCCAGGAAAATATTATGCTAAGTGAAAGAAGGTAGAAACAAAGACTACATATTTTATTACTCCATTTATATGAGACGTCCAAAATAGGCAAATCCTTAGAGACAGTAAGCAGGGGCTGAGACGATGGTAGAACAGGGAATGACTACTTCACAGGTACTTTTGGGGCAGATGACAATGTTCTGGAATTAAATAATGGTGATTGTTATACAACATTGTAAACATACTGAAAGCCACTGAATTGTACTTTTTAAAATAGTGTATAATTTTCCCAAATTGGGGGGAAAATAACCCTGAAAGTCAGATTCGGAAAGAAATTAAAAGTTAAGAATAAAAGACAAGGATGACATTTTTTTATCCTAAACATATGTCGTGCTTGATTGTTAAACTGATCTTATAAAGGATTTTGCTGAAAATCAGATAGAGATTGACTACACAGGTTATGGAAACTGTATATTTCAAAACTTAAAAAAAATTTTTTTTAATGTTTATTTTTGAGAGAGAGTGAGAGACTGAGCACGAGTGGGGGAGGGGCAGAGAGAGGGAGACAGAATCTGAAGCCAGCTCCAGGCTCTGAGCTGACAACAGAGAGCCTGGACGCAGGGCTGGAACTCACGAACTGTGAGATCATGATCTGAGCAGAAGTCAGACGCTCAGCTGAATGAGCCATCCAGGCTTGTCCCAAACTTCTTATAACAATCTTATTTTATTTAATTGTGCTATTTTTAGTAAAATGCCTTATTGCATATAAAACAAAAACAAATGGGTTAGGCAAATAAATTTTAGGCAAATTTAAATAGTGGCTGATTCCACCTACCTACAGGCAAGGCTTCCTGATCCTTGGAGAAGAATTTGAACTTTTAAATCGGGAGTGTCTTGATAAGGATCAAGTTCTAGAAGGGTCAAGGTAGCTGCACTAGGAGAATGACATAGACGGAAATGAGGCTATTTGCAGAAATCAATTAGAAACTGTTTAGTGGCCTGGATGAGACCGATGTTGGCATACACAGAATTAACAGAGAACATGACCAATTTATTAATCAGAACTCTTTCAAAGAGACATGATCTCAAAGGAGCTCTGATAAAAGCAGGGAACTGTTGGCTCCAGAAACAAAATCATGGAAAGGCATGGGAGCTGCTGGCTCTGTGATGGCTGGATGGGGCGAATGGAATGCTGCCATATCTTTCTATTTTTATTCTCATCTCTGCTTATCTCTGAAAGTTAGCTGTTCATTCTTTTAGGCCTGGGAGGGTGCATGACCCTCTGGCTCTGAAATCATGTCTTTACAGCTTCCAATGAAAGGAGACCTGCTCTCTTTGATTCAGAATAGATTCAGAATGTAGTATCCCAGGAAAAGCTGCCTTTGGCCAGGTTTGGATCACATGCTTATATCTGGACTCTTCTCTGTATTCAAGGGGAGAGTTACTTTAATTGTCTAAGGGATGTGATCATGCCTGTGGTCAGGAAGTAAGGAAAGTGGAAGGGAGATGCACGCAGTCCTGAACAGACACAAAGGCACTGCAGAATCAATGGAACTCGGTGATTGATTGATTTTCGAGGAAGGACAGGAATGAGCCAAGTATGACACTCAGATTTCCAGCTGTGGTGACTGGGAGGATGTTGGGGCCATGCCCTTAGACAGGAAATAGAAGAGTAGAAGCAGGTTTGAAAGAGAGGACAGCGAGTTCACATTTGTACCTGGGGAGTATTAAAGAGCAATGGGACACCCTCTTTATCATCTTGAGATGCCTGATAAGAGATCTGATCCCTGGAAGAAACAGCTGAGCCGGATAGAGATTCGGGAAGCATCAGCATTGAGAGGGTCATCGAAGCCTCGGGACTGGAGGCCATCTTCCAGAGAGAATGTAGAGTGAGAAAAAGGTGGTTGAGGAGGAACTCTGGGGAGCAGCACCATCTGAAGGAAGGACTGAAACCACTAAGAAGAAGTAATAAGGAGGAGGAAACCAGGAGTGAATCCTTTTTATGTGAATTCTGGTTCACAGTGGTTGGAAGAGCTGTCAAAGAGGAATCAGAAAGCCGTTTGCAAAGGTGGAAGACAAACTTCTAAGAAATCCATAACCTCTCTGACAAGATAAGAACACATCACCTAACAAAGCAAGTAGTGTGTGATAAGTGCCAAAATGAGTTCTGGGAAGAGGGGAGAGAGGAAGCACTATGGATTGGGGTGGCCAGAGGAAGCAAGTTTTAAGCAAATATCCTCAAATGGGTAAGACATGAATAGCTGCATGTTGGGAATTGGGGGAAGAATTCCAGATTGGAGGATTACATGAGCAAAGGAGGAACCATACCAGGAACATTCAGGAGACTTGCTTATGTTGAGGATTGATAAGAGATAATTTCAGGAAAATGAGCTTGGGCCAGATGGAGAGGGCTTTGAATGCCAAGCTAAAACATCTAACTAAACTTTAGTTAGTAGGGAGCCTTCAAAGGTTTTGGGTACTCCCTTAAAGAAATTGTCCTGTGGTATTTGTTTTGTTTTTGTTCCCATGGTGTTTTGTTTCTCTTTTTGTTTTTTCTTTTATGGCATCCCTGTTGGACCAATCCCTGGAATAAAAACCTACTTCTGTCCCATAATGTGGTATCTTTCTCTTTTGGTTTAGAGAACATCAGGTATGACTGTGACCCTCCTTCAGTGTCAAAGCTGGTCTGGGGCTGTTCAGAAGCTTTCTCCAACAGGTAGTTAAGTTTTCTTTTCTTCCGTCCTATTAGTTCTGGTTACATCTCTCAGGGACCATGTGAAACAGTTCCATGTTCTCCTCATGTTTCTGTTCCGAGGATGCTTATAGAGTTTCCACATTCCCTCTGCTTTGAGCTTAGCCAAGGTATACATGTTTAATTCTTTTAATCTCTCCCCCTCAGTCACTCCCTCTGGCCTCTTAATCATCCTAATTGCTCTTCTCTGAATGGCAGCCAACTCAGTATGTGCATCTTCCTTGTGAGGCCACGAGGAACATAGTATTCCACGTGTGGTCTCACTAGACCCATATATTACCTCCCAGTTTCATCATCTGATGGCTGGACATACGGGCCCGCACCGCTCCTGCTCTCCTGCTCCCCACAGTGCAGACTGGCCTTGGTAAATCCCTCATCCAACAGGTTATGCTTCCATTTCCAGGTGGCCTTTTGCAAAGCTTGGACCCTGTGTTCACAACACGCTCTCCCCCCACCTCCTATCCCAGGAGGTCTCTTACTGGAGACGGTGGCCCAGGACCAGGCCCGAGTATCTGTGGAAAATTGCAGCTAAGCCTGCATAAGTAAATCTTGGAAGGGGGCAGGCTGTGGAGTGCCCAGAATTAGGGGATACTGTGGCCTGCCATGAGCTCGCTGGTGTGCAGGGCTGTGAGCATTCAAGAAGGTGCAACTTGGAGGCTGCTTGTCTGTTTCCAATTATCCTTTTTATCTCTGCTCTAGCCCCTCTCCTTACCTAAGTGTTTTCATAGCTCTCAGCCATTACTGTTCAGCTTTGGGAGGATAAACGTGAAACCAAACAAATTATAAATATCCTGTTTCAAGATGTGTTATCACTCTGTGTATAGAAACCCCCAGAAGCCCGAGTCTTTTGAAAGCTCTAGTTCTTTTCTTTTCTTCTTTTTTTTCCCTTAAGCTTTGAAAAAAAAAAAAAAATCCTCTGCCACTCTAAGGATGTGGTGGCAGAGGTTAAACTGCCTTTGAGAAAGCCAAATGTTTGGATTTCAGTGAAGGTTGACATGGAAACCCACCTGAGGCTTCCTCTGGCGTCTCGGGAGGAAATAAAACCCGAGATGGATGTTCCCGTTGCAAGAGGAAGAGCAGCTCGGTGGGGTGGCAGGTAGGCCTGCCGGGTGTGAGGGGGAAACTGCCCCCGGGGGCGCAGACCAGGGAAGTCGAGGGACAGACACCAGAGGCCAGAAGGGGCACGACTGTTGCGCGTGTGCCGCTGCCCCCGGGAAATCCCGGCCGTCCCGGAACTTTCCGGGGCCAGGGCTCCCGCGCCGCCCCGCCGCTACTGGAAAGCTGACGTTTTTATTCGAAGCCCTTTAGCCCAGCAGCTTAATAAAGAGCAGCCGCCGGCCGGGGCCGCGTCCCTGTGAGCGTGGCGGCGGCGTCCCGGCGCCCGGGGCGGGGGCGCGCCCAGCGGGCCCCTCCCTCTGGCCGCTCGGCCCGGGCCCCGCCGCGGTCCCGGCCCGACCAGGCCGCAGGGCTGCGCCCGCCCCGCCGACCGGGGGCGACGGAGGGGCCGGGGCGCTGCAGCTCCCGGGTCGCCCGCGTCCGCCCCGCCTGGGGGCTCTGCCACCACTCACGCCTTAGGCTTCAGTGCTTCAGTCACTCTACACGTGGGCACAGGAAAACTACAGTGAAAAGAAATTTTTATTTGGGGTTTTGGCGGGGGGGGGGAGTGGGAGAAGGTGAGAGGAGAGCCATGAGGAGGGGGTGGGGAGAGAGCGAAGGAAGAAAGCGAGAGAAGGGAACCTGTAGGAAGAGGAAGGAAGGGGGCAATTATCTGGTTGCTTCCAGGTCCTCGTGTGTCTTTCCAGGCAGATCTCTGCTCAGCGGTAGGCCAGGCCTCTGAGGGCGACTAGTCCTCAGACTAAGTCTGCCTCCCACTTATGGGGGTAGCTCAGACTCTCCACCGGGGCTTGAGGACGCGCTAGGAAAGAAATCTTGAAGGCTCTCTCTGTGGGATTTTAAGGGCCTCCATCTTATGTGGTCAGTGTTTCTTCCAAGTCTGGGGTATCCATTCATTCTAGTTGCCACATAAAATACAGGACTCCTGGGGCTCCTGGTGGCTCAGTCAGTTAAGAAGGTTAAGTATGGGACTTCGGCTCAGGTCATGATCTCAGGGTTCTTGAGTTGCAGCCTGTCCTCGGGCTCTGTGCTGACATCTCAGAGCCTGCAGCCTGCTTCAGATTCTGTGTCTCCCCCTCTCTTTGATTCTCCCCCACTCTCTCTCTCAAAAATAAACAATAAACATTAAAAAAAATTTTTTTAAAGAAACCCTTAAAAAATACAGGATTCCTAGTTCAATTTGAATATCAGATAAACAAGGAATAATTTTCCTATAAGTATGTCCCATCCAGTGTTGTTTGTTTTGCTAAACCTGGTAACTCTGGTTCCCTATGTATTTATGATTCTTCTAGTTCAATTCCTATCCAGATAGCAACTCTTGAAAGTGGGAAGAGTGTTCCCGCACACCATGCCAGCCACCGGGCACAATTTCCAGCCTTCCCTTTGTCCCCTCTAAATTTGGTGCAAGTTCAGGTTTAGGCCAAACTGTGAGGTGTTTTCTGAGCAGTTGGTGGAGAGAGTTGAGGGGACGGCGGTGATCAAGGGGGCTGTAATTTAGGTCACCTAAGATAGTCATTGGAATTTCCAGCGGTGAGACAGCATTGCTGCTAAGTGCCGTATTCTCATTTATTTGGAGGCATTTACAAGATGTGCTGTGAACATAAGAGTTAAATAGTAATCGCCTTTTGTAAGCAGCAACTCTACTGGGGTTTACATTTAAGATTAATAGTAAACTCCCCGGGCCTTAGGGACAGAAGAATGTAGTTGCCCAAATAAACAGTATTTTGATCAGGGCTGAGCATCAATACTCAGAGCATGTAGCCTTCTCTTAGCAAGGAGCGTTTCCCAACTCTGAAGTAATTCGTAATGTGCTGGGAAAACATTTTTTAAAAAATGGCTGTCTTAGATACCATAAAAGGGAAAACAATTCTCTCTTTTAAAGTAATAAATACCATTTGTAGGAGAATTCCTTCAGTTTGCGTTTCTGAATTATTTCCTGATAATGCAAGGCTGACAGTGCCCCAGTGGTGCCTACTGCCTGTGGTAAGGAAGAGTCTAATGGAACAGTGCAGGTCTGGGCTTTACCGTCCTCCAAATGTTACACATTCTTCTTGGTACATAAAACTAAGACTGCCTCCCACTTATGGGGCTGGCGTGGAAGACGCCTCATATGGTGGAATGCTGTTACACTTTCCCAGTGGCCACTGTTCCTTGGCCCTCCCCAACCAACGGGGAGGAATACCGACTTTTCTAGCTGACTGTTATCCTCTCCTTCCCATCCTGACCCCAACGTCGCAGGCTGGATTTCAGCGAGATACAGCATCTAGACAAAGAAAGACAGCACTTTGACTAGGAGTATGAATGTGCTGAAAACACAGGAAACATGTTCTACTGGGAGGTCTCAGCCTGCTCCAGGAGGACTCTGTTGGAAAGCCACCGGCTCTGGGTCGGCTCCAAAAGTGCTGCTCACTCTGCCCCCTGGTGCATGTGCGTGCGACTCATCCAGTACGACTCAATTCCTTCCTCCCCCTTCCAGGTGATGCTGTGAGCAGCTCTGGGAAGATCCTACCTCCCTGGGGCCAGTGAACAGTGTTATGTCTTCTCCCTCTGTGTGTCCTGCACTTAAGATTGAGGAAACTGAAAACTTGGATTCCTTTCCAACTCATTCCCGCAACAAATATTTGTTGATTTCCTACTGTGTCCACATCGCTTTCACCAAGCTGTCAAGAGACGCAGGCTTGTGGATGAAAGCGGGGTCCCGAGTCACTGTGGGGAGGCAGGAGGGGTTGGGGATGGCAAGGAGAGAGAGTGGGCACACAAGTTTAGCAACACTTTAAAGCCACTTTATGCCCAATGTCTAGCAGTGTGCCTGGCACAAAGCAGATACTCAGAAAATATTCGTTGAATCTGTTTGACAACAAAATATTCTGGGTGATTAAGTTTTTCTTACTATCCCTAAACTAACTCCTTTTCATTTCATTAAATGCCTCTTATCAATCCTTCCCTAGTAATAATGTGTATTAAAGAAAGTAATTTTCCTCTTGGGTGATTACAAACCTTGGAGCATATCAGACTCACTGTTCTAATCTTGGATTGTGTCTGCCTGGTAATGAGTCCTGTGGCAAGGCATTGTCGAAGATGGAGGAGTCTGTCCTGATTGAGGGACAGGTCTGGCTTTCCTGCAGAAATCTCTTATGTGAGTTTCTTTGTCAAGATGCTGCATCTCACTGAAATTCAGCATTTTGAGGATGGGATGGGAAGGAGAGGAAAGCAATTAACTAGAAAACTGGTATTGCTAGCAAGCCCTGCTCATCCATGCACTGTATGTATCTATTCCACAGCAACATGCAGATGGTTCAGGTTTGTTGAGATGGGCCTCTTCTCAGCCTTTGCTAGGCGTGAGAACATATCTGGGAGACCCCCGCCAAACCCACATATCTGGCTGCTCACGCTGCTTGAAACTTTATAGAAAAGTTTGCCCAGGGGTTGACGTGAGAAACAATGCTACTGACTATTAAATATTTTTAAACAAATATTTACTGGGTCTAGAATGTGAAAACATTTCATGGTGCTGTATGTGTTGGGAGATAGAGAAGGAGACTCTGTCTCTACCTGTTGGGAGCGTGTAGTGTCATGGCAGATTCAAAGCTAACACACAAAACAATCAAGTGCCAGTATAAGACAAGGAAGACAGAGAAGGCAGAGAAAGACTTGGATCTTAGGAACCAGAAAGAGTTGGAGGGAGAGAAGGGCTGATAGAGATAATAATAAGTGCCCCAGGCACTGTGCTCAACAGACTGAATGAACTATTTCTGTATCTTCGCGACAGCTCTTTGGTGGTTGTGCTATTGTTGTTCCCATTTTCTACATGAGAAAGGTGAACCCTGTAAAATTTAATTTGTCCCACTTCACTCAGGAAATGGCAAAGCTGAGATGAAAACATTTGTACAGAAAGCAAGGAGAATGGATGAAAATCGTAGTTGAGTGAGAAAAACAGCATTTCCTCCCCTACTTCTCTTAAAGGTCCGGACAATAATTCCTACCTTTCAAGATTGTTAGGGAGGATAAGTGAGAGGGTTTGTGAATGTTCAGAGCAGCCTGGTGCTCAGTGGGAAGTCAGACTCTATTAGGGAACAGCGGGGGTGAGGACAAACATTGCAGCTGCAGCGAGGAAACTGTGCTGTGATGTGACTAAAGGGAGCAGTGGGAAAGGGATCTGTTTTATAAAGGACCTTAAAACCTATGAGTGCGTGGCAATTGATGCGACATTACGTACTTCAACAAAAGTGATTGTTCTTTTCTAATTTCAAAACTGATACATACTGGGGTGCCTGGGTGGCTCCGTCAGTTAAGTGTCCAATTCTTGGTTTCAGCTCAGGTCATGACCTCACAGTGCATGAGATTGAGCCCCACATAGGGCTCTGCCCTGACAGTACAGAGCCTGCTTGGAATTTTCTCTGTCACTTTCTCTCTGCCCCTCCTCTACTTGTGTTCTCTCTTTCTTTCTCAAAATAAATAAATAAAAATTAAAAAAAATTGTATAAGTAGTGTATACTCTTGAATAGTTTGGGAAAAAATGTGCGACAGTAAAGAGATGAAAATAAAATGATTCCACCACCCGCACATAAAATCTTTTCTGTATTATTTAACTTTAATCCTAACTTTATGAAGTATGTTATAAAATACAAAATTATGATCTTAACTGTATGAAATAAAGTGTAAATGTATAATATGTATATCTACTTATAATATTCTTCATGAGTATACTGTAAAATAAGTTCTGCTTTCTTCATGCTTTTGGAGAAAATTTTCCTCGTTGCTATATAACATTTTTTTAATGTTTATTTATTTATTTCGAGAGAGAAAGAAAGCATGTGAGCTGGGGAGGGGCAGAGAGAGAGAGCGCTGGGCAGAAAGAGAGGGGGACAGAGGATCCAAAGCAGGCTCTGAGCTGCGAGCAGAGAGCTCAATGCGGAGCTTGAACCCACGAACGGTGAGATCATGACCCGAGCCGAAGTTGGTCACTTAACCCACTGAGCTACCCAGATACCATTAAAAATTTTTTTCAATTTAAATCCAAGCCAGTTAATGTACAATATAGTAATGGTTTTAGTAGTAGAATTTAGTGATTCATCACTTTCATATAATACCCAGGGCTCATTCCAACAAGTGCCCTCCTTAATGCCCATCATCCATTTAGCCCACCCCCCCACCCAATTCCCTCCAGCAACCCTCAGTTCGTTCTCTGTGTTTAAGCGTCTCTTATCATTTGCCTCCTTCTCTGTTTTTATCTTATTTTTGCTTCCCTTCTCTTATGTTCATCTGTATTGTTTCTTAAATTCCACATATGAACGAAATCGTATGATACTGATCTTTCTGTGACTTATTTTGCTCAATATAATATGCTCTAGTTCCATCTATGTTGTTGCAAATGGCGAGATTTCATTCTTTTTGGTCACTGAGTAATATTCCATTGTGTATATGTACCATATCTTCTTCATCCATTTGTCAGTCATGGACATTTAGGCCCTTTCCATAATTTGGCTATTGTTGAGAGTGCTGCTGTAGACATTGGGTTGTAGGGTAGTTCTATTTTTAATTTTTTGTAGAAACTCCATACTGTTGTCCAGAGCAACTGCACCAGTTTGCATTCCCACCAGCGGTGCAAAAGTGTTCCCCTTTCTCTGCATTCTTGCCAACATCTGTTGTTTCCTTTGTGGTTCACTTTATTCTTACAGCGGTTATTTGGTATCTCATTGTGGTTTTGATTTGTATTTCCCTGATGATGAGTGATGTTGAGCATCTTTTCATGTATCTGTTAGCCATCTGGATATCTTCTTTGGAAAAGTGTTTGTTCATGTCTTTTGCCCATTTCTTCACTGGATTATTTGTTTTTTTTTGGGTGTTGAGTTTGATAAGTTCTTTATATATTTTGGATACTAACCCTTTATCCAATATGTCATTTGCAAATACCTTTTCCCAATCCATCAATTGCCTTTTAGTTTTTTTGTTTCCTTCACTGTGCAGAAGCTTTTCATCTTGATGGGGTCTTAAGTTCATTTTTGCTTTTGTTTCCTTTGCCTCAAGAGATATGTCTAGTAAGAAATTGCTGCACCTGAGGTCAAAGAGGTTGCTGCCTTTTTTATTCTCTAGGATTTTGATGGTTTCCTATCTTATATTTAGGTCTTTCATCCATTTTGAGTTTATTTTTGTGGATGCTATAAGAAAGTGGTCCAGGTTCATTCTTCTGCATGTAGTTGTCCAGTTTTCCCAGCACCATTTGCTGAAGAGACTATTTTTTTTCTTCCCTCATTGGCTATTCTTTCCTGCTTTGTTGAAAATTAGGTGGACATACATTTGTGGATCCATTTCTGGGCTCTCTATTCTGTTCCATTGATCTAAGTGTCTGTGTTTGTGCCAGTACCATACTGTCTTGATGATTACAGCTTTGTAATACAGCCTGAAGTCTGGAATTGTGATGCCTCCAGGTATGGTTTTCTTTTTCAACATCACTTTGGCTATTTGGGGTCTTCTGTGCTTCCATACAAATTTTAGGATTGTTTGTTCTAGCTCTGAAGAATGCTGGTGTTATTTTGGTAAGGATTGCATTGAATATGTAGATTTCTTTGGATAGTATCAACATTTTAACAAATTTGTTCTTCTAGTCCATGAACATGGAATGTTTTTCCTTTTGTTTGTGTCTTCTTTAATTTCTTTCATAAGCTTTCTGTAGTTTTCAGTATACAGAGCATTTACCTCTTTAGTTAGGTTTATTCGTAGGGATTTTATGGTTTTCAGTGCAATTGTAAATGGGACGATTCCTTGATTTTTCTTTTTGCGGATTCATTTTTGGTGTATAGAAATGCAACAGATTTCTGTATGTTAATTTTATATCCTGTGACTTTGCTGATTCATGGATCAGTTCTAGCAGTTCTTTGGTGGGGTGTTTTGGGTTTTCCACCTCCAGTATCATGTTGTCTGTGAAGAGTGAAAGTTCGACTTCTTCCTTGCTGATTTGGATGCCTTTTTTTTCTTTTTGTTGTCTAATTGCTGGGGGCTAAGCCTTCCAACACTGAACAACAGAGGTAGAGTGGACATCCTTGTCTTGTTCCTGACCTTGGGGGAATGCTCTCAGTTTTTCTCCATTAAGACTGATACTAGCTATGTGTCTTTCATATATGGCCTTTATGATCTTGAGGTATGTTCCATGTCACTAGATAACATTTTAAAAAGTATTTAAAGCAATAGAATATTAATACAGTAGGAATACCATAATATATTTAACAATGTCTCTATTATTGGCTCTTTAGATTATTCCCAATATTTCAGTATTAAAAATAGCAGTGGGATGAATATCCTTATTTGCATCAGAAAAATTATTTCTTTAGGCTGGATTCCTAGAAATAGAGACAGTAGGTCAAAGAGTCTAAGTGTTTTTAAGGCTCTTAATTCATTTGCCAAGTGGCTTTCCAGAAAGTTTGAATCAATTTCTATTCCCACCAGCAGTGTATGAGAGTGCCCATTTTAGGAAGTCCTTGCCAACAATGGAGCGTTTCTTTTTAACTGTCAATTTCAGAGGGAAAAAAATAGTATATTGGTTTAATTTGCATGGAACAGTTTTTCCAGTTTATTGGACTTCTGTATGTCTTCTTTGTGAATTTTCTCTTTGTTTTCTTGACCATTATTCTAGAACAGCACTGTCAGATAGAGACCTAATGTGAGCCCTGTATGTGTGTTTTTCTAAAGGCCAAACCTGAATGTGACAGGGTGCAGGAAGTGGGAATGAAGTAACAACTGTTTTTGCCTTCTCTTAGGCTTCAGTTTGTTCAATTTTAAGTGACAAAAATATGTCATCATCTGTCATAGAATTTCACAATTCAGTTTCAAAGATTTTGCATTTAACAGAATTTCCTCCCAGATTTTAGAAATTTTTTGTCAATTTTGGTTTTGAGTTTTTTCCGCCCATGGATATGTTAGCTTATGGAAAAAGTTATATTAGGAATTGTTACTCAAACACCACATGTTTTACTCTGTGTGAATAATTTTGACCAAGAGTTGAGATCATGAAAGCCATGTTTTAGGAGGATGCCTGACGTTACAGAACCATGTTTGGGAAGAGTTCGAGCTTGGAGGCATGTAGACGGGCTGGCAGGTAGTTGCCACACTCAAGCCTGAGTCCCTTCGTGGGACAGGGACACCAGGAATGGAGTAGAACGTGTCTATCCACAAAGGAGTTCCTGTCAAAGGAAACTTTGGGTCTTTGCAAAAAACTGTACCTTTCCAACGAAGAGAGAGAGAAGAGCTGGCTTTAAATTTTTTTGTGTTCTGGTGGATAAAAAATGGTATTGCCTCTACAAAGAAAGGGGAGAGTTGGAAATCTCATAGGAAAATGTCATTTTCATTTAGGATGTGCTGAGTTTCAGGAAAGAACTATCTAATTGTGCAAGAAACTGAAGATTGGCTACTTCCACATCCATTCCACCTCCATTCTTGCTAGTCCTGTATTGTAGGACTAGAAAGATCATCTAACTAACCTGTTCCTTTTTTTTTAAGACAACTTATCTCTTTTTTTTTATGTTTCTTTTTTTAATTTAATTTATTTTTTTTTTAATTTGCATCCAAGTTAGCTTATAGTGCAACAATGATTTCAGGAGTAGATTTCTTAATGCCCCTTACGCATTTACCCCATCCCCCCTCCCACAACCCCTCTGTAACCGTCTGTTCTTCATATTTAAGAGTCTCTTATATTTTTGTTTCCTTCCCTGTTTTTATATTATTTTTGCTTCCCTTCTCTTATATTCATCTTGTATCTTCAAGTCCCCATATTAGTGAAGTCATATGATATTTGTCTTTCTCTAACTAATTTTGCTTAGCATAATACCCTCTAGTTTCAAATGGCAAGATTTCATTCTTTTTGATTGACAAATAATACTCCATTGTATATATATACACCACATCTTCTTTATCCATTCATCCATCAATGGACATTTGGCTCTTTTCATACTTTGGCTACTGTGGATAGTGCTGCTATAAACATTGGGGTGCAGGTGCCCCTTCGAAACAGCACACCTGTATCCCTTGGGTAAATACCTAGTAGTGCAATTGCTGGCTTGTAGTATAGCTCTGTTTTTAATTTTTTGAGGAAACTCCATACTGTTTTCCAGAGTGGCTGCATCAGTTTGAATTCCTACCAGCAGTGCAAAAGAGATCCTCTTTCTCCACATCCTCACCAATGTCTGTTGTCACCTGAGTTCTTAATGTTAGCCATTCTGATGGGTGTGAGGTTGTATCTCATTGTGGTTTTGATTTTTATGATGTTGAACAGTTTTTAATGTGTTGATTGGCCACCTGGATGTCTTCGTTGGAGAAGTATCTATTCATGTCTTTTGCCCATTTCTTCACTGAATTATTTGTTTTTTGGGTGTTGAGTTTGAGAAGTTCTTTATAGATTTTGGATACTACCCCTTTATCTGATATGTCGTTTGCAAATATCTTCTGCCATTCCATCAGTTGCCTTTTAGTTTTGCTAATTGTTTCCTTCACTGTGTAGAAACTTTTTATTTTGATGAGGTCCCAATAGTTCATTTTTACTTCTGTTTCCCTTGCCTCCGGAGAACTGTTGAGTAGGAAGTTGCTGCAGCCAAGGTCAAAGAGGTTTTTGCCCACTTTCTCCTTGAGGATTTTGATAGCTTCCTGTCTTATGTTTAAGTCTCTCATCCATTTCGAGTTTATTTTTGTGTATGGTGTAAGAAAGTGATCCAGGTTCATTTTCTGCATGTCGCTGTCCAGTTGTCCCAGCACCACTTGCTGAAGAGACTGTTTTTAGTCCATTGAATATTCTTTCCTGCTATGTCAAAGATGAATTTGCCATATGTTTGTGGGTCCAATTCTGGGTTCTCTACTCTGTTCCATTGATTTGAGTGTCTGTTCTTGTGCCAGTACCATACTGTCTTGATGATTATAGCTTTGCAATACAGCTTGAAGTCTGGAAACCTGTTGCTTTTAATCTCCTCAGCAGATAGGTTGTAAGCATGTGACCTAGATCCTACCTTAGTTGCAACTTTAGATTTAATGGTAGAATTGAGCTCACAGGCTTGTGGAAGAGGTCACATTTGAGCTAGGATCAGTAATTATGTGCCAAGAATAATGGAGTGCTAGGAGATCAGCCACTCAAAGAGAAGAAAAATGTGTTGGTCAAATGCGTGGGGTTTGTATTAAGGAGATACTCTGAAAAACATGAAAGAGTTGATTTTCTGGGTGGTTCAGGCTGAAGGGCATAAAACTGTAAGGGCTATATCGATTCAATTTTGTATGTTTCTTCACTGGAAGCCAGAGCATATGTGGCAAGAGCAACATAAGTATTTGCATTGACTTTGTTACTATTTTTAATAGTATAGCTTTGAGCAAGTTGCTTACAGCCTCTAAATTTCAGCTTCCTCATCTGTAAAATGAAGATCATCTCACATATTGAAGACAATTTTTGCCAGAATTGAAGCACCCTCTATAGTGACTATTTAAATATCTTTTAGAGTGATCGTTCTATATTTAGAATGATATATATGTATATTTTAATATTTTATTTATTTGTTTGTTTAGAGAGCATATGCACACATGGAGTGTGGGAGGGGCAGAGAGAGGGACAGAGAGAATCTTAAGCAGGCTTCATACTCAGCACAGAGCTGGACATGGGTCTTGATCCCAGGAACTGGGGTCATGACCTGAGCCAAAATCAAGAGTCAGCTGCTCAATCGACAGAACCACCCAGGCTCCCTTACAGTGCCCATTCTAAACTACAGTCATTCCAACATGAGTGATGCAAATAATTCCATATTACTGATTGAAAATTTTCTACTACCTAAAACAGTAGTTCCAAGTCCTTCTCACATGGAGCCTTTGTCACGTCAAAGCATGTTGTGGATGCCCATGCGATAGCTATCCTCTTAGTGCCTATTAACTGAGCAATTACATAAACCAAAAGCTACTTCAAATTTAGCAACAAGTTTTAGTTTATTTTGTTATTAATATGTAAAACATTGGCATATATTGACCAATAATATATATTCAGAAATATAAGACATATCCCATCAAAGTCAATGAATAGTAGATTCTTGGACTTCTTGCAGTAACTACTGCCTTAAAGATGACATTTAAATTTATTAGTGAGCTATACAAGACAATTTAAGCTCTTTTTTTTTAAATGTTTTTTTTTTTTTTTTGAGAGAGAGACAAAGTGAGACTGGGGGAGGGGCAGAGAGAGAGAGAGGGAGACACAGAATACCCAGCAGGCTCCAGGCTCTGAGCTGTCAGCACAGAATCCATGAACCACGAGATCATGACCTGAGCTAAAGTTGGACGCTCAACCGACTGAGCCACCCAGGTGCCACAAGATACTTTAAACTTTTAAAACTAAGGTCTCTAGTCTCATCTCCAGTCACTTTGCTCTCCTTGTCCTCTTCTCATACCACGTTGGCCTCACAAGCTACTCCTTTTCCTCCTCATTCTTCACTCATCACTGTTTCAAGAATGCCCTTCCTTCCTTTCCTTTGCCTGGAACACCCTCACCTTGTCCCTTAAGACCTGACAAAAATGTCAGGGAAAATTTTTTAGATTCCTCCTAGTGGTATTTGTTCTTTGATGCAACTTGTAACACTTCATGCATCACCTTTAGTGAAGCACTTATTATGTTATACTGAGATGGTTTTTACATTTATCTCTCTCACCAGATTCTGGGCTCCCAGATGCCAGAGTCTGGGTCTTATTCATCTTTGTATCCTGGGCTCCCAGAATAGTGCCTGGCACATATAAGTGCTACAATATGTGGTAGAGGTTGGTGGATTCATAGTGGCTATTAGAATATCTTTGGCAACCGTACAGCAGAATCCTGAAAGAAGAAGAAAAGTAAAATAGTCCAACCCTGAGTTCCCAGCTCTTTTCTTGTAATTACCACTCTATAGAGGAACAAATCATGATCATTCTTGTATGTAGTCATAAACTTGTAGAAAAATTATAGCTGGAAAAAACTGCAGCTGCATCCACCATGAGTCCTTCAGGTTACAGACCAGGAAACAGTCGGCATTGAGCCTTTCCTTTTTCAGATTCAGCAACACAGTTTTCAGCTTTCTCCATTTTCTGGTTCCTGATTCATTTTCTTTGGATCCTGACTTGTCTACATTCCTCGTAAATAGTTGGAATAAGTTGCCCATTTACAAAAGGTGTAAAATTTGTTTTAGTCTCTAATATATGAATTCCTGCAATCCATAGATAATTTATATTTTTCAATGATTTAGAAGTTTTAATCTTCCTCCTGGCCAAGTTCTTCACCAGGCAATATCTAAGGAGGAATGGAATTGGCAGATGCGAATTCAAACTTCCTTTACTTCTCCTGCCCAGACTTTGGAGGAAGTAAATAGACAGCAAAGTGCCAAAGGCAAGTGGCCAGAAGAAGAGTAGAAACCTGGACATTCAACATCTGGACACATGCAAATCCACTGGGACCACTCACATTTCAGAGATTATAACCTACCTGGTTTTTGTAACTTCTGAGGGTTGACCCTCAAATGACAGGTATCAAATAGGAGATGAGTATTTTTATGGCATCATGAATGTGTTTTTGAGGGGAATGATTTGTATGGAAACGTGAAGTAAGTAGCTTGAAAGAGAACATGGAGAAAATTTGTCTTGGGCAAGATGCCGAGCATTTCAGGGCACTGTGTATAACATGGAAAAAATTAAACTTTTTTTTTTTAAGTTTATTTATTTATTTTGAAAGAGACAGAGACAGTGTGAGTAGAAGAGCGGCAGAGAGAGAGAGGGAGAGAGAGAATCCCAAGCAGGCTCCGCACTGCCAGTGCAGAGCCCGATGCAGGGCTCGAACTCATGAAGCCATGAGATCATGACCTGAGCTGAAACCGAGTCGGATGCTTAACTGGCTTGAGCCACCCAGGCGCCCTGTAAAGTTTCTTCTGTTGCCTCCAACTGACTGCATGGTCACTTTGAGAACAATCAAGTGGTAGTTATTCTTGAAGAAGTATGTAGAAGAAAATTTAGCAAAAAGAAGTTACAATCTACTACTTCTGAAGAGCCCGCTCAAGATCTAAAATAGATTAAAGCTTCTCCATGGAGGGAATGCCTGGGCATCCCTCTGAACTTAAACGAGTTATTACTGTTAGCCATCAAAAATGAAAATCCTCCTATATCTACTGGCCTGTGGGCTTACCAATCTGTATTCCATCTTTTACCAAGTAAACTCATCTATTTATACTTTATACAGATTCCTAACTCTAAGGATAGAAATTGTCAGGCTCCCAAATTCAAGTCTAGAGAAGTTAGAATCCTCATTGTTTACAAAGCTTGTCCATCAAATGAAGCTGGTGTTAATTAACTCTGGCATCCCTCAATTCATTTTGCATATTCAAAGGCAACTATGAAGGCTGAGTCTGAAAGAACAAATGCACAGACAACCCCATTAAGGGGAATGCAGGCATCACGTATTTTTCCTTGTGTTGCTTCTGTTACCAATCAAACTTGCAGACGTGAGACTAGAGCTTTTCTGACAGTAAGCCCCACCAAAAGATGCTGTTCATTTGTTTTGGCAGTGGGTAGTACTATTTTAAGAAGTCAGCTCTGTGTGGCAGAGCCCGGCATTATACCTCAGAATCTGTCCTTTCTTAGCACTTGCAGAGCATTGGGTTGTGGCATTTGGAAGGAAATGGAACAGATAGGAGGGTACACTGGGAAACAGCAGTTAAAATGCTATGACTTGTAAAATCCCTTATGTGCAATACAATGTTTTCAGTTACTAAATTTACATAATTTAAAGAGCAATTTGCTTGTCATCATTGGTACTATTGTATATACCTACCTTATTGGTCAGATTTAATTTTTTGTAGACAGTTTTCAACCTGTGCAGATCAATAGTGGTTCATGGGGATATAAATCTAAAACAGGAAGTTTATGTGTTTTTTTTTAAAGAAATTTTAGTGATTTTATTCTAAGTTATATTGTTATACAAATACCCTATGTAAATAGAATATTCTGGACATACAGCAAGAGCGCAATGCATTATCTGAGAAGTAGGTCTTCTTTCTTCACCTGATACATTTCTGGACAACACAACTGCGAGCTCACTTAGAGGCACACAGAATGACCTACTAAAACAAGAATAGCTTTGTCTGGGCTCACATAGCAAAAAAAATTCACACAGGGTCTAATGATAGACACACTTTTTTCCTTTTGATTACTGCCAGGATGCCCACTGTAAACTGACTGCGGGCTGGCTGCTAAGCAGAGTTGGAGGTAAGAAGGAAAGGAGAAGATAACAAAGCAATTTTTCCTCTTTTCTCCAACAGTATACAATGTGTGTTTACTTACTCCATAAATCACCAGGCAAATATCCAGCTATCTTTATGTCCACGCTAATCAACTTCTTTGTCAATGCTTCTGGAATAAAATACTACTAGCTTCCAGAGCCATAGCTATACATCTCATGTTATTGTCCTGTATATATGCTAGAGATAACGAGTCTAAGTCATTGCATGGTATCTATGTAAGTACATGGTCGTATATTCATCTTATGGGCTTAAAATAGAGATTTGGGTTTGGAATTGAGATCGATTTTTTTTTTAATTCTTCCTTCTCAGATTATTCCCTTTTTTCCTATTCTGCTTTAGACCAGACACTCCTAAAAGAGTCTGTACCTTGAACAGACTGGGCATTGTTGGGAATCCATGTTGGCATTCCGTAGAAATCAAGTCCATGCATCGGAAAGCAAACACCAGGCCTGTTGTATTGATTCTGTGATGTGGGTTACTAATGTAACACCTGACGTGTGTGAGTTGGCCTAGAGCTGCTCCCCCAAGAGTTGCTGGGCAGAATGCTATAAGGGTTGGAGCTAATTGGAAGTACTGTTTGGGGAAGGTGAAGTCGTGCCATTTTAGAGCCAGGCCTTTCCCTTCTGTTTCTCAGTAGGGATGCTGTTTCCTTAATAGTGCTCCTGGCTTTATTGCAGTCAGTGGAAGACAAGAAGCCATTTGCTTCCTGCACATCAATCTTATAGGCTTGAGACCTCAGGATATGTTCATCAGAAGGCAGGCTGCACGAGCCTTACTCCTAAATTCTTGGAGTGCACTCAAACCAGTCAGCTAACTGCAAGAGTCCCATTAATCAGATTCTACAGTGGAAAGAGGCGTGGAGAAAAACCAAAATGTCTTCAAATGATTAAGCAAAACAGATTCCTTATCTGTTGTTGTCTATGGCATCATGGACTTGCTTTAAGCCAGAGCTCAGCAAACTACAGTCTCCAGTCGGATTTTATATAGCCCACAAACAAAAAATGATTTTACCTTTTCTAGGGGATGCTAAAAAAAAAAATGTAAAAGCAGAGAATATGGGATAGAGACTGTATGTAGCCCATGAAGCCTGAAATATTTACTATCTGGCCTTCTCTGGAAAAAAATTTCTAAGTCACAAGGGAGTGACAATGAGAAGTCTTGCATTTCTAGCTGCCACACCACCTCTATCTCCTTCAGATTTCAGAGTCCGTATTGTTAGTCACCCAAGGGAGGGCTTTGGCTGACTTGACCCTAGGACAACTGTGTGCAGTGTTGAGATTCCTGCACCACTTTCCAGTGAGCCTTACTATATATAGTCCAAGGCTGCCATTGCTGGTGCTCAGTAGGTAATTCAGTGGGGAACCACAGGCTTACAAAAAGTTAGATTGAACATGGATCACAACAGTCCCCTCTAACTTCCCAGCCCATGACAGGGCTTCCGGAGTAGCTCAGCTTCTCAGCGAGCACATGTGTTTATCAGATCTTTTGAGCCATTTGATACTTGGGTGTTTTTCTTCCAATCCCCTTCTTTAAGAGCTGGCCCACCTCCAGCGTTTTGGGAAGATAAGGTTCTAAATTAATTCCTAAAGTTTCTTGTTAGATAGAAACTCCCTTTCAGTCCAGGTTCTTCCCCTTTGTTCTTTGATCTGAGTCCCAGGAGAGTCTCGAGTCCTGAGTGTCTCTCCTGTGGTAGCTTTGTCTGAATATTGCAGTGAGGTCTAGTGACGTGCTCCTAGGGCGATTATCAGGAGTGGGGGTGGGAAGAGGAAACATCCTTCACCTTGCTTTCTCTTTGGTCCAAACATTCTCTTCTTGAAGGAACACGAATCCCAAGGCCAGTGTGTTCCGAGGCGAGGTATCCCTCACATAAGCAGACTGAGTTAAAAACCCAGGATTCCAACAAGCATAAGCATTGGCCTCCCTGTGACTCTGTTTTCCCCCCTTATCCTCTTACTTGTTGCCATAGTTCAGGCCTTCATCATTTCTCACTAAGACCAGAGTAGTTGCCTCCTCACTGGTGACTCAAATCCAAAGGCCACCTTAGGCTACTCTACACCCTGCTTTCAGGGAGCTGAAAACCTGACTGGGTTACCAAAGGTTGTAACCTTTATGTTGGTTCCCATTGCCTACAGAATAAAAGTTCAACTCTATGACGGCATTTCGAGATTTGTGTACTTCCTTACCTCATCTCCCATTTTCACCTGTCCTTCACCAGTTATTATGGGCGTGTCATTCCTTAGCAGATGGCTTCACACACCTATGCCTTTACTCATGCTGGTTCTGCCACCTGAAATGCACTCCCTGTTCTTCCCCCAGTTCGCTTCACAATCTAATCATCTTTCAACTTGGATGTCAGGGGTCATGTTAAGGGTTGAATTGCGTCCCCCGAAAGATGTTGAGGCCCTAACCCCTGGCACCTGTGAATATGACCTTATTTGGAAATAGGGTTTTTGTAACCAATCAAGTTAAAATGGAGTCAATAGGGTAGGTCCAATCCAAAATGACTGGAATCCTTCGAAAAAGGGTAAATTTGGACACAGATACACTTACATAGAGGGAAGATGATCTGAGGACACTAGGAAAATGCCATCCTCAAGCCAAGGAATGACTGAGGCTATCAGAAGCAAAGAGAGAGGACTGAAATCAATGCTTTTTCACAGATCTCGAAAGGAACCCATGCTGCCAAGATCTTGATCTTGGACTTCCAGCCTCTAAAACTCTGAGTGAATAAATTTCTGTTGATTAAGCCACACAGTGTATATTACTAGCAAACAAATACACGTCATTTTTACTGTAGAGGCTTTCTCGATTCACCTAAAGTCAAAATGGACTCTTGTGTGCCCCAACCTTATTCTAGATATATCCGAGCAGCCATATACAATACAGCAGTGCTTTCAAATTCTAATGTGCATATGAATCACCTGGTAATCTTGTGAAAAGGCAGATTCTGATTCAGTAGGCCTGAGCTGGGCCCTGAGATGCTGAATTTCTAACAAGCTCCCAGGTGATTCTGATGCTGCTAGTCCACGCGTCACACTTCGAGTGCCAGGGCTTTAGGACACTTATTTACGTGTCTGTCCATGCTGCTGTACCATGCATGAGGTCAAGATCTGTGTCTTTGAATACCTAGTACTTGAGGCAGTGCTGGGAATATGACAGGCACGTAATAAATGTTGGTTAAATTGTTGATGAATGAGTGAATTAATGTAAATGAATCATTAGAATCATGACTGGGTATTGAAGGATTCATGGTCATTCCCAAGATATGTTGGACAATAACTGCGCTGCCAAATGTCTCAGCTTTCCCACCCTTCACTATTTTTACTCCTTTGAAACTCAGAGAGAAAAGTTCCTATCACCCAGGAGGAAAAACATTCTGGAAGACTGCAGTGACGGTAGGGAGGTGTACTGCTAATTTTTCAACTGTATGTAAGTCAACTCTTGAACACCGTTTGGCAAACGCCGTCCATCCCTGCATCCATCCTCGCTTCTATTCTTTGTGCAGCTGGCCAGAAGCTGGTCCCTGAGAGCCAGAGGACGAGCAAGTCATGCACATGACTGAGCTCTTAGTAGGAATCGGGCACTGTGCACTTAAAACAGCTCACTGAAATAGGTACTATTAGCCCTATTTACAGATAAAAAATTGAGGCTGAAGAAGTAGTTTGTCTAAAACTATCCAATAAATAGGTGACAGATTTAGCTTCAAAATCTGTCTTTTCCATGGCACTGTGAAAGAGAGAGCTGATGTTCGAACTGGCCACACCCTTGCAATAGCTCTGCTGCCTCTCTCCTGCCAGTAGAGAATTGAAAATAGTAGCTATTACTCTGTATCTTAGAGGTAATTACTCAGCTGTTTTCTAGGGTATTCCAGTTCTGGTAGTCACAGAGATGCCTCATTTTTCTGACATCTTCAAGAAGATGATGTTTCTTCCTTTAAATGATTCTTTCCTCTCAATTTAAAGAATTGTTTTTAACAATTTCAGATAGAGTAATTCTGACTTACAGTACTCTAGTTTTGCCTTCATAAATAAGGTATATCTTTTCTTAATGCCTCAGGGCCATTGCTAAGGATTGTCATTCCAAACACTGTACTGAAATTACTTCATATTGTCAGATATTACTGAAAATATTGAACTGTTTGCCCTACAATAAGTGGTGTCAGACTCAATATATTTTTTAAAGATTTTATTTTTCAGTAACCTCTACACCCAACATGGAGCTCGAAGTCACAACCATGAGATCAAGAGGCCCATGCTTTACCTACTAAGCCACCCAGGTGCCCCGGATTCACTATATTTTGAGGCAATATTTCTTGTAATATTTTTTTCTATTCCTCCCTTAATCTAAAGACTATCAAGTATTCCTTTTTGCTACTGGCAGTGAATCTGCTTCTAACATCTTGTTTCTCATTTGTTAATTCAATTCTCAAGGGTGAGAAAAATTGATATACAAGTTTCTTAGTGCAAAGTAAAAGTAAGATATGAGTTGAACATCTAAGAGGTTTCCTTCTAAGTTAGCATAAGAGTTTCATTGCCTTTAAACAGATGTTTTTGTTCTCCCAGAGGTTTCTGTTAATTTTCTGGTTCTAAACATTATACTTTCAATTAAGGTCATTTAAAAAAATAATATCTGTTAAGGTGCAATGGTGCTATACAATATATTAGTTTTAGATTCCCTCTTGCCTATAAAACAGCCAGTAATAGTAAAACATCTCTAATCTGGAACAACCCAAAAGGAGAAGACATTCTGAATTATTTTTTTAAGATCCCATTTAGAGTATTTTAAAAAAATTATGTGCATCTCTTGCTTTCAAAATCAGAAAGTGACTCACATTAGCTGCTAAGAAAATGCTAGATGAACTCTGTTGAATAGACAAAAATATTCAGTTGGTTTTAAATAGTATGTCCAAGCACTTTTTGTCTTAAGTAATTTAGACTTAATGCTATATTTTTTCACAGAATTAGTTCCCTGAAAACTTTTCTAAATAGTAAAAAAATAAACTCTAGTCTCAACCAAGTTGGATTATTGCAAATTCCTAATTAATAGGGTCTAACTTGATTACACATTTTTCCTGGTTTTTTCTTCTTTATTTTCTCTTCTTTCTTTCTTCCTTCCTCCCTCCCTCCCTCCCTCCCTCTCTCTCTCTCTCTCCCTTTCTCTTTCTTTCTTTCTTTCTTTCTTTCTTTCTTTCTTTCTTTCTTTCTTTCTAATTGCTGAAATATCATCTCAATGACCTTTTGGCATTTCACAGTTAAGGCTTTCCTATACTTTTGGGAAGCAGTTTTAAAACTGAAAGGTACTTTTATTTATACCTACTTATCAAAGTATATGCTACAGCTTCTCATTTTGAAAAATGAGAAGAGAACAAAAAGAGAACAAGCAAAGGTGAAGAGGAGAAGAGAGGTAATTGGTCTAAATTAAATGTGGGGTTGTCTGGGTGGCTCAGTTGGTTAAGCAGCCGACTTTGGCTCAGGTCATGATCTAGCGGTCTGTGAGTTCGAGCCCCACGTCGGGCTCTGTGCTGACGGCTCGGAGCTTGGCGCCTGCTTCAGATTCTGTGTCTCCCTCTCTCTCTGCCCTCCTCCTGCTCACGCTCTGTCTCTATGTCTCAAAAATAAATAAACGTTAAAAATAATTTTTTTTAAATTAAATGTGATATATGGGAAGCAGGTTGGGGGCTAAAGGCCAGTCCCTGCTCTGATTCCTTGGAGTGTTTGGGTTGGTAAAGAATGGAAGGCACAGCCCCTGGAGGCAGCCTATTCCTTCTAGTTACTTACAAACCAAAGACGGTAGGTTCATCTGAAAAAAATCAGCATTTGAAAAGTCAATGTGATTTATCTAAGAAGAAATCAGTACCAGCAAATTAGTTCTCTTAAACATACAAACAAACCGTCTGGGTTGTTCTTTAGCCTGGGTTTTTCATTGCAAATAGCTTAGAAAAAAGAGAGACACTACAAACTATGCAACGAGTTTCAGTTGTAACAGGATTTCCTGGTTTAACAGAAGCTTTCCCTAACAAAATAATTGTAGTCTAGAGACAAAAAGGAAATTATGCTTTAAGTGTCTCTTTCTTTATTCTTTTGCCATAAAAGCACGGTGATTTTTTTTTTATTGTTTCAACAAGTGTTTTTTTTATGATGAATGAAATAGGCTAACATGTTGGAGGTTAAAGCTAAATACACAAGGCAAAACATGAAGTTTTAAGAAATGTATAATTTACCAGCCAGAACCGCATTGATTGGGCAAAAAGCCTTTATAAAATAATTATGAATATAAATAGTTAACTTTGGTTTCTGTTGATCACGTATAAAAGGGTCATTTGGGGGACAGTAATAACTATAAAAAAAGAATAAAAGGAATAAAGAAAGGACTTTATTGTAACATTTATTTTTGAGAGAGAGGGAGCACTGGTGGGAAAGGGGCAAGAAAGAGGGGGACGGAGTATCCAAAGAGGGCTCCCCACTGACAGAAGTGAGCCTGATGCAGGACTTGAACTCATGAACTATGAGATCTTGACCTGAGCCTAAATCCGATGCTCAACTGACTGAATCACCCAGGTGCCCCAAGAAAGGACATTTTTGTAAGACGTATATTCACACAATCTAAACAAATTCCGAAACAAATATAACCACGTAGGTGCCAATTAAATCTTTTCCTAAACTTCAGTTTTGTTTTGTTTTGTTTTGTTTTAAGTTTATCTATTTATTTTGAGAGGGTGAAAGAGAGCACAAATAGGGGAGGGGCAGAGAGAGAAGAGGGAGAATCCCAAGCAGGCTCTGCACTGTCAGGGTGGAACCTGATGCAGGGTTTGAAGTCACAAACCGGGAGATCATGACCTGAGCTGAAACCAAGAGTTGGTCACTCAACCAACTGAGCCACCCACGTACTCCACCTTCAGTTGTTTTTAACCACTGTTTTACCAACTGTATTTTTTCTTATTTTGATTTAGAAAAAAAGGCTATTCCTATACAGTGCTTCAAGGAGTAGGAAAGTTTCTATCCACAATCTTTAAGCTTTCTGCTCAAACACATCAAAAGTCTTTAACTATCAATTTGTCCCCCAGTCAGTGAGACGGTCTTCTTTTCATGCTCTAAAAGGATCTTGACCACTCCCTGACTGTAGGAGAGAATATGTAAATCGTATTTGTCTATACCTACAATTCCTGCATCTTTCCTTTCCAAATTGGAAGTGTGTAAAACAGAAACTAAGAGAAAAAAGAGGAAGGTCAAGATATTAGTGAGATTCTCCATAGTTTGTGAAAATTCCATGATGGTTTCTTTCTAGCTAGAAAAGATTTCTCAGGAAGACACTGTTTTGTTTTGTTTTTAACTCTCTCTTCTGTCTATATTATAGAAGCTCAAGTTGATATACAAATTAACTAGCATTGAATTACCAAGTTCATGGTTATTTTCAAAACTACTTCTCAGAGAAGCCTAGACCTTTTTGGAGCATTTACAAATAGATTTGAAAAGAAGTTTTAATTAAAGCGCCAGGATAAGAAAAAGCCAGTATTATCACAGAGTCCATTTTACAGGTGGACAATGAGGACAGTATGTTGGAGACGAAGAACTACTGGTGGTTCTAAAATCCAACTATGAGAATGCTCCAGTTAGTTACTCATGTCCCTCTTATGTTTGCTTTTGTTGTGCTCCGTATCCGTGATGCTGAAAAGTTAGTGTACAAGGTTCATTGATGTTGCATGCTTGGGTTACCTGTTTGTCCAACCATTAAAACAAATAAACCTTCTGAACATGTGCTGAACTCCTCCTCAGTCTGGTGGGGTTTTTTTGTTTGTTTGTTTTGTTTTATTTAATGAGAAATGAACTTTAAATGCTTTTTGGCCAAGATAAAAATATGTTTGGCTTCAATATCATGTTAAACAATTTTTTCTTGAGTTTGTAAGACCTTAGTGGACGTCTGCTTCTTGGAATTCAGGGTCGTGTATGTGTGTGTTTGTGTGTTGTTTTTAAGTAAATGCCGAGATATTTAAGTAAATTTTTTAAGTGACTTTGATTTGCTTTATTTTCAATTTTATGTATTTATTTATTTTAAGTAATCTCTACACCCAACGTGGGGCTCAAACTCACAACCCCCAGATCAAGAGTCACATGCTTCTCCAACTGAGCCAGTCAGGCACCCCTGATTATTTTTAACAATCGTAATTTCCCTCTCAAGATTGTTTTTATGGGTGAGAAACTGCTGGCCTCAATATTTCTAATGATCCCACTTTCTAATTACTCAGCCTGCACCCCCCAAAAAAACCAGTCTTTCCTTAAGACAGGCTGCTTCAGCAAGTTCTTCTATCCTTACTGCTCTTTCTTTATCAGTGAGGCAACAAACATTTCTTGTGATGCCCAGGGGGGACAGACAGACTCTTGTCCTTCCATATTCAAGTACCTCACCCATGTTCACTGTAGAAATGGATTTTGTCGGGGCGCCTGGATGGCTCAGTCGGTTGGGTGACCGCCTTCGGCTCAGGTCATGATCTTGCGGTCCGTGAGTTTAAGCCCGCGTCCAGCCCCGCGTCCAGCCCCGCGTCCAGCCCCGCGTCGGGCTCTGCGCTGACTGCTCCGAGTCTGGAGCTCACTTCAGATTCTGTCTCCCTCTCTCTGCCCCTCCCCTGCTCACACTCTGTCTCTCTCTCGAAAATAAAAAAGAATAATAATAAAATAAAAACATAAAAGAGATGGATTTTGTCTTTCTGTAGGGAATCTTTTTCATTTGAATTGGGTGTTCTGTTAGCTTTTTGTGGTGAGGGAAAAGCATTTCAACGATTCCCTACCCTTCTGCTGGAAAATACGTCTCACCCTGGTCTGTTATCTTCTTTTTGTGTAGAGTGAGGTAAAGAAATGATTTATCCTTTCAACTGCCTGCTCTCAATTGTCTCGCTGACTTCCCTTCCAGGCTCTCCATGGGATTTGAGAATTTATATTTCCTTGCTTTTGTTTGCTGATTGTTTAAAGGATTTTTATCTTCTTGTTTCAAGTGAAGTCTCACCAGCTAGGATTTCCTTTCTTTAGGTAACACTTTGTCTCCTAAGCATTTTTTTTTAGCTTTTTCTTGACTTTGTTCACACTCCATTTCACTCTTACTTTGTTTCTTTTTCTCATGTATACTTTAGGAAAGCATTGCTTTTCAACTCTAACCTATTGTCTTTCTCTCTTTTTCTTTTACTTAACTATTTCCCCGAATGGCAAACCATGGCACCTCTCTCTCTCTATATATATATATATATATTTCACTATTATTTAAAATGATCTAAAAGGTGAAGTGCAATATCCACCCCAAAAGGCTCTTATTTTTTGCTGTTGTTCCTAAAAGCACCACGAATCAGAATTTACGCCCATTCTGAATAGCTGTTTTCAAGTTAGAATCATCTATTGTCCTTCCCCTAGTGTCATTTGTCCTTGGGGTATGATACAGTTTAGCTCTGTTCAGGTGAAATAGAATATAAACTGAGGGAACAAAGGAACAAAGACCATCATTCTCTGAGCTCCCATATACCTAATCACTAGCAGACAAAGACTCTGCACAGCAAGTACTTCAGGCCTAGGACTTAAAGTGTTTCACACCAGGGTGTGTGTAAGAAATAAATATTAATTTCTGTAAGAACAAGGAAAATTGATGAATTTCATAGAAGACAAGAGAAATAACACTGCAAGTTTCATTCAATGTGAATAAAATAGTTATGGCAGAAGCTGTATTTTATAAAATATTTTCCAAATTGCAGTCGATGGCTGACATTTTTTAAAAGCATTATTTAATAATAAAATTCCAAGTCAATGAAATAGAAATAGTACCTTAGAAATCACTGTAAGCAAATTTGGTTTGTTTTAGTTAATTTAATTGTTTTACAGTTTTTTTCTCCTAAATAATACTATTTTTGTATTTTTTTTAATGTTTATTTATTTTTGAGAAAGAGAGAGACAGAGTGTGAGCAGGGGTGGGGCAGAAAGAGGGAGAGACAGAATCCGAAGCAGGCTCCAGGCTCTGAGCTGTCAGCACAGAGCCCCATGTGGGGCTCGAATTCATGAACTGTGAGATCATGACCCAATCCGAAGTCAGACACTTACTCAAATGAGCCACTCAGGGGCCCCAATACTATTTTTAAAAATTAAGTGGTAGCATTAGTTAGACTCAGGTTTATGATAATGTATAAAGTAAAAGAAGTAATAGATTATAGGGCTTTAGGTGGCACTGAAAAAGTCTGGCTCTAAAAATTTCACATATTAGAAAAAGCAGCAAAAAGGAATCAAACTGAATCATCGTCATTTTAAAATATTAACTCTACCTCCTTAGAGAATCAGCAGCAGCAGGAGAAAAATGCATTGCCCCAAGAGATGTAGGACCTCATCTTATGAAGTGACTCCTGGTGGGTAGTAAGGAGAAAAGGTCAAACGGGGATAACTGATGAGAGTTTAAAGCTCGGCAAAGGATTATCTGATTTCCTGTTGCAGAATTTCTAGCTTTCATGGTTGTATCAAGGCATTTCCTCTATGTATATTGTTGAGGTCTTATACCATTACCAAAATATACGTTTAAAATGTGCATGAGGATTTTTAGTGTAGTGAAACTATTCTGCATGATACTATAATGGTGGATACGTGTCATTACATATTTGTCCACTCGCACAGAATATGCACCACCAGGGGTGAACTGTCATGCTGAACGATGGTCTTTGGTGATTAGGATGGGTCAGTGGACATTCATCAGTTGTAATAACGTGCCACCCTGGAGGGGGATGTTGATAATGGATGGAGGTGGGTGGGGGGTGGACAGGATGTATATGAGGAATCTCTGTACCTTATGCTCAATTTTGCTGTGATGCTAAAACTGCTCTAAAAAATAAATCTATTAAAAAAACGAATGTGCACAGCAGGGACCTTCCCACCTCCACTGCCCTCTCCTTCTAGGCATTTCAGTTCGGCTTTTCTTTATTACTTCTTTGGAGTAACAAAGAAAGCATACAAACTCTCTCCAGGTGTGTCCTATATCTAATGTGATCACGTCAACTACACGAGGCACTTGTAAGACTGAAGGGACCACCACTGATAATGCTGTAGGGCTAACACACACCTGGGACTATCCCAGCAAAACAGGATGTATGATCACTCTCCTTAATATACCACTCTTTACCAGCATTTTTCAGCTATGAAACTAATGTAGCAACATAACAAAAAATTTGAAAACCAGAGAGGAAAAACATAATCGTACCGCCCTAAAACAACCACTCAGTTAATATTTTTGGATTCTCTTCCATTGTTACCAATATTTCTTTTTTTTGCAATTGCAATACTAATGTGTACATGATTTTGTATCCTGTATTTTTCTCTTAATGTTAGGTTGTAAGTACTTTTTCACATTGCTAGTTTTGAAGATTATTTTAACATATATCTTGGTATTCCAAACAGATGTACTTACCATTTATTTAGTTCTGTCTTGCCCTGTAGTTTTTCAGCTGCATATAAAGTAAACCCTTGTGGGGCGCCTGGGTGGTTCAGTCGGTTAATCATCTGACTTTGGCTTAGGTCATGATCTCACAGTTTGTGGGTTCAAGCCCCACTTTGGGATCTGAGGTGACAGCTCAGAGCCTGGAGCCTGCTTCAGATTCTGTGTCTCCCTCTCTATTCCTTCCCTGCTCATGCTCTCTCTCTCTCTCTCTCTCTCTCTCTCTCTTTCAAAAGTAAATAAACATTAAAAATAATTAAAGTCAGCCATTGCTATTCAGTAGGGCCTGCGGGCTGATGGCATGGGTATCACCTGAGAGTTGGTTAGAAATCAGAGTTGCAAGACCCACCCCAGACCTACTGAATCTGCCTTGTGAGAAGGTCGCCAAGTCGTGCACATCAGGCTCTGAGAAGCACTGAGTTAGTCTACTTATAAATAATGCTGCTGTGAACATCTTTGTGCACATGTATTTTGCTTGTGGATGCTTAGTTATGTTCAGTTCCCAGAAGTGAGATTATGAGTTTGAAAGACTTACAGATTTTTATGCTTGGCAGAATTGCAGGAAAGTTGTTTGAAGAGCCAGAGGGATGGGTGCGATTGAGTGCTGTAACCTGAAGACTGGTCCAGTTAGTGCCCTCTTTCAGCTGGCGGATTACAGTTGACCTGTTGGAGCCCTCTGGTGTTAAAACTCCCTACTATTTAAAGAAGCCTCCTGTTGCCCTCTGGAGGCAGAGCGCGAGAGGAAAATAACTTCGTGTTCCATCCCATTGCCCCTTAGACTCCTAGAGCTTCTTGCAGTGCCCATCAGATTGCAAGGCTGACAACTCCTAAATATTCCAGATACACGCCAGAAACCTCTTACATTTCATGTCTAGGGAATTCATTCCTGACTCTCTCTGAGTCATGAAGAAAAAGAAATGCTTCTTTCGGGGGCTTTTAGGTTCACCTTCCAAGCCACAGTAATTCTAGCTTTGTTCTGGCATCCATAACCTAAAGGATCACTGTGCTGCTTCCTTGATGGTTCCTGAAGTCTCTTTTCACCCCCAGGAGCCGCAGATATTTTACAGATAGTCTCACCCCTTTAGGGGTCCGCAATTCCAGTTCTTGTGCCGTCCTCTTTGGGTTCCAACATGCTCTCCGGACTTCTCTCTGCTCACCACCACTTTCATATCGGACCTGCTTGTCTACTCCAGCATCTTCAGTTTTTTAGTTGGCCTCTGGGTTGCTGTTTTTCTTGGGACAATGTCACATTCTGGGGCTTATGATATGCTTTCCTGATAGTGATGATGTCCAGATCCTCAGTTTGTTTCTTAGTGTTCTTAAGCCTGCCCGTCAAGACTGCCACACATCAGGCCTGCTTATCCGTGTAGACGTCTGGGACCGCGTCTGGCAACTTCATCCCTCTTGTTTCACCTTCACTTAGGGATGATCACAAATGGACATCTGGATTTGCCTTAAGATTGCTGAGATATCAGTATCCATCCTGGCAGACTTAACTAGATCAGTAACATGCCTTTACTATTTCTTCTGAAGACACTTCCTCAATTAAGTTGCTCTCCCTTTTCCAGCAGTGACAAAGCTTAATGTCGTCTCACAGAAATGGAAGCATGCTTTCCACCAATTAATCTTCTTTGTGGGGTTCAACCTATTTGTGTAAGAGGGAGAGAGAGAGAGGATGACAGAGAGAGAGGCTGATTTTTACCCAGAGTTTTACCTATTTGCTCTGAGTTTTGCCCATTTTGCTCTAGACAGGCAAAGTAGAATAACTTGTCTTTAGGATGGCTACCCTCAAATCCTTTCTGTATGGACAAACCATTCTCCCCTTGCGCAGTAGAATCTATACTTCCACTTCTTCAAGTTTGAGCCCAGTGGTGAATACTGTGACTAACAGAATACAGAAGTGAGGCTTAGGTCATAAGAAAGCTTACAGCTTCTTGCCTAGCTCTCTTGGAATGCCCACTCTGGGGGAAGCCAGAAGAAATCTGACTGCCCCAAGACTACCATGCTGTGAGGAAGCCCAAGGAAGTTCAAAGCAGCTGCATAGAGAAGCCACACAGACAGAGGTATGACCAATAAGCCCGCATGTCAGATGTATGAGTGAAAAAAACTTTAGAAGACTCCAACCTTTGCTTTGAATCAACGGAATGAATTTGAGGGACTCCGAGAGAACCACCCAGGTGAGCCCTTAAACACCCAGAACCATGAGAGAGAATATTAAATAGTTGAAAATCACTAGATTTGGGGGAGGTTTATTATATAGCAGTAGATAATCAGAATACCAAACATCTATTCTTTTGCAACCTCTCAGATCCAAGGTAGTAAAACAACGGCTTCTGGGATTAGGCCACGAGGTTTGAAGTTCTGATTCAATTTGTATTTAAAATCTATGGTGTGCTAGGGGCGCCTGGGTGGCTCACTCAGTTAGGCATCCGACTTTGGCTCAGGTCATGATATCTAATGAGTTCGAGCCCCGCACTGGGCTTCCTGCTGTCAGGGGAGCCTGCTTTGAATCCTCTGTCTGCCCTCCCCTGTCCCCTCCAGGGGACACTCCCCCGCACTTTCTCTCTCAAAAATAAATAAAAACATTTAAGAAAAAGTATTTGAAAGTCTATGGCTTGCTGAATCATCATCTAGATGTGACTTGGGTGGGATGTTTTCCAGAGCTGGGTGATGAAAGACATCAGGTCAGTGCTGACAGACTAGCTTTGTTCTAGGACTCTATTCATGGAGAGTCTGGCAGTATTAAAATTAACTACAGCCTGAAAATAGGTCATTGTCACAGAAAGTTAGAGGAAGAGGATGGAACTATAGTGTATTATGCTAAGCAAGTCAGTCAGAGAAAGACAAATATCATTTGATTTCACTCATATGTGGAATTTAAGAAACAAAACAGATGAACATAGGGGAAGCGAATGAAAAATAAAATGAAGATACAAATAGAGAGGGAGGCAAACCATAAGAGACTCTTAAATACAGACAACAAACTGAGGGTTGCTAGAGGGGAGGCGGGTGGGGGCATGAGCTAAATGAATGAGGGGCATTAGAGAGGGCATGTGTTGCAATGAGCACTGGGTGTTATATGGAAGTGATGAATCACTGGATTGTACTCCTGAACTAACTTGAATTTTTAAATTTATTTTATTTTATTTTTTTATGTTTATTTTTGAAGAAGAAAGAGACAGGGTACGAGCAGGGACAGGGAAGAGAGAGAGGGAGACAGAAAATCAGAAACAGGCTTCAGGCTCCGAGCTGTCAGCACAGAGCCCGAGTCGGAGCTCGAACTCATGAGCTGTGAGATCATGACCTCAGCTGAAGTTGGATGTGTAACTAGCTGAGCCACCCAAGCACCCCAAACTAACTTGAATTTAAATAAATACTTTTTTTAAAAAGAAGGAAAATTAGAGAAAGAGGCCATATATATAGAAATTGCCTAGTCCAACCGAATGCTTTTTTTTTTTTTTTTTTTCTTTTTTTTTTTTTAGATTAGATAAACAGAGGTGTGCAGAGCTCCAGTGTCTTGCCCACATCCAGCTCTGGCTAGTGTCGATGCCAGGACAAGAATTCAGGTCTCCTGGCCCAGGCGCGGCTCCTTTCACTGTATCACCCTGCCTCTCCGATACTAAGGAAAGTCTGCAGAAATCAGTACGCCATATGGTTTTACCCTCCCTTCCATTTATTGTATGTGTCCTATCTGCTATTGATCTGTACAATGGGGCTAATACCTACCTTATGTGATTTTTATGAGGGTTTAATGTGATAGCTTATGGAAATTACCTGGCACTTACTGTGTACTCAATAAATGGTAAGTATCATCTTCAAGAGGCTAGTAAAACAAATTCTTTGGATAACCATCTCAAGGGCCTTTAAATTGAAAGAATTTTCCCCACAAACAATACCCTAGGTATGAGAAATTCATCCCCGGGGAGGTCTACAGAAGGCAATTCAGCATCCACCCAAGTTCTAACCCAGACAAGGAGCTATTTCAACGACCTGTGAGAAGAGAGAGGGCGGGCTGTGGAGACTTAGCACGAGCACATGGAATAACTCACCATGCTGCAAAGGGAAGCAGAGAGGCTGAGTCAGCTCTGGACACAAGAATAGGAAGAGAGCAGGCCTGGATGTCTGGAGTTCTTTCTGTCAACTTTTTATAAAAATAAGTACCTCTCGCTGTCTGTCTGCTGAGGAGACGATCCATCACCCAGTCTGTGAAAGTAGCTTTCCTTGGGCCCGTCTCTCCAGACTTGTGTTGTGGTTACTTGTCTCACTGTGGTTATCCCCACGTCTGCTTCTCTGTCTCCCTTGTATCATATGTGCTGTGTGTGTAAAACTCTTTATGTGGAGTCTGGGAATGGTTTTTAATACATTCAGAGCAATAAGCCAGAACCTCCACCTTTAATACCTGCTTCTGCCATTTCTCATCAGTGGGGCCGTGAGCACATGTGGGGAGCAGCCACCCGTGACAGATCGGGGCCCCGCGCGCAGAGATGCAGATGGGGAGAAAAGGAGCTATTGTACTGAACACCTGTCCAGCAATCTGGATCTGAAAAATAAAAAAGGTATTCTAGCAGCCGTAAGGAACAGTGGACCCAGTCCAGGTTGTGGACACGACAAGCCAGGGATGCCGCAGGTTAATTATCACGGTGATTTCAGGCGATGAGCGGAAAAGTCATTTTCACTAGTCCTTTGCTCACTCCAGGGTAAGTTGAAGTTGTTGTTTCAAAGCTGTTGGCAGATGCCTTTGGAGTTAGACCGATGGGTTCAAATTCCAGGTCTGCTGCTGGTTGGCTTTATGATTTGTGGTAAACTATTTAAGTTCCTTGAGCTACAATTTCCTCACCCGAAAAATGGGGATGATAATGACGCCTGCTTTACAGGCAGCTCGTAATGAAGATCACATGGAAATAGTGTAGGAAAAGTGCCTATCACAGCCCTGGAGTATTACAGATGCTCCATAAATTATAGCCATTGATAATGACCTTCAAAGTAAAGGGGGCAGGGATTCTATAGAGTGAATAAAATTAGCCTACTCATTTGGACTAAATCTTCATGTAAAATGTCACTTAACCTCCCTGTACCTATTCTATGAGGATCATTTTGTCCAACCCCTTCACAGATTTGGTGAATCTGAACTTTAGGTCTAGCTGAACTCCCTTTTTTCTGTAACATCAAGTGTCTAGCTCCAGAAGATGTGAGGGACCGCAAAATTTTAATCCGGGGTCAGGATTGATCTGAATTTGCTTTTTCAGACAAATTCAGAGATTTACAAATTTTGATGTGAAATTGAGCTCCTCCTCAAAATGGCACATTATAATCTGCTACTATTACTTGCGCTTGAAAAATGTTAATGTTCTGTATAAACAGTTAAAAAGGAACTTCTAATCCTAAGTGTTTTATTCAGTTATGTAATAAGCATAAGAGTGAATTGTGTTTGTAGACTCAACTAGTAAGAAGAAAAAGAGAAACAACCATTTATTGAGTGCCTGCTATGTGCCAGGCATGTCACAGTCTTCCCCTGAGGATTGTTGCATTCCCATTTTTCAGAGGAGAAATCCGAGGCTCCAAGTAATTAAAGTCTTTGCCGAAGCCCCTGCTGGTGATGGATGGAGTTGGCGTTTGGATGCGGATCTGTCTGACTCAAAGCCCTTGCTCTGCCCAGTCCATTTTACTGCCTCCGGCCTCAGTTCCATTTGCTTGACTTCAGCGAGGACCCAGCAGATCCACGACCCCACAGTTTTCTTGGGCTATTGAGACACCGCGAACATTGTCTTGTCTTTTGGAGTGGCCCTCCTGCTTTACTCTGGGTGCAGGTGATGGGAACTCCCTGTGCACACATCAGTTATTTCCAGATGCTGAGTGTGAAACTTTCAATCAAGTATTTCGGGGGAAGGCCACATCTGGAAACAGTTTTCCAGATGTTATAAACCACTTCGGCCAGTGATTGCCAGACTGCCGTCCAGGTGATGAGTACAGGACTCCCCCCTCCATGTGCGGAAGATGTTCTGGAGGGATGGAGGCCTGGGAAATTTGTAAGTACTGCGCCACATTCTTCCCTGGAAGGGCCATCAGGGACCTGCAGTCCCACACCTCCCAAAGCCAATGTTTCCTGATGGTTCAGAAGAATCTCTAAGCTGAAGAATAAGTGGCCCCATTTTCCTCATGCTCCCAAGTGCCATACCCTGAAAGGGGCGCTGAGGGATGGTCTCTGCAGCTGCAACTGTGTAGATAGACACATGTCCTCCACAGCTCAGGTTTAGGACTTGGTTTACAGGTTGCTTTCTTTTCCTCAGGCCTCTATAGAGAAAGCTCTGAATCCTAGAGCCGTCCCAGGAGGAAACAAACTGCAGAATCAAAGTTACTTGCTACTGGGAGACAGAGGAATGGAGCGTCCACTGTGGCATGATGTCCACATTAAGAAGTAGAATCGCCCTCCACGAGTGGCATGGCTCCCCATGACTCACACAGCTCTGTTTTAAGACAAAAATGACATAGGTAACTGAGTTCTATTCAAAGTTGATGATTTGTTCCACATCACACAACCTTTTGGTTTCAATCCCAGTGTTCGTTGCTGCTATTCATTGCCAACTGAAGTCAGCCTACTAAAAGGAAGCCACACAGCATCGGGCAAAAGTGGTAAAAGGCATAAATGTGGAAGTTAAACTGTCTGCATTCAAATCTATTGCTTTCTACCTGTGTGACTTGGGATGAGTTATCCTTAATCTATGTTAGCTTAAGTTTTCTCCCCTGAGGTAATACAACGGTAATACCAAACTTCATAGGGTTGTTGTGAGGATCTGAGTAGATGATGCATGTAAAGCACTTAGCACAATGTAAGTACCCAGTGAACATCATTATTGGGGTGGTGACTGTTGATGACCATTTTATTTTATTTTATTAAAAAATGTTTAAGGGGTGCCTGGGTGGCTCAGTTGGTTGACTGTCTGACTTTGGCTTAGGTCATGATCTCATGGTCTATGGGTTTGAGCCCCGTGTCGGGCTCTGTGCTGACAGCTCAGAGCCGGGAGCCTGCTTCCGATTCTGTGTCTCCCTCTCTCTCTGCCCCTCCCCTGGTCATGCTCTGTCTGTCTCTCTCTCTCAAAAATAAACATTAAAAAATTAAAAAAAAAGTTTAAATGTTTTTATTTATTTTTGAGAGAGAGACAGAGAGACAGAGCACGAGCAGGGGAGGGGCAGAGAGAGAGGGAGACACAGAATCAGAAGCAGACTCCCACCTCTGAGCTGTCAGCACAGAGCCCAATGCAGGACTCAAACCCACGAACCATGAGATCATGACCTGAGCCGAAGTCAGACCGTCAACCAACTGAGCCACCCAGGCGCCCCAATGACCATTTTTTTCCTAAGAAAATTTGATGAGTTCTGCTAGCCAGGAGGTGAATGGCAGGTGTTGGGGTCACTTGTGTTGAAATTCGAACAACTGGCTAGTGATTTGGTCCCTAGAAGAGAAAGGCTGACTTGGGAGGGGCTGAGATCTAGCTGATGATATTCACATTCACACTAGCAACTCAGTTTGTAACCTGGCCCAACCAGCCTGGTTCAAAACCAGCCTCTCCACAGGAATTTCACACATGCAAATGAGGATTTTGATGGTCCTTGTGAAATAACCTCTAGTTTAGTCTGCACAGTCCTGCCATTTGAGAGCCCAAGTCTTCAAGATGGGCCAGACTGACTGCACAATTGCTCCAGTCT
Source organism: Paguma larvata (assembly GCA_030068075.1). Classification (NCBI taxonomy): domain Eukaryota; kingdom Metazoa; phylum Chordata; class Mammalia; order Carnivora; family Viverridae; genus Paguma; species Paguma larvata. Next base: position 102,132,537 of record CM057826.1, read on the forward strand.
GATCCCAGCTTCAGGAACCACAGAGGCAACAGTTTTCAACCTTCCAGTCTGGGAGGATGCTCTCAGCATTACTGCTGAGGGAGAGAGCCCTGTGGTTATTTCTGAACGGAGGGAGCCAGACAACACTTAGGCCTAGGAAACAAAAACGATCCCCCATTAGCTCCTACTGTTTAATAATACGTTCAAGCAAAAATGTCAATTTGACCTTTATGAATGAGAATCCTAGGCCTATAAAGTTAGTAGGACCTTTTTAAGTTGTACCCATTTACAAAATTTTCTCCATACATTTAACATTTTGGGTCTCCTCTTATATGCCTGTAATTATGTACTTACCTCTTAAGGTGTTTTATTTTTATTTATTTTCTTTAATTTTTTTTTTTTTTAGGCAAGTGAAATAGTTGAACTCTAGGAAATATTTAAGTGCAATTTTGCTATATCTGGTACATCTGGATTATTTCAGTTTCAGGCAAAGATCCATTAACATCAAACAAAATAAAATTATGTTGTCTTCAAACTATATTTTTGACTAAAATTTCCACCTTAAAGCAAATGATGTTTATATACCTTGATACAGAGCAAACTCATTCCTACTCTGACTTCTTGGATGGTCTCTTTGAATTTACTTTTTTCTCCCTCTACCTCAGATGCGGGCCTGTCCCAATCGTCTGTCCTTGGTTCTCACTATGCTCAGTCATCTCTTTTGCTTTGCCTGTCACCTCTATTCAGGTACCATCCAAATAGTGACGCCAACAAAAAAAAAAAAAAAGGAGAGGGGAGCCTGTGTGGCTCAGTCAGTTAAGCGTCCGACTCCTGATTTCAACTCAGGCCATGATCTCATGGTTCGTGCTGACAGTGTGGAGCCTGCTTGGGATTCTCTCTCCTTCGCTGTCTGCCCCTCCTCCACTCTCTTGCTCTTGCTCTCTCCTTCTCTCAAATAAACTTAAAACATTTTTTTAAAGAAAAGAAAAAAAAAACAGGAAGAGGGTGATCCCTGCTTCAGGTGCATTGAGCTTGGGGAGCCCACAGAACATTCAGATAGAGAAGCCCAGCAGAAACAGGCAGAAGCAGGTTAAAGCCAAACCTTATTTCACCTTTCTCTTGCCTATAAGCATGCCTTGAAAAAGCTCCTGTTTTAATAAATCATGGCCCGTGTCTGTTTGCCAGAGAAGCTGACGAAGCAGGTTTGTTTCTCTAACTTTTTTTTTTTTAGCCTGTGGGGTCTCCCATTTCATGCTTCTGTTTATCCAAGTTTTATTTACAATATCCTAATAAATCTCTATGCTGTAGTATCATGTGGACATGAAGATGGTTTCAGGGGTTACCCATGAGTGCTGTAATGTTAGGAACCATATGGCAATGCTTTACTGTTGAGGACACAGGGATCTCACTGCATGAGACTAAGTCAGGTTTCTTGCTTTTGACTTAAGGAGAGTGCTTGAGACAGAAGACCAGATGGAGGCTAACGGAGGCCCTTCCAAATCCCTGGGCTAGGAACAGTGAAAAATGCCCGTGCAATTCCTTCCTCGCTTGGATGGTGACAAGTGGGATGCAAATTACTTCTATAATAAAAGCGTAAGTAAAAACTCTTGTCTAAATGTCCCTAAGTCTTACTGGCCTGCAGAAATAAATCAAGTCACATCAATGTAGTTCTTTAGCCCCGCTCTTAAAGCCTGCCCACACCACTTTGGGGAGCCCTCGGGACTGTCCTACATGGGTTAATATTTTGGTATCGTCCCATCTGAACATATATGTGGTGTATATTGTTTCATCATCTCTTTTTTCATTTAGTGTACTGTAACCCTCCTCTCCTATGGGTTAGATATTTTTTATAACATGATTTTTTTATGGTTATGTAGTATTTCATCATAGAGCTAATTTGCTTTAGCCATTCTTTTACTGTTGTACATTTGCTACCAATAATAAGTAATTCTGTGGTGAGTATCTTTGCACATATTTCTAATTATTGTCCTGAAATAATTCCTGGCCATGGAACTGCTTGGCCAAGTGCTTATCAGAAAGCGTTAACACTAGTATTGTTAATAAATAATGATATCTCCAGTACTGCCGAACGTTGGTCCAGTGGGAGACAATTCCTCTGGAGAGGGTTCTTGAAAACAAAAATGCAACATTTACAGCCTTTCAATAATGCATTTTAGGAGTGCCTGGGTGGCTCAGTGGGTTAAGCAACCAATTCTTGATCCTGTCTCAGGTGATGATCTCACGATTCATGACATCCAGCTCTGCATTGGCCTCTGCGCTGACAGCGAGGAGCCTGCTTGAGATTCTCTCTCTTCCTTCTTTCCTTGCCTCTCCCCTTCTCATGCACGCACACATGTTCTCTCTCTGTCTCAAAATAAATAAACTTGAAAAAAAATAATGCATTTTAAGGAACAAAAACCGTTCCAAATTTATCAGTAGAAAGGAACAATTTTGAATTTTTGAAAGCCCTTTATAAGCGGACATTTGTTTCCTAAAACTTAAATTAGATACAATATTTTTATGTAGGAGTGGTAGTATCTATTTAAAAGACAGTAATGGGAGTGCCGGGGTGGCTCAGTTGGTTGAGTGTCCGACTTTGGCTCAGGTCATGATCTGGCGGTCTGTGAGTTCGAGTTCCACGTCGGGCTCTGTACTGACAGCTCAGAGCCTGGAGCCTGCTCCAGATTCTGTGTCTCCCTCTCTCTCTGCTCCTCCCTGACGCATGCTCTGTCTCTCTCTGTCTCAAAAATAAATAAACATTAAAAATATTTAAAAACCTGTTTTTAATAATAATAAAAATAAAACACAATAATGTATACATTGTTTATTAGTGATATGTATCATCACCAAGTCATGCAAGTCTGCACAGATATTTTATACTTCACGTGAAAGCTCCGCCTCCCTGAGTTTGTTAATTTTCTACTATGGAGATTTTAAAGGTCCAGTGGTTTGTAAGGGACTAAATGGACAGTATGACTTGTATCCTTGACTAGATCCAAGTCACCAATACATTTTGACCAAATGTCTTGTTAAAGACACCACCAAGAGCAGAGCTTGGAAGCAAGTGTAGCCCCAACACCCCTGGCAGCCCCAGCGTTCTGTACTGTAATAACTCATCGGCAACAGGATGAAGTAGTTTATGTTCCAGACTTTGCCTCCTGGTATCTAGATTTTTATAGGTGTTTTGACTGAGGTGTAGAGGAGGCATTTTTTGGCCACTGATTTCTATTCCAGATTGCGGGATGTGAATAATTTGGTAAATTAACATCAATAGGTTAGACTGTTCTTTGTTACCAAAGGCCCCTGGGCTGCCTGTTCCACTGGATGGTCACATTAATTTGTAACCACATGAGGATGGCTGCTGGGCACACACGCCCAAGTTAAATTTCCTTTTGCAGGTTTTCCCCCTATTTTGGATATTCAGGTAGCCACTGAAGTCTGAGGCAGCTCTCTCTTGTGCATTCATAATTCTGACTAAACCTGGGGTTTCCAAAACTAATATCAGAGAGGAAAGATCCAAACCTTAGTGCTTTTGTGGCTTTTTTTTTCCTGGGGCCAGCTTTCGGCCATGTTTCCAATGATCAGTCTGTACCCCTAGTTATATACTAAATGCATAAACTGTATGTGCTGCAAATGATGTTTTTCTAGCCTGTCCATATAGCCTATTAAACTAGAGTTGGCAGTTTTCCATCCCTTAGGAGAAGCATTTGGCATAAATAATATTGTCATTTGGGAAGGCTAGACATGGTTTGAAGAAGTGACCTTGTATAAATATTGTCTGAGGTATGACTGAGGCTAAATTATAATACAGGGAGCTAGTATAGTCTGGGCTCTGGGCCCTCCTGGTAATGAAGTTGCTTCTTGTAGAAATGGAACTATTTGAATTGAAAATGTAATCAAATATATCAGATGCTGTTAAAAACACAGGAACCAGCCTATTTATAAACTCCCAGGGTCCAAAGGATGGCACTACAGTACTGGAGTTTCTTTGTCATTCAAATGGATTTGTCTTTTTAAGAGACAAAGTGTCCTGGAAAGTGCCTTTTGTCTTCACCACAGAACTTACCCCCAGTGTTGAGACTGCTGAACATGCCAGGCCTTTGTTGGTCGTCTGCCCACATGTGGGATGAGCAGAGGGCACAGACCACAGTGTCCCTGGCTGTTTGTGGGTGACTTGGTCAGTAACACAAATACAACCCCCAATGGCCAGTTACTTTCCATTCCCTTCCCATCATCCTTGTTTGGAATTTTATTTCTTTCTTTTTTTTTTTTTTTTTTAAAGAGATGGAAGCAGGTCTCTTTTTTTTTTTAATTTTTTTTTTTTTAGCGTTTATTTTTGAGAGACATGGAGACAGAGTATGAGCAGGGGAAGGGCAGAGAGAGAGGGAGACACAGAATCTGAAGCAGGCTCCAGGCCCCAAGCCGTCAGCACCGAGCCGTCAGCACCGAGCCGTCAGCACCGAGCCCGACGCGGGGCTCGAACTCACAGACCGTGAGATCATGACCTGAGCCGAAGTCGGCCGCTTAACCAACTGAGCCACCCAGGCGCCCCTGAAATTTCATTTCCTGAGGCACCTGGGTGACTCAGTCCATTTAGCATCTGATTTTGTTCGGCTCAAGTTGCGATCTCACAGTTCATGGGATCAAGCCCTGCGTCAGACTCTGCTCTGACAGCTTGGAGCCTGCTGGAGGTGCCCTCTCTTTCCCTCTCTCTCTATCCTTCCCCTGCTCTCTGCCTCTCTAAAAATAAATAAATACACTTTAAACAAAAAAGAATTTTATTTTCTCTTTCCTGCCCTATGTTACTCAAATGGCCTACTGATTATGCAAAACTCCTGCCCTTCAGTTTATCTTCATTTTATCAACTGATTTGCCAGATCTGTCTTTCAAAAGCATGATTTTATTTTCATCAATCCATTGATTTATTCATTTATTCTTTCCACAAATATTTATTTTATGTGGACCGTTTGTCAACCACGTAGCTCTCTGCTCTAAGATTTACAGTCTAATGGAGCAGACAGATATTTGACAAACAATCCCAGTACTGAACGGTGTGAGCATTCTGCAGGAATGAAGCAAGATTCTTTGGTAGTATAAAACAAAGACACTTTCTCTGGATGGAGGAGCAGGGGAGGCTCCTCTGAGGAAATGCTAATTAAGTTGCAGTGTGAGCATGTATAGATATAGATTTTAGCACGGCAAAGGAGTAAGCTGGAGAGTGGGACAGGAGGGCCCGGTGGAGTGTTTTCCTGAAAGAGGAGCAGGCCCTGGCAGGAGAAAGCACAGTGCCAGCTGAGGAATGGAGAGAATGCAGCTGTCGCTGGAATGTGGAGAATGAGGGCCACACCAGGAGGGCTCTGTAAGTCATGTTAAGGATTATGGCCTGTGTCTACTAGTTGTGGGAAATCACTGTAAAGCATGTAAGCAGGCTGTGATTGGATAAGAATGGCATTGAGAAAAGGCCACTTGGGCCACAGTGGGGGAATTGATTGGCAGTGACCAAAGAGATCAGAAAGGAGAGATAACAATGAACCCAGGCATCACCAGTGGAGATGAGAATTAGACAGGTTTGAACATTATTTATGTGGGGGGAAAAAAGACACAGTGTTTGATGATAGATTGGACATAAGGGAGAGGACATCACTGAGGATGACTGTGAGGTTACAGTGTGTGTAGCTGCAGTGGTTGGGCTGCCATTTACTGAGCGGGAGATTACTGAAAAAGAGTACTAGAATCATGAGCAAAGACCTGGAATTAGGAGCAAACGTGATGATTTTCAAGGAATCCCAAGGAGGAGAGCAGTTGGAGGTGAAAACGCAGAGATGCGATTAGGGAAGCTGGCAGACTAGACCATGTAGTCCTTGTAGTCCACTGAAAAAGGATTTTAGCTTTTAACTGAGTGATATGAGAAGTTCTTGGCGCGTTGCTTTATGTTTTTGTTTTGTTTGTACTTTTAGAGAGTGTGTATGCAATTTGCGGAGGGGCAGAGGGAGAGAGAGAAAATCTCATGCAGGCTCCGCACCAAGCACAGAGCCTGACATGGCACTCCATCTCATGATTGTGAGATCATGACCGGAGACTAAATCAAGAGTTGGATGCTTAACCGCATGAGCTACCCAGGCACCCCTGTAGGAGGGTTTCGATCAGAGGAATTACGTGGTCTGACTGAGACTTTTGAAAGATTATTGTGACTGCTCTATGGAGAAAAGACTCCAGGGAGATAAGGTCAACATCAAGGACATCAGCTGGGTAATAATTACAATAATCCAAGTGGAAGACGGCAGTGGTGGTGACATACTTACATCAGGGTGGTAGCTGAGAAGAAATGGTTACAACCTGGATAGATTTTTAATATAGAACCAGCAGAATTTTCTGGCGCATTGATGTAGACAAGAAAGAGAGAGAAGAGCGAATGATGACACCAAGATTTTTGGCTTGAGCTACTGGAAAGATGGATTGCCATTCACAAACATGCAGAAGATGGCTAGAAATTTAGGAGTTAGGTTTTGAATATTATGTTTGAGATCCTTTTTAGATATCCATGTGGAAAGATTAAGTAGGCTGATGGACATATGCTCTAAAGATCAAAGGAGAGATACAGCCTAAAAATATAAATTTGGTTATGTTTGTGGTGTAGATAAATGATACTCAAACTCATGAGAAAGGATGAGTTCACTAGAGGAGAAAGGATAATTAGAGAAGAAATGAAAATATTTAGAAACTAAGCATAAATAAGAAAAATCTAGTCAATGATCAAGGTTGTTATCACCAGGAATAAGACATACCAACATTATATACCCCTTGATATGGTATGCACTGAGAAGAGTATAACATCACTTCTGCAGTACTTTTGCCCCAAAATGCATAATCTCACTCTAACCATGAGAAAATAGCAGACATCCAAATTGAGAGACATCCTACAAAATAACTGACCAACATTCTTCAAAAGGTCAAGGTCATGAAAGACAATGAATCAGAAACTCACAGATTAAAGAAACTAAAAAGGCATGACAAGTAAATACAATGTGAGATCCCAGATTGGATCCTGGAACAGGAAAAGGATATTAATGGAAAAACTGTTGAAATTCAAATAAAGACTGTAGTTCAGTTAACGGTATTGTACCAATGGTATTTTCCTGGTTTGGATCATTGCACTATGGTCATATAAAATGTAAACGTTAAGAGAAGCTGGTTTAAAGAAATGGGTGAACGTTCTGTTTTATTTTTTGCAAAACTTGTCTATAAGTCTAAAATTATTCCAAAAGAAAAAGTTTTTAAAAAATTGTATTTATGGCTTTTAAGCATGTACCCCCCAAGAATGTGGCTACCTCATTTCCAGTCTTTCTAGCTTGGCATAGAGATGCTGGAGACATAGGCAGGACCACCCAAAGGGATCCTTAGACCATGTTAAAGACTTTGGACTTTTCCCTAAGAGCCAATGAAGGATTAGGCTGGGAATCTGGAGGAAGATGGGAAACTAGACATGTTTGTTTTAGGCAAAAAGAGACAAGAAAACAGAATAAATACTGGGTTAGGCCCGGATTTAGGCAAACACCCAGTTACTCTCAATTATTCATCCTGTTCTCCAAACAGAATTGACCATGAGTTAGTTCATGACTCACAAGGGTGTTAGCACATTGTAACGTCTGGCTGGGAAGATTGCTTAAATCCCAAAGGATTATCCTTGTGGAGCCTTGTAAGCATCCTGTTTTCTCCTGACACTCCTACAGTGCAGGCAGAACTGTAGAGGGAGTTTTAAGCTTGTAAGTCTGAAAGGTAAGTTGTGTGTGCATTACATCTGACCTTCCCTGTCCAGAATGTTTCCAGAGCAAAGCTGGATTGAGATACCAACGTACAGTAAATGAGGAAGTGATCATTAGGAATGGGGCGAGAGACTCTTCCTGCACCCCCTTCTCTGCCAGCTCTGCTGGGGGAGAGGGTCACAGTGAGGTGAGGCGGGGCAGGAGGATTAGAGAGTCCATCACATCAAAGTTCCCAAGGGTGTTGTGGACCAGTTGGAGATGGTGACTGAGAAGTACTAATTAGAAAATTACATATTAAGTAGTAGCCTGGGGGAAATTACAGAAGTGGTTCATACAGAGGACAGAAAGGTTCCCTGAAGCTGAGGAGTTTTTGCCTCTGCTCAAAGAAAGGGTGAACCATTGAGAAACATGTGCTCTTTAATCTGCCTGCTGTCCTGTTTCCTAGGCCTAGGGTAAGATCACCTCGGCACCTTCACTATTACCAACCTACCTCATTGCCTGGCCTGGCAGGAAACTGCATGTCAGCACCAATGGCTAGATCTCCTCTTGGAAACTCTGAAATCGTGAAATCCAATACCCTAAGGCTTAGATCCTACAGAATGCTATTATTAATGGTAGCTGTCAATTTCTGAATACTTACTACATGCTAGGTTCTTTATATAATTGCTCCTAATGCTTCCAGAAACCCTTCAAAGTCGTCATTATCATCCCCATATGACAAGGTATCTGACTGGTGAGGAAATAGAGACTTAGCTTGTCTGAGGTTATACAACTAGTGAGTAACTGAGCTAGGATTTGAACCCAGGCCTGGCTTCCTACAGAATCCCAGAGCTCTCCACTAAAATTAATGCCTTCCTAATATTGAATGAACCCATGGAGCCAGGAGTAAGTTATGCCTGGGAGAACATTAGTGACTCGGGGAAGTGCAGTGACTGGCACTGACCCAATTTTATAGACATATACCAATGTGCAGGATTTCAGGAAGTTTCACTAGGGATGTGAAATCAGCAGCCCATGACTCATCGGGCCAAATTCGGGGGAGGCTGCCTGATAGTGAGGCTGCAGAGAGTTTACAGTAACTAAGGTCTGTGAAGAGTGAGGGGGAAGGGCATGAAGAGTCACAACCAGCACACCTGGAATCCTGATGTTGGAAACTCATGAGGATGCTCCGTCAGTGTTGGCCTGGAGCTCCGTTTCTGGCTTAAATTTGGGTGGCTTACCAAGCCTCTCATGTTGAGAGTTTGACACTGAGCAAGGTCCAGGGTTCGAGCTGGCTCTTTGCCACAGGCTTGACATGCGAAGAGGGGCAGAGAAGCTTCTTCCTCAACATCACAGTCTGTCATCTGCCCTGAGTGTCCCCCACACAAAAAGGTAGCCAGGCCTCAACCCTACTTTCTAGAAAGAACCCCTTTGATGCAGAATTATGGAGGAGTCTGGGCCCACAAAAGACATTATACATAACAGGCTACCATGTTGACAATATAGATATGCTATTAGCTATTTTCATTAAGTTCAAGCAATAGGGCAAGAGCATTTTGGGTGTTGGGAACATTTTAAGAAGTCAGTGTTTTCCAGAAAAGGTAAAGAAGAAAAAGAAAAGAAAAGGCATCTCCTCATCATGGGTATTGAGGACACAGAGTAAAGCATGAACTCTGCAGCACCACTTAAAAGATCCAACCCCTGCCTTTTCCTTATTCTATCTTCCACTGTTGCTTTCCTCAGCCTTTGTTCCAGTTATATTATTCTCTTGTTGGTCTGCTTTTACATGTTTCTGTCTCCCTGGCATAGCCCCTGCCTGATTCCTCTCCCTGCTTCCTATCACCTCAGTTGCTCCTACTTGTCCTTCATTACTCAGCTCAGTGTCCCCCTCCACTGCCACCCCAACCAGGGATATCTTCCTTGCTTACCTAAACTACTTCCAGCTGTAAACTAGACTTCTCTACACAAATGTCCCACTGGCTCCTCCTAGTGAATAGACCTGCACTTCCACGTGGGATCCTTATCATTTCAGGGTCTCCAATGATGATCTTTGATGCTTCTCTCCCCATCTACTTTATTCAGTCACCCAGTAAGTCCTGTCTGTTCAGATAACAGTAAGATTGAGCCCTTAATATACATTAGGCATTGTCAAAAGTACTATACATGTGTGAACTCACTTAAGCTTCGGACAACAACACTATAAAATGGGTCCTATCATACTGTTGCTTTATAGATGAGAAAATTGAGGCAAAAGACCGTAAGTAGTTTGCCTAAAATCACACAGCTAAAAAGTGATGGAACCAGGATTTTAACTCCAAAGCCTTATCTCCTAAATATGTCTCAGTTCCCACAGACAACCATAATCTCATTTCCCCCTGCAATCTATCCTCATAATGCAGTTAGAATAATTTTTCTGAGTGAACCCTTCTTAAAACCTTCCAACTTCTTATTCCCCTCCAGACAGACCCCATATGTCTTAGGCAACAGAAAAGACACTTCTCCCGTATGCCCCTGCCCACCTTCTAGCCTTATCTCATGCCACACCTCACTTCAACTCTTGGGTCCAGGACTTCCTGTCTGTGAGCACTATGGCCTCCTCTTCTCTCTGCATGGCCACACTCTCTTCACCCTCAGATCTCAGCTTGGATGTCACTTTTTCAGCAAGCTCTCCCTGGTCCCTGACTCCTTGGCTCTGCCTGCCATCCAATGTTTACCTCTTTGCAACATCCTACCCTTACAGAGTTTGCTCCCTTCCTCTGTCTCCTGCATTAGCTGTAGGCTCTCTGAATGCAGATATTGGGTCTTCTTTTCAGAGAATCCCCCAGGAAGAGCAAATTATTCAACAAATGTTTGCTAAATGAAGGAATAAGGGTATCAAATTTCTGACCTGGCTGATTGTACAAATGTCCCTATCCCTATGTCTTCCCAATTATATTACATGCAAAATTGCCAGACTTGTGAGTGAAGATAGTATTAAAGTGCAGATGACATGGAAGAGAGGACCACAAAGAGAAACAACCACTTTTCCCTTGATACATCAACTTCCACTTCCCAGGGGCATACGGAAGCCTTCTTGGGACTTTTTGCTTGAGAGTCTGGCTTTAAATCATTTGCCCTGCCTGTATCCACCAATCAGAGGGCTGTGTGAGAGCTCAGGCTACCTGCAGTTCCTTCCAGGTGTCATCACTACTCATTTATTGCCTTTTGGACTTGGACATAGCTCTACAAAGCCTCACTTTACTCATTTGGAGAAGACTACCTGGGCTTCAGTTTGGGGAAGTATAACAAATAAGATGCCCTGATTAACCCTTCCAACTGAAATGAAATAAGACAAAAAGCAAGTTTTTTGGTTTTGTTTTTTAAACCACATTGTTAAAAAGTCCTAAAAGTAAAGAATCAGGGGATTCCAGGGCACCCGGGTGGCTCAGTAGGTTTAGCTTCCAACTCTTGATCTCAGATCAGGTCATGATGCCACAAATCAGGAGATCGAACCCCGTGTCAGGCTCTGTGCTGACAAGGCATAATCCCTGCTTGGGATTCTCGCTCTCTCCCTCTCTCTCTGCCCCTCTCCTGTTAGCGTGCACTCTGTCTCTCTCAAAATAGCAAAATAAACTAAAAGAAAAAAAAAAAAAAAGAATCTTGAATCCCCAAAATGAGGTAAGAGCAGGAACTCAAAAGTAACTGAAGAACAAGGCGATTTTCATTCTGAGGTTTTTGCCTCCGCCAGGAAACTTGAACTTCTATTTTGATGGATGTGCAGGACTTGAGAGATAGGAGATAAAGCCTTGAACTTGCCCAAAGTGGAGACTGAATAAGACATGAACCGGAACCCAAGCGCCTGAACCAGAAAACAACTCTGCTACACAGAAGGGGAGATCAAGGAGATTTGCTTATATTGACCTAGCCACTGGGTGGAGGGATATAACATCTCCTCCCCCAAGATTATATAACCATAACTGAGCCCTCATAAGGAGTTTTCAGTCTGAATTCATGCCACCTGAGTGGTCAAAAAATGTTGTGTGAAGAAGCAACTTAAAGTAGTACCAGAATAGTGCCCCAGGAGACTGGCAGAGTAACTTGAATCTTCTTGAAGGGAATTCCAACTCAAGCCTTTAACATTTTTTTTCACATAAAGTTACAAGGAAAATGAAAAACTTGTGATAAAAATAAAACTCAAAAACGTCCTAGGAAAACAGTACACTATGAATGAAAACAAGAAGAAAAAAAGAGCAGAAGTGAAATTGCAATTATAAAAATATCTCAAGAAGAGATTATGAACAACTTTATACCAATGAATTTGAAAACTTAGATGGAATAGATTGAATCATAGAAAAATATAACTCAGAAAAACTGACCCAAAAAGTAGAAAATCTGAATAGTCCTATATTACTGGGTTTTTTTTGAATAGCCCTACCTTAGTTAAAAAAGAAAAAACATAATTAGTAATTTATAAGTTTTCCACACACACACAAAACAATAAACCAAAACAAAGAGCCAGCAGGCTCAAATGACTCAGAAAAGTATTTGATAAATTTTAACAGCTAGTCATGATTTAAAACAAACAAACAAACAAAAACAAACAATTACAGGTAAAAAGGAGATGTATTTAACCTGGAAAACAGTATCCACAAAAATTTCTACAGAAAATATTTAATTTAAAAAGAAATACTGAAAATGTTCTTTATTTTATTTTATTTTATTTTATTTTATTTTATTTTATACAATCTACTTCCCAACATGGAGCTCAAACTCATGAACCCAAGATCAAGGGCTCCAACTGAGCCAACCAGGTGTCCTAAGCATTGAAAATGTTCCACTTAAGATAAAAAAAAACGAAGTCCATTAAACATCCAGTATTTTATTGGAATCCCTAGTCAATGCAGTGACTAGAAAATTAGAAAAGATAAGATAGGGGGAAAAATAACATCGTTTGCATAGCTAGTGCTTAAAAATTTAAATGGAAAGAAAAGCTTTGAACACTCAAAAGGATCTACAGATTGAGGATGAATAAGTAAGTTTACAGAAAGACTGGATGCAAGAGCAATAAATGAACAGTCCATCACATTCATCATCAGTGCTCAATTAAAGAAAAAGTATTTTAAAGAAAATAATAATCCATGGAAACCCCAAACATACGTAGGAACAAATCTAAGAAGAAAATGTGAAACTGCTTTGTGAAGAAAATTATAGCACTGTATTGGAAGGTTGAAGAAGATCTAATAAATGGAGCCAGGTAGCAGATTTTTCAACAGGAAGCCTCAATAGCTTAAATATTGCTAAATATAGAGATTCAAATGAATTCCAGTCAGTATTCTCCAGAGATTTTCCTGGGTCTTGACAAACTGATACTAGAATTTTTATGAAAGAGTAGAAGGGCTAGAATAGCCAGTACTCTTGGGAAGATGAAGAGAAGCTGGGAAATTTGTCCTACCAGATACCAAGACCTAATTAAGCTACAGGAATTAAGTCAATGTGGTATTGGTGCAAGGACAGACAAACAGATCAGTGGAACAGAATAGAGGGCTTGAAACAAACACGGACATGTGGAAACGTGAATTAAGACAAAGCAGCCATTGTACATAGCATGGAAAGAAGTAAATGGTGTGGGGACAATTGGTTATTCATATGGAAAAACTTGAAGTTAAATCCCAATTTACACCATACACAAATAGCAAGGTCAAGTGCAATAAAGACTTACATATGACAAAGGTGTAAACCTTTAGAAGACAAATTAGAAGAATATCTGCGATACTCTAGAGTGAAGAAGGATTTCTTTAAGCCAAATACAAAAGCATAGACTATAAAATAAATATTGAAAAATTCAAATCTGGTAAATGTCTGTTGTCAAAAAGCATCGTATGGAGAGTAGAAAGAAAAGTCATACAGATGAAGATATCTCAACACATAAAATCAATAATCAAGAAGACTAGTACCCAGAATATATTAAAATTTCATATAAATCAATAAGAAAAAGACAATACAATCCAGTAGGAAAATGGACAAAAACACGTACTTTATGAGAGAGGGGTTCAGCCTTATTAATGCTCATCCTTTTTATTAATCTGGGAAATACATATTAAAATTATAATTTCCGGGGCACCTGAGTGCCTCAGCTGGTTAGGCATCTGACTCTTGATCTCATCTCAGGTCTTGGTCTCAGGGTTGTAGGTTCAAGTCCCACGCTTGGTTAGGCTCCTCATTGGGTGTGAGGCGCACTTTAAACACACACACACACACCCCATCTGATAAATCCAGAGGTTGGCCAATCTGTAATGAAATCTCTCACCCACTTTTGGCAGGAATGTAGCTTGGTATAAGCATCTCAAAAACACGTTGGCATTATCTAGTAAAGTTAAAATGTGCTTATCCTAAACTCATCCATTATATTTCTGAGCATGCAGTCTAGGGACATTCTTACTATGTGCAGTGAAAGACATGTAGAAGAATGTACAAGCAGGATTGTTCATAATAGCTCTGATTCATAACACTCCAAATATCCATAAAGAATAGAATATATTGTGGGTTTTTTTTTATACAAAGGAAAATTGTATAAAATTACACAGCAGAGAAAATGATCGAGCTACATTTACATGTAGCAACATGGATGAATCTTTAAAAACATAATGATGGGGGCGCCTGGGTGGCTCAGTCGGTTGAGCGGCCGACTTCGGCTCAGGTCATGATCTCACGGTCTGTGAGTTCGGGCCCCGCGTCGGGCTCTGTGCTGACAGCTTGGAGCCTGGAGCCTGCTTCGGATTCTGTGTCTCCCTCTCTCTCTGCCCTTCCCCTGCTCACGCTCTGTCTCTGTGTCTCTCGAAAATAAATAAATGTTAAAAAAAAAAATAAAAACAAAAATAAAAACATAATGATGATTGAAAGAAATAAGCTACTAAGACTACTATAAGAAGTATGATTCCATTTACATAAAGAACAAAATTGGCAAAACGAAGTATTATACTCTGAGAGATGCATACATAGTTGATAAACTATAAAGAAAAGAAAGGCTATGATTAATACAGAATTCAGATGCTATTTTTCTTGCAGGGAAGAGAGGGTGGTATCATTGGAGAGAGGCCCACAGAAACTTCTAGAATACTGGAAATATGCTGTTTCTTATCCTGGACAGTGGTAACACTTTCTATTATTTTGCAAATTTTACTGATAAAATGTATTCATTTAAAAATAATTATTCTGCAATTAAATGAAAAGTCTGGTTTGTGCTATTATGGCAAAGGTTGAATGACACAAGGTTCATAAAGTGCTAGGCATCTAAGAAGCCTTCAATATGATATGTGTCTGAATTTTAAAAATAGAATAAAATGACCCTTCTCTGAGACCTGGAGGTGAGACAAGAAGGCATAGGGGAGTGGGCTGGGGATACCAGGATAGATTCTTATGGACCCCAAGTAAGGATGCAGAGACTTGGACTTTGGCTGGAGCTGATCCAAACCTTGAGAAATCTGCCAAGCAAAGCAGGCAGACACATTCCAGAAGATGGCATGTTTACAGCTTCTTGGCCCAACACCACTGCCATAAAAGCAGCCAGCCCAAAAATCTTTCTTCTTATCCACAGATGAGCCCCAGGACATTATACCTTTTCTGGGAGGGAATAATGTTTCCTAAGAGAAGTTGAGCCTCACTCACCATGTCTCCTCTCCACCCACCAGCCATGCAGAGGTTTAGCAGAGAATGATGTGGCTCTCAGACAGTGCTTATCTGCCTCACCCCCCCCCCCCCGTGGGCCGAGGGTCTCAAACACACTGGTTGGAGGCCAGCTCTTCCTGGGGGGCCTTCAGGGTCTTTTAACAAACGTTAATTGAACATCCGCTAACTGCAAGACACTTTACCAGACACGTGGTGTTACGGGTTGAATTGTGTCTCCCCCAAAATATGTAAAAGTCCTAATTCCCAGTGCTTGTAATGTGACTTTGTTTGGAAATAAGGTGTTTGCAGATGATCTAGTGGGCCCTAGTCCAAAGTGACAGTTTCCTTATGAAAGGGAAATAGGGACACAGGCACAAAGGAAAAAGGCCATGTGAAGATGAGCATTTTCCTGCCACAAGCTAAGGAACTACCAGAAGCCAGGAGAAAGGCCTGGAACAGATCCTCCAGTAGTGCCTTAGCACCGCCCACACCTCCACCTCACATTTCAGCTCGTAGAACTGTGACGCCATATATTTCTGTGTTTTAAGCCATTTGGTCATGGAAGTGAGAAAGATATAACTCCCTGCCCTCAAGGAGCTTACTGTCTCCTAGGGCATGTGAAACCACTTGTATTTCAAGCAGAATGAAATAAATAAAAAGGCGAAAAGGCA
Organism: Paguma larvata; assembly: GCA_030068075.1. Lineage (NCBI taxonomy): Eukaryota > Metazoa > Chordata > Mammalia > Carnivora > Viverridae > Paguma > Paguma larvata. The sequence goes on from CM057826.1 coordinate 102,148,573, forward strand.
AAAGAAGCCTCTGGCTGTATAGGCTAGAGGGTGAGGTGTTCTAACTACAGAGGACAATACACAGTTTCACACGGTCATTTATTTATCCTTTCTTCCACATATTCATTTATTCACAAGGGCTGTAGGATGTATTGAATAAGGGTTCAGGCTTTGAGTTCGTATTTCAAGTCGGGTGGTTCCTAGGTGTATGATACCAGGAAAGTTTCTCTCATTTATAAAATGAGGATAATCACACCTACCTGACAGTGCCTGACACATAGTAACTGTTCCATAAAAGCAGACAACTCTTGGCAGCATCACTATTCATCCAACTGAAGTTTACTGTGTCTCCTGTGAGCCAGACAGCATGTTAGGGATACAAAAATAAGACAATAGTTCCTGCCTTCTCTGAGATCACAGGCTAGCTCCTTCCTGGCTTGGAGACAGATACAAAAGCAAACAGTTACAACATAATAGGATAAGTACCCATAGAGCTAGGCATTAAGGGAGAGCCAAGTTGGGAGTGTCTTGTCCTAAATGAGGTAGGGATGAAGGTGGAGGCAGAGAAGAGGTAATGCTTGAGATAAGTTTTGAAGGATGAGTAAGAGTTTGTTGGGGAGAGAGCCATTCCAAGGAGTGGGAAGGAATGTGTACACAGCAACAGAAACAGGAGAGAAGAGGTGACATTTGGAGAAGTTTGGGCAAACAGTTTGGTGCAGCTGAAACACAGGATCCTGGGTGAGGAGAATCTTGGGAAGATGGGCCAGGGTCGTGTTCTGAGAAGTTTGGACTTTATCTAAAAGCAATGAAAGCTTTTGAGTTTTTGAAATAATGGATGGTAAGCAAGGGAGTGACACGGTAAGACTTGCTTTTCGATGTTTTGCTCTAGGGTTAATGTGGACGTGGGTAAAGGGGCAGGGGATCCTGTCAGGAGGTGATCACATTAGTCAAGACCACAGACTCCGAACACTAGGACTGAGTCAGTGGTGGTGGGGTAGACTCGGGAAACAGAAGATAGTTTAACTGACATCTGTGATGCCTGGCAGCTGCCCAGCATTTCCCAAACACCCTTCCCATGATTGGGGAATTTCCCAGCTGATGTGTCCATTCTCCTCGAAGAAGCCAGAAACTCACTCTCCCAGTGTCCCTGTCAGATGGGGTGCATGCATATAATCTGGCCTCTGCCCATCAGGACTTTGTTTTGGGAAAGAGGGTTGCGAAAAAGTAGATAGCACACGGAATCCATTCTGACGAGGATAGTGGGGGAACCCTGCAGTCACTCCCCCCACCCAGGGCTTTGCCTGTGATGCACCGTGCGCCAGCGGGGTGTCTGCTCAGCAGCCTGGCTCCACGGCCTTCCTGAAGATTCTCTGTGCTACCTAACAACTTAACAGATTTTTTTTGTTTTGTTTTTTGTTTTGCTTAAACCAGCTAAAGTGGCTCTATTACCTGTAACTAAGAACACAATCTGATATAAATAGAAATGACAAGATTTGGCGATAGATGGGGGGTGAGAGGGAACATGAAATCTACAACGATGCCCAGATCTCCGTGTTCGATGCCTGGCTGAACTATGATGCGGTTAATTAAGCTTGAGAATGAGGAGGGAAGAGCAGCTGGGGGAAGAGAGCGGGAAGTAATAACGAGCTCAGTTTTCAACATGCTGCGTTTGAGTTTCCTTTGGGACATACGGGTCATAGACATATGCATGAGGTCTATGGGTCTGGAGATCAGTAAGGAAGTTTAAATATGAATTTTAGGCTTGTTAGAATATCTTTATCATTAAATCAATATTAGTCAAACACTTAAAATGTTAGTCAGTGGGGAAACAAATGTAAATAAGACAAGAGCCCTGCTCTCATAAAATGTATCATTCAATAGGATAAATCATAAATAAATAAACAGGTAAATAGAAAATGTGATTTGGGGGTGATATGTGCTATAAAGAAGAGTGGAATGAGGAGACAAGAGTGATGGTTGGAGGTGGGGTTGGGACAACTACTTTAAAAGTGTGTCCAGGGAAGTTGTCTCTGTGGAGTGACATTTAAATAGAATTAGGGAGTGAGCTCTAAAAAGGTGCAGGGATAAGGAAAAGCAATCTAGGCAAAGGGAATAGCAAAAGCAAAGGGGTAATAAGCTTAGAGTGTTTAAGGAGCAGCAAGAAGGCCAATACGCCTAGAGTGAAAAGAGCAAGAGGAGAGCGGTAGACGTGCAAGATGACCTTGCAGAGAGGTGGAAGGAACCAGACCATGCAGTGTCTATACAATTGACCATGATGAGGAATTTTTATCTCATTCTGAGTTTGATGAGAAGCCATTAGAGGGTTCTGAGCAGGGAGAGAAATGATGTGATTCTTGCTTTTAAAGATCACAATTGCCGCGTGGCGTAGTATCTTTGAGGGAACAATAGTAGAAGAAAACAGACCAGGCAGGAGGCTAGGGCAGTAATCCAGGCAGGAGACGGTGGTGGCTTAGACAGAAGAAGTGATGGGGATGGCAGGTGGTGAGAAACGGTTAAATGCTGGGTATCTTTAGAAGGGACAACCCATAGGAATTGTCAGTGGGATTGCTGTGGATGTTAGGGAGAGAGAAATCTTGGAGATTGACTCCCATGTTGTAGGCCTGTGGAACTAGGTGAACAGTGGTGTGCTTCATTTATTTTTTTAGGTTTATTGATTTGTTTTGAGAGAGAGAGCACATGCAGGCATGAGTGGGGGATGGGCAGAGAGAGCAGGGAAAGAGAAAATCCCAAGCAGGCTCTGCACTGTCAGTGCAGAGCCCGATGCGGGGCTCGAACTCACGATCCATGAGATCATGACCTGAGCCCCAAATCAAGAGTCGGATGCTTAACCGACTAAGCCACCCAGGCGCCCAAGTGGTATGCTTTAATGAGGTGTGGGGGGGATGAAAGCTGTTTGGGAGTGGTGGTAGAAATAAAATATTTTGGTTTGAAAGTAAGTTAGAGATGTCTATTAGACACCAAAACAGAAAGGTTGGGGCAAGATTGATCAATTTGGACGTCATTCTCTCAGAGACAGTATTTAGCCATCTCCCTTCCCTTCCCTCCCCCATAAATCCGTTCTCAAATCCCCCCTGCAGCCTCAGGGAAGCTTCCTGTCATGGGTGACTTATGGGAGGAATCTTTATCTTTCCTCTCTGGCACAAGTCTTTCCCCAGGAGGTCTGTGCTGAGCCTACCACAAGTAAAATCTAGAAAATAGAAAAAGCAGAAAACCAAGGCAAGACATTTTAAAGAAAAGGACATTGTATTGCAGTGCATTATGCATTTAAAAATTGTAAGTTGATTGATTATATATGTGTGCTACATGTTTTAAGATTTAAACTTCTGTAAAGCAGCAGTTGTTCTGTTTTGTGTTTTCTTGGGAGGCAGTTTAGAGAAGCGGTTAAGATCACTGGCCTTGGATTCCTACTCCTTAGGTCCAATCTAGAGATGTGTAATTTTGGTCTAGTTATTAAATCTCTCAGCACTTCGGTATCCTCATATGTGAAACAAAGGTTGTAATAGAACTACCATTTTAGGGCTATTGTAGAGATTAAATGACTGAGTGTGAGTAAAACCCTTAGGATGGTGCCCGTGTTGAACGAACTCAATAACCACTGGCTGTTAGTACATATTATGCGTTCTATAGGAACATAGCATATTGTAGATCCCATTTAGGAAATGCTCAAGTAGAGGCTAAAACACTCCTGTAAGAATGTTTTAGGAGGAACACCTTATTGGGAGAGGGATAGATTCTGGATCTAAAACCTTCTAATTTTGGATTCTTTTCCATTCTAGGAAGTAACTCCTGTGCTGGCTAGGAGTACGGTACGTTGACTGACCATGTGACAAAGTGTGAGGCTGGTGAAAACCGGGAACTTCCTGGTTTCCTTTAGATGCTATCATTTTTCTCGAGATGCTTACTTTTATCCCAGATGCCAGAGGATCTACTGTGCTTTTTGCTTAACTGCATTCCCTCCATCTGTACTCCTCCTATGCAGACTCCCAATTCTTTAGGTGAGAGTCTGCTAGCCAGCTGACCACAAGGATTAGTCCTTCATCATGCCTTGTGGGCGGTATTCACATTTTAGCACAGGCCACTAGACAAATTTGCAGAGGTGAGTAGTGATGGACACACTAAGTGAGGGAGGGGATTGCAGAACCTGCACTGGACACTGTAGTGGGATTTAGACAGTTGCATGTCCCTGTGGCCCATCCTACTGGAGCCCTGGGAAAAGTTATTCTAGAAGGAACTAAATGTATCTAAAATCTAAGCTCCGGAGAAGAGGAAATGAAGTTTGTACACCAACGGTTGTCGCCATGCTTACATATAGCGCCGGACTCTGCGTTCTCTGGAGAGAACGGATAAGATCTTTAAGTCTACGAACAAAGACAGTAAAACTCGTTTGCAGCTGTGTTTAAGTGTTGTGTTGCTATTCTGAAGTAGGCGCCATGTCCCTGCACTGCTTCAGAAAATCCAGCTCAACCAAAGTATGTGGTTTGCATTAACACACACACACACACACACACACACACACACACACACACACACACACAAGAACCTAACCATTACAGTGTCAGCTCCAGGTGGTTATTTTCATTTGGGGGGGGGGGCGTATTAAATGTTTAATATCTTTAATAATTCTATTACTTCTAAATCCTTCCACAAAGGGCAGTACAGTTCTCCAGTTTATTGCAAACATTTCTTTAAAAAAAAAGCCAAACTTAATGTTAAAGCTCTAATACAAATTTTTAGTTATTGGCACTATACTAAAAGCCAAATATTGTGCTTGTTTACAACAAGGACAATATTTCACTGAGGAATATATCCAACACATTTTTGCCTGTATATATCTACATCCGATGGTGGTATTTTATAGGCTAATTTAAGAACAAATGCAAATTTTAAAAAATTAATGACAGCCATGTTTTGCTCAGGAATACTATTGTGTACATACCACATAGGTTGTCTTTACATTGGACACTGGTTTGCCAAACTTCAATGGCAAAACACTAAGTTGTGAGTTTGGTATTGTCCCTCTAGCTGTTTCTTGCTGCCCCAGAGAATCTGGCCGTGAGTGATGTTGACAAACTACCATGTTGCCACCATTTCCCTTCTTACAGGTGACTCCATTGTGATAGAATATTCACATCCTTAAGATGCAAATCCTAGCAAAAAGCCTCCCACAAGTCAACATGTTCTGTTTGATAAATTCTGTTGCTTCTTCAATTATGTTGTGGATTTTAGGTGCCGCCTTATTTGCTCATTTCTCAATCTGTCTTTTCACTCTATTTGCATCTCTTTCAGCTCTCTTCTGGTCACTCTGCACACAGCCACCGTGACTGGCCATCTGAAGAAAAGGAAAGCCGCCACCCACTGCAGTTGCTGCAAGCTTTCCAAATCTCTGGAACAAAAATCCACGTACACCAGCCAGTCACTCCACCCATTACAGTCTGGGTGGCTACTGAATATTTTTCTACCACGCGTCCAGAACTGTGGCCAAACACTTGATTCTTCTTGCATACTCCTTTAAATCCAATCCTTCGTAAGACTCATCACCGCTTTAATTCTCTCGAGGAGGGGGGTTCCAGGTCGTCCATGATACTGCCGGCCCAGGTGGTTCCTTTCAGATGTAACTGAGCCAACCATCACTCTCTCCTCTGGCCCTCCCTTACTGATACTGAGGAGTGTGGTCCTTGTCCAGGTATTTAACAGAAGGTCTCACGAGGGGAAATGCTAACACTTTCACTGGGTCTTTGCATAACCAAGTGAGCAACCAAATAAAAGCTCTTCCTAAAAGGACATAACAGCCAAATGTCATGGGTGATTCCAGATTGGATCCTGAATTAAAAAAAAAAAAGAGAGAGAACTGTCAAAGATATTTTGGAACAATTGAAGACAGTTGACTATGGATTGTATATTAATTAGATCCTCATTATTCAGAATGTGGGGCCACTGACCACACCAGCAGCATCACCCAGAAGCTTGTAAGAAATGCAGCATAGGGGCGCCTAGGTGGCTCTGTCAGTTAAGCATCCGACTTTGGGTCAGATCATCATCTCGGAAGTTTGTGAGTTTGGGTCCCCCATCGGGCTCTGTGCTGTCAGTGCAAAGCCACCTTTAAATACTCTCTCTCCCTCTCTCACTGCCCCTCACCTGCTTCCGCACACCCTCTCTTTGTCTGTCTTTGTCTCTCTCAAAAATAAACATTAAAAAAATATATTATGGGCACTTGGGTGGCTCGGTTGGTTAAGTGTCCAGCTTCGGCTCAGGTCATGATTGTGCAGTTGGTAAGTTAGAGCCTGGAGTGAGGCTCTGTGCTGACAGCTCAGAGCCTGGAGCCCACTTCAGATTCTGTGTCTCCCTCTTTCTCCGCCCCTCCCCCACTTGCACTCTCTTTCTGTCTCTCTCAGAATAAATAAACATTAAAATTTTTTTTAAAGAAATAAATTTAAAAAAATAGAAATGCAGCATCAGTCCCCACCTCAGGTGGTTTATATGCACATTAAAGATTGAGAAACATATGTGTGAGCACACACACACATTCCAAGCAGAATTCAGAGGTATGTTTGCAAACCAGACTGAAAGTGATGCTTTCAAAGGAACTGGATCCTGGACTCCTACAAGGCATCGTGGACTGTCCTGCTGGAACCATTAATCTTCTTCTAGGTGGACAGACCAGGCACGGAGGTATCTACTGCACCAGAAAGGGGAGGAATGATGGAATTAGACCAGCCACACGGGAAGAAGCTCCGGAGTCCCAAAGGTGCCTAGGGATTCATTGCCACTATGAGACAAGAAGTCAACAAGGTTAGGAGTTTGGGTGTATCCCCTTAACTTGGTGAGGATTTTTTCCCTTTGTTGGATGACACAGCTTAAAATTCCTTCCTTCGTGTGTTGTAATTCCCTCTGGTTTTCCCCAACCCTTTACTGTGGTTGGACAACACCCCTTCAACTTTGTGTGTTGGTGACAGGGGAGAAGTGAGACCTTCCCTGTGGTCACAGCCCTCAGTGGAGGCCTTTGCAGGGGTAGCAGCATCCCTGGCAGGGAGTAGGGGGCCCTGGCTTCCAGGCTGCATTTTCCAGAAGGGAAGTTGGACCTCTGCCACTCCTGGGTCTCATTTAAGTGCCTCTGTTTCCTCGCAGGTCTGAGCCTTGTATTCAGGATTACTAACTCTGAGAATGTGTAACTGCCAAATCGCAGGAGGGGAAGTGGTGAGGATGAGCCTCCCCCAAGCCCCATATTTCTGTAGCTATAGAGAACTTGATTCGTGTTGGGGCATTTATTTCACATAAAGACTAGCACAAACCAAAAAGAACTGAGAAATTACCTCCCCCCCCATTCTTGTTTCCAAATTCCATTCAGGTTTGGAACTTATTTGAATAAGTTTCATTTTGAAACATGAAAAGGTGGAAGAATCAGCCTTTTTCTGTTAACAGTAGACAAAGATAAGCATCTCCCCACAAAGGTACAAGATTATGTTACCCTTCTGGAATTCTGGTAGCCAATTCAAGTTGTTTTTGAAGCACAATGCTACCCATGAGGCCTAAACCAAAAGAACCAGACATTCCAGATTGACTCAAATAATTCCATTTTTTAAATGTAATGTTCTGGCACCTCTGTGATTTCCATATTTGTTCCAGTTTTCATCACACCCTGTGATATTGAATGGCAAGATCAGGAACAGAATGCTTCTTTGAATAACTCAGCTGCCTTCCTACCTTGTGGCTCTCAGGTATAGGACACAGTTTGTCAGGAATTAAAAGAAAACACAATTTCCATTCAAGAATTTAATTCTCTTTCAACACATATATAGAGGGGAAAATTTATTTTGTGCTTTATTGTGGGGAGGACAAGTCTAAAAAAACCGAAGGAAGGAAATTCTCAATGGAAACTATGGATCTTTGATGAACTTTTTATTTCTGCCTGGTTTGAGATTTAAAGAGCCAAACTAAAACCTACTTTGTTTTTCACTGTGTCTTATAAGTAGGGGAAAAAATGACATTAGTAACTATTGAGAGCCACGTGACTCTCAAATACATAGTAACTTGGCTTTGTTTGCAATTACAATGCTTCTAGAAACCCCACGATAGAAAGGTTAAATCTTTTTCCTTTTCTTTGGAAATGCTTGGAAACATTCACAGCTCAGAGCTGGGATGTCCATCCTATAGTTTATGTAGCATAGCTGTGTTGTCTCAGATTCTGCAGAACAAGAGTTTACAACTGAACTGGAAAACAACTGTCCCGTGCTACGTCTAGTCTAGCTATGTAGGCCAGAGTTTATCAGTTTTCGGTACTCCATGTGATAATTACCTCTTGCCAAACGCGCTTGTCTGAATTATTCCATAAAACATGCTTGATAAATGGACTTATCAAGACCATTAGGTCTTGAAGAACTTAAATTAGTCCCAGATGACTCTCTTTTCAGTTAAAAGATAAATTTAAATAAAATGTGAACGTAAACATATTTTCAACTCGGAGTTCTATTTTAACCACTGAAGCACATTCTGGCACCAAGCACTGTATCTATTTTGACGTTTATGACTTTTGCATTTGTTGGAAACAAATGAGATCTCAGGTGGCTGTATCTATTTTTTATATTTATGACTCTTTTGTATTTGCTGGAAACAAACAAGTTCTCAATTTTCTATCTGTAAAATGAAATAGTAACAGATGCTTTTAAGGATCTGAGGATGAGTAAATAAGACAGCGGAAAGAAAGGGGTTTGTCACAGGACTTGGTACAAAGTGAGTGTTCAGTAAATGTCACAGTGGAATTCCTTTAAGTTGTGCAGATATACACACATTTGGGAGGTGATTGAAATATATCCATTTCCATTGGTTTTCAGATTAATGTATTTATCTTTCATTGTAACATAATGGCTTTCAATGGCAATTCAGAGCTAATTATTTGTGCATTGGTTAAGTTTTAAAGTTTTAAGGCTCTTCCTGATCTGCTTTTAGGGCCGTCTGCTTTTCCGGTGCTACCTCATTGTTTCTTGCTCCCAGCTCACCATTTGGACAGAATGATGACGGGTCCTGTTAGACACGCCACAGTTTCTTTCCCAGTTCCACTAACCGATAATTGACACCTAACACTGCGTAAGTTTACGGTGTATTATCATGTACTGATTTGATATATTTATACAGTGCAAAATGATTACCACCGTAGGACTGGGTACCACCTCCATCAGGTCACAGAATTACCTTTTGTTCTTTTCTTTTTTTTTTTTTTTTTGTGGTGAGACATTTAAGATTTATTCTCCTAGGAACTTTCCAGTATATAATTCATTCAGTCTTATTAACTATAATCACTATGCCATCTATTAGATCCCCAGAACATATTAATTTTCTAATGAATATCAAACTGGAAGTTTGGACTCTTTGCCAACATCTTCCCATTTCCTACCTCCCACCCCCAGCCCCTAGTAACCAACATTCTACTTCCTGTTTCTATGAATTCAGCTTTTTAACTTTTTTAGCTTTTTATTTTTTAATTTTTGTTTTTTTCTAAGTAAGCTCTATGCCCAACGTGGAGTTTGAACTCATGACCCTGTATCAACAGTCAAATGCTCCACCCACTGAGCCAGCCAGGCACCCCGAGTTCAACTTTTTTAGATTCCATATATAAGTGAGATCGTATAGTGTTTTCGGCTTTCTCTGACTTATTCACTTAGCATAGTGCCTTCAAAGTCCAACCACATTGTCAAAACCGGCAGAATGTCTTCTTTCTTGTGGCTGAATATTTTGCTATATATATATATATATCACATATATATATATCACATACATATATATTTTACTATATATATATCACATATATATCACATGTGTATCACACATATCATGTACATATATCACATCTGCTTTATCGATTGGGCACTTAGGTTGTTTCCATACCATGGCTATTGACTCCACAGTTTCTCATATCATTTTTTTTTCCCTGTCCTGAAAACTTCTTTCCTGGCGCTCTTTATTATGATTCTGTTCTTCCTTTAAGGCCTGGTTCACAAATTTTTTCTTTTACAAAGTTATCTCTGATTCTCTTAGTCCGAAACTAATCTCTCCTTTATAGTCATTCTAATGACATTGAAAAAAATTTTTTAAGTTGTCTTCTTTGAGAGAAAGAGAGAGAGTGTGTGTGTGAGCACAAGCAGGGGAGGGGCAGAGAGGGAGGGGTGGACAGAGAATCTGATACAGGCTCCAGGCTCTGAGCTGTCAGCACAGAGCCCGACGCGGGGCTCGAACTCACAGACCGTGAGATCATGACCTGAGCCAAAGTCGGACGCTCAACCAACTGAGCCACCCAGGCACGCCGACAATGAAAATTTTTAAAATAAAAATTTAAATTTAGAATATAATCAGATTTACAGAATAGTTGTGAAGGTTATATAGAGGATTCCTATATACCCCTTAGCTTATGTCTCCTAATGCTCACATTACTATGTTAAATTTGCCACAATGAATAATCCAGCATTGGTACATGCATTGAGCTCTTTTAACTTATTTTGTAGCCGACTCTAAACTGTAAGCTCCTTGAGGCCAGGCTCTGTGGCCACTGACTTATTCATTCCTGTAATCTGTACAAAGTCTGTGCTTACCATTATGCACTGACTAGGCACTAAAACAATACTTGTTGAATGAATAACTGCCTTCATTGCCTTAATTGCCTGCTTCAACAAGAGCCTCAGTTTGTTTATTGTAAATCAACTTTGTATTGAAGTAGAACATACATGCAAAAAAAACGTGACCATAAATATAAAGCTCAATGAATTTTCACCAAGTGGACACACTCATGTAACTATCACTGAGATCTTCGAATAGAACATTTCCGGCATATTTCCTTTTCTTGGAAGCCCCCCAGTGCACCCCTTCCAGCCTTCCACTTTGACTCCTTACATTGCCCTTTTTTATTTTAACAATGGGACACAGTGTCATGGTTCATGATTATAATGCAACTCTCCTTTTATTGTTATCGTCCATGCAAAGTAGCTTGACTCTATCTATTAAAAAATTCACTGCTTGATTAAAGGAAGTACAATGAAGTAGATTTTCCAACCACCAAACAATGTCCATTGTCCTTGTAGTTTATATAGTTTCTTCATCAAGGCCCAGCTTATAGTTGGGTGTACCCACTTTGGGCTGAAGGACAATTCCAGTCTGAAAACATCAGTCAGGCCACTGTAGGAAGTAGGATATAAACCATTTTGGTTTCTGTTCCCTTAGAAACACATGGAACAAAATAAAGTTTGCCAAATGGAAATATACAAAACCACTAGGGAAATAAATGTTATTTTTAAGCTTCTAAGAGGCTATCACAAATAACCGGGAGGAGAGTGGAAAGAATTCAAAAAGCAGGTGACCTTTTAACAGGCAGAACACAGCAGGGTTAGCAAGTGCCTGGAGAAGGTTGTGACTCGGAGGAAGAGATGCTGAGAGCCCAGGCTGGGCGGGACTGACCTCAGTAGATGCGGTGAGAATGGAGCTGGCTTTTCCCCATCCTACGAGAGCTGGATAGCAAAAAGAAAGGAGATAGCTGTGAGAATCCCTGGATCCCAAAACAGGAGCAGATTTGGAGATCTGGGAGCTGGTGGGTTTGTTGTTGGCAGCATATCTGGAGCGTCACGCTCAGAAGCCTGGCTTTCCTCCACTCTTAGAGCAAATGTCATCCTGCAGGGACACCAGCGTGACCTGTGCTCTAGGTGGAGACCACAGAGGTGGGACAAGTTGGTTAGAAGGAGGAGGATAGCTGCACTGTCAGTAGAGAAAACGTCTCTGGAAAGGGGACAGGAAGAAGGTCAGGCATCTCTTCTGAGTTCAGAGGGAAAAAGAACCCACCATGGCCTGTCTCTGTCGTTCTGAGGTTATTTCACTACTAGTTCTCAGATGGGTCAAGAATTGACACTGCTTTGCAAAATTACCCAAATTGGCTGCTTTGTGATGTGCATTTATTTAAAAAAATTTTTTAAATAGTGTTTATTTATTTTTGACAGAGAGAGACCGAGTGTGAACGGGGGAAGGGCAGAAAGAGAGGGAGACACAGAAGCTGAAGCAGGCTCCAGGCTCCAAGTTGTCAGCACAGAGCCCAACACAGAGCTCAGACTCACTAACTGTGAGATCATGGCCTGGGCCAAAGTCTGATGCTTAACCAACTGAGCCACCCAGGCACCCCTGTGGTGTGTGTTTAAAACAAGACAGAGAAGGTTGCCAGTTGGTCAGTCTAGCTTTCCGCACAGAGATAGCTTTGAGAAAACTGGCTCAAGAAGAGATAGTGTGTGCCACCTTTTCTCTCATGAAGGGAAAGCCTCTCCAGACCAAGCAAAGAGGGAGATAGATGCCAAGAGCTGGCTGTTCCTGCTTATCCCTTGGGTTACAGACAGTCACAGCTTCAAGCACAGCAGGGACCTGTAGTGCTTTGGTATTCACGTACTACTAGCATTGCATGTCCTCTAATGAGCAGACAAACAACAGTGTGTGTAAGATCTTTACGAAAAAAGCCCCGGAAGCTTGAATGTGTTCTCAAACCACCAGCCTTTCTTCACCATCTCCTTCTACTACCACAACTTTTAGTCAAGGTGACTTGCAGGAGATTAATAGAAGTAGGTATACGTAGGAGCTCACAGAAAAGTATTGGATGGCTCCTGGGCTCTGTTTATCCTAGATATCTGCAATCTTCCAAAAATATACCCATCTTTCTTTCTAGAGAGGCAATTCACAGCAAGGCAGAAAATGCACTAAGTGGTATTACTGTTCCTTCACTTGGGCCAGTTCTTTTTCTGCATTTCTGATTTTTTTTTTTTTTAAGAGAAAGAGACAACAAGAGTTTCCCCAAAGAACACATTGGAGCTTGTGACTAACAGAAGTAAAACTGAATGTTCAACATCAGTGTTATAAAAATCATCCACTTATCTTCTGCTCTGTGCCAGCTTACTGTTTTTCTGTGGTCTGTTTTCTTACCCGATCGAGAGGTGCATCCTCTTTTGCCACTAACCTCCGCCTCCCTTGCAAAGCCCGTGACCTCCACTTGAGAGGCACAAAAGCTCATCCCACTGCTCTGTACAATCAGCCCTCTATCCTCGCTCTCTACCATCAACAATATGGAAAAGAGCAGAAGTTTCCAAGATTCTGTCACTCCTGAACATACACTGGGTGAAATTTAGGCGGTGGTTGTATGCTTGTTTGCCCCACCAACCAACACCCCGGGGCCAAACATGGGGAAGGGTGTAGGGATGGTCTACTCACTACCTATATACCAGTAAAAGTTAATAGACATACTAGATGGCTGTAAATTGAAATTGTATTTAAGTAACTGATGGCACATCCACTAAGGGGACTCTTTATGAGCTTTAAAGCAATGTTTGCCAAAAGTACATAACATGTTTCTGCTACCATATTAAGTAAAAAAGATAGGGACACAAATAAGGTATTTGTAACAACGACTGCAGCTGAGCCATGTTTAAAACGTAAAAATCTTTTCCAAAAAGAAAAAAAAAAGGAAAAGAGAAAAAAAAAAGACTGGACACAAATGTTTCAGAATTAACAGAGTGAGCCCTGAAGATGACACTTCGGGTGATTCCTTTGTAATTTTCCATCTTTTAATCGAGCATGCTCTCCTTTTATAATTATAAAAAAGAAAATCTTGGGTTTTTGCGGTTAACCAGCGAGCAAATGCAACAAACAACACAGGGTCTGTGGCTGGGCCCCCAGTGCTCCACGGGGGCCACCGGGCGGATTTGGTAGTGGCTGCCTGGGCCAGGCGAGGTCCTTGAGCCAGCCTCCGGGACACAGAACCCTGCTCCGGCAGAAGCCTTCAGAGGGGAACCTAATTTATCTGAGCACAGATGACGTCACGCAGAGAAATCCAGAAAGTGCTGATTAATCACGAAGTCAAGGCTAATCCCTGCAAAGAACTCGGGTCGAGGTGACACAAAACAGTACCCCAAGCGCTAACACGACCTCAGGCGCCGCCGCGGGGCCGAAATCTGGGCCTCCACACCGCGCCGCCGCCTGGAACGCGCTGCGCGCTGGCTGCGCAGGTGGCGCATGCGCAACCCGCAGGCCCGCCCCCTCTCGCCGCTGGCCCGCCACCTGCTTGGCGTCCTCAGCCTCACGCCAGCCCGGGCCCGTTCTCTGTGTGCGGCGACTCTGTTTACTGCTTCGTGGTCGCCAGCCCACGGGCACTGCTCTTAAGGTTGACTGTCACCGTGGTGGGAAGACATTGGCCAAGAAGTCAGTTTTCCTTGGAGAAAGTTCTCACACAGTCTGAGAGAAAATTTGTATTAAAGGTTGTCTGTGCTCTAAAGGAGAAAAGAGTGATCAAAGGACTCTGGAGAACTTAGATGTCAGTGGAGGCACCTGGCAGTGAAATATATTGGTCTTACGAATGGCTTTGCAAGGGGCGCCTGGGTGGATCAGTTGGTTAAGTCACCCAGTCTTGGTTTTGACTCAGGTCATGATCTCACAGTTCTGGGGTTCGAGACCCCGTCAGGCCCCGCGCTGTAAAATCTTCTGAAAAGAATCCTGGGTGAGGCCAGACAAGCAGGAGAAAACTTGAAGCACTCCAAGTGGGAACCGACTGGCCTCTGCTCTGAACGAGACGCTGCAAAAGAGTGCCGAGGAGCCGAGGGAGTGCGGGACGCCTCCAACTTGCCTTCACAGCGTTGCCTCAGGACAGCAGACGCTCACACTAACTTGGCTTTGCGTTGGTGTCCTGCAGTGCAGAGCCCAGCTGCCCCAACCCGAGCTTGTTGTTTAGTTTATTAGGCCCGTGTGAAACGGCCAGCCCCGCCAGTGAGCGGGGTGTGAGGCAGTACCTGGCAACTGGAGATGATTGGAAATAAAGCTGGAGTTCTGGTCCAGGTGAGTGCAACTGGTACCCCTCAAAAATACCCACAAACACAAATTGCCCTCCTGATTTGTTTTAATCACATCAAGTCACAACCTTTCTATTTTCTTTCCTTTTTTACTTCCTCTGAGAAAACCAAGGTCTCACGAGGGTTGCTTTATGAACTTCACCAGTCCACTGGTGCTGTATCATGTTAGATTGGTCTGGCAAGAGGAAGGACGTTTTATCTTCTTTTGATCACTGTGGGAGTCGCAGGCCTCTAAATCTTTTGAACTCACATCCAGTGTTCCACACTAGCTGCTACTGATTCTACAACCCCGGTGCTCTCTTATTTCTTTGACTCAAATATGATACCTTTTCTGTTTCTTGGGCCCAAGAGACTGGGTATGTGGAGGAAGGTTCCTAAGCCATAATCAGCAGCTTGAGTTCCTGTGACCTTGTTGGAGTTTATAGTCACCAGAATCAACAACAAACTGGGTTTAGGAGAAATAGCAGCAGGTTTATGTAGTTCAGAAAAGATAACCCAGTTCCAAGACTTGGGAAGAACAGATAAGGATGTTTGGTAGTTGTTAAAATCAGAGCTTCTCAAACTGGGGTTATCATCCGAATCACCCAGACAACTTAAAAATACAGACTTCCAGGGTAGGGAGTGAGGCAGACATCTGTGTTTTTCAAAACCCCTGGGTAATTCTGACATCAGCAAAGGCAGGGCTCACTGGTTTATGGCTTGGGCTACTGTGAATCAGGGGCACCACTCAGCTTAGGGAATACAGTGTGTCTGGAGTTGTCTGATCAGAACTTAATGAGGTTCTAGAGACACATTTGGCCCAGTTTGCCAAAATTATACCCTTACAGTTGGGTATGACCTTAAGACTTGGAGCTCAGAGCTGAAGGGGTCTGGAAAGAGGACAGACAGAAGAACCCATCTCCTGAGTGACTAGGTAGAAATCAAAGACTTGCAGATTCCGAATCCCTGGGGAAGGGTATTAGGCTCGAGTCAAGGAACCACCAGTGGAACAGGAGAATCCAAGGTAGCTGTACAGTTCTGCTGAGCATCCACTGACCTGATTCCCAGCTCTGCCAGCAGGGAGGAGCTGTAACTTAAAGCTTACTGGAGCCTAAAACTTACTTTTAGACAAAGGTTCTAAATCAGGTAAGTTTTGATTAAGGAGGTAACAATAATATTAATAATAATTACCAACACAAATGCTATTGGGATTAGCATTTATTGAGCGCTGTGCTAAACACTTTACAAGAATGAGCCATTATAATCCCTTTGAGGTAAACTGTATGTCCACTTTACAGATAAGGAAACCAGAGCTCATAGAGTTTAGGTGAATCATCTAAGGATTCCCAACTAGGTGATGGCAGAGACAGAACTTGAACATAACGCTGTTTGACTCCAGAATGTCAGTTATTTTGATGTAAAACTTCCCATTTCAGAGGCTTGGTTAGCCTCCACTCTGGGGAGTGGAGGTGAATACAAGTCGAAGAGTGGGATGGTGGTAAGAGAAACTTAAGAATGAATGACTGTAAATGCTAAAATACACAAAGAATGATTGAGAACTCACATCTTACAGAGTTAGGATTGTTGTTTCAATTTGGTTATTCATAATCTGAGATTTTAGTAGGTCCATGACACCTTAAAATCAACCTGAGGATTAGGTAGGCCCGTAATAAACCAAATCAGTGAGCCTGGAGAATAGTTAAGTTCTAAATTTTAGTGTATTATATTTTTAATGTTTTATTTATTTTTGAGAGAGAGGGAGCATGAGCTGGGGAGGGGTGGAGAGAGAGAGGGACAGGATTCAAAGCAAATTCTTTGCTGACAGCAGTGAGCCCGATGCTGGGCCTGAACTCACAAACTGTGAGATCATGACCTGAGCCAAAATCGGACACTCAACTGACTGAGCCACCCAGATGCCCCCTAAATCTTGTTTTCATAAATAATTATTCATACCGTTCCAGGATCAAAAAAACACAAACAAACCTGGTAGTATTTTGTTAATGTAGCTTTCACATTTTAGCAGCGTCTCTAAAGTGCTCACCAGCTTGGTTTGAGAAGAAGATTGGCAATGATTTGGAAAATATGTCGTCCTTGCAACATGGACTTGAGAGTCCAGTGAGGGAAGAGTAAAGGAAATGACAAAGCACCCGTTGGAGGATGATGACAGAAATCTACGTATGAAAATAATCACACCTTGGGGATCTTGGAGGGTCTGCAAGCACTACTGATTACTCACCAGTTGTAAGCTCTCCCAGCATTAATCCATCTTGGCAGTGGGAAGGACATTACCACATGACTGCGTTGCCTGCTGGCTTCTTACAAACTCCTGGCTGGAAAAGAAAATGAGTGAATATTCACTGTGGAAGATGGGATTGTTTCCTGTATAGAGTTTACCTCATGGAGGTCCTTTAGGCAAGTAAACCAGGTTTTAAATTTTTATTTTTCTGTTGACCACATTCCAGCAAATTTTGAAGCATCTAATTCCTATCTTGGAAGAGTTTCCTTCAGGTTTAACCAGACTCATGTCAGGCCAGTGACCACCAAGATTATTGTTTAGCTCTATTATAATTTTAGACTGCAATGGAAATGTCAAATCTTGCCCCTATCATATTGGCTGAGAAGGGGGAAACAAACCCCTACTTGGTTCTTGAAGGTGCTTTTACATTTTTACTTCAAGGTTTACTTCATTTTCAGCATGTGAGCTGGTTGGAGGAAATGTGCGCTTGTAGAAAAACAAAACATTCTTCCTTATCCCCATTGACAGGATATATTTTACTCACAAACAGTAAGGATAATGTGGGATACAGGCAAAGGGAACTGGCATTCAGGTGCTGGAAGACTTATTGGGCCATCATGGATTTTGAAATGACCGTCTCTTCAAGTAGTTCTTTATGGGATTGTCAGGGAAAAAAAAGCCAACAAGTTCAGGAGACCTTGTCCTGGATATTTAAAGGAGGAAGAAAGAGAGAAGAAAGGGGAGAGAGAAAAGGGTATGTTTACATTCTAGCATATTACTAACCCTTGTTTGAGGAGGTTGTCTTCAAAGAGAGGCAATAAATACTTTTCCTACATTATGCATTCAGGAAGGGTTCATCCCGGAGCTGAAGGCAGGTCATGGACCGTTTCGGAATGTCATCCAGGAACATGATCTTCCCTCAGCCAGTAAGTCATGAAGATCTCATTCTTTAACTTGGGAATTTCATTAGCCAGTGGAGAGACACTTTAGCTACTCATAGACCATACAGAGCTGAGAAGAATGTCTTTGTTCCTCTTCATACTTGGTGGCTAGTGAATTATGGGCTTGATGAAGAACCATCTTCCTCAGAGTGTTGCAGAAGCTTGGAGGCCAGAGGCAGAGGGCTGTGGTCCTGGACAGTGATTCGCAGAAGTCTGTTTAGTTACTATAGAGTCTGAACTTCCAGAACCTTTTCCTTAACAAGCCATGGGCCTCTGCAGATGCGATGGAACATCACATGGCTCAAGTCATGGATGATTGTCTTGTCACTGAGTCTAGAGGCCTCTGCCCCACGTTTTACAGGAAGACAAGCATTTACTGGAATATTTGCTCTGGGAAACAGTGAAGTAGCACAGGCTAAGCCATACTGGATAGGCAACTCTTTTAGCTTCCACCTGCAAAATACCTTAGCTCCAAAGGCCATTTTAGCTCCAGGAGTATTGATAAGATTCCTCAGAATTAGAGTCTAAGAACAGAGCCCACAGAAAACAGGAGCAGAACAAAAATTGCTAGTAGGAAAGAGAGAAAGAGAAATCAGGATTCAGAGTGGGAGGAGAGTGACCTCGCCCACAGCAACTTCTTACTCAACATGTCTCTGGAGGCAAGGGAAACAAAAGCAAAAACGAACTATTGGGATCTCATCAAGATAAAAAACTTCTGCATAGCAAAGGAAAAAAACTAAAAGGCAACCGACTGGAATGGGAGAAGATATTTGCAAATGACAAATCACATAAAGGGCTAGTATCCAAAATCTATAAAGAATTGTCACACACAACACCCAAAAAACAATCCAGTGAAGAAATGGGCAAAAGACATGAATAGACACTTTTCTAAAGAAGACATCTGGATGACTAACAGACATATGAAAAGATGCTCAACATCACTCATCATCAGAGAGATACAAATCAAAACCACAATGAGATACCACCTCACACCTGTCAGAATGGCTAAAATTAACAACTTAGGCAAGGACAGATGCTGGTGAGCATGCAGAGAAAGAGGAACCCTTTTGCGTTGCTGGTGGGAGTCCAAACTGGTGCAGCCACTCTGGAAAACAGTATGAAGGTTCCTCAAAAAGTTAAACATAGAACTATCCTGTGACCCAGCAATTGCACTACTAGGTATTTATCCAAAGGATACAGGTGTGCTGTTTGGAAGGGGTACATGCACTGCAATGTTTATAGCAGCACTATTGACAATAGCCAAAATATGGAAAGAGCCCAAATGTCCATCAGTGGATGAATGGATAAAGACGTGGTATTATATATATATATACACACACACCATGGAGTATTACTCGGCAATAAAAAAGAATGAAATCTTGCCATTTGCGACAATGTGAATGGAATTAGAGTATATTATGCTAAGTGAAATTAGAGAAAGACAAATATGACTTTACTCATGTGGAATTTAAGATATAAAACAGATGAACATAAGGAAAGGGAAGCAAAAATAATATAAAAACAGGGAGAGGGACAGTCTATAAGAGACTCTTAAATACAGAGAACAAACTGAGGGTTGCTGGAGGGGTTGTGGATAGGGGGATGGGCTAAACAGGCAAGGGGCATTATGGAAGACACTTGTTGGGATGAGCACCGGGTGTTATACATAGGGGATGAAGCACTGGAATTTACTCTTAAAAATCATTGTTGCACCGTATGCAAACTTGGATATAAATTT
Organism: Paguma larvata; assembly: GCA_030068075.1. Taxonomy (NCBI): domain Eukaryota; kingdom Metazoa; phylum Chordata; class Mammalia; order Carnivora; family Viverridae; genus Paguma; species Paguma larvata. Next base: position 102,168,319 of record CM057826.1, read on the forward strand.
AAAAAATAATAAATATAATACTTAAAAAAAAAGTGGGAGGAGAGAATTCCAAGAAGGTAGATTTGAATTTGGCAGTAAGAGTATCATGAGTGATCTTTGAGAGAGCAGTTTCCTAGAGTTTCAGTAGGACTCAGGGGCATCTGGGCTGGCTAGCACATGGAGAAGAGGCTGACAGCGAAGAGGGAGAGAAGGTCAAGCTGTTTCTCACAGTTGTGCCACTGATCATTGCACAAGGGTACCGTGACTAAGGGGACATGATTTCCATGGCGAGCAACATAGGTTTGGTATTTGTTATCTCAGTTTATCTTGCAGATGTGGTGAAGTGTCTCGTTCAAACAAAAATCAGTGTATTATTTCAGTTTTATGATATATGGAAGTATAATGGCTTGTGGCCTGGGTGCCTTTTTCTAATTCACACAGAGGCACCCTATGGGCTAGTAATTACCCTGAGGGAAAAAAGTACACTACTCAAAAGGCATTTCAATGCTATAAATAATGTCAAAGCTATAGAATCAATGAAATACTCTAGAGAGAATATGTTTATTTTTTACCCTTCTCAATACTGCAGTTAAGATGGAATCATTGAAGGTTATTATTTTTATGTGGGTGACAAGCAGGAAATTCTGAAAATGAATCTTTCTATTTTAACCTATATCAGAATGCAAGTATTTTCTGTGTTTTGAAAATTTGTGAGGGTTTTCTTTTGCAATCCTGTCGTTTCCTAACTCCCTCCCACCTGGGCATGAGATCATTTTCTGTGGTTGCTAGATGAGATTCGAAAGTGGCAGGAGAATGGATAAGTGGGAAGGAATCACTGCTCAAGTCAAAACCACTTGGCTTACATGGGAAATCCTCGTTGTGTTTCAAAAGCCTCATTCGAAGCTCATAAATAGTGAATTTGACTTTCAATTGTGACACCTTAGGTAATGAGGGCCTCTAACAAAATTCTCCCAATTTATTTTCTTTCTTATATCCTTGGAAAAATATTAAGAGAATAAGTTGATGGAGCTATAGTACCACCAGAAAAAAAAAAAACCATTTATCTTTCTTGTACTGTAGTATAGTCAGTGCTGCCAAAAAAGAGGCACCTAAGGGAGGATATGTAAAGAAGAAACACTCTAATCTTGATATTATGATGGGGCACATTTCACTGATTAACTTTTTGAATAACTAGTTAACTATATATGAATTTCAAGGTATTATAAAATGATGGCTGTGGGAAGGTTATGCTCAAATACCTGGATAAATCACCCATTGTTTCAGTGAACTCAATTGCTTTTTTTCTGTTTGATAAATAAGTGACTCATTTAGCCTTGGAGCACTGGGGAGATTTACCAAGATCATTTGTTACGTTTACCTATCATGTAAACATTGTGTTCAGGAAGGACAGTAGTGGGAAGTGCTGTGAACTGAGGACAGACAAGCTGTCTTGCTTCTCCCGTAGGCTGCTCAGGCTGATTGCATAGGTGTGTTTGACTTGATGCTGTTTCTGTGGAAAATTCTGCACATCAAAGAACACAGCGGATTTACCTAGGAGCTTATTACATAAAGGAATAATGAGGGGATGTGATTTTGGGGTTAAGAAAAGAAAATTAAATCTGTTTTATCATTTCATATTCACATGTCCAATAGATGTTTTTCATTTTCTAGCTTTCTGCTTTAAGGCAGCATGTTTAAGTCCAATTTTCAAAAAATAGACATCAGAATTGGTTGGGAGAAATTGTTAAAAATCAAACAAAAAAAACAACAGCTTCTTAGGCTCCTAACCCAGATCAATGGACTTATCATTTCTGAGGCCTGGGGAACTGATTTTAACAAGTTTCCTGATCCTTCTATCTCCTCTAGGGTGATTTTGAAACACATTAATATATTTATGATCTTACATTCTGTGCTATTCCTCTGGTTGGAGGGGGATGAGAGAGAGAGAGAGAGAGAGAGAGAGAGAGAGATTGAATCTGAATTTTGTACCAAACCATGAACAAGGAGAGATTAACCTCTGTTCAAGGTTCTTTCTCTTTTGAAATGAACAAGGAAGTAGTTGACGAAAACCCGGGTGTGTTTGTAAAGGGCGTACAACTGGCTGTTTAGGCTGACAGGCCTAGGGCTGTAAATACTTGAAACTGCAAATTTGTCACACCATGAATTGCATGGATATTTAGAATATTTTTTTTAATATGCGTGAGCACACTATTATATAACTAGCATAGTTTGAATCTAATAGATTGGAATTTGTGACTCCTTATAAAGATAAACTTGATTCTTATCAAATAAGATACTTGGAATTTTAAAAAATCCACAAAATATCTAAACCAAGAGCTGAATATTTCAAGGTTTCCTAAAGATTAAAAAAATATATATTGTGGGAAGCCTGGGTGGCTCAGTCAGTTAAGTTTCCAACTTCATCTCAGGTCATAATCTCACAGTTCATGGGTTTGAGCCCTGCATTGGGCTCTGTGCTGACAGCTCAGAGCCTGGAGCCTGCTTCAGATTCTGTGTCTCCCTCTCTCTGCCCCTCCCCTGCTCGTGTTCTGTCTCTGCCTCGCAAAAATAAAGATATGTAAGAAAAAAAAATTAAAAAATATATATTATAACTTTTTGGATTCAGCCATGAATTTATGCCTGTTAACAGACTTTTATAATGCTAATCTGTCAAGTAATGTATGTATTGTGTAATTTCTCACAATCTCATTTCGTCTAATTTACTCATACCCTTATACATCTAAAGTTTACATTGTATGCTGTGTAAAAGCAAATGCCATTAAACTACCATCTTTTTGGACTTTTCACTGAAGTTACGTCGACCTGACAACCTGAATCCAGCCTTCTCAATCCTTTCGTGAAATTGGACTTGAAGGGAAGTCAGTGTAGGTGGCTCATAAACGATCGGGGGCCCTCAGGATGGGAGGTGTGTTGTGGTTCATGTACCCTCTGCCCGTGGGCCTGGCCGTGGCCTCTGACTAGGCGGCTGAGGGGAGGAGTCTCTTGGGGATCCCCTCTCACTTTACTCCTGTGGTGAGACTGAAGGCAGCTGCTTTCCCAGGCCTCCTCGCTTCCAACCTTAGGGTGATGTGCAGTTTCACTCCCTTGTCTAGCCCATCACGACTTCCTGTTCTTTTTCTGTAATGTTTTTCAGATCCGCTGCTTCCTGTTGCTTTCCCAAGCCTGACTCTGGTCCAGGCTCTAATTACCTCACACACACCTGCAGTCTCCTAACATCCTCTTTCCTGTCTACAACTTTTCCTCTCACCATTTTTTTTTTTTTTTTTCAGAGTTGTTAGAATCCTCTTCCTGAAGCATCATTTCCATCACACTCCTCCTCCGGCAGCTCCCAGTTGCATCAAATCTAAGCTCCAGGTTCTCGGCTCCAAAGCCCCCTCTCATTGCCTGGGCCATTATCTCCTTTACAGCTGGACTCCACTCCAGCCAAGCAAACGTCCTGACACCATGTCTATACAATGCTATAACATCTGGTTAATCTAGTCAACTCTGTCAGATCTTCAGTTAATCATCTGGATGTTTTGTCTACAAGATGCCAAACATCTGGATTGACTGAAGAAATTCACTACATTGATAGAAATTTTTCTTTACCCGAATTGACCAGATGTTTTGGCATTATGTAGACACATTGCTGTCTCCTACATTTATCTTAATAGCTTGTCTGCACAGTGTCCTCTCCACCTGAAACATGACCTGTCTTCTTGATGCCATGTTCCTCTTTCCTTCCATATTATGGTCAAAATTGCCTGTCGTGAAGCAGTTGAGGATTAATGCCACCAAACTGAAATCATGGCTCATTCTGGCATTCACTTAGTTTTTACGTATATAATTTGTTTCAAGTGAGAGCGCCGTGTTCTCTTTTTTATTTTTGGGTATTGTCTTCCTCCTTTGCCTCACTCGATTATAAACTGTATAGGTAAATATAAGGTATACCGGAAAACAGCCTGGCTTGTGTAGTGAAAGGCGTGGTAGCTTGGCCAAGAGTAGAAACTCTGGGAGTCAGTCTTGTTTTGAATTCTAGCTCCTCTACTTAACGTGTGACCTGGACAAATTATTTTACTTCTTTAAGCCTCAGGGATCCTCTATGTTTGTAAAATGGAGGCTACTTCATAGACTTGTTTATAAGGATTGAAAGAGTTACTTAAGATAAAGTGCTTAGAAGAGTGTCTCTGGCATAAACTATCTTTTAAATTTTTGCTCTTATCATTATCAGCTTTGTAAGAGCTTGGTTTTCTAGTCCATTCTTTTTTTTTTTTTTTTTTTTTGCTGTGACAGCTAGGTGGGAAAGGCAGCTGTTATTGTTCCCATGCGAGAGAAAAGAATACATTTTAGGAATTTACACCATTTACCCATTAAATGAATTCCTGGTCTGAAACCTTATAGCCTTACTGTCTACATGTTGTATGTTGGCCCTCAGTTCTTTCTAGTCTCAGGTGTTAGAAGATTGCTTTCTATAAAGAGCAGGAATGCAGGGCGCCTGGGTGGCTCAGTCAGTTGAGTGTCTGACTCTTGATTTTGACTCAGGTCATGATCCTAGGGTTGTGAGATTGAGCCCTGCATGTGGCTCTATGCCTTCTCAAGATACTCTCTCTCCCTCTGTGGCTCTCCCCTACTCATGTGTGCTCTCTCTCTCGTTCTCTAAAATAAAAAAAATAAAAGTTTAAGAGCAGGTACTCAAGGGATATAGATAGAAATGTGTTTCCCTACAGACCAGTGGTTCCCCAGAACTGGTCTGTGGATTAATACCTATCTGTGACAAAGTGTCTTGCATTAAAGTGAGAAAAAGACAATGTAATAGGTTTCCTAAAACTAAATTTATTCAAATGTTAGAGCTGTCTCTGAACTGAGGTTGAATTCTTCATTTATTTTTAGTGTAAAAATGTTCTAACTCTGTGAACTGATGGCGATCTTAAATTATAAAATATGGAATAATGTGATATTGAATACTTTTTAAAATCTACTTGGTTGATTTATTCATTCAACAGGTATTTGTTTATTTTTATTTATTTATTTTTAATGTTTACTTATTTTTGAGAGAGAGAGACAGAGCATGAGTTGGGGAGGGGCAGAGAGAGAGGGAGATACAGAATCTGAAGCAGGCTCCAGGCTCTGAGCTGTCAGCACAGAGCCCAGCGAGGGGCTTGAACTCACTGACTTCAGGATTGTGACCTGAGCAGAAGTTGGATGCTCAACCAGCTGAGCCACCCAGGCACCCCATCAACAAGTATTTATTAAAAGTCTACTATTTGTTAGGCATAGTTCGAGGCACTAGAACAATAGTAAACTAAACTGACAAAAATTCTTGTCCTCATGGACGCTCTAGGATAAGAAGTGGCTGATAATAAGTCAGTGAGTAACCTCTCTAAGGTTTTATAAAATGATAAGGGCCTCTGCTACATAGGGTTGTTTGTAAGAGTTAAACACACTAGTGGCGCCTGAGTGGCTCAGTTGGTTAAGCGTCAGACTCTGGCTCAGGTCATGGTCTCAGGGTTTGTGGGTTCGAACCCTGTGTAGGCTCTCTGCTGTCAGTGTAGAGCCTGCTTTGGATCCTCTGTCTCCCTCTCTCTCTGCCCCTCCCCTGCTCGTGTGCACACACACTCTTTCTCTCTCAAAAATAAACATTAAAAAAAAAAGTCAAGTACATTAATAAGGCAAAGCACTTAGGTGTTTATAGCATTATTGAATAAATGGGATACAGAGATTTGGAAAGATTGAGCATGTTGGAAAGAGATGGGTTGCAATTTTAAAGTAGAGCATTTACTGTAGGCCTTCTTGAGAAAGTGCCATGTGAGCCGACTTGATGGAGCTGAGGGAGATAGCCATTTGGACGTCGTGGGGTGGAGGGATCATTCAGCACAGAGCACCTCAGGTGGACCACACCTAGCTCATTTGATGAAGTGCAGGAAGGCTGGTATGGCCAATAAAGAGTGAGCAATGGGGAGGAGGGTAGTGAGAGAGGAGGTCAGAGCGTAAGGGGAAGGGTAGCAATTATCTAGTCTCATAGGCTTTTATGGGTATGTGGGTTTTTACTCTGAAATAAATGGGGAACTACTGAAGGGTTTTGAACAGAGAGGTGTAACTCTATGACTCCTGTTTTAGAAAGTTTCACTTGGCTGCTCTGTTAATAATAAATTACAGGGAAGCAAGGGTGAAGCAGGGAGACTAGTTATTATTTGTAGTCCATGTGCGAGTTGATGGTCCCTTTGACCTTGGTGATAGCAGTGGGAAGTAGTAAATAATGGTGAAATTCTGGATAGAGTCTGAAGGTGCTGCGAACAGAATATCCTAACAGAATGGATGTGGGGAGTGAGGTAAAGACAGAAATCTAGATATTTAGCCTGAGCAGCTGGAAGAACAGCATTGCCCGTAGCAGAGACGGGAACAGTGTGGGTGAGGTGGGACTGGTAGAGGCGGGGTTAGAAACTACAGATGAGAATTTAGTTTTGGATGTCATTGATGGGAAATGAAGTCCATATCCTGAAATTATGAAATTTCACTTTGAGGCAGATTTGGGCCTCACATAGTATCATCTATAACTTGTCTAAATTAATTCAGAAATCACTTGTTGAATTCTTCGGTTGCTTGGGAGATAATACCCACTTAGTCTATTCATTTACACTAATAATACAGTATAACTTTAGAACAGAGATAAAATGATCACATTCCTCTTACCCCAGATAAAATATTTCCTCAAAAATTGCAAATTAAAGAAAAATTTGTAGACATCAAAAAGAGGAAAGTCACAAATTTTAAGTTCACTCTTGACTGTCGAGAACTAATCATAAAATACATTCTACTTTAAAAGAGCCATTTATTGTCTATACATACCCTTAATATTTCCAATATATTGTTATAAAACATTTGAATATTAAAGCTCCAACTAGATTAAATTCAGAAAATACATGGGGAAGTCAAGAGTTTCCTCCTTTAAAAATTATTTTGATTATTAAAAAGTACCAGTACATTAGCAACAATGATCATTTTTAGCATCATGAAGATGAGAGACTAATAATTTTCTAGAAGACCAAGAATACCTTCTTTTTGACTGGTGCTAAGAAGAAAGCCTCTAGAAGTTGTTTTTGCTGAACAAGTAACATAAATTCATACTATGATCTAACCTTAAAGGAATAATTCCCAGCAGATGTGGAAAGAGACCAGACTCCTGTCTGCATTTTAGTTAGAAGCCAGTCTTCTTTTCTCTTCAAGTAGGATTCTCCATCCCCAATCCGAATACCTTTTAAAAAATTAAAAGATTAATTTGTATGTTGTCTCTTATTAGGGAATAATTCAAAGATAGATAATTTCATTTCTTTCCTTTCTGCCCCCCTACTTTTTTTGCTGTGAAATTCAGTTGTGTCTTGAGTTGGACATATGACTGAGGCAAAAATGACAGGCAGAGGGAATAAGAAATCTAAGCTAAGCAACTTTGGAAAACTCCATTGAAAGAGAATCTAAAGACACAAACTAGTTGTAAAAACATAGGGTGCAGATGTTACTAGAACTTAGAATTTGACCAAATTATGTGAAGTAATCTTAAAATAGAAATTGAGATCTTGGAAAAAGTGTAAAAGCTTTTGTGAGTTCTTTAGTGCCAATGCAAGAGTTAATATATAAGCTTTTAGCTCTTGGTGAAACAGAATGGGAAAAATAACCAGTTGTATATTGGGGCTTCCTTTGGTGGCTTTAGGTCAGCCATGGTATTTATACCATGGAAATCTGCAAATGCTACATATTGCTACATACTTTTTTTTTCTTTCCATTTATTTTGGGAGCTGATTAATCAGCACACCACTGAAAAAAACTCTGCATAGGGATTAATGAAACTCTTAGCACTTGTGACAAAGGTATTCCTGCATGGCTTTGGTGAGGGGGATTTTGGGGGATAAATATTTTTTTCTATAACCAGGGGACTTCTAATACTCATCTTAGTAAGATTTGGTGTTTTATTATTTCTTTTGGAATTAAAATTTCATCAAATTTTTATGAAAAAGGATTTCTCAAAAATATGTCCTTTGTTTCACTTTGCTTCATTAAAAGGTAAAAGAAGATAGAATATATGTGTGGCAGGAAAACTTACTGCTTTCTAGTAAGCAGAAGTAGTACCACCTGATAAACTACACAGAGTCACTGGAATGGAGTCAAAGCTGTAGAGAAACCAGACCTGGTTGGGTGTGTGTTTTTTTTTTTTTTTGTTTTTTTTTTGTGAATGACAGTGTTAAAGAATGTAACCCCTCTTAACTTCTCTAAACCCCTAAATACAAATTGCTTATACTGATACAACCCTCAATGGTAACTCACTTCACACCTCTATTTTTTTTTCTTGTTATCATTAAGATTAAACAGCATGTTTGGGCAATATTCTGCATTCATCTAACCTTTCCCATACAGGCCACACTGATACAACAGAACAGGTTTATGTACCTCACACGTCAGATCCTATCAAGAAACTTGGTAGTGACAGTTTGATAAGGACACCATAGCTATTGAACTTGTTCTAAAAACAACGGCAGCAAACCACTCATCTCACACGTTTTAGTGACCTTGTTCTATGGTGTCCCCATTTTTAAATGCAGCAGATGTATTACTGACTGTGTGGCTTTAGAGCATAAAGAAAGCTGAGGCATGTGGCAATGCACGTTTTGATATTAGTCCTTGAAAAATTCTAGAAAGAACTGCATTTACTTCAGTTACCTGTTGACAAAGGAGAGGTCGAGTGTTAGTTTTAACTTTCTTTCACCTTGTCAACAACTTTCACCAAACTGAAAAAGTAGTCAGAAAATGAGAAAAAAATTCCCAGGACCTTTTGCTCTCCAGAAAGTCCAGGGTTGTTGTAGGCAATGAACAAGAATTAATAGACTTCAGTGTTTCAGGGCAATATCCCTAGGGCAAGACACATAAAAGTAAACCCAAATAAATATAAAATTAGAATGAACTGTAAAGGCTAATTTTCTTACGTTTTCATTTTTTTGTCTTTTGAAGTGATTTTTTTTTTGGCCCAAACACATTCCTTTGACATTTCCAAAGACTTTACCAGAAGCACATTAAATACCATATTTAATAGATTATTTAAATTCTTAAGCTTTAAAAAATTGTTATTATTCCGTTAAGTTCAAAGTGAATTTTACTCTCATGGTGAAATTTTCTGATGGGATTCTATCTAATCTCTGAAATTTCAGATCTTTCTGCTCCTTGTGGTTATAGCAGGATAAGGAGCATTCAACCAACTGACGGTTTAATTTTGTCACTCTGTTATCTCTTTAAACCTACAAATATCATTCTTCCAGCTTGTTGCTCTACAGCTCCATGGTCCCCTCTGTTGTTGGGATATGGTATGCTGGTAAAGATGGAGATATTTAGGGAGAAAAGAGAGAAACCGGTAGGATTCTTTGATATAAACAAATACAGTGCTAATGCATTTCATAATAACCAACAGAAACTTTATGAATATCTGTAAAACAACTGATATTATAACTTTGTGTTGAGGGGAAGATAGGCCACACTTCCAAGTCCTGGCTTATATTTTGGTGGGTTTGTGTCTGATCACTCCGCTTTTGAGTGGGTTGACAGTTCTCCAAAACTCCCATATCATATCCCTTTCCTCCTCTTTGAAACGTTCTCCTACTTATGAAGGGAAAAAGAAAGTGTTCTTGTTAGTGTTGGGAGCCCCTTATGTCTTCTCACCTGAGGTTCTATATAGGATCGTAAAGGAAAAAGTATCGAATATTTCAGGCATACTAGAATGTACAGAGAGAATAATATAATAGAATTGAGTACCCACAATCTCTTTAAAAATGAAATATTAAAGATGAATCCCCCTGTATATTCCTTCTGCCTCCTCTGAGGTTACCACTATTTTCATGCATGTTTTTATACGTTTGCCCCATGTGTACATCCATAAACAAAACAGAATGCTGTTTTGCATGTTTACCTTTTTATATAGATGGTTCTCTTTTTTTCCACATTATTGTTTTTACATGTATATTTATTTATTTTGAGAGAGAAAGAGAGAGAGCGCAAGCAGGGGAGGGGTAGAGAGAGAATCCTAAGCTAACAGCACAGAGTCCAATGGGGTGCTCCATCTCACGAACTGTGAGATCATGACCTGAACTGAAACCAAGAGCTGGATGCTTAACTGACTGGCCACCCAGTCAGAGACAGAGCACTAGTGGGGGAGGCACAGAGAGGGAGACACAGAATCCAAAGCAGGCTCCAGACTGTGAGCTGTCAGCACAGAGCCCGATGTGAGGCTCGAACCCATGGACTGCAAGATCGATCATGACCTGAGCCGAAGTCAGTCGCCTAACTGACTGAGTGACCCAGGTACCCCGCCCACACATTATTTTTAAGATAAGTTAACACATATAACTTGTTTATTGATCTCTACCACTACAAAGTATTCCATAGTATGGATATAGAACAACTTATTTATTCTTTGGTTGATGCTTTAGTGTATATTTAAACAGGTTTCTTTGAACAATGTTGTGAGAATTTCTTTAGGGGACAGACCTAGGATTAGAATTTTTGGATAACCGGATATGTCTACCTTTAACTTGACTAGATGTTGCCATGCTTCAAAGATTGAGTCATCAAAGTGAAGCCAGCAATCTGTGTAACACACCCTCTGGGTTCAAAGTTTCAGATTGAATAATCTGGAAGTGCGGTGGTGGTGGTGGGGAGTATGGCAAGAATTTGCATTTCTAACATGTCCCCAGGTGATGCTCTTGCCACTATAGTGCAGTGTCTGGACTACCTTTTGAGAACAGGTGCTCTAGGGAAAGTCTATTGGATTACATTTGGAAAAAGAGAGCCGATGAGACATTACCTGGAAAGATGTGGCTGGTGAGGTTTTCTTAGGTAACCAGAAGTCAGCCTGAGGCATCATTTGGGGATTCAGATTCTAGAAAAACTGAGTCAGTATAGATAATTTACAGTAAACCAGTGTGAATGGTTGTCATCAAGAGCTAAATTCTTGACAGTTCTGTTGCTGGAGCGTTACCTCAGCCTGTGCTCCTGCTGCTGCTGTGCTGACGAGGGCAGAGGAGTGGGCACGAGGCCCCTGTCAGGCGGGCGTGCAGCGAGCTTGGCCGACCTACATAGTGTATCAGAGTCTTGATTACATCTGTAAAACCCAGGCGTTGGCTTAGATGTGGGTGACAACGTTCCCTTGGAGATTCCCCAAGCTTTAAGGCATGAAGCCACTGAGTCCTACTGATTTGGCATTTTTAGATATTTATATCCAAAACAACAACAAAATATCAGTTTTTATATAATTTTTTTAATTATTATATTCCAAATTTAGTACTGTGGTAACAGAATTCCAGGGAGGTGTCCCTTAAATATTCTTTCTTGCAAGAAACTTCTTATAAAAAGTCTTGAGAACAAAGTTTTCACATATTTTAGGATAAGACATAAACAGGTTGGCAGTCTACAAATGGTTAACATGTAAACTGGCAGGAAAGTTATTTTTTTCAGATTTAGCAATAGAAAAGGTCAATTAGGGAAAAAAAAAAAAGCATGAACCAAAAGCATTTGCTTACATCATTCCACAATTTACATAACAAGATAATTTTTTTTCAAAACCAGACAACAGGTTCAAAAATACTTCTTTTCACACCCTTAAGTGATGCTGTTGGGAGCAGTGGCTGTTATAAGGCCATTTATTGCAGGCACATTTCTAGCTAGTTATCATGACAGCGATTTTATCTTCTTTCTTTTTTCTCTCTCATCAGCTTTTTGCTTTCTTCTCGTCTTCTCTTATTCACTGGATTCCGAGGGTCATAGATTTCAAATGTGTCTGAATCTTGCATGCTTGCATCTTTCACTTTTCTGCTTTTATCCTCAAACTGAAGTACATGTGACATCCTGAAGAGGGAGAGAGATGGTTCAGTGATTTTGTCAGGAGAAGAGAAAGTGGGAAGTTTATACTATACTGTCCTTGGCATAGTGAGCCATAAGGGTACAGAACACCAACACGGGTATATCGTTTTGGTGCTTATACCACATGGAAACCAACTTATCAGAGAATGCTTAAATTTGAAAAACCTGTCTGGAGTTCTGTCCTGTTAGTTTGTATTTTTAATAATGAGTCTCTTTGCCTTAGTCTTCAGGTGAAGGTCCTTCACAGATGAAAGGTTAAGAGTATCTACCCAGAGTATTCCTTCAACTACCCTCAGAGAACATTCTGCCAGCTAACTTTAAGGAGCACACTCACTTAGACAGAGTTGTAGAGAAAACTAACAATAAACCGGCCCTATATGGTCTTCTCGTTTTCAGTAGTTAAAGGGGTTAAGAGTCAGGAATGTGTTAAGAAAATTCTTGTTCAAATGGTGTTATGATTCCTTTTTCTGGGGAGTTGCAGGGTTAAAAAAAATTATTTTTTTTCATGCAAAAGGAAACTAAGCTTTGGCATAGCTCCATGGACTAATTTCCTCCTCTTACTGTTGATTACAACAAATTTGACCATCCTGCTCTCCCACTTTATCAAATGCTTACTGGTCTTAAGGTATCAACATGTGCTTGAATCGTAAGTGGTCATAAGCTGGCTATCCTTAGCAGCTGGGAAATATGTAAGTGATTAGCTCTGCCCACATTAGGAGGTGTCAGAAATAGAGGAAAGTCAAAGACCAATTTCAGGGCAGTTGAATGAATTTGGAAAGAGAAAAGTTCAGTTTTGATATATAAACAAAACTACTAAGGCTCTTCCCACTCGTTATATAAGCAATTTTAAAATGGGCATACCCAGCACTTTTATCACAACTGATAGGGCTAAATTGCCTATGGGATTAACACTCTCCATACACCCATTTTAACTTTCAGATGGAACCCAAATATTACATTAATTTCTCTTTCCCTAAATAAGCAGAGATACGGGCAGTAGGTACTAGCAAAGATCCCCCACCCCTTTCCCCTGCAGTAGCACAAATGCTGAGTGAAGTTTACTTATGTGACAAACTCTCAAGGATATATTCAGATTTTGAAGAAAAGATTTTGTGGGAAATAAAATGTTATAAGATTAGTGATACAGCAGTTACCGAGGGTTCAGTAGCTACTGTTCTTGCGAGCTGACTAGTTGAGTCTTAACTATCATTCCCAACCCTTCCATATGAGAAAAACTACTGGAATGCAATTAGTACAAGTGATATTATTATGTAGATGACCCAGAATCTACTTTAACTTACTGAGGTAAATCACATTCATATTTCTATACTTCATTATTAATGATGCTATTTACATCAAATTCCATAACTAATTTCAATATATGAACATGCCCGATCATTCATCAGAACTGCTGACTTATACTGCTCTTGCTTTAGTGAACACCCTTATTTAGAAAAAGCGTCATATGAGACGTCGCCATTTGTGTGGACCTAGAGAGTATTATGCTTACTGAAATAAGTCAGACAAAAACAAGTATCACATAATTTCACTTAGATGTAGAATCTAAAAAAGAAAACAAATCAATCAACAAGCAAAATCCGACCTATAAACGCAGAGAACAAACTTACGTTGTCAGAGGGGAGGAGGGTGGGAGGATGGGCAAAAGGGGTTTATGGATGTGGGATGTATAAGCTTCCAGTTATGGAATGAATAAGTCACCAGGATAAAAAGTACAGCACAGGGAATACAGTTAATAGTATTGTAATAATGTTGCATGGTGACAGGTGGTAGCTACACTTCTGGTGAGCATAGCATAATGTATAGAGAAGTTGAATCACTATATTGTACACCTAAAACCAATATAGCATAGTATGGCAAAAAAGCCCAGTCAGCCAACCAACCAACCAAACAAAAACAACAACAACAACAAAAAACAAAGTATAGTTACCTCTTTACCATAGCAATTACAGTGGAAGAACCATGCTGATAAATCTCAAGAGTGGTGACAATGAAGCCTATGCTTCTTATTTCCAACTTAAATTTGTTTCTATCTTCATTTAAAATAAGCAGATATATTTAATGGAAGAAAGGGAATTAAGCTTTATGGTAATAAAATAAATAGCTCCTATTTTATCATGGATAATCATACATTTAGTAGGATATATTTGTAGATTCTTTGTGTGAGGAGAAAAATAGGGTATTCATAGTTATTGATTACAACTTTTCAATTGGAGATAAGTAATAAAATCCCAAATGCTACAAATATGGAAAAAAAGAAAAAAGGAAATGCATCATAGGATCATTGCTTATTTAAACGGATTCCTCAGTCTGATTTTCTTGTGCTTACAATTTCCTACAGTATTTCCTACAGTATTCCTGAAAATAAGACAATCTCAACTCCTAGAAAAAGGCTGATCATTCTACTTTCATGGTAACAAGGGACTATTGACCCACTTTGAAACACAAACTGGATTTAATTAATGCTCTGCATAGGCCTAAATGACCATTGACAACTCAGTTCAGTCAACACATCTCTCAAAGCCAACGAATCAGTGACAGTCTTATGATTTTGAAGGTTGGCCAATCAGTGGTCGACTCAGTCTAGTAAATAAATTTCTGAAAGCCAACCATTATTACTGTTTTTCCTGAGTAATGGGACTTCTAAGGCCGATGTCAACCACTAAATAATCCCTGACCCCAAAACTCTATATAAGATTTGCAATCACTTTGCTCAGAGACTGTGCCTAAAAGCATAGCTCTTCCTTACTTAAGCAATAAATTAAACCTTTTGTTTCAGGTAGTGAGAGGTGGCCTTCTTCTTAGACACTTCTTACAATCTGTGCTGCATTCCCTTTAGTATACTTTTTAGGAATTGTAAGTTTACTTCTACTGATGAGGAACAAGTTTAGAAAGGCGGCAGGATGTTCTTTTGAAGTCCTTTACCACACTTCAGGGGGAGCCCAGATCCTGCACTGCATTTCATTAAGTACTCAGCTAGTGATTCTTGTGTAGATACCTAAGCCAAAACCTGGAAGTAGCTCAAAACATACCCTTAAAACAATTTTATTCAATACTCTCACACTGACAGTGAAAAACAAAAACCACTGTCTTTATAATATCTATAAAGATAAAAAAATATTTATAGGTTTAAAGGTTAAAAAATATTTATAACCACTTATTAATATCTTTCTATATATATATTTTTCTATTTCTAAAATTATTGGTCTCTCTGCCCAAAAATACAGATGGATTTTTTGTAATATCCATTTCTATTAGAGACTGTCCACATTTCAAAAATGGCTTTACCAGAACTTGTCAATTAAAACCTTATAGGCACCTTCCTTCTTTCTGTCCCATGAGCATGTCTTGCAACTATTGGATTTAGTTGGCTCTGGTATGAGAAATGAACCCTAGACATGTGAACAACAGCATAAAGTCCACAAAGAGGAACAGATTTTCCTACAAATTTGAAAAAAACAGAAAGCCGTAAATTAAAGTAGCTGTCTTTTTCAACTGTTTGTTTCATACACCACTGCACTAAACAAGTCCAACATTTTGATTAATAACAAACCTAAACCCAGAGGAAAGAAAGGGCTATCCGCTTACAAACTACGTCGGCTTTAACATCATAATACTTAGCATGGCTGATTACTCAGCAATAATATTTAATCTTTAATAGAAATAAAAGCATAATCAAAATGGTTCACCCATTTATCTTTCAACATGCTTTGGTCACTTCATTTTAAAAAGCAAAACAAAACAGTTATTATGATTTTCACCATAATAAACTCGTGACCTGTGTGCCTCCATAAATCACAGACTGCAGGAATTGAAAGCATGCCCACATTTTCCAGTCTCCTGTGAGAATACACATGCAGACTTAGAATACAGACTTAACTCAAGTACATAAGGGTCTGGCCATTTACAATTTTATATGTCCCAATAACTCAGTACTGTTTACTCTGTGGCTGGTCACGGAACTGACCAAACAAGAGCAGTGATTTTTTTTGGAATTAATTCCATGATGATCATTTATATATGAACATTTTAAAACTTGTTCACTTGACGGCAAAGACACAACATTTGGTTCTGATTGATAAAAAGATTTACGTAAGGTCAGATTCTCAAATAAGAACACTGACTTGGGGTGCCCAGGTGGATCAGGTGGCTAAGCATCTGACTCTTGATGTTGGCCCAGATCATAATCTAATGGTCTATGAGACTGAGCCCAACGTTGGGCTCTTTGCTGAGACCACGGAGCCTGCTTGAGACCAAAGAGCCTCTCTCTTTCCCTATCTCTCTGCCCCTCCCTTGCTTGTACTGTCTCTCTCTCCAAATAAATAAATAAATTAAAAAAAAAGAACACTGACTTTAGTGTGTTACAGAAATATGGAGGTTTACAGAGGTTGTTTGACAGAATAAGGTTTTGTTTTTTGTATATGCAATATTATGAAATTATAAACAAAAGCAAAAAACTGTTCGAAAAAGACCTGGATCTTGAATGACCTCACTAATTTGACATCCAGTGCTTACAGTTTTCCCACGATTGCGAAATAAGATATATGACAGCAATTAATATTAATAGGGAATACAAGAGAGATACTCACTCTCAAACATACAGTAAGTGCAATATAGAATTCCAGTACTAATTTGTTTCTGACAAAAATACATTTAGATTATTTGTGCTTATGTAATGTAAGCTGCGATCTTTTTCATTGGAAATTCTGTAAACCACTTCTTCCCATTTCCAAGTCTCATCAATTTAGGAACTTACCACCCAACCCTTAGACTCTTTTGTAGATGTTCTAACTGTTCTACATCTATACTATGTCTCCTTCATCCTCCAAAGGTTCTCAAACAGTCTTTCTTAAAAAAAAAAAAGTTTTTTAAAATTAAGTAGGCTTCACACCCAACGTGGGGCTTGAACTCATGACCCTAAGATCAAGAGTCATATGTTCTACCAGTTGAACTAGCTCATTGCCCCTAAAATAATCTTTCTTATACATTTTTTTCATACCATTTCTTTGACAGAAATTATTGGCTATTGTATTAGACTGAACCACCCAGCTGGACCCTTAAAACTCTTTAACAACTGCATCTTCCTATCTCATCAACCTCATTTCATTTCTTTCATCAACTACCCTCTTGTAATTGGCTGTTTATTTAGTTGTGAACAGACCATCAGTTATTCGAGACAGTATGAGTCTTGCTCCCAGCTGTATTCCTGAGCAGAGAACGGTGATTTGCGTTGTAAAGCAAAGCCTTCAGATCCTTTGTACTGGCCAGGCCTGCTGGCTGCTACTGGCTGGTTTGCTAGACTCACACTTGACCTCCCTTTGTGGGCAGGGAATGTCTTTTATTTCTGTGACAAACTTCTAAAATGTCTGTTAGCCTCTGCAGAAAGTCTCAGGCCCAGCACAAGCCCGCCTATTCATGACCTCTCATAGTTCGGCACATACGGACTGCTGCTTTTCCACCGTGCTCCTATCAGTGACAGCTGGCTGTAGTTGTTCCTGCTCACAGACTGCACTGGGAGCATGTCTCGTGTTCTTTTCCACTGACTTTGGTCCCTAATGTAGAACTAGATAGTTTATTTTTTATTTTTTATTAAGTAAACTCTACGTCCAGTGTGGGGTTTGAACTCATGACCCGAGGTCAAGAGTCACGTACCCCACGAACTGAGCCAGGCAGGTGGCCCTAGATTCTTTGTATTTTTTTTAACTTTTTAAAAATTTTATTTAAATCCAAGTTAGTTAACATATAATATAATAATGGTTTCAGGCGTAGAATTCAGTGATTCATCACTTATGTATAACACCGAGTGCTTATCCCAACAGGTCCCCTCCTTAGTATCTATCACCCATTTAGCCCGTTGGATAGATTTTTAAAAAATGTTTATTTGTTTTTTGTGAGAGAGAGAGAGAGAGCACGGAAGCACACACAAGCGGGGGAGGGCCAGAGAGAGGGACAGAGGATCCCAAGCGGGGCCCTCGCTGATAGCGGAGAGCTCGACGCAGGGCTTGAACTCACCAACTGCGAGATCATGACCTGAGCCAGAGTCAGATGCTCAAGCAACTGAGCCACCCAGGCGCCCCTAGATAGATTTTACTTTTTAAAGCAATGTCTCTCTAGAGCACTGCCTCAAACACAGGCTGCACATTGAATCACTTGAGTAGCTTTAAAAACTATGCCAGGCTTTCACCTACAGAGGTATTGATTTAATTGACCTGGGATGAGGCCCCAGCATTGGTAATTTAAAATTTTTTCCTGGTGATTTTAAAATACACCAAAAGTTAAGACTATAGCGATAAAGTATAAGAACCTTTATATTTTCACATTGATTTATTTCATCAGCCATTTGTTCTGGACTCTTCAGAGATGAACAGCTAGTTCCTTATGAAGAAGAAGCATGCTTGAAGCATCGTAAGTGGCCTCTGAGCCTATGAACTGAATAATCTCAAGTGTATTATCCATTTCTTATATATGGTTCGAAGATAAGGCAAGAAGCTAGATTCAATTATTCACTCAACAAACATCTGAGGACTTTTTATGTGTGAGACCAAATGTCAGACACTGGGGACACAAAGCCAAATATGACCCAGGCCCTGCCATCCTAAAGTGAACAGTCTGTTCGGGAAATGAATACACAGATATCAGAACAAATGCATATTTTGGAATTGCCCGCAACGTGTGAGGCAACAATAATAAGAGGATCCATTGATACAGCCTCTACAAAAAGCATTCACATGTCTGCTATTATCTTCACAGTAGTAGGCAAGAAAGATGTTGTTATCACCCCCATTGAACAGATTGGGTAGTGCTTACTTTGGAATAAAAAAAAAATGTTAAAATACAACTATAAAGAGACAAGAATTATTTGTGTGGCTCCCAGGCTGGTATTTAAAGCCGTTCCAAAAGAGAAGTTCCAAAATTTCCCGAACAATGTGGGTCTCTTTGGGCACCTCTCTTTTAGATGAACACTTGCTAAAAAAAAAAAAAAAAAGCAACTAATTTTCACTATAAATTTTATTTCAGTCTCAGTTTCTCCTTATACTTCCTCAAATGGGGATGCCATCCCATTCAGGTAGAGGTCCCAGAGGGGTACAGCCAAGGGCCCACGGCCTGGCCCTATAGGGGTGGATGTCTGGGAGTTTCCTCTCAGGCATCCAATTACTAAGGAGCGCCTTGTGCTTGATGCTGGTATCCAGGTCTTTTCTGTAATATATATATTTTTCAAAAATGTAAATCTAGTCATGAAAACTCTCCTGTTTTAAATCCTTCAGTGCTCCCCATTGTCTGCACAGTGAAACCTCAATTTTTTATTTTTTATGTGGTCTCTATGATTTGGCTTTTGCTTCCCTCTTCAAGTTCCTATGTCACCTTCCCCCATCACATTTATATCCCAGGCATCCTGAATTACTTGCAGTTTCCTGAATAGAACCTGTCTCCTGCCTGCTTACTGTCTCTCTGTGGTGACACACCTCTCTCTCTCATGCTGGCTGAGGTGTCATCCCTTATTCCTCTCTTGGCTTCTCCTCTTTTTCCAGTGGGGATAAGCCCTCTTCTGTACAGCTCTCTAGTGTAGGCTCCCTCACTAGAGTGCAGTTGGCTCCGCTTTATGGGCCTTTATACTAGCACCAGTCACCAATACTTGGCAAGAAAAACAACTTCAATAAATTTCTGATGAATAAATAAATGTTTCTGAGAAATCAGTCACTTCTAAAACCTTTGGCAGAATTCTGGTTTTGTTCACCATTCTCCTGGATAGTATTAACACATAATTCCAAATTATTTAGCTATTACGTTTATAAACCCTTGAGTTTCCTAGGTTAGTAACTCTCCATTAATACCAGAGAAAAGGCTAATATTCAAAAATCTTCCACCATTACTAACTTTATGCTATGAAAATCCAACACTTATCTTTCTCAAATGGCCACTTAAATTGCCTAATGATTGACATTTGTCTTTTGTACCCTTTGTCTTTGAGGTATGAGGTGGGGGAAAAATGCATATATTGTCCTCACGCATCCCTCCACTTGGGTTGAAAGGCCTTGCCATTCTTTGTGAAAAGTTGTCATCCACGTAATTTGTCTTTAGTATACTGTGTCGACAGGTTCTCATATCTCTGTTAAATTAGAATTCTTAAGAAACCCAACTAAATAACTCCTGGTTATTATTTAAGTTTATCACTCTAGGGGACTATAGATAGGAAACTTAAATGATCTGGTTGAAGATTTTTTTTTTCAGGGGAGAGCTGGAAAGGAGATTTGCATTTGAAAAGCAAACACAGCCCTTTTTGTTTTTAAAGAAAAATTTCAGCAAGACAAAACAATTTTTTGAGTTTTGCCCACATTTGATTCTTTGAAAGGACCACACCCTGCTCTGTATCATAGATGGCCTGCAGCATGCTTTCTTTGTCCATGTCACTTCTCTGGAATGCCCCACCACCCCCTTCCCGCTGGTCTGTGTCCCCTGTCCTTCCAGAGCCCAGTGTAAGTCCCATTTTCTCCTAAAATTCTTCCCTGACTACCCTGGGTTTCATTCAGGGCTGGCTCTTTCTTTTGAATTTCTCTGACACTTTCTATGGAAACTTTTGTGGATTGCACTTGGAAGATGTGGGTTTGAGTTATAATTCAGTCGTTAAATGTTACTGGAGGAGAGTCACAGTGCTTTTCAGGCCTGTTTCTTCATCTGTGAAGAGGAGATGGTGATATGCACCCTAATTATCTCACATGATTAGAATGAGATTCAAACATCATGCCTCCAGTAAGTCCAACACTTATTTTCATGTCAATTTATTTTGCATTTTGTACGTATGTATTGCATACAAACTGTGCTTGTATAAAGTTAACATTTTTATAACATTCTATTACACTACATAGACTTTTTCAAAGTGTTTTCGTGGACATCATCATGCACAAGAACTTACTTATTTGATCTTACCTAACTTTGGGAGCTTATATATATTTAATTTTTTTTAATGTTTATTTATTTTTGAGAGAGACAGACAGAGCATGAGTGGGGGTGGGGCAGAGAGAGAGGAAGACACATAATCCGAAGCAGGCTCCAGGCTTAGAGCTGTCAGCACTGAGCCCAACGCAGGGCTCAAACTCACGAACCATGAGATTGTGACCTGAGCCAAAGTCTGACGCTTAACTGACTGAGCCACCCAGATGCCCCAGCTTATATATATGTAAAAATATATCCTCTCTGTACTAGACTACAAGCCATTGGAAGGGTAGAAACTGTTCACAGAATCAAAGAATTATATATATTTTATTTTTATAACTTTTGTGGCATGCTTAACATGTATTGACTATTTTTATGTTTTTCCTTTGTGCAAAGTAACACAATCCTGAGAAGCAAAAAGAAAAGAAAAACAAAACTCATCTGTAATTCCATAGCTGATCAAAAACTACTGTAAACATATAAGTACATCACGTACTGTACTTTTTTAATGCATCTCTATACATATATATGCATGTATATATATATTTGAAGGGATCATAATGCATATATTTTATCATTTACTTTTCATACCTAAGTATACCATCATCATCTTTTTTTTACATGGATAACTATACTGTAATTTAAGAACATTTTTTTCGGGTGCCTGGGCGGCTCAGTCAGTTAAGCGTCTGACTTCGGCTCAGGTCAGGATCTCATGGTTTGTGGGTTAGAGCCCCGCATTGGGCTCTGTGCGGACAGCTCAGAGCCTAGAGCCTGCTTCAGATTCTGTGTCTCCCTCTCTCTCTGCCCCGGCCCCGCTCACAGACTGTCTCTCTCTCTCAAAAATAAACATTAAAAATTAAAACAAAAAAGCCCACATTTTTAAAATGTTTATTTATTTTTGAGAGACAGAGCGATAGAGTGTGAGCGGGGGAGGGGAAGAGACAGAGGGGAGACACAATCTGAAGCTGGCTTCAGGCTGTGAGCTGAATTCTCTGATCTAGTCATGCCCTAGCTCTACTCCTTAAGCTTCCCAGGCTGATAAATTTCCCATTTTTGTTTTGTAATAATCTTTACTAATGCTTAGGATATATCCCTAGAAGTAGAATTCTTGGGACAAAGATTTGTACATATTTAAGGTATTTCATATGAATGATCTAACTTCCTTGTGGAGAGGATTGATCAATTTACAATCTCATTGGCAGAGTGCCTTATTTTACCCTGATACCTTTTGTTTTTACTCCCCACCCCCGCTCTCATTTTTTTTGGCTATTTGAATTTCTTCTTTTGGATATGTGTGTGTATCCTTTGCTCAGTGAAAAAAGGGGCATATTCATCTTTTCCTTATGGATTTGTAAGGATTTTTAATATGTTAAGAATATAAATCCATATTCATCACATAAACTGCAAATACCTTTTCTAGTTTATCATTTGTCCTTTAATTTTATTTTTTCGTCTAGGTTTACCTACCTATCTCCTTTCTTCCTCCATCCATCCCCCTCTCCTGTCTTCCAGTCTCTTCCTTTGTAGTCTCTGTCTTTAAAGTTACACTTAAGTCTTTCTTCACTTAATATAATGTAAATATCCACTATATTTTTACTAATAGCACCTTTACAGTTCTCTTTTCATTTGTTCATCTTTTATCAATTTAGAATTTTTTTTAGTATATTGGGTCAGATAAAGTTCTAATTACTTTAATTATTTTTTTCTACGTGATACCTAGTTGTTCCAACTCTATTTCTAGAATAATCCACCCTGTACAATATCCCAGCCCACTGATTTAATTATTATAATTTTGGCATCTAGGAAAGATCATTACTTTCATACTCTTTAAAAAATAACATTTCTCAAATGTATTTATTTTTTTAAAATAGATTCTATTTTTTCAAGAGGTTTAGATTTACAGAAAAATTAAGCAGTTAGTAGAGAAAGTTCCCTTATACCCCCAAACCAATTTTCCCTATTATTACCATCTCATGTTAGTATCGTACATTTGTAACACTTAATGAACCAATATTGGTATCTTATTATTGTAAGTCCATAGCTTATTTATATTTTCTTAGTGTTATGGACTAAAGCGTTCCCCCGAAATTCATAAGTTGAAGACCCACTTCCCAATATGACTATATTTGTAGATATGGCCTTTACAGATGTAATTAAGATAAAACGTCATTTTGCAATACATAGAAGTAATGAATAATTACATCGTACATCTGAAACTAATGCGCTAATTATACCTCAGTTTAAAAAAAGAGTAAATGAGGCCATACGGTTGGGCCATCTGCAAGCCAAGGAAAGAAGTCTCACTAGAAATCAACCCTGCTGACACTTTCATCTTAGACTTCTAGCCTCCAGAACTGTGAGAAAATAAACTTCTGTTGTTTAAGTCACCTAGTCTGTGGTATTTTGTTATGGTAGCCCTAGGAGACTAACACACTTATCTTTTACCTAATGTCCTTTTTTTTTGTTCCAGGATCCCATTCAGGATATCACGTTACATTTAGTTATCATGTTTCCTTAGGCTATTCTTGGCTGTGGCGATTTCTCAGAATTTCCTTGTTTTCATCATTTTGATAGTTTAAGACTCCTCTTTGTAGGATGCCTACACTAAAGGAATTTATCGGATGTTTTTCTCAGGGTAAGAGTGGGCTTATGGGCTACTGGGAGAAAGAGCACAATGTAGAGTGCAATTTTCATTACATCATATCAAGGGCAAATGCTATCGACATGATTTATGATGTTGATGTTGACCTTGATCCCTTCACTGAGTGCTTGCCAGCCTTTTCCACTCTAAGGTGACTTTCCTCCCTTGTCTTCCATGTTGTACTCTTTGGAGGGAATTCAGTATGCATAGCCCACACCTAAGGAGTAAGAAGTTGTGCTTTCCTACTCTGTTAAAAAATTTCTTGGCTATTTTTGCTTGCATACCTTCTTCCCTCCTTCAACTGGTATTTTTATTTGGATTATGTTAGGTTTATGAAATAATCTTGAGATAATTTGTTTTTTGTTAAAAATTAAGCATTCTAGAAACATGGTATACCTATCTCTTTATCGATATAACAGGTTGCACTTTCTTAATAAAAAAAACTGTTTTCTAAGTGATAATTTCACAGCAACTGATGAACTGATACTCATATTTGTGTATTTATTTTGTATCTGGCCACAATACTGATGTCTTAGAACTTTAGATAGATAAGTTTGGATTTTCTAGATCTGCAAATAACTTGGTTTCCTTCATTCCATTTTACAATTAAGTAACTAAAGAGAAGCTATTGAATTTATTTATCAAACTGAAGCTTGCTTCCCAGTTCATAGTCTAAAAACCTTGGAAGCCTAAATATGACAGATACTTTTAAGGGTCTTTTGCTGCTAATGAAAAATAAAGATAAAAATAATTTCTGCAGAATCTGAGTAACTATGTTGAACATCTGATACTCGTTAAAGTTTAAAGAAAGTGTATCTAATATGAAAATCATAACTTTTAGATTTATTTCAAATGAATTAATCAAAACTAGCTGTATAGAGAATGATGGCATTACCAACTCCAATATTGCAACTATTTTTTCTATGATTTTCTGTTCACTTTTGATACTGTTTAAAACATAAATGACAATTTTGTTTAAACATTTTGACATTTTCATATGATATCTAGAATATATTTTCAAACATCAATTGGATGATTCTTTCATTCTGATAACATTTTACCTATCAAAATGTAATATTCAGGTAAAAGTCATATAAACTTTTAATTTTAGAACCTTTCTCCATCACTAGTTACAGGTAACTTAGGGTTCTCTTTTTACAAATGTTCAAAGCTTCTTAAGGAATTAAAAAATTAAAGGATTAAAGTATCATTCCATATGAAAACACTATGGATCTTTTTCAACATGAATTAGAT
Organism: Paguma larvata; assembly: GCA_030068075.1. NCBI lineage: Eukaryota > Metazoa > Chordata > Mammalia > Carnivora > Viverridae > Paguma > Paguma larvata. Next base: position 102,193,040 of record CM057826.1, read on the forward strand.
AGTAGAAATGACAGTAATTCATATGAAGAGACAGATAGACAGACAGACAAAACATGAATGAGGCCAGAGATCAAAATATGTAAAAAAAAAAAAAGTCCAGGAAAATGAGGTCACTGGGATTCTTCATGTCCAGCAGAGCAGGTCAGCACAGGACAGAGGTGACTGAGACACAGAAGAGGCTAAATCAGAGAAAGAAATCAAGGAGGAAAAGGACAAGAGAAGAATCAAAATGGGAAAGAGAAACAGTGACTTAAAGGAAGCAGAAAAAAATGCAAACAGAAATGGCCAAAACTTAGAAGATATTTAAAAATTGACAGTAGGACAACAGTAACAAAAAATAAAAGAAAAACACTGAAATATTTGAAACAAATGAAAATCAGTATAGGAAAATAGAACATTAGGTAAACGAAGCAACACCTGGCCTGTGGAAAAAGAAACAAAGATAAAAACTAGTGGAATTTCTTTTACTGTTCATCATTAACATGGAAAACTTCTTTTCTTCTAAATTTTGAATACATGTTAATATTTCTCTCTTGGTTTGGGGTTTTGAAAAGCCACCTCTTAAAAAGACTCTTTGTTTCCTTCAGTTAAAAAGAAAAAATAATCCTTATATTACAGAGTGTCTTTAATAAATATTGAGTATTGCTGGAGCAAAAGTAAAAGATGTAATTTTCAAAATATCTTCAGCAACATGGGAATAGTTTCTCAGCTTTCTTGCCTATCTAACATGCTTCACACTCTCAGGAGGGCACAGGTGGAAAGATTTAAGAGGCTTTCCAGAATAAATCTGTAATACGCATTCTTACACCTGCCTTGGGGTTTAACCAACTGCTCAGCCAATAACATTTAACCTGTGGCTGGTGAACTAACAAAACAACTTGCGAAGATGGAGTTCCCAGTCAAAAAGGCCTGGTAAGCAGCTGGTGTACATGGCTATCTGCCCGTCTCTCTCAACAAATCCATGAACAAAGCAAGCTTACCTAATGTGATAGAAACTTACTTCAGGTCACACTGTATGAAAGCAGAGTAAATACAGAAGAGCCTTCTTTATTCAGAAGAAAAAGGGAGAAAATGAGGTGACTTCAGGGATTGGACGGAGGGCTTAGAATGAAAATAACTGCCCTTCCAGGGTCAGCAACTCTGACAAGGTCCTATTTATAAAGAACCTCACTGGTCTTCTGCAGCATTACTTATAGTCCTTTATAAAAGGAATACCAATTAGGAAACAGGGTCTATAAGCATATTTCATCTTGCTTCATTTCATCACTACCTTAGAACTTGGCTAAGAGAGAGAAACAGAAGAAAAACATTTACCTTACACTGAGATTCTAATTCTAGGCTCTCTAAAGTCATGATGTTCTTTTGCTTTATATTTAAATTTTCTTTATAGTTGATTCCCCCATCCCTTTTTAGCACCAGTCTCAAGGAAAAAAACAATATTTCATTAATGAGGCATTACTGTCCACCATAAAAATATTAAATCTCAAATTTATTGTATCCCAGAAAGAATCATGATAGAAACTAAAATTAACCATTGCAATTTATTATGGGTTAATTAAGAAAAGGTAAAAAAACAACAACAACTTGTCATACATTATAGATATGTATAAATGCTAATCATCATCTTGATAGATGTACTGACACTCAAATACAGAGAAATTAGTTTTCAAAAATATCAATGACAACATCAAAAATGAGAACAACAAAACATTTGCTGAGCACTGACGTCTTGTTAAGTCCTTTTTAAAAAGTATTTCATGTAATCCACAAACTAACCTATCAGAAAGGTACTATTTACTATCCTCAGATTACAGTTTAAGCAACAGGATTAGAAAGGTTATACAATATGCCTGAAATCACACAGCTAATAAATTTCCAATCAGGGATTCAAATGAAGTCTGATTCGAAATCCCATATTCATAACCATTCTCCTCTATATTCCCATGTAAAATTCTGGTTAATTTAAATGTGGTAAGAACTTCTTGTTCAAGTTAAACTTTTAAATAACTTTATGCATTTTGATTTTTCAAGTTAAAGGGATTATAATATTAGGGACGTGGACTTAATATCCACTGTGATTTAAAGGGGACTAGACAATTTTTGATCGAAAATTTGTAATAAAGTCCTGAAGTCACTTGTTTGGCTTCATTACTACAGTAATAAACACTGACACTTTATAAGCAAATGTGAAAAATATGTAGGCTGGCTCGAGAAACTGTTGCACTATAAAAATCACATAAAGACAACTACTGAGCCAAGCATGATTAGCTATTTCTGAGATCTGCCACTTTCTAGCTCTGAGATCCTGACCACAGCTACTTAACCTTTCTGTTCTTCAGATTCTTCCCATATAAATTTAATAACATTTAGCTTATAGTTTTAAAAAAGATAGGTACTTGTAAATGTTAGTAAAAGGTAGCTTCTTCTTCTAACTTCTATTTCTACTAAAAAACAGCTTAATTCGAACATTTTACATATCATGTCTGATTGAATTATCTGCACACAAAGAACAGAACATTATTGTTACATTTAACTTGACTATCTGCATTAATACCAGAGAGGATAAGAGATGCTAATAGTTCAAAATGGTAGGTAGTAGGAAGATGATTAATGAATGTCTACGGAAGAATATTTTGTGGCTTGCATTCATATATGCCAGTCCTAGATGTCCTGGGGGTTACCATCATGAAAAGTAAAAGTGAGATGTTATCTACTGTATGACTTTGTTAATCCTTTGTGCTTTTTTTGTTCAGTACCAGGGAGATGGAAAAATTGTGATCAAACCTCTCATAAAAACATTTATTAACCTATACCATAAATTGGCAATCAAATATCCTAGATTTTGTTCATTTTATTTCTCATGCTACTTATTTTCCACATGCAGTCTTTTCCATTACTTTGAAGGTAGGGAATTTGTCTAAAGACTGATTATTTCCTTCTTGGCACAAGGGTCGCAATTCAGGTAGTGGCCACCTGTTAAATAATGGGGTCTTTTTATTGGTTCCATGTTCAATTGTCTAAGATTTTTCCAGGTGTGGTTTACTCAAAGAAAATACAAATGTAGCACATTATCCAGTTGCTTAAACTTTTAAACTAAAAATATGTATCAAACAATAGAGATCCAACTTACCAGATATTAAATAGTATTATATAGCTACAATAACTTAGCAGTGAGGTACTGGTATAGGAATAGACAGAAAAATCCAAGCAAAATAATGAAATTGACCCAAAAATATTTCTGAGCCCTTAGTATATGATAAAGGACATGTGTAATGTCAGTGGGGAAAAACAAAGGATTATTCAATTGTGGAAGTTAGTAATATACCAAAAAAAAATTACAAGAGTAACCTAATATAATATACCAAATGATCATTTCCAGGTAGATTAAAGACGTAATTTATAAATGAAAATAAAACCACAAAAAAACTAGAGAAAGATATAACTAGGTATTTATATAATCCTGCGATTATGAAAACCTAAAGAATGACACTGGGCCAAAAACATGAAGAGCAAGACTGGCAGATTTATAAATGCACATTTAAAACTCCATGTTAAAAACAAAGCCAAAACAAAACAAAGCAAACCCCTCACAAACAAACCATAAGGTAATGACAAACTAGTAAAAATATTTAAAACAAAAAATAATATCCTTAATATTTTTAAGGTTTTAAATCTTTATTTTTGAGAGAGAGAGAGAGCACGCAAGCAGGGGTAGGAGGGAGAGGAAGGGAGACACAGAATCTGAAGTAGGCTCCAGGCTCTGAATTGTCAGCACAGAGCAGGATTGCGGAGCTTGAACCCACAAACTCCAAGATCATGACCTGAGCCAATGCCGGACACTCAGCCAACTGCGCCACCCAGGCACCCCAATAATATCCTTAATATTAAAAAGCTTTTGTAAATTAGCAAGAAATATATAATCATATTAGACTATACACTTAATAAAAAAAAAAGACTATACATATACTTAATAACTACCACCACAACAATGATGGAATATAAAAGGCCCGTTGACACATTTTTAAAACTTCATCAGTAAACAAAGAAATACAAAATAATACAAAGTAGAAACTGGCAAAGATTAATATATCTATATCTGTTGACCTGTGGTGTATTACAACATACACATACTCACTTAATACTTAGCTTAAGGAGAAACCAACAACTTCATATATTGCTGGTACAGGTATAAATGATTTAACCTTCTGGAATGCAATCTAGCAAAGATGTTATCAAGGCACACTTGAGCTGATAAAAATCACAATGGTCTGGGGGAGGGAACTGGTTGAAAGGGGCATGAGGGAACTTTCAGGGGTGACATAAATGTTCCAGATCTTGTTTTGGTGGTGTTTACACAGGTATGTACAACTTTGAAAATTCATCAAAATTAACAAATAAGAATTATGCAATTTCTTGTATCTAAATTATAAAAAACACATAGCAGTTTCACTTCCTTTAACCTAAGGAAATAACAATGGACTTACAAAATATATAACTATTGGATTATTCACTCATGAAAGACTCCTAATGAAAAATCAAATAAATTTTTCCATTCTTGAGAAAAGTGGTATATATATATATATATATATATATATATATATATATAGACAAAAACATTAATGATGATTCTTTGTGGGGTATGAAATCACTAGTGATTTTTTCTTTTCTGTCCTTTTTCAATGATTTTTTATATAGACTGTATTATATAAACACAAAGTAGGTTATATGAAAAATCAATATGAAAATTAGTATTAATTTCATCTAATAATTCTCTAAAAGAAAATGATATGAATAAAATTTTTTTAAATGATTTTAAAAATTTGTAAAAATTTTATTTTTAGAAATACAAAAACCTATGTACAAATTCTGCATCACTAAATTTCACCTGGAACCATAGTACTTAGGTTTTTCTATCCTGCTTTCAGCATGATTTAACTTTGAGATATGGTTAAAGTAATAGAACTTTTGTTCATATTTTCTTGATTGCCTGTGTATAATGGCTGCTTTCATTTTGTACTGGCTTGGTTGCTATCTGTAACTCCCACTGTGAAATGGATTTTTTTTACTACATTGTGTTTAATCCCAAGGACCTCCTTAAATCTTCTAATAAAAATGAACTATTTATGCCTTCAAGGGCCCTTCTCTGTTTCAAAACGTTATCAGCTAAAAAACAAACAAATAACAACAACAACAAAAAGCCAAAAAAGAAAAAAAAAGTTTCTGGAGACAGTCCAAGTCCACAATGTATGATTGTATATTCCCAGCATAGACAAGGTAATCTTGTCCACTCTCCTCCTCTTTCTCTATGAATGCTGAATTTACATTACCTAAACTCTGGAAGCCTTCGGATTTTATAATCTGGATCCAGCTAAAGAATCTGCTTTATAATACTTTTCTCCTTTTCTCAACAGATTTTAAAATAGAACCATCATGCACAACTAGCAAATTTAATGAATATATCTACATTCCTTCTAGGCCACAGACAACATAACTGACGTAAATTAACATTTGCCTTGCCTTTATATATTATTTTTCTTTGATATTATTACATCAAGATGACTGTGTAAGTAACAATTTGTTTAGAAATTTGTTTCAGAAATTCTAACATTTGTTAGAATGTTTACTTAGTGCTGCTTGAGTAATATGTGAGGCCTTATCAATATTACCCCAGTACCATGCACCCCACTCCCTCTCTCACACTTAATATATCCTGAGCATTTCCTTAGAATCAGGCACTTTGTAACTTCATAACCACTTTATATGAATTATCTCATTTAATTCTAATAATAATCCTGAGGTAGATATTGTTATCTCCACTTTACAGGTAAAGAAATTAAGGCTTGCAATAGAAGTTGCCTGTCAGGCACTCTGATTTAACAGCTCATTGTATAATTAAAACATAATTCAATATGTAGGAATATAAGAGCCTCCATAGTGGTGCATTTCTTTGAAAGAATGTGAAAAGTATTCCAAAGATTAGAATGGATGATATATATGCTGTAACCAGCTCCAGGAGACAGATAATATTATTTGAAAGTCAAGTTGATTTCCCCCACCCTTCATGTGTATTACTTCATGTTAAAATCACTGTTGGTAGAAGCTGGTGTTCTGGAAGCAGCATGGGCTCTTAAGTGTGACCAAGACTATTTATTACCGTAAGACTATTTTATTACTGTGTGATCTGGCAAATCACCTGGGCAAATAATCTAACTTTATGAGTTTAAGTTTGCTCATTTATTGAATGGGAATAATACTGATTATCTAATGGAATTGTAAGAAACAAACCCAGCATAGCTGGTCCCTAACCTATGAGCCCTATGAGGGTTAAATGAAGGAAGACAGCATTAAGGTCCTACCAGCGTACCTGAAATATATCACATGCAAATATCTGCTTCAAAAATGAATTCGCTGTGAGGGGCGCTTGGCTGGCTCAGTTGGTTGAGCATCTGACTTCAGCTCAGGTCTTGATCTCACAGTTTTTGGTTTTGAGCCGTGCGTTGGGCTCTGTGCTGACAGCTCGGAGCCTGGAGCCTGCTTCGGATTCTGTGTCTCCCTCCCTCTTTGCCCCTCACCTGCTTGCACACATGCACACACTCTCTCTCAAAAATAAGTAAGACATTAAAAAAGATTTTATAAATAAAAAGAATGAATTGGTTGGATTCAGAGCCACCTTTATCTTCTATCAGCAGAATATATATGAACAAAAAGCATAAAAAGGATTTATATTTACTTTAAACTCAAGTATAAGTGATTTCTACTGTCAGTTATTTTGCAAATCTTATTATTTAAGATGAGTAACTGATAACTGGCTAAAAATATACTTAATAGTTGGTTATAAAAGAAATAGATTGCACATTAAAATAACTGCAGACTTGTCAAAACCAAAACATTTGTGAAAATGTACACACTCCACAAACAACAACAACAAAACCCCCCAAAAACAAAATTCCAAAATAAGTAAGTCATAGAGATGAAAACTACGGCATAGGGAACATAGTCAATAATATTGTAATAACGTTGTACGGTGACGGATGGGAACTACACTTGTCCTGGTGAGTGCTGAGTAATGTAGAAAATTGTTGGATCCATGTCATGCGCCTGAAACTAATACAACACTGTATGTTAATTATATTTCAATTAAAAAATGGATCACAGACCTAAATGCAACATGCAAAAGTGTAAAATTCCTAGAAGATAACATAGGAGAAAACCTAGATGACCTTGGCTATTAGATGCAACACCAAAGGCGTGATCTGTGAAACAAACAATGGATAAGCTGCATTTCACAGAAATTAAAAACTTCTGCTCCATGAAAAACAGTACTATGAGAATGAGAAGACAAGCCACAGACCGGGAAAAAATATTTTCAAAAGACACACCTGAATATACAAAGAACTCTTTAAACTCAATAAGAAGAAAATGAACAATTCGATTAAAAAGTGAGCAAAAACCTTAGCAGATACCTCACCAAAGTAAGTATAGAGATGGCAAACAGCATGTGGAAAAATGACCAACATCATAGGTCACTGATCAACTACATGGGTCATTAAAAGAACCATGAAATACCACTCCACACCTGTCAGAAGGGTCAACATCGAAAACACCGAGAACACCAAATTCCAGTAAGGAAGTGGAGCAACAGGGACTCTCATTCATTGCAGCGGGAAAGCAAAATGGTCAGGCACTTTGGATGGTAGTTTGGCAGTTTCTTACAAAACTAAACATGCTCTTACCCTACGATATGGCAATTATGCTCCTTGGTATTTACCCTAAAACTTAGGTCCACACAAAAACTTACATGGATTTTATACCAGCTTTATTCATGATTGCCAAAACTTGAAAGCAGCTGAGATTTTCTTTAATAGGTGAATGCATAAGTAAACTGTGCTATATACAGACAAGGAATATTATTCAGCACTGAAAAAAGGACCATGAAGGCATGAAGTTCATGGAGGAGTCTTAAATGCATTTTACTAAGTGAAAAGAGCCAACCCGAAAAAGCTATATACTCTCTAATCCCAACTATATGGCATTCTGGAAAAGGTAAAACTGTGCACACAGTAAAATCATCTGTGGTTACCAGCATTGGTGGGGAAGTGACAGATGAATAGGCAGAACATGAAGAATTTTTAGGGCAGTGGAACTATTCTGTATGCTTACTGTAATGGTAGATACATGTCATTATACATTTGCCCAAACCCACAGAATATACATCACTGACAGTGAGCCCTAATGTAAACTGTGGCCTTTAAGAGATAATGATGTGTGAAGGTGGGTTCATCGTTTGTAACAAATGTACCATTCTGGTAGGGGATACTGATAGTTGAGATGGCTGTGTGTTTGCAGGGGAGAGAGGGGGAGGAATATGGGAACTCTTTATAGTTTCTGCTCAATTTTGCTGTGAGTCTAAAGCTGCTCTAAAAAAACCTATTACAAAACATTTCTGAAAAAGGAAAAAAAAAACAGTTAAATAAAGGCCAGTTTGGAGTTGGTATGGGCATGGTAAGAATTTGTTGTAAGCAGGTCTAGGCCAATAGTCGGGGCACATTTAATTCAGAAAGCACTGCTTTGGTACACCTTGAGAACAAGGGTCACAAGCTGGGAAGCTGAATAAAGCTTCCCAGGGCTTATGAACTGGGTTATTATATCTAAGAAAAAGATTCGTCATGACACACACAATGACTAAAGATGCTTTAGTTCTCAAAGTGTGACTTGGGGTTTGCCGTGTCTCTACTGTCAGTTATTTTAGTTTGAATACTGAAACCTTATTTATCTTTTTCATTCACATTCTTATTCTTATAAGAATGTACAGTGGAAGTTTTCAGAGAATACTAGATGTGTGGGATCAAAACAGAGTGAAGAAGAAGATGTGAAAATCCAGCTGCTTCTGTTATATTAGACATTGGGAGATATGCAAAAAAAGGTAAATTGAAAAAAAAAGTAAATCAGTGCCACTTTTCTCACTAGATTTTCTCCTATGAAAATATAATGGTTCTTCATACAATTTTTATTTATGTTAACATGAAATGGGTTTATTATTATTAAGTGATTTTAATTATTTAGTTTTAATTTCTAGTAATGCAAATATCAATAGATATAGTCCATACAAATCAGCTCTTTGGAGTCCTCACTAATTTTTAAGAGTATAAAGAGGTCCAGAGAAGAAATGTGAGACCTGCTGTCCCAGCTAATGCTAACGGGCAAAGAAGATCTCTCATTTGGCTAATGTGAGTTTTCATTATTCTCACAGCATCTGTCCTCACACCTGTATTTGGGTTTGTCTACACTGATTCGTTAACCAGGCTCGGCAAAGTCCTGATTGAATGAAGTGGAGACTATAATTAAAATATTCATTTGTAGTCACTGTACTCTTCACTCAATACATGACTAAACCTCATACAAATCACAGTATTTATTATGTATAAAAGGTATTGAAAGCTTTGCCAATGAGGTGAAGCTATGTCCTTTAATGGTATCTTATGAGGAGGTCTGAATGGGCCTAACAACAGTCAATACTTTTTTTTTACAACTGCATTAGTAAATTTTCACTGTTCTGAATACTCAGAAAACTGGTTCTTGTTGCTTCTATGCTATGCTAACCCCAGAAGAACACTTGAAAACTACCTCATGTTAAATCTTGGTTCTCAAACTCTAATCTCTAGCACAAACAATGACTGATGGACAAACTGATTTTTAATGCAAGCCAAGGTGTAGTAATAAAACTGAAAAACAAAAACAAGAAAAGAATCCAGATCCAAAAGTCCTAACCTATTAAATTATCTTGGAAGGATAATTTTTTCAGAACCAAGAACAAAACCATTTAGACCTGAGGATCTTGAAGAGTTACGATGAAATGTGTAATAGTTTTATTAAAAACAGAAGCAAACCAGACTGCGTATTTTTTAAAACTTTACAAGGGTAAAGCATTTTTTTCTAAAATGTTATTCTCTTTCACGAAGTACCGCAAACTACCTTAATTAATTCTTGAGATTCTAACGGCTCTAAAAGCAAGTCATAAAAATGATATTTACTCACGAGTATAAACTGGAATGACATTTTGAGAGGGCCATTTGAAAATATTTAGCAGAAGCCTAATATGGATACCTACTGACTAACAAATTCCAGTTTTGGAAATTGATCTGGGGAGAATTGGCAATGAAGAAGATACACGGATGTTCATCACAGTATTGGATACAGTAATAAAAACTGGAAAGAGCCTAAATATCCTACAACTTGGCGCTCATCAAGGAGACTGTGGTTTGTCATACAATGGCATACTATGTGGCCTAATAAAAAATATAAAAATTAATCATAAAATTAGGTTTGGCAAGGAAAAGTATTTACTGTATATTGCTGAAAGCAAGTTATAAGATTATAGCGTTATATGATTTCATTTCTGCCTAAAATATATATGGGAATAAAAATATGTGGAGGCATATAAATTAATGATATTTATTGTTGAGTTGGGGATCACAGGTGTTTTTATTTACTTTTTTTGAGGGGTCTGTAATCTGGTTTTGGTATAGTGAACATCTTTATATAGTAAAAATAATTATTAAAATGTTTACTTGAGGCTACCATGTAAGTATTGGTGTTTCTCTAATACTTAAAATACTGAATACTGTATGTACTATGGGAGAGCGGTGGAGGGGAGAGAGATGAGAAGAGGAGGGAGGAAGGCAGACCTTTATATTGTTTATTATTTTATCATATATATTTGTTGCAAAGTATTAGGTTAATTTTAGATTTCACAGTCTGGAAAAAAATTTCAGTGGAACATAGTAGTAAATAGTTAAATGTTCACAAGATCACACCTTACTCTCATAGATTTAATTTTTCTCCTCTCCTTAGAATGCTGACTTTGTTCTGTAGGAGCAGGTGGCTTTCTTTTTTATTCTCTCTTCTATGTTGTCAGAAACGGCTCTCTCAAAACTTTTTTTGGGAGCTAACCAAGCTTTATCTAACCAAACCCAAAATGGCATATGGACTTCATCCACATGGTCATATGAATCTGTTGGCTGATGACTCCTGCCATGTATCTAATCGGTTTTATAAAATCCATGCTTGAAGAAAGATCCTATAGCTATAAGAGTGTGATGCTGTGGAAGGAAGGAATGTAGTGGCAAAGAGGCTACTTTAGCTGCTACACTGGAGTCTGGGAGCCATCACTGCCACCAAATATTGGCAATATATATCCCAACAAAGGAAGAATCCTAATAATTTTGAGTGAAAAATTTCTATCATGCATTTCAGCTTAGATCTACTAATAACACTTCTTTAAATGCCTCGTTAGACAGTGAAATCTGGGAGTAATTATCAAACACCATATACAGTGTTTACAGTAGAATCATATTTCTTTTCTTCTCTCCCCCTCCCACTTTTTTTTTTTTTTTTTTTGCATAAAAAAGTAGAATGCTGCTGAATGGTACCCAAATGTCTGTTGTATACCATGCCAATACAGCAGCTCGGCCAAAAATGCGAACAGAACAGTTTGCCAAGTAAAGGAAAACATAACAAATTGGTAATGGTTTCTATCTTGACAGAAAATGAAAATGATCCCTCAATGTGTGGTCACTCATGCGGACACATAAAAATGTCTGAGAAGCAATCATTTTACCTCAGATAACAGACCCTGACAGTGTAGTACAGCACTGGCTGACTCTCACTTCTTAGAAAAGCGGTAACCGTGACCTACAAAATAGTCTGGTAACCATGTAATTTATGCATAACACACATGCACATGCCATGCACTCATAATATTTGCCATAAATCATTTTGAATATAAGACTTCTTTTCTGAGTGGAATATACTTTATGAGAGATAGTCTAAATCACCAGAGACCTGATAAACTTGAACGGGTGTATTTATGAACAGAAATGATGTTGTTGCTTATCAGGTTACAAAATCTCAATAGTCTATATTGCAATAAAAGAGTCTCATGTATTCTGTATGATTCTGTGTAGTGCCTTGAAACATTAAAGGTATTTTTTATTAGATGTAGATAAAACAAATACAAAAAATTGTAGGTACATAGTGTATAGTTCTGACTTTCTGTTTAGGAGACCTTAATTGAAAGTAGAAATGAACCCCCTGAAGACCTGGTAAGGCTTTAACTTACTTACCCTTCCTTTTCCACTTATTTTGGTTCCCTAAATGGAGAAGTGGTCAACATCACTGACCAGCGATTTTACCATCTGGTAAAGTTTTCCCATTTGTTCACTTTCTAATGAGGATGTTAGGACATAGATTGTACTGTGAAATCACATCAAAAGCAAGAATGACAATTTTAAAAACACTGGTTGACATCTGAAGCTAATGAGGAATTCACAATCAGAGAATATGGAATCAGTGGCTAGGAAGAACTTTGGGAAGTGAAATGGTCTTGCCAAGTTAAAAGTAAATTTGAATCCTGCATGTTATGAGTTTCAAATGAAATTTCTGGGTTTAAATTTGTTGGTGACTTTCCTGTTCAATAAAAAAGGACTTAAATGGCTTATAAAAAGGTTAAAAAAACTTATTGGGCATCAAACTGCTCTTACAAAACACCATCTTGATGAGTTAAGTGTAAATGAATCAGAAACACATGGATCATATTTCCTTAAAAAATGCATATGGATTCAAAAATAAGGGGAAGAGGACTTGGCAAAACATTTTTTTGTGTGGTGGCTGAACCCAAAACATTTGAAAGATATTTTGAGACATTCAGGGAATCCAAAATAAAACTAAACCTGTCCAGTCATGTAAAAAACAGAAAGTTCTTCTGTGTAACATGCATTTATCTCTAGGGGTCAATCAACACTCACTGAGCCTTCACCTTTGGCACGCAACTGTGGGAGGAACCAGCTTCTGCCTTTAAGCAACTTTGAATTTAAGTATAAACAAATATACATAAGTAATAGAAACCAATTAAAAGAGTCTCAGGGTTAAAAAAACAAACAAACATAACCTAGATCGTACAGAAACTACATATTGAGAAATATAGAAGTACTTCAGGGTCCTAGGGGAGGTAGGATTCATTTCATTCAAATCATCATCCCCTTAGTCCTTTCAATTAAAGTTGTATATAGTTGCAGAATCGTACTTGCTTAAATGTTTTCTTAGTAAGTGTTTTTATGTCTTTTTAAATGTGTGCCCCAGCCTTCTTGCCTCCACCCTCTAGATTTGTGAGGGCTCAACAAATCTTGCTGACTGGTTTCCTGGAGGATGGGAGTGTTGAGCAGTTTTGAAACAGGAGAGAGATGCTGTCTGGCAGAGGAGTGAGGCTATGATTCTGGGTTGGGGTAATGGCACATGTGACAGTTCAGAGGCTCCAGAGGGTGAGTCATATGTGGGGGGTGACCCTTTGGCTTGCTTGCAGTACTGTGCTTGAGCCAGGGTGTAGTGGGAGGTGAGGGCAGTTAGGTGTGGGGAGTCCTAATATACTACATGTGAAGTCAACTGGAGGACAGAGGAGTGTGATAAGGGAAAGCACAATTCTTATTCTTTTTTTTTATTTTTCTTTTTGCCAGTATAGGATAAAGTGTTAAGCAAAGGACATGTACAAGTCATTAATTCCTTTATTTCTTATCAGTGTCTTAAAAAGCTGAAAAACAGCCAAAGAAAAAATAAGTTGACTGTGTATGAATTGCTAGGATCCTGTAGGTCATAAATTTTAAGAGGAACTTAGTAGGATTATGAAATGTATTACTGACTCCTAAAATTTTTGTGGGAAAGTGTAAAAAATTAAAGATTTAGAATCTTTCGAGGCTGCTTTCTAGCTGTTTAATGTGAATCTTATCTTTTTTACAATATTAGGAAGTTATTTAGGACAGGGAGAGTGTCATGTATTTCTTGTATATTTTCCACTGGCTAGCACAATACTGGGAACACACCAAGCACTCAGTAAATGCTTACTGAAGTGAAATGAAGTCAAAAGGTGCTGACGCACTATAATGATGAGGGTGTGATTAAAGGTGAAGTCTGGGGGCGGGGGTGGGTGGGCGAGGAAGACCCAGTGGGAATGTCCTAATATCCTAATAGTGCCTCTGCTCTGAGCCTGTTTGTTCATGGTTAATATAGAGAAATCAAAGCCGTTACCATCCTTCATCATCTTCTACTTCTGCTTCAGAAATGTCATTTTCAGGAGTTTCAGCAATTGCTTGAGTGAGTTTAGATTTAAACTGGTTCAGCAGCGCCAGGGTCTGAAATAACAGTTACGTTGCTAAGTTTTCTGGTAAGGATAAATATAATTTTAGAAGAGACACTGAAGTGTGGTAGAAAATATGTGAAACACTTACTAAGACTCAGATAAATTTTTAATTTTGAAGGAAAATAACAAAACGCCAGCAGTGATTGTTACTCACAAACCTTGACAATGCCCTGACAATGCACTAACATTTTCCCTCAGACATGTGACTGTTTTCTGATTTGGGGAACATTAGGTTGCTTATATAGAAGATTCTCAAGCTTTAAAATGCATGCTTGTTAATGGCTAATTTTTAAAGTCCACAAGACAAGGGAGTACTTCACTAAAATAAGTGAAATCAAAAAATGAAACACCAATAACAAATAGTATGTGTCATTGAACAAATTTCCAAAAAACGGAAAAATATCATTGGTAAGGAAGGTAAAATGAATAAACACGTTAACTGGTGGAAGATGGGTAAATTTGAGGGATATTTTTAGAAAGCAATTTAAATTTATCATTCCCTTTGATAATCATTCCCTTTGATTCAATCACTTCAATCCCGGGAATACATGAAGAAAAATAATACGGAACAGAAAATGGCTTATGGAAAAGATGTACACTGCAGCTATATTCCTACAAATGGAAAAATGAAAACAGGTTAAATGTCTATCAGTAATGAACGTGGTAAATTTGGTAAAAAGCATTGAATATGCTATTACACTATTGTTAAAAATTATATACAAGAAGCATTACATTCTATTGTTGAGTAAAAGAAGTGGGGCATAAATACCATGTTTAGTAGGCTTTGAAGAAAAGGGCACAACTTCTGATTCTTTTTTGTCTCCCATGTCCTTTGTGAGTAACAAACAAGTGCCTACAGTTTTGTAATTACACTATCCCCTTGTGATAACTTAACAGGTTACTCCAGAATTTGAGTAGAGAACAAAAGCTGGAATTTTTTTTTATCCTACAGTTTAAAAAAGTACATAATTGTGAAATGGGGTGAAGTAAGACCTGTCTAAAAAAAAAATCAAATGACTAAATAGACTAACACATTGAATTCAGTACTAAAACATTCACGTTTCATAAGGAAAAAGAGGTAGGGTAGTTCAATATGTGAATAACAAGTACAATAAAGGATCACAATAAATTGTGAGGCTCTGTAATTTATCTAGGAAATACCACTGAGACCACAGTTCATGGAGAAATTAAGCAGGTTTTGGGAGTCTAGAACTGAAGCTCCATAAAGATAGCTGGTACAAGAAACAAAGGCAGTTACTGCTAAATACGATAGTGAAAGTGCCTTACATGCTTTCTGCAAAATTTAATGCCCACATGGACAACAGATGTAAGTAGACTGATTGCCATAGCGTCCACTTGGAAATGAGATAAGTTTTGGGAGAAACACTAAATTCCAACAGAAGAATATCTGCATGGGCATTCAGAGGGCTGCCTAGCGCATTAGGGTTTAGATATTTTATCTGTTTCCAGAATAGTAATTAAAAGATTAAGCTCTTCAAACAGTGTTAACAGAAAAAGAAGGTATCCCGTGTTTTTAAAACGTATCTGTTAAAAACGCTTTTGCTTACAAACTTTTCTTGTATTTGCTTTATAATAAGAAAAGAGTTTAATTTAGAAATATTAGATAATAAGAAGTAAAACAAAAGTATCTATTATCCCATCACTAAGAATAACAATTTTTGACATTTTGGTATATCTCCTTTTTAGTGTTTTTTATTTTTGTGTATGTGTTATGAGCTTATCTCTCTATATGTTATATAAAATATATCTCTAAAGCATATTTCTATATCTTCCTATAGCTTAAAAGTAAACCCCATCAATTTTTAATGGTGGACCTTTGTACACTTGGAAATGTCTTTTCTGAAAGCACAAAGAAAAATGAAAACGGAGACTTCTTAGTGGAATGAAATTTAAAAACTTCTAGAAAATTATGCTAGACCTCGATCTTTTTCCTTGAGTTTTGAAAGTTGCAAACTTTTTTGCCACTCAAAGTGGATCTGTTTTTAGAGCCAGTTAATATGCTACTGGTGTTTGCTCAAATAAAGGGGGCTGTAACAAACAAAAAACATCCTCTGGGCCCTTCTTAATTTCTCCTATATTCGAGATTGGACTTTCTCTAGCTGTGTTCTAAAGGCAGGAGAAGATACTAGGTGGAAAACCAAACATCACAGAAATCATGGGGCACAGCACAGGGTAAAGAAGATAGAATTTGCATAGGAGCATGTCTATTTGGCATCTCTAGGAGAGTTGGTCTTCTGAAGGAATGAATGGCCAGCTACTTGTAGCATGGCTCTTCAGCACGGTGAGAGTCTTCCTAGGAAGAGAAACTGTTTTGAAGAGGTCCTGCCTTGGCAGACTTCATGCATGCATATCTACATAGAAGAGTCTCTTCAACTGGCCTCTGCACCTCTAGTCGTGCCCTGGGTCCAGTATACTCTCTCTACTGCAGTCAGGTTGGAGGAATCTTCCCAAAGTGCAAATGAGATCATGTCATCTCCTTCTTTCAATGGCTCCCCCTGCCCTTAGGGTAAATATAAATTTCTTAACATGGTTCAAAAATGCCTTGCATGATTCGGTATCTGCTTCCCTCTCCAGCATCTTTCTCTTAGTTTGTTATAGTCATACGTAACATCTTTTATAGTTCTTTGCAAAGAGATCAAAGATTTCTCATATAGTCTTCCTTTCGTCTGGCCACCTATCTCCTGTTCAACCTTCAAAGTTCAACTGACCAGTCATTTTCTCAGGAAGGCTTTCCCAGATTCTTAGCCCATGTTAAGTCCTACTGTTAAACATTTACATAGTTCCCTATACTTAATCTGTCAGAATGCTTTTATTGATATTACTTGTTTAACTGGCTCTTTTCTCTACCAGCTCAGAGAGGACAGGGATATGTCCACCTTGTTTAATGCCAAATACAGTGATTAGTACATGGTAGGTTCTTAATAATTATTTGCTAGGAGGCAAAAAAGAAAAATGCATGAATAAGAATGATTCTTAGGATATCTCTGGTAGTAAATTGACTGTAGTTGCTATTTGAAGGGCTGTGTGACTCCATGAAAACAAGTTAATAATGTAGTTTTTCTTAAATTCATTTGATGTGTCATTTCTTTTGAAAATTGCTCAAATTCTTTCTCTATAATTACAATTTCCTATACCTGACTTCTTGTCGAACTTTCCCTATGATTATTTTCATGCTAAGTACTGATGTATGATCCTTCTTTACCATTAATTAGGTGCCAGTTATAATATAGTCCCCGATTAGATTAATTTATTCAAATAGGCTTGGGCTTTTTAATTTACTTTTATTTTGCCTATTTTATTTACACACCTAAAATGGCATGTTATCAAATATATATATATATGTATGTATATATATATATATATATATATATATATATATATATATATATATATATATATATATATATGGCAGCACCAAAGATAAATGGTTTTGGTCTTCCCCCCAGCTTTTCAATATGAAGGGCTGCTGAAGAGATTTATTTTATTGACTGCCAAGTGTGGTATGGTGTGTAAAATTGACTTTCAAATTGTTGAACTACCTATTTTTATTCTTATTTCTAACAATCTTCTTTTATTAGTTCTTCAAGATTCAGAAATTACTTGAAAAAGCAGAGTTTTGCAATATTATTTACACTACTGCCTTATTTACGAGCAGTGCACAATTTTAAGAAGAGCTTTGAGATACTGCGCTAGAAGAGATATCTTCCTCGTTGATAATCACACCACTTTTCCATTTCATAATATTTACTCAGACAAAGGTTCTACCTGGATAATATGAGAATATGTGGCTTTACAAGATTCCTATGCTTGATATGGGAGAAAAAGGTTGAAACTTGAAAGTTTTAGGCTTTTTGCCGGTAATGTCTGGAAAGAACGTGAGTGGCCAGGGTCCTTGTCACCCCGCCCTATATGAATATATATCCTTTTTCATTTTTAAGAGGTAGTGCTTTCCCAAAGTATAATCATATTAGGCTCCATTAGCAACACTTGAAGGCAATTAAAAGGCAATGAATTACTTACAGATTTTGGTTTGTGACATTACCTGGTCTTCCCGGGAAGTTCCCTTCTTTGCCTGTTGCTTCCTCAGAGCTTCATACTTTTGCTTTTCTCTTCTGTATTCTGCAATAGCACCGTCAGGAGCAGTTTCTTCTTCTGAAGAACAATAGAATGTTCTTATAATAAATAGTAAAAAGGCTGGGAGGATTCATATTAACATCTGTGCTTATTACAGAAGATGAGGTCAAAACCTCGGATTGGTTTTCACCCATTTAAAAATCAAACCAATAAACTCTACCAGCTTCAAAACTATTGCCTAGGCTAGAAAGTGACGGATGTTAATTTGTCAACCAATTTTATAAACATCTTTATTATATACTATACTATTGTAGTTGTCACTTGTTTGACTATAAAATTACCTATCTCACTTTTAAAATAATTAAGGTTTTTTGGGGTACGTGGGTGGCTCAGTTGATTAAGCGCCTGACTTCGGCTCCAATCATGATCTCATGGTCTGTGGGTTTGAGACCCGCATTGGGCTCTGTGCTGACAGCTCAGAGCCTGGAGCCTGCTTCTGGTTCTGTGTCTCCCTCTCTGCCCCTCCCCAACTTGCGCTCTGTCTCTCTTTCTCAAAATAAACATTAAAAAATTTTTAAAAAATAATTAAGGTTTTCCTAAAATTCAGTAATGCAATTTTACATTTTTCTCCTGCCTTATAAGATACATTCTTTCAATATTGGTTGATTTTCCAATTACCTACCACTTTTGTTCCCCAGTTAAAACAACAATAACAACAAATACAGAAGTTTAATTTGATGTCATCATAAAAGATTAACATATCCAGCAAATAACTCAGGACAGTTACCAGAAGCAGATAAAAATAATTTTTACTAAGTTAGAAATTAGAAAACCAATTTACAGATTTGATCCTGCACTAATTCCCTATGAAGATTAGTTAACATCTGGGTTTACATAACACAGTTTTGCCTCAAAAAAAACAAGTACTAACATTTTACATTGACTTACATGACACATGTTAATGAAAATTTGAGACTTAAGAAAAAAAAAAAAACCACCCAACAACCTATCTCTTCTTATCTTTGGCTGGTAAACCAAGAGGAGCCAGATGTAATCAAGAATGCTAGTAATCTTTCTACTCAAACCTTGGTTTGTTGCTTGTCTTTTGGTTCTAGAGTTTGAAGAATGTTATTACTATGCAGTGTATTAACAATTAGCTATTTTGTTCAAGAGACTTTTTCTTTTTTTGACTATATCAACATACTTTTATTTTACATCTTTTTTTTTTTTTTTTAATAATGTATTGTTGAGTTAGCTAACATACAGTGTATATACAGTATAGTCTTGGCTTTGGGAATAGATTCCCACGGTTCATCACTTGCATACAACACCCAGTGCTCATCCCAACAAGTGCCCTGCTCAGTGCTCATCACCCATTTTTCCCGCCCCTCCCCAACCCTCCACCCCCATCAACTCTGTTTGTTCTCTGTATTTAAGAGGCTCTTAACGGTTTGCCTCCCTCTCTGTAACTTATTTTTCCTTCCCTTCCTCTATGGTCTGCTGTTAAGTTTCTGAAATTCCACTTATGAGTGATAACATAGGATACATAGGATAACTGTCTTTTTCTGACTGACTTATTTCAGTTAGTATAATACCCTCCAGTTCCATCCACGTTGTTGCAAACGACAAGATTTCATTCTTCTTTCACTGCCGAGTAGTATTCCATTTATATATATGTCACGTCTTCTTTATCCATTCATCAGTTGATTGACATTTGACTCTTTCCATAATTTGGCTATTGTAGATAGTGCTGCTATAAACATTGGGGTACATGTGCCCCTATGAATCAGCACTCCTTTGTCCTTTGGATAAATTCCTAGTAGTGCTATTGCTACGTAGTAGGGTAGTTCTATTTTTAATTTTTTTGAGGAACTTCCACACTGTTTTCCAGAGTGGCTGCACCAGTTTGCATTCCCACCAACAGTGCAAAAGGGTTCCTCTTTCTCCACATCCTTGCCAACATCTATTATTTCCCAAGTTGTTAATTTTACCCACTCTAACTGGTATGAGGTCGTATCTCAAAGTGGTTTTGACTTGTATTTCCCTTATGATTCAGTGTTGAGGATCTTTTCATGTGTCTTTTGGCCATCTGGATGTCTTCTTTGGAAAAGTGTCGATTGATGTCTTCTGCCCATTTCTTCACTGGATTTTTGTTTTCCAGCTTTTGAGTTTGATAAGTTCTTTGTAGATTTTTGATACTAGCCCTTTATCTGATACGTCATATGCAAAGATCTCCCATTCTGTTGGTTGCCTTCTGGCTTTGTTGATTGTTTCCTTCGCTGTGCAGAAGCTTTTGATGAGGTCCCAATAGATCGTTTTGCTTTTATTTCCCTTGCCTTTGAAGATGTGTAAGAAGTTGCTGTGGCCAAGGTCAAAGAGATTGTTGCCTGTTTTCTCTTCTAGGATTTTGATGGTTTTCTATCTCACATTTAGGTCTTTCATCCATTTTGAACTTATTTTAATGTATGGTGTAAGAAAGTGGTCCAGTTTCATTCTTCTGCATGTTGCTGTCCAGTTTTCCCAGCACCATTTGGTAAAGAGACTGTCTTTTTTCCATTGAATGCGCTTTCCTGGTTTGTCGAAGATTAGTTGGTCACAGATTTGTAGATTCATTTCTGGGTTCCCTATTCTAATACATTGGTCTGTGTGTCTGTTCTTGTGCCAATACCATACTGTCTTGATGATTATAGCTTTTGTAATACAGCTTGAAGTCCGAGATTGTGATGTCTCCAGGTTTGGTTTTCATTTTCAACATTACTTTGGCAATTCAGGGTCTTTTATGGTTTCATACACATTTTAGGATTGTTTATTCTAGCTTTGTGAAGAATGCTGGTACTATTTTGGTTGGGATTGCATTGGATGTATAGATTGCTTTGGGTAGTATCAACATGTTAACAATATTCGTTCTTCCAGTCCATGAGCATGGAATGTTTTTGCATTTGTTTGTGTCTTCTTTACTTTCTTTCATAAGCTTTCTCTAGTTTTCAGGGTACAGATCTTCTACCTATTTGGTTAGGTTTATTTCTAGGTATTTTATGGTTCTTGGTGCAATTTTAAGTGGGATCAATTCCTTGACATCTCTTTCTGTTGCTACATTATTGGTATATAGAAAAGCAGCCAATAAGAGATTTTTCTAACACAGTAACATTTGCTGCACAAACTCAAATGTGTGAAAAATCTGGTTAATGCTTCTATTTCCTGAGTATATCACATTAGTATAAAGTACATAATATGATCAACTATGAATAATCACAGAACATTAATTTTTCATTTTGATATCTCGGCAGTATACGCTGAATAATTTCCTTAGTTTTATATTTCAGTTCACTAATTCTTTGTTTAGTTGTATCTAATCAGTTTTTAAGATATAAACTGAGCCACTGATTTTAGTAATTATATTTTTTATTTTTAGATAGTCTATTTGGTTCTTCAAATTCACCTGCTCTTTTGATAGCCTTAGTCTATTTTTTTAAAATTTATTTATGTATTTTGAGAGAGAGACAGAGAGAGGGAGAGAGAGAGTGAGCACACAAGCAGGGGAAGGACAGAGACAGAGAGAGAGAGAGAGAGAGAGAGAGAGAGAGAGAGAGAGAATTCCAAGCAGGTTCTACACTGTCAGCAGGGAGCCTGAAGTGGGGCTCGATCTCATGAACCATGAGATCATGACCTGAACCAACATCCAGAGTCAAGACACTTAACCACCTGAGCCAACAAGGAGCCCCAATGATAGCCTTAGTCTTTTATTTTGATATTTATTTCATGATTAAAAAATCTCTTTTAATTATTTAAAACACACTTGTTACGTTGTATCTTTCAGATTCTTCTTGGGTATCTTTCTGTTATGTCTTCTTTCTCTCTTCCTAGGCTCATCATTTCTCTCTGTGTTTTCTAATTTTTGATTGTGAGTTTATCCTGAGCTAGGGCTTCATCTCCATCATGCTCCATAGGAATCTTAGGCACCCAGGTTTGTGTAAGAGTTTCTACAGAGACTTCTCATATTTATTTCTACCAGGCAATTTAGGGTTCCATTCTTCCGAAGCCATTCTTTTTAAATTAATTTCTTTACTTAGGATTCCTGTACCATATACTTAGTGTATATTCAGATTTTGTAGCCATGCCTGGTAGAGGTTTAGAGTTTTGACCTTTTTTGTGAGAGATTTCTTCCACATATAGCTCTGAAAAATGAAAAGCTTCATTGTGACCTTCCTGACCAGGTGGACAGTTTTTGTAGTTCCCATTTCTCTTGACCCAAAGCTACACTGCTGTCTGTATCTTAGATAAAAATCCCACCTTCTAGCTAGTAGAGTCTACATCTGGTTCCAATCTGCCCTGAGCAACTACAGTATCAGCTTGCCCACTTAAGGCTTCGGTTATGCCTCCCTTTTGTTTCTAGTACCCAGGATGTTTCTTTTTTCTTATCCTCTCTCTCTCTCTGTCTCTCTTTCAAGCTTAGCTAAGTATTTAAATTGGGCTTGATCATATTTTATCCAGTGTTTCTATATATTTGTAGAAGGCAGTTCTGTGCTAAGTCAGTTCATGTTGCCAGAACAGGAAGTAGCACATTCATTTCTCATGTGCTTGAATCCCCCTGAATAAACAAAAATTGAATAAGTGACTGGATGATTTTAGTGACATAAAACTGGCTAATAAAATACACAAGGAGTTTGAAAAATTTAGTTCCTCTAAGTACAGACTGTTCTTTTACTTTTCTTGTAAGTCTCAATATACAGTGGGTGATATTTCATGAATAATAATGATATATAGTATGATGACTATTTGTCATTAACTGAAATTTCTACAAAACATGCTGAAAAATAGGCATGAAGAATGGTGTGAAAAGAGAACCTTTACTAAATGTTATATGTTAGGCACCATGCTAAGGTGCTTTGATTAGGAAGTATCTATAAACCAAATGAGGAAACAGGAAATAGAATATGGTAAAGCTGGGATTTGAGCCTTGGTATGTATGATACAAAAGACCCACACTGTGCCCTACTGACTTCAATTAAAACTTCAATCCGGAAAACAAAATTTTACCAAGTGTCTCTAATTAGCATGGTGGGCATTCTGAGAAATGCTATGAAAGATATTTAAAACATAAATGATACAAGCTTTTCATTCTATAATGTAATCAAAAGGGTAAAATAAACATAAGATATTTGAAAATAGTTAAGAAATCAAGACACCGATTTTAAGTATCAAATTGCTGATTCCTTAGAGGGCTTTAAGCTTACCTGTGTTGTAGTGTTAGAATAAAATGTCTTAGCTGTCTCTGAGATACAACTAGGTAACAGACATGAAAGTGTTTGGTGAAGAGAGTGTCCCACATCACGGTAACCATCACTTTCCTACTGGAGCAGCAGTTTACTAGAGCACCAGAGCTAGAAGTTACCTTGAGGATCTTCTAATCTCACTTCCCAGTTTATAGGTGAGGTAACCAATGTTTAGGTAAGGGAGGTTAGTCAGCCAGTCTCTCAGGGGGATCAGCAGCAGAGCCTGGACTAAAACTTGTGTTCTGACTCTTAATGTAGGTGACAAGCTAAGTTAAGTACTGTACTTCAGTCCCTGCATGTTATACAGAGTGCCTCTATGCCTTCCCCTACGGGCTAGTCAGAAACTTAATCCTTGCTCCTTGAATCTCTTCACTGTGAAAGCTTTTTGTTCTGAACATAAAGAGATGGTGACTTCTCAACTATGGTTACTTACTTAATGAACCAGTGGTATCCATCTACAAATCTCATTTTATAGATGATAAAGGGCTTATTCCCTCCCCTGTCTCAGGACTAGAGTTCAAGGAGCAAACAGCTCAAGTAGCTGTACATTCATTCATTTTAAAAAAGCTTATCGAATGACCAAAACAGTGTCAGAAACCATTAGTAAGGCTACTTATAAATTATTTTAAATATATCTGAATCCAGTACTTCAAGGAAATTTTTGAAAAATTCCCATAATAAATGAAAACTTTAAACAAATAAAGGTAATATATTATTACTAATAGTAAACAGCATTTGGAAACAAAAGGTGTAGACATTAATGGATATAGAAAATATCAATGCTGGTGATACCTAATTGTATCTCATCATACTTTCTGGAAGCTAAAAAATATGTTTTTTTAATCAAATTTTATATATACCAGTTCTTAAATTAATTCTAGGAAATGTACCAGACTTGAGTATAGCTAACAGTGATATCTAACATTTTAAGTACTCGTTATATGCCAGATACCAGTATCTGAATTACTTGGTTAATCCTGATAGTTGACCCTATGAGGGAGACATAGTATTAGCCTTATTTTGCTCATAAGGAAACTAAGGTATTAAGAGGTTAAATAACTTATCTAAGGGACTATATACATAAGAATATAAACCCATGTAGTCTGACTCTAAAGGACAAGTTCTTAACCAGCTTGGTTATTTCTTCTTCATGTTTGACATATAAGAAAACATAGAAAATACTCCAATTTGAGACAAAAAGGCATCAGGTCACCAGTTAGATATGTCTTATGAAATAAAATCCTAGCAAAAAAAGGTTCTAAATTCCTCCCAGACCATAATAAATGGGAAGTAAGTCTGCTAAACAGTGGGTTTATGTAAATAATTTCTACCTAAGAAGAATCCTTTATCACTTTTTCTTGATAATCCTTAATTTATCATATTTTCCCCCCATTTGAACCTTCAGACAGTTTAAACAGTATATCATAACTGCTTCTTTTTCTGTATTGCCCCTTCGGCCACAAACACACATGGCAGGAATTGTGCCCTGTTTGTGCCCTAGCATATACCTCGCATAAAGTGTGTACTCAATACGTAGCTGAATGGACAAATGAACAATTTGATCCTCTTTAGGTCTTAAATTTCCAATGTCCACAGTTGCCTTATTGCTCTTGCGGGACAGAATGGCTCTTTGAGGGGTTTTAGTGAGTTGGGACCCCTAGCATACAAATAGTTTTTCAATAGATACTTGTTATAATTGAGTTACAGATAAATAATTTCTTACATGTATTAAATAGAGGTTAGAGGAGTAGAAGCCACCTTTATGGTAGTTACCTCTGACTGAGGTATCTGAACACTGTGTAGAATCTGTGTAAGTTGTACCCATTCATTGAGACTTTACTATCTGCTTGAGAAGCTACTGGGGATGGACTGTATATCCTCCCCCAAGTCACAAGGGCTATTTTTTGGTTTCTTTTATTAGGAAAATCCATTATGAAAAGGACAATAATGGGAGTATTCTATGACATTAAGATGAGGGCCTACATATAGTATATTTTTTATTATCACTTTTCATAATTATAATCCATAGTACTTATTGAATGATAAGAGGTTAGATTTGTACAAATTATGTTTTAAAGGTAATTGAAGATTGCTTAGATGATGTCTTTGGAAAGTGAAGAAGAAGAAAATTGGTCTCTCTATCCAATGAAACTATCCAAATGAAAATTATTCACAATGAGGAATATATTTAATAGAGGAAGGTCTATTTAATAGAGAGAGGGTACACATTTGCAAAGATTAGGCAGGAGTTTAGGGGAAGACTAGCCTAAAAGTTTAGTTTCTTTCTGTACTGTGAACTAAAATAAAAAAAAATCTATGATTTATTCATTTTATTTAACCACTTTTTATTTTCAGCCTATTTTTTATGTTACAAATTGAACAATACTGGCTCCATCTGGTGGTCAAAATAAGCCTATAGTTTCATAAAGATAAGTCAAAGTGGTTAAATAATTCAGGGACAGCACTTGAAGTATGCTTGAACACTGAACAGTGATTAAATGGAATTCAGTCTCCATTCACACGAAGTTTTTATTTTTCTCTCCCTGTTCATCCTAACTTCACTGTTTCATGTTACTTTAGGCTTAAAATAATCCTCAAAATAAAGTAATATACCTTATTTTCTCTGTGTTTTTCTATTAGCTGATTTGAGAAATATGAAGGTAAAAGTTATAATCCAATTAAATTAATCAAGCTTTTCAAACTGTATTCCATTCTGCAATATAAATAAAAAAATGCTGATATTTCAGCCTGTATTTTCCATTAAACATTTCTTTTTTTAATGTTTATTTATTTTGAGAGAGAGACAGAGAGCAAGCATGTGGGGGGCAGGGCGCAGAGAGAGAATCTCGCGTAGGCTCCATGCTGTCAGTGCAGAGTCTGATGCAGGGCTCGATCTCACGAACTGAGATCATGACTTCAGCCGAAATCAAGAGTCAAAGGCTCAACTGACTGAGCCACCCAGATGCCCCTCCATTAAACATTTCTAGCAGGGGTAGCCTGTGAATAAACAAAGTTCATATCTAGGGGTTCCGTATATAGTCTACTGGCTCCTTAATCTTGATTTTTTTTTTTTTTTGAGTGAGAGTGAGAGTGAGAGTGAGAGTGAGAGGGAAGGAGTGGAGGGAGAGGGAGAGAGAGAATCTTAAGCAGACTCCATGCCCAGCACGGAGCCTGACTTGGGGCTCAGTCTCCTAACTGTGAGATCATGACCTGAGCCAAAATCAAGAGTCAGATGCTTAACCAGGTGAGTAACCCAGGCACTCCTACTAAATCTTAATTTTTAAATTCAGTACAAAAGGAGTAAGTCCAGTATCACAACACAAAATAAATACTAAGAAATTCTTAGGCAGCAATAACTAGCTCCTTTACAGATGAAAAAACTGAGGTTCGGAGAGGTCAAATGATTGTGTTAAGTTTGGAGTATCAGAAACCAGATTTTCTGACCACTCAATGTTGTTTCCTCTCTCTGTACACTACTATGTATACTTTCTTTGTGGAATGTGTAATCACCACAGATGTATTTCATTACAATCTAATGATCACTTTGAAATTATATACCTTTATACTACAGTGTGACCATTAATAAAATGGCATGAATCTCCAATATAGATTTAATTCTCTAATTAGGAGTCTTTTGGTTTTGGTTTAGTTTTTTAGAGAGAGAGAGAGTGTGAGTGGGGGAGAGAGGCAGAGGGAGAGAGAATCCCAAGCAGGCTTCTTGCTCAGCACAGATCCCAACACAGGGCTTGATCCCACAACCCTGGGAATCATGACCAAAGCTGAAATCAAGAGACAGATGCTCAACCGACTAAGCCACTCATGCACCCCTCTAATTAGGAGCCTTCTTAATTTTAATTTTTGTTATTTTACTTTAAGATATTAGGATTAAAAATTTTTTTTCTTTACGTTTATTTTTGAGAGAGAGAAACAGAGCACGAGCTGGGAGGGCAGACAGAGAGAGAGACACAGAATCTGAAGCAGACTCCAGCCTCTGAGCTGTCAGCACAGAGTTCCAGTGCAGGGCTCGAACCCACTAACCATGAGATCATGACCTGAGTCCAAGTTGGACGCTTAACCTACTGACCACCCAGGTGCCCCAAGATATTTGAATTTTTTAAATTAAATTAAAAAAATTAAAGTTTACTTATTTACTTTGAGAGAGAAAGAGAGTGTGAGCAGGATAGGGGAAGAAAGGAAGAGAGAGAATCCCAAGCTGTCTCCATGCTCTGTCTGATGACCATGAGATCATGACCTGAGCCGAAATCAAGAGTCAGTCAGTACCCGAAGATAGTAGAAATTTTTAAAAACTTGTTTTAATGCCCCAGTGCTATCCAAATACAAAATTTTACCTTATATTTCCTCAAGTATATTGCTTTTTTTAAAAATGTTTATTTATTTTTGAGACAGAGAGAGACAGAGCATGAACATGGGGGAGGCAAAGAGAGGGAGACACAGAATCTGAAGGAGCCAGGGTCCAGGCTGCTGACTGAACTACCCAGGTGCCCCTGCTTTTGTTAAGTTTATAATTCAAATAGCAGTCAAGTTGGTAATAACTTACATAATAACACATAAATTAGTTACTACAAAATATTTTATTAAAAATCAATTCAAATGAATTAAATGAACTTATCTAATAAATTAAGAGATGAAGAGAACTTATATCAGTACAGACAGGTTAT
This sequence comes from Paguma larvata, assembly GCA_030068075.1. Classification (NCBI taxonomy): domain Eukaryota; kingdom Metazoa; phylum Chordata; class Mammalia; order Carnivora; family Viverridae; genus Paguma; species Paguma larvata. Next base: position 102,221,275 of record CM057826.1, read on the forward strand.
GAACACTAAAACATGAAACTGCTTTAAATTGGGCTTAATTGTCTTGCCTTTAATTAATACTTGTTTTTATTATATAGACTCTATCTGATAAGCTTTTTATCTGATGTTTCTCTATTTTTTTTTCTATTTTTCTTAATAATGATCACAAGAAACAATTATAAAATTGATGACTGAGAATTACTGAGGGACGCAAAAGGCTTTTCTTCTGGGGGCTCCAGCTTTCCACCTGCCAGCTCTAGTCTGTTGTTTCTGTTTGGATTTACCTCATTCTTCCTCACCAGGACTAGCACAAAGATTGATTGATGTTGCCCCCAGGTCTCTCAACAGAGCACACTTTGTACTTCCCCAGATGGTGTGACCCACAATTCTTGCAGTTTGATGGCCATTTTGACAATATCCCTACATTGCCCTGTCATTCTGGCTATGGAAACTACAAATTTTATACTCTGTTGTAGCGGTAAAAAAAAAAAAATACAAAATTCTTCAAGATGAAAGGATTTCATGAAACCAGTCAGGGAGGAGACTAAAGAAAGAATTGCTATCTAAAATTGCCTAAGGTTATGATTACCCGTAGCAAATTAAACACTGCAGAATATCTACATTTCTAATAGCACTTAAAGGAGGATTCTATTGTTTTAGTAAATCCATGAGGTACTTTTCTCCAAGTAGTTACAAGAGTTTACAGACCAGTTCAAAAGAGTCCTTAAATACTTGCATGTGTGGTTTGGCATGGGATTCTTTTTATCCCCTATGTGACTAAGGAAACTGGTGCAATAAAATGGCTTCTAAAATACAAGGCCACTGCTACTAGCACTACCACCGCTTTTTAGGACCGAGCATGTCTGAGATATAAGACTAAAAAATCTATGCCTGCTTTCTCACTTGATTCTGGAACAACAGAATGGGTATTATCATCTCTATTTTATGCTTGAGGAAACAGAGGTTCAGAGAGGTTAAGTATCTTGCCCAAAGTTATATGGCTAATAAATGATAGACCAAGGATTTGAGATCAGGGCTGTCAGACTTCAAAGCCCATTGCTGTTTTTACTCTATTACACCGCGAGCAATTACGGGGCACTGGTGTGAATGGGAGTGTGTGAAACATAGACGGTTCCCGACGTTAAGGAGCTTATAGGCTGGAAAAGGGATAAGATATACCTATAGCTGTGGTGGTATAAATGGCATGAGAGGTCCTGATAAAGTACTTAAATTCATGCAGAGGTGACAGAGGGAAAGTTGGGAGGAGGAAGTGGCAGCATAACTGGGCCTTGTAGGAGAAATGGGGTTTAGCCACAGTAGGTAGAAGAGACATCACTCCCAAAGCAGGAAGGCAGGGTAGTGCAGGATGCACATGAGGAAGAGGAATAATGTTCTGTGAAAGGGAAGAACAGGTGAGTAGGATGGGAATAAGGAAAATAAGATAAAAATCTGATCATGCAAGCACCTGTATGCTAGATTAATGAACTGGAATTTTATTTTGGTAAGCAATGAGCAGCCATAATACATATCTTGCAGGTCTATACTGAAAGGAAATAATTTACAAGTATTTATGAGCCTTTTGTAAAACTAAATGATGTGTGTTGAACACTCTAGATTGGTATGTTGTTTGAGCTCACTTCTAAAAAAAAAAAAAACTTAAAGGGTATTTTCCTATTATGATACTAGTTTGAGTTAGTTAATAAAACAGAGGCTAGAGCTCCAAGTTTCCTCATGGCCACACTTCTCTTAATGAAAACAATGCCTTCCTCAGTAGTTGGGTGTACAAGAGGACAAAGGCAAGTAAGTAAGAGAGAGACAGAGAGAGACTGACTCCCAAAATCTTGCTGGGATTTTCCCCTACTTAGTTTAGGAAGAAACTTTGAAAAATACCCTGGTAAAATTACTTTACTGTATCTATCAGAATATTCTAATTTAAATGTGAAAAATGTACAATTTCTTAAGACACCATGCCCCACTGTTTCTGGCTGAACTTACCTATAATTCTGAATTTGCTGAAGGATAAGCGCTATCTGGGGAGCCTGCCTGGCTCAGCTGGTGGAGAATGCAACTCTTGATCTCGGGTTGTGAGTCTGAGCCCCATGGTGGGTGTAGAGATTGTTAAAGAAATAAAATCTTAAAAAAAAAAAGAATAAGCACTCCCTGCTGGCATACTGCTAGGATGGTAAATGTTCTCCCACTCTTATCGTTTATATGTAGAACACTTGTACAAATAACGTTTTCCGTGTGCCAGTCAGCATTCTTTTTTTTTTTTTAATTTTTTTAATGTTTATTTATTTTTGAGACATAGAGACAGAGCATGAGCAGAAGAAGGGCAGAGAGAGAGGGAGACACAGAATCCGAAGCAGGCTCCAGGCTCTGAGCTGTCAGCACAGAGCCTGACGTGGGGCTCGAACTCACAGACCGTGAGATCAGGACCTGAGCTTAACCGACTGAGTCCCCCCAGGCGCCCCCCAGTCAGCATTCTAAGTGCCACTGTCTCAGCAGTTTTGAACCTGCCTAGACCATATTCTTTACTATTGGTACAGTAATTCTGGCTCAGATTTCACCCCTCTTTCTCAGTCCTCATCTTTTTTTTTAAAATTTTTTTTTAATGTTTATTTATCTTTGAGAGAGAGAGACAGACAGAGCATGAGCAGGGGAGGGCCACAGACAGAGAGGGAGACACAGAATGTGAAACAGGCTCCAGGCTCTGAGCTGTCAGCACAGAGCCCAACGCGGGGCTTGAACTCGGGAAGGTGAGATCATGACCTGAGCCGAAGTCGGACGCTCAACAGACTGAGCCACCCAGGCACCCGCCCCTCAGTCCTCATCTTAAATGATATCTCTAAGAAGCGAAATTTTGAGATAAGGTGAGGGAAGGACAAAGGTCATCAGGTTATGCCTCACCTGGAGTAGACCTGTGTTCAGATATGCTTTCTGGAACTTGAGGTTGGAGTATGAGTTGGATGGGGGGGGTCACCTTGCTCAGTCTTTCTGGTAATGCTGTGAACTGTAGGTCCGCCCTCAGTCTGCTGATTCTCGCTTCCAGCTAATAGGTCATTTCACTTGCGGCTTATCTAACTTTATTTTTTAAGGAAACAATCCTTTGCAGTTTTAGAGTGGAAAGAATATTGGACAGAAGTTCTGACTCTTCAAGTTGTTTCAGTTAGAATGGGTACTAACTGTCTCTATGCTTCTTCGTTTGCAAAATGAGAACTATAATACTTGTTTAATCTACTTCTCACGACTGTTATAGAACTGTATGTAATGAGGCATGTGACAATACTTTGTGAACTGGTCATGTTCTATAAATATAGGTATTATTATTTGGCATTGGATACAGGGCACCATATTTTATGTCTGTAAGCTACTTTATAGTTATGGTTCCCTTCAAAAGATTAAATCTCATTTGAAGAAGCAAGGAGTAGATATAATTTTTTTCACTTTATTAACATATTTGAATAACAAATATTTCTGTATATTAAATCATATTTTCAAAGAACCAGTAATATTTATAATTGGAAGAAGTGTGGAAAATTCTTTTGTGAAGTGAATTATCAAAATAATTGAGTTATATTTCCATAAATTTAGATGTTCAAATGTAGCGTTCTTATCATAAGCCTTACCTATAATTCTGAATTTGCTGAAGAATAAGCACTATCTGGGGTGCCTGGTAGAGCATGTGACTCTTGAATTTGGGGTTGTGAGTCTGAGCTTCACATTGAGTGTAGAAATTACTTAAAAAAATAAAATAAAGAAAAAGAAGCACCATCTGCTGATATACTGGTAGGATGGAAAATGGAACACTTGTACAAATAGTGCTTCCCATGTGCTAGTCAGTATTCAAAGTGCATTATGCAGAATAACTCATTTAAATATAACAGGGAAGGAACTGCCCCTAGAAGGACATATCCTGCTGAAAAAAGCTGAAGTTTGGAAAAGTATATGATGAATGAATGCCTGTGAGCTCTTGCTGACATGAGTACCAAAAGCAGACCCAAGAATGTGAGTTCCCAGAGGCCAGGAACTTTTTGTTTTATTCACCATTTTATGTCTAGAGATTTGAACAGTGCCTGTAAGTTTTCAGAGTCTTGAAAGGTATTGTTTAAATGAGGTAATTAAAGTATTTTTTAAAAAGGAAGGCAGTTTTTCAGAGGAAAATGGATTCCTAGAGAAAGTAATTGGAAGAGAGAGTGGGGAGAAAGTAGGGATAAAGCAGGTAGTCTGAATAACTGGCTTTCCTTGTCCCAAGGAAAAGCTGCAGTCATCAGGTCCCACCTTAGGCTTAATGTCTCTCAACATATCTTTTTCTAAATAATATTTACTTATTTTGAGAGAGAGAAAGAGCACACGAGTTGGGTAGGGAGGAGAGGGGCAGAAAGAGAGGGAGAGAGAGAATTTTAAACAGGCTTCACACCCAGCACAGAGCCGTACATGGGGCTGAATCTCATGATCGTGAGCTCATGACCTGAGCTGAAATTAAGAGTCAGACACTTAGCTAAATGAGCCACCCGGGCGCCCCCGAACATTTCTTATGTGGTACCGGCAGCCAAAAAATGATCAGGAAACAATAGAAATACATTAAGATGATATATCAAGTCTCTGAACTCTATATTACAGAAACACATGTGCTGAGGAAAAGAAAAAAAAATATTTTTTAAAGTGCCTGAGCTTTGAAATGGCATTAATTAATCTTTTAATAAAGAAGGATTATTTGGTTTGTCTTATTAATTTCATAAGCTGAAATCATTACTAAAGCAATCTTATATTTTTTTCTTGGTGAAGTGAAAAATTTCTCACCCTCTTATTTTGGATTAGAACATAATTAGATACACATTCTCACTGATTAATTTTAAAAAAAACCTTTGGCTTAGTCACAAAACAAAGCCAACACATTGGATGGACTGGGTTCAATATTTTGAGTTAGCAACTTCACATTCTATTCTCAGCTTCGTCACTCACTGGAGTGAAAGCTTGAGTTGGCTTCACAAATGCTTTGTCTTTATTTTTGTAGATGGTAAATTCAGTACTATTTTCCTAAAGGCATTTAAGGTAGTGAATTAATTAGTATGATACACTGTTAAAGTATCCAAAACAGTAAAAGTATGAATAATAGAAATATAAGTAAGCCAACCTTGAGAAATATTTCTGAGAAACTGAGTTGACTGGAGTCTATCCCAATAGTCTGCCTAGCATCTTCACAAGATGCCACAGACCAGCAAAAGTCCTTAGCTGTGGTAGAGTAAATATTGCAACCATTTTCTCTACAACTATAATCAAATTGGTAAGAATACACATAATTATTCTTATATATATATATATGCCTCATATGGCAACTTATCATGGTGTGGAAGAAAGTGTAAGGGAGTTCTCCATGCGTTTTGAAGAGGGGAGAGTACTGAGGACTTATTTTTGATATTGTTTTTCTATCGCAGACTCAAGCCAGTCTCCTCACGTCACAGATAATACTGCAACTAAGATGTTAAAAAACAAAACAAAACAAAACACCACAATACAACAAAACAGAAAAAAGTGGTGAAAAGGAAACTAATGCTGCTAATTCCTTGTTGGTTTTATCTGAAAGGAGACCAAAGTGTAAGATTGCTTCCAGAGGGAAAATATAGTAATACAGTGTCTATTATACATTGCCAAATAATAACAATAAAAAAATATAGACTTACATAGTATAATAAAACTTTTATTATTCTTTCTTAGGTGTTCCAAGAGTAAATAGATGTTCTGTCAGTAAGCCTAAATGATTACAGTAAGGAGAGGGTAAAAATGACTGCATGAAAAATTCCATATCCTTCCCACTCTCCGTTTCACACTCACAACTTGCAAGATAAGAAAAGGTGCCATGTTTTCTTTTATCTCCATGCATTTGCATGCACTGTATCCTCTGTCTGGAATGCTCTCATTCAACTAACTTATTCACCTGAAGCAGTAGCTTCAAAAATTTGTAAGAGTGAGAGGTTTCTAGGGTACAAAATGACCCAGTCACGATTCGAGAAGAAAATGTTAGAATGCTATTTTTATCTATCTGTCTGTCTGTCTATCTATCTATCTATCTATCTATCGATCGATAATACATTTATTTGTTTATCTATTTATTTTAAAGTAAGTTTTATGCCCAACATGGGGCTTGAACTCATGACCCTAAGATCAAGAGGCTCTACCAACAGGCACCCCAAGAATGCTATTTGTATTCAAACTATTATATTTTTTTTGGTGGTATGTTATATATAGTAAGTATAGTGTTCAGTAATATCTACATATGAATGATAAATACATTTAAAATTTATTTTATAACCCAAATGTCCATGAGTTGACAAAGAGATAAACAAAATGTGGTATAGCCATAAAGGGGAGTATCATTTAACCATAATGGGGAATGAAGTATTTGATACATCCTACAACATAGAAGAATGTTGAAAATATGCTAAGTGAAAGAAGCCAATCATATTCATATGAAATGTCTATTACATAGAAATCTTTAGAGACATAAAGTAGATTAGTGGTCGCCCAGGGCTGGGGGAAGGGAGGCAGAGTCTGTAGCAGGAAATAGTAAAGGGTACAGTGTTTCCTTTGAGATAATGAAAATGTTCTAAAATTGACTGTGCTGATAGTTGAAGATACCTGTGAATATAGCAAAAATCATTGAATCACATACTTTAAATGGGTAAATTGTACACTATGTGAACTCTATCTCAATAAAACTGTTAAAATAAAGAAAAAACTTTATTGTGCCAGTGTTCTAAAACATTTTTGGAGATCAACAGTCTCAATAACTGCTGATTCTACTAGGGTTTGTGTATTTGGAAAGATATGTTAGCATCTAGATTTAATTGGCTTTCTTTTGCTCCCTCAAGCCTTCAGGAGAAGATATACCATATTGTATTAATAACTGGTAGGTTGTCTCATTCCCCTGCTAAACTAGAAACCTTATATCCTCACTCCACATCATGGACTAATTTTCAGGTGGCTTAAGTAATTAAAAATAAAAGTAAAAAAAATAAAATAACTGCAGGAAGATATAGGTGACTATTTAAACCATCTCGACCCGATATCCAGGGAACTTCAGAAACTACTGACACCTGGGTTTCACTTCTTGAGCTTTGAAATTTCCAGATGATTCTAATGTACAGAAAAGCTTGGCAACCAACTGGTCCTAGCGATTAAGGAGAGACCCGAAAAGCCATCTTAGAGAAAGGACCTTAAATAGCAACTTGAATATTGAGGCAATTTTAATCACATACAGAAGGCATTCAGGAAGAGGAAGTTGTGACAGCGAGGGCTGAGGCGGGGAATAGGTTGATGTATAGAAAGGGTTAGCCTATATGGAGCATCCAACCCATAATGAGATGAGACTGGTGTGGCAGGCAAAGGTTAGCCACGTAGGGCCTTGTATGGCATACAAAGGATTTCATCCTGTGGGAAATGAGATGACATTAAATAATTTTATGAAGGAGATTGACACACGATCAAGTTTGTGTTCAAGAAAAGCCACACACAGAATGTATTGGCAGGATCTGAGATTAGCGACAGAGATCTGTTGGCAGCCTGTTAGCAGGTTGTTAAAATAGCCCAACAGAACAATTGTGGCTAAAATGGTCATGGTAGGTCATAAGACGCAGACTAGAAACCTGTAGGAAAGGGGTGGAGTTTGTAAGAAAAATGTACAGAGGAGATTTGTTTTGAGGATACTGTAGTCTTTTCAGATCTAAATCTAATTCTGTTCACTCAGAAAAATATGCAAACACTAATCCCTCATTGACACATGATGAATGATGTTTTTCCTAAAAATACATCTAGGTATCTAGACAATAAAACAGTATCCAAAATAATTGTCCGAGGTCTTGGATTTCACATTCATTTTAGCAAGTCTTAAGAAATTTTTTATTTTCTAAGTAAGATAATAAATTTTTCTGAGGTTATAATTTCTACATTTCCCAAGGTTCTTGAAAGAAAAATTACATTTGAAAGAAAAACTAAAAAAGACCAACTAAATAAAATTTAGAAAAAAATTAAAAAATTAAAGCTCTTTTGTAAGGTACTATAAACTCTAAAGATTTGATAAGTCTTCCCAATCAGAAGGGCTTTGACCACATTAAAGCTAGTGGTTTTCCAGGTGTAACTGTTTTCTGATGCTATTTCATCAAAACTGTGTACTATTCATGCTTTCTGACATATAGATTATTTCCTCTGTGGAATCAAGGTTCTGTAAACAGTTTAACTCTTGGGAGAGAAATTAAGATGTTACAGAAGTGTGCCCTTTCCCTGTAATCAGACTATAGTAGTTCTCATAGCTCTGAATATCTCTAAATCTTACAGTTCATCTGCACACCAAAATTCAAGTAAGCACTTGAAATACTGTCTATTAATCATGAATACTGTTTAAATGACTATTAGGTATTAATACAGTTTCATTATTAAGTATAAAATATCTGTTTCCCATGAATTAGTCTTGCTCTACGTAGCAGAGGCCAGCTACTTGAGAACTAGGGAAAAACATTCTGTAGGTTATTGGGGGGGTTATTTAGCACAGTGCTATTAGACATTTATTCAAACCCAGTGGTTTTTTTTTTTTTTTCTCTTTAACAGTGACATATATAGGAAATATATTTTCATATTAACTTTACACACATAAATGTTTGGTTTATAGCTAATATATATAACTATATGTAAGATTAAACCAGATGAAATTACTGACATTCTGTTTTGTTTACCTACAAAAATGGCAATTTTTTATTGTTCAACAAAATATAAGAAAAAATTCGAAATTTCATAAAACAATATTTACCGTAACTACATATGATTCACTTTTATGTTTTCTGGTCTATGCCATTTCATTAAATAAAAAATGTTGATTAAGATACACTACTGATTTTTACCCACCAGTGAATTAATGGCTTCAGTTTGAAAACGTCTGCTCCAACCGTGAACCTGTAGCCTGGCCTAACAGGTAAAGGGATTCTGAGAGGCTCACAGAAGAACACCAAGGTGAAGATGAAGCCAGTAGTAAAGACGGTGCACCTGCCTGGGTTCTGTGCACTTAGCACAATTGGCAAGGATCATACTAACTGGGGAGAATTCAGAGATTGAAGATTTTGACTAAATCTTTTCTGATTTGGCACAATTAAAGTGATGACATAATACAGAATGTGATTCAACAGGGTTGACTGGTAGTGTTCAGAATGAGGGTCATCCCTTGGGACACAGCGTTTTTTTATTGTTGTTTACAGGTGGTTCTGATGTTTGAGAACCACTCTCCTAATGTTGGGTAGAGGAGTGGTTCTCAAGGTGTGTCCCTGGACCTAAACCATCAGCATCACCTGGGACCTTATTAGAAATGCAGATTATTGGGCCCCACCCCACACCAACTAAATCTGAAATGCTGGGGGTGAGGCTTATCAGTCACAGTGATATAATGCTCTATCCAAAAAAACTTTGCATGTTATGCCAGTTTTCTTTCCACAGAGGGTAAATCCATAGGGAATACTTCTGTCTGACACTTCTTTTCTTGCTTTCTAGAAGATCATTATCATGCTAGATTAACTGAAACTTTCCATGCTGTGTATGTAACATTTTCTAAAAAGTGAAGCTTATCCAGTCCTGTTAATAGCTAGTGAAACAATACAGATGACAACAGATTGCAAGCAGACTGCTTATATTCTGATGAGGCTTTTAGCATATTAAAAATGATGTTTATATAAATATCTTATATGTATGCTTAATTATTAACCATTTTGTCAATGAAAACCAGAAAACAGGAGTTATCCAAATGATTCAATTATTATCAGACAGATGCTGATACACACACGGACAGTTGTCACTATCCGCACTAAGGTACAGCTAAACGAGACTAGACTTCAAGCAAGTGGGCACGTAAGCTAACATGGAAGCAGTATGAATGCTGTTAGCTTGCTCATTGGTACTTGAATCGTGTGCAAGTACACTGCCCCCTCTCATCCTTTGTGTTACCAACAGCTTTATCTGATGGAACGGTGTTGACAGAACTTGAACTGGTGCCAGCCCTACTGATGAGGAACAAGGTGGAGCAGTTGCTGGCTGGAGGGAATGTTTCCTTTTTAGGAAGTAGCAGTAAGATGATATATAGAAACATGGCTGGAATGGAACTATCACAAGTTGTTGATAAAAGAAATGTTTTTAGTTTTAGAAAACAAAGGATCAAAAGAAAGTAAAATAAGTGACTGATGTATAAAAGAAGGTACTCAAACAAGATGAGAAATATGAATCTAAAGGAAATACCAAATGGCCACATAGATTAGGCACACTAACAACTAAAGTGAGTTCTAGTTGATGCAAGTTTATGCTTGGTCCTTTACATCAGCAGACTAAGCATGAGAAGAACAATAAAGACAAGAATAATAAGTCCTAGACAGTTGAGAGGCCTGACTTCTCATCATGTCAACCAAAACCCACAATTTATGATGTCCATATAAAAATCAGATGGAAAAGAAATTGCTTGTCTGAGTGCAGGAAAGAAGTAAAACTTGAGACAGGTCACTTTCATAACTGTAAAAGCTAATAAGGGCAAGAGGAAATACTAGTTTTATTAATAAACATCTTTCTTAAACTCAGCATAGATGAATTCATTAAGTCCCAGAGTAGTATAACCCAAGGGCTTGCATCTGCTCCATCCTCTCACCTTGTGTTAGAGCATAAGGGCAGCTGCTACATCTTCTTCACTGAATAGGGAACCCGAATGTCCATCATTCCATTCCCCACAAGTTTTGTGAACCTGAGCATCTGTTTATCCACAATGCAATGACAAATAATAGCCTTGATATTCACCAAAAGGAGCCACAGAATCCAGAAGTTTATTTTGAAATATCAGAGAGGGGGTCACCTGGGTGTCTCAGTTGGTTAAGCGTCTGATTCTCGATTTTGGCTCAGGTCATGGTCTCATGGTTCGTGAGTTCAAGCCTGCTGTCGGGCTCTGCACTGATAGTGTGGAGATTGCTTGGGATTCTCTGTCCTCCTCCCCCGCCGTTCCTTACCTGCTTGTGCATGCTCTCTCTCTCTTTCAAAATAAATAAATAAACTTTAAAGAAAAATGCCTTATTTTAAAAAAATGTCAGAGAGGGAATAAATCACACTCTTATTGTTAGATATTATATGTATTATATAATATGTACACATTTATGATATATTTCTATGTATATAAACATAGCTAGTATATTAGTATCTCAGCATATTTAGGCACTTTAAATAATTCCTTCTAGGTAAAAGAGTTTATTAGTATCTTTTTCTCTGACACTTAACAAAACTTGACAATCATGCCTGCTCACAGTTGGAATATTTGGATTGTGGTTCTGGCTTGAATGGATGCTAGAAGAGATACTTTCTGGTAGAGAGGAAAGAGGAATGATATGGGCAAAATATGGAGGAATCTGATAGCAAAGCAACATATTCTGGTAATCCACTGTGTTAAAAACTACATGATGGCAGTAAATAATATATCAGTAGCTAATTTATCAATTATTACAAAGTATATTAATCCAAGATACAGGAACAAATAAAACCTTATATTAAATATGCAGTGTTTTGGGGCTTTTTTTTTTGTTTTACATTTTGATATGACAGGCCAAAAAAAAAGGCAGATTCATAATCACTTCTCTGGAGGTAAAGGCTCTCTTAGCTTACATGAAGGATTGTATAGTATTCCATAAAATTTTGTACCTAGGTATAGGTTGTTACCACCATTGAAAGAGAATTGCAGTTGCTGTCAGGCAATTCAGGTCCAACCAGCTATGTTGGTGCTCTTGGGGAAAAATTAATTATCTGTGCCATAATTTTTTTTGTGCAAAATAGTACCTGTCCTACTTTCCTCATGGGTTCTTCTAAGACAGAAATGAAGACAGGCGGAGAAAAAGAAAAAGGTATAAAATTACTCACAAGTATGGGCTTGTATTAAAGACACAGTGGACTGGCCAAGTAATAATTCTTCTACCTTCTTTTTTTTGCTAACAAAATCCAGATTTGGTTTAGGCAATAGAATGCTCAGTATCAGGGGACAAATCATGACTGTTTGAAGCCATTTCCTTCATCTTTGATCTTTGATTTCACTCATTCGTTCTCAAAATATTTTTCTGAATGCCTACTATAAGTCAAATATTGTTCTAGGTATTTTTCTTTTATTAATAAAGAAAACTGATAAAACAGAAAACAGTAAATAAGTAAAACATGAAGCATATTAGAAGGTGATAATATACAGAGAAAAATAAACTAAATAAGGGCAATTTAGGGAGTGCCAGGTAGAAGTGGTCAGAGAAGGCTTTACTGAGAAAAAGACCTGAGAGGGAGGGGAATGAATCATGTGGATATTCTGGAGGACCTGCAGTCCAGACAGGGTAACAGAATATGCAATGGCCCTGAGGCACAGAGCATGCCAAACATGTCCTCAGAGCAAAGAGGCTGCTCTGACTAGAACAGAGTGAATGGGAGAGAAGTAAAAGGAGATGAAACCAGGGGTAAAAACGTGATGGGGCACAGATTATGCAGACCCTTGCATACAAACATAGGGGCTTTAGCTTTTAAGAAACACACTGGTGTGTTAAAGAAAACGTGTGACAGGCCCTGACTTAGATTTTTGAAGGACCATCTTGGCTACTATGTTGAGAATAGACTTTCAAGGACCCTGGTAGACACAAAAATCAGTTATAAGACAACTACACTAATCTAGGTGGGAAATGGTTGTGACTGCCATCAGAGTACTAACAGAAGTAGCCAGATTACATATCCTAGATTTGTTGACCAACTGAATGAAGGGTATAAAAGAAAGAGATTAGGCAGGGGTGACTCAAAGATTAACTGAGATATGGAAGATTTCAGGAGGAGCAAGATTGGAAGATAAGATCAGTAGTTCAGTTTGGGACATGTTAAGTTTAAGATGCCTATTAAACACTTTGGAATTTATAAGCATATAGATGATATTTAAATCCATAAAGTTAAAAGACACCAGTAAAGAAGGAAGTGTAGTATAAGAAGAAATCAGAGGCCAAGTAAAAAAGTGACTCAAAGGGAAGGGAGTGATCAACAGCACACGATGCTGGTAACATATCACTTAAGAAGAGTTAAGCAGCTGACTTGTGAGAATGGAAGTATAGCAAGTATATTTAAGAGGGAATGAGAGGAGAGGGATTAGAGATGGCGAGCAGGTACATTCTTTCAAGGATTTTTTTCTGCAAAAGGACAGAGTTACAGGGCAGTGGCTGGAGGGGGATATGGGGACAGAAACATTTTTTTTTACATGTAGAAAATGCTGCCTGTTTTCTTGCTGATGGTAAATGATCTAGTGAAGAGGGAAATTTAATGATGCAGGAAAGAAAGAACTCTTGGAGTGTTGTCTGCAAGTAGGTGAGAGGTAGCAAAATCTGCACACGTGGAAGAGTTGGCCTCAGAGTATGAACAGCTCATCCACAGTTACAGGAGGACTGGCAAGCAAATAAATGGCCCAGATACAGGTGAGTTAGTAGTTGTGGGTGAAAGAAGTTTTCTTCTGGTTGTTTATAGTTAAGATATCCTACTCTGCTTTGCCAGTGATTGGTCCAGGCCATATGTTCACTCTCAGTAAACCCAGTTTTTGCCAGTGATATGCAAAGGGAAGTCTGTTGGGGGTTCTGGGCAAGATTTTCTTTCCCAAAAAGAGAAAAGTATTTTGCATCTACCTTTCATTCTGCTTTGGATGCTATTCAATGAAGACATAATACTTAGAGTTGTATAGACATCTTATGACAGTGAGGGGAAATCTATAATATATGTGCCAATAACTTTGCAAATATGGGTAGAATGTAAGGTCCATTAAGGCAGAAGTCTTTTTTTTCCCCCCAACTTAAGTACACACTCAAGTATTTGTTGAATAAATGAACTATGGTCAAGGTGGACCTTGTTTTTCAGAAACTCACAGTGTACTGATGTATGTCAGCAAATGAAGAGAGAATTACACTCTCATGCTCTAAGTGGTAAGATGGGCTAAGTACAGGGTGCTAAGGAGTCGAGACAGGTTTAGCTGACTCCGATTCTGAAATGCAATGGATTTTCCAGATCGTGAATGTCAACTTGCTACTATTTGAATGCTTATTATAAAATCTTTTGTCCTCTATCAATATTTTCTGATAATTTCTTGAATTCCTTTATAAAAATAAATATATTTCATATAATCCTTATACTTCTCCTTAGTGAGGCACAAATAGGGCCAAGATAGAGGGCAACATTTGTTTTATTCATTAACTCCATTTCCCCTCCTTGTCTCCATCTTTTTTTGACCTAGGAGTACAATCATACTGATGAAATATTTTACCACAGCTATCACCAGTTTTTATTGAAAAGCATACAGGATGCCCTGTTTTAAACATTTAAGAGTTTCAGTGTCTGCTTTTTTCTTTAGAAGAGTTATATTTCTGTGTTCCATGCCAGCATTCTCTTTCCCTCTTTCATTTTAGCAGATACCATTATCTTTTTTCTTCTGGAATCATTTTTGTATACCTGAGTACAATGAGCTCCTTCACCATATGGCAGAAGATAAAGTATTTACAATTTTATTATAGGAGCACACATGTGGCATTATATGTAAAAGAATAAAATCAAAGCTGAAGTGTCCACAGCCTGGACTAAAACCATATTTATGCTGCTGAAGGAAAGAAAAATTATTTAGTCTACAGTAACAAGTAAGTAGCAGCAAAACAAATATTTGGTTGACTGGAAAGCCAATGTTTTCATTACTTATTATAAGCATAAAAGCAAAAAACAGTCTGACCAAGCACATTCTGACAGCAAAAAACACATGTATTCATCATTCTTTTGCTGTATATAAAACTGTGACTCTTAATTTATGAATTTACATTTAATAAAGGTATAACCACCTATGCCTTTAATATATATTATATACACACATATTATAATTTATATATAAAATATATAATATGCTTTTATGGATGCATGTATATAATATATATTCATATTTATTTATTTTAAAAAGATCTGCTTCAGGGGCACCTGGATGGCTCAATTGGTTAAGCTTCCAACCCTTGATTTCAGCTCAGGTCATGATCTCATGGTTGTGAGATCCAGCTCCACATTGGGCTCTGCGCTGAGTATGGAGCCTGCTTAAGATTCTCTTTCTCTCTTCCCCTGATCCTTCCCTGCTCATGCACACCATCTCTCTCAAAAAAATAAAATAAAATATTTTTTAAAAATATAAAAAAAAATTCTGATGCAATGTTTTTTCTTTACTAGTATAACACTTTCTGCCCTTAAAAATGCTTTAATCTAACAGAACTAGGACAAATAATTCTTTATTTTTTTAAGTTTATTTATTTACTTTTTAAAAGAGAGAGACTGCAACCGCGAAAGGGGCAGAGAGAGAAACAGAGAGAATCCTAAGCAGGCTGTGTGCTGTCAGTGCCGAGCCCTACATGGGGCTTGATGTCACGAAGTGTAAGATCACGACCTGAGCCGAGATCATGACCTGAGCTGAAATCAAGAGTCAGATGCCTAATTGACTGAGCTACGTAGGCACCCCTACAACAGATAATTCTAAAATTTGTACGGACTCCTAAAAGACCCTGAATAGCTAAAGCAGTCTTGAAAAAGAAGAACAAAAATTGGAAGTATCACAATCCTAGATTTCAAGATAGATTACAATGCTGTAGTAATCAAAATAGTATGTTATTAGCACAAAAACAGACACATTGATCAATAGAGCAGAATAGAGAGCCCAGGAATAAATCCATGATTATATGGCCAATTCACTTGACAAAGGAAGCAAGAATATGCAGTGGGAAAAAGACAGTCTTTCCACCAAATGGTGTTGGGGAAACCTGACAGCTCCATGCAAAAGAATAAAACTGGACCACTTCAGCTCCAAATGGATAGAGGACTTAAATGTGAGACCTGAAACCATAAACATCCTAGAAGAGAGCACAGGCAATAATGTCTGTGACATTGCCCATAGCAACATTTTTCTAGATATGTCTCCGAAAGCAAGGGAAACAAAACCAAAAATAAAGTATCGGGACTACATCAAAACAAAAGGCCTCTTCACACAGCGAAAGAAACAGTCAACAAAAGTAAAAGGCAACCTACTGAATGGGAGAAAATATTTGCAAATGACATATCCAACAAAAGGTTAGAATCCAAAATATATAAAGAACTTGTATAACTCAACACCAAAAAAAAAAAAAAATCCAATTAAGAAATGGGCAGGAGACGTGAATAGACATTTCTTCAGAGAAGACATACATGTAAAAACAGAAGAAAAACTAGATATCACAATCCCAGATTTCAAGACAGATTACAAAGTCTTCTTTTACTTATATGAAAAGATGTTTAACATCGCTCATCACTGGGGAAATGCACGTCAACACCACAATGAGATATCACCTCACACCTGTCAGAATGGCTAAAATCAGAAACACAAGAAACAACAAGTGTTGGTGAAGATGTGGAGAAAAAAGGACCCCTTGTGCTCTGTTGGTGGGAATACAAACTGGTGCAGCCACGGTGGAAAACAGTATGAAGTTCCTCAAAAAATTAAAAATAGAACTATGATCCAGTGATTCCACTACTGGGTATTTATCCAAAGAATATGAAAACACTATATTGAAAAGATAAAAGCACTCCTATGTTTATGGCAGTACTATTTTCAATAGCAAGACAGGGAAGCGACCCAAGTGTCTATTGATAGATGGATGGTAAAAAATGTGTGGTATATTTACACAAAGGAGTATTACTCAGCCATAAAAAGGATGAAATTGTGTCATTTGTAACAACATATTTGGATCTAGAGAGTATAATGCTAAGTGAAATATGTCTGTCAGATAAAGACTGATTTCATATGATTTCACTCATTTGTGGAATTTAAGAAACAAAACAAATGAATGCAAAAGAGACCCCAAAACAGACTCTTAACTACAGAGTACAAACTGATGGTTACCAGACAGGAGGTGGGTGGGGCGTTGGGTGAAATAGGCGAAGGGGATTAAGGAGTGCACTTAGCATGATGAGCACTGAGTAATGTACAGAATTACTGACTCATTATGTTGTACACCTGAAACTAATATAACAGTGTATGTTAACTATACTGGAATTAAAACAACAACCACAAATGCTTTAATTTAGTAAGATATACTCACCATACGATCAATGAACTACTTGTCTACACATGTAAATAACGGCTTTGATAATCTGCAAAACAGTTATAATTTGCTGAATGCTCACTATGCTGAGAAGTTTGTGGTTGGTAACATACATATTATTTAATATAACAAATGTACTTATTTATTATTCCCATCTTACAGAAATGGAAACTGAGGCCCAGAAATAACTTGCCTAAGATCACTCATCCCCCAAATCAGAGTGAAATAATGAGGAAGGCCCCATCTGTCTGAGGTAGGATTCTTTAAAATCTTGATGGTATAACAGAGGGGCTAAAATGTCTCACAAATATAAGATTTTTGCACTTAGCAATTTAATTGATAAAAATTTCTGCAATAAATATTCTGTTAATTTTTAAATAATGTATTTGCCTGAATAAAAAGAAGCAGCAAAGGAACAAGGATGCTTGCTATTAGAGAATACAATTACAAATAAAGGAGGGAAGGAGTAGAATGCACCCTGTGGTGTCAGACTGTACTGTAATTAGTTGATCAGTATTTCTTCCTGCTCTGTTGGCTGAGAAAGCCTAGAAGTAAGAGTAATGAGCACACCTGAGCACCCACGTCTTGATTTTTAAATACTGTTCTCCACTAACAGAAAACAGAGCTCCTTAGAAAAAAAGAGTGATTCCAGGGCAGGAGCAAGGAAAGTATAAGTATAGAACATCTTGTTAAATCAGAAAATAAGGGAGTACTCAAATAATAATGGAAAAATATCAAAAGAACACAGGAACCAGTCTGAAGGGCCTCCCACTGGCCAAATAAAAGTAAAATGAAAATATTTATTTTGAGCACCAAAATAAATAATGATAAAAACAGATTATAACCCATGAAATAAGATTCCATTAATTTATGCTGCTATATTTAAATTAATGGAGAAGAAAGAGAAGATCTTTTTTATAATGGAATGCAAACTATAAATAGAAAAGGAATGATAGAGTTAGAAAATCATCAGTGAGGGGACCTGGGTGGCTCAGTTGGTGAAGTGTCCGACTTCAGCTCAGGTCATGATCTCGCCATTTGTGAGTTTGAGCCCCACGGCAGGCTGTGCTGACAGCTCAGAGCCTAGAGCTTGCTTCAGATTCTGTGTCTCTCTCTCTTTGCCCCTCCCCTGCTCATGCTCTGTCTCTCTCTCTCTCACAAAAATAAATAAACATTAAAAAAATTAGGGAAAAAAAAACTTCACAATACTGTACTGTAAAAAAATCCATGTATAAATGGACCTGGTCAGACCCCTGTTGTTCAAAGGTCAACATATATCCAATGAGCAGCTCAAAGACTCCATGCCAAGTCCTACAGATTAGCTAGAGCAGTGGTTTTGAGATGGACCTGCACCATCTGCTTTACTTGACAACTTGACAGAAATACAAATTCTTCAGTTCTACTCCAGACCTGTTTATGTCCTGATGGATGTAGGGCTGTAATAGGGGATAAAATGATAAACCATCTGAAAGCAAGACTATGGAGAACAGAGGTAGATGATTTTTTTTAACTACATTTGGTATGCGGTAAGTAAGACACTATTGAAAGTTTGTGAGCAAAGGAATAATACAATAATTAAGATCACTCTGGTACCAGTGTATAGAATGGATCACTTCTAGGAGATTCTAGAGGAAAAGACCAGTTTAAGTTTCTTATAATAGTGCCAAGAAAGATGTATTAAGAACCTGAACTAGCCTATGTGACTAGAAGAGGGCAGACGAGAGATTTCACAATGGGTGAGTGCCTAAGAGTTGTCACTTGGTTGCAGGTGCTTGGGTGGTTCAGTTGGTTGAGTGTCTGACTCTTGATTTCGGCTCAGGCCATGATCTCAGAGTCATGAGATTGACTCCATGTTGGGCTACACACTGGGCTTGGAGTCTGCTTAGGATTCTCTCTCTCCCTCTCCTTCTGCCCCTCCCCACCGTGTTCTCTCTCTCACTCACTCCCTCTCTCTAAAAAAACAAAATAGAACAAAAAAAGAATCGCCACTTGGTTGAATGTGACACAGGCACAGGGTAAGGAACCAAGGATGAGGACAAGGGAAGGAGTGAGGAGGAGACAAGAGCAATTAAAGGTTAATGAGATTTCAAGCCTGGATGGCTGATAGAACAGTCTGGATCCAGATAAATTCAAGGAAACTTCCTATAGCTGGGCTTTTTAAAGGCCAAGGATCCCAGCCTTATAATCCTATAAAAGCATGTTTCTCTAAACAGTGTCAAGTAAGGAAGCCGTGATTCGAGCCTTACAATTCTATAAAGCATGTTCCTGTAAACAGTGTCATGTAAGAAAGTGGTTTTCAGACTTGCAGATTTTAAAGATCTGTAAACATTCCAAACAAACTTTAATAGATGAGTTGCTTTTTGGTTTTACAAATTAAGAACTTTAAAAAACACTTCTACTAGCTTTTGAGAGTATAACTTGATAAAACCACTCTGGAAGAAATGGCAGATCTAAGAGCCAAAGGTGTGCACGCTCCACAGAATATGGTGTGTGTATAGTGTATTTGCTAAGAACATACACCAGTTGGATCAGGGCTCTGACACCAGGATTTTGGACAATTTACTTCACCACTCTATAACTCAGTTTCTTTATCTGTAAAATGTGGATAATAACAGTGTCTATCGTTTTGAGAATTAAATAAATACATGCGAGACACGGAGAACACTTCTTGGCGCACAGCACTGGGAAATGTTACCTGCTGTTACCGTTATGAAGATAATGACAGCCCAGACCCAGCAATTCCATTTCAAGACATATCCTAAAAACACTCTTGTTTATGGGCCCAGCAGAAATGTACAAGGTTGCTTTCTGCAAAATGTTTAAAGTAAAAAATATATGGAGAAAATCTCCAAGTCCATAAGCAGGAGAAAAACTAAACTGGCATAAGCATTCAGTGAATATATCATTTAAAATGAATAAACATATACTACATTTAAAAACATGGATAAGTGTGGAAAGCATAATGTTAAGTAAAAAAACAAGGTGTGGTTGGAAACATACCGTTTGAAACCTCTTACATATATGAAGTGGCATACTTAACAATATTATTACCTTTAACAGCTCCATACAAACACAGGTGGTAAAAGGTTAAAAACATGCACGGTAAGGAAACACATTCAATTCTGGGGAGTGGTACTTCAGTGGGGGACAGAAACGAAACTGGAGAGTATATAGTGGAATTAAACAAGATCTGTCGTTTATATTTTTAAAAAATCTAAAGCAAATACAAAAAAAAATCTGATTAGTGGGGTAAAAACCTAGTTAAATTCTTAAGTCCCTTGTACTTTTCTGTGTGTTTAAAACACTACATAAAGTAAAGGAAAAATCAAAAGAAAAAGTGACAGTTAATAAATTTGAATAGGTTTGTAAAAATCACATTTTAATATTTTTATTTTTTAATTTGAAATTATTTTAAATTTACAGAAGTTAAAGAGTAATACAAAAACTCATATTTTTTCTGCAAGATCACCAATTTTTAACATTTCGCCACAGGTTTTTCTCCCTTTGTGCATATAAATATATATTTTTTCAAGTTGAAAATAGTTTGTCACATATCACTCTTTAATGACCCTTCACTCTTTAATATTTCAGTTTGTAATATAGTTCTTAAGTAACTATAGCATGGTTATCAAACCCAAAAATATAATATTTACACAATACTTTAATGTACCACCCATATTCCTGTTTGGTCAAGTGCCCAATAATGTCCATTTTAGCATTATTTTTCCCTTTGTTCCAGGATTCAGTACAAGATTACATACTGCGTTTAGTTCTGATGTCTCTTTAGTCTCCTCTGCCTTTCTTTGAATGTTATAACATGGACATTTTTCCAGAACACAGGGTAATCGTTTTTCTAAAAAAACACTTTGGGTTTGTCTGATGATCCCTTATGATTAGATTCAGGATATGCATTCCTAACTAGAACACCAGAGAACACGCCTGATTTTGTGTTCTTCTCAGGGTGTCATTAGCAGATACATGGTGCCCCTCACTGCTGATGTTAATTCTGATCGGGCAATCGAGGTGTTACCTGGTTTCTCTCTCTCTGTATTTTACATTGCACCTAACAAGCAAGCAGGCCGATTTAAGATCATATAAATAATACTGCTCTTCATCAAACATTCCCCCCAAATTCAGTATCCATTGATGATTTTTGGCCAAACCAATCTCTATTATGAGAATACTAATTTTCCAACTCTACCACACCTTTCACATTTACTAATTAGCATCTTCTATAAAGAGAAGACTTGCCTTCTCTTCTAAATATTCATTCATTCCTTGATAGCAGTATGAATTCATGGATTCCTATTTTTTTCTCAGTGGTTTAAATTTCATTATTCTCCTCAGTTATTTTGAACCTTTTTACTGAGATAAAATTCATATAAGATAATTCAGCATGTTAACTTGTATTTTTGGTGGTTTTTAGTATAATCATAGTGTTGTACAACCATCACCACAATATAATTTAGAACATTTTTATTGCTCCTAAAGTAAATCTTGTATTTTATTAGCATAAACCTTGTTAGCAGTCAGAACTCTCACCTCCCACCAGCCTCTGCCAACCACTCATCTGTTTCTATGGATTTGCCTATTCTGGACATTCCATATAAATAGAATCATACAACATGTGGCTTTTTGTGTCTGGTTTCTTTCACTTAAGCATAATGTTTTCACTGTTCATCCATGTTGTAGTATGAATCAAAACTTTGTTCTTTTTTATGGCTGGATTATATTTCATTATATGGATATACCACCTTTTGTTCATTTGTTGGTTTTTGCTGTTTCTACCTTTTGGCCATTATTAATAATGCTGATGTGAACATTTGTGTACAAGCTTTTGTTTGGATGCTTTTTTTAAATTTAAAAATTTTAAAATTCTGTTAGGTATATACCTACGAATTTCTGGGTCAT
The DNA here is from genome assembly GCA_030068075.1 of Paguma larvata. Classification (NCBI taxonomy): domain Eukaryota; kingdom Metazoa; phylum Chordata; class Mammalia; order Carnivora; family Viverridae; genus Paguma; species Paguma larvata. Next base: position 102,243,324 of record CM057826.1, read on the forward strand.
ATGGTATTTCATTGTTTAACTTTTTGAGAACTTTTTTCCAAAATGGCTATACCCTATTATAATCCCACCAGCAATGTATGAGGGTTCCAGTTTCTCTACATCTTTGACATCATTTGTTAGTTAGTTTGTTTGTTTCTTTTATATTATGGCTGTTCTAATAGCATGAAGTAGTATGTCACTGTGGTTTTATTTTTTTACTATTTTTAAAAATTTTACTTTGGAGAGAGAGAGTGTGAGTGGTAGAGAGGGGCAGAGGGCGAGAGAGAGAATTTTAAGCAGGATCAATGCTCAGCATGGAGCCCAATGCGGAGCTCAGTCTCATGACCCTGGGATCATGACCTGAGCCAAAATCAAGAGTCAAACACTAAACCGACTGAGCCACCCAGGCACCACTCTCATTGTGGCTTTGATTTGCATTTTCCTAGTAGCTAAAGATGCTGAGCATTTTTTTATGTGCTTGTTGGCCATTTGTAATTTTTTTTTGGGTAACTGTCTCTTCCAATGCTGTGCCCATTTTTAAATTGGGTTCTTTATCTTTGTATTTTTGAGTTATATGTCCTCAATTATTTGAAGTACAAATTATCCCAGATTTGACCTGGAAGTCAGGGGAAAGACCTTTCAAGATGCCTACTATGACCTCTTGACCTCCACCATCATTTGTTAGAGCGCTTTCTACTTTCTTGCATAACAGGTGTTCCAGTTTTGGGAATAGCCATTTCTCCAAAGAGCCCTGGTTCCTTTCAATGGGAAATGGTATCAGAAGCCAATATGCCAGGTTACAATATGCTCTTTGTTACTGATTCTTTTTTTTCTTTTTTTTAGGCCATTTTAGCAGCCAGAGGTAGGAAATACACACACACACACAATATAAGTCCATACAAATCACATCCATCCCCCGAAATTGTTGTCTTCCCTCAATCCATATTTTAATGTCCTTTCTTCTATAAGAAGAACGCCATATGTATCCCTCCTACAACATCAACATATGTATTCATTTACTAATTTTTGTCATATACATCAAACAGTATTTTAATTAGTATGCCTAGCGCCCTACAAAAACAAAACCTATTAAAAAAAGTCTTTTTGTTTTTTTTTAGAGAGAGTGCATGTGTGCGAGTGGGGGATGGGCAGAGAGAGAGACAGAGAGACAGAGAGAGAGAGAGAGAGAGAGAACCTTAAGCAGGCTCCATGCCCAATGTGGAGCCTGATGCGGGGCTTGATCTCACAACCATGAGATCATGATCTGAGCCGAAATCAAGATTGGGACAGGTGACCCCCTGCTTTTTTCTTTTAATAGAGAACATCAAGTTTGTTTACTATTCTTGAGTAATACAAAGATAATATAGTCAAAATATTATGTTCAAAGTTTGAATTAATCTTCTCTTTCATCTGCTCCTCGTCAGTGTAATGTTACTCATTAGAAATAATAGTTTTTCATTTGTTTCTGTTTATACTCAGTTTTAGTTTCTTTTTCTGCCCCATGTTTATTGATTTAATTTAATTTTTAACATATATAGAACACAAATACATTTCCGAAAGTCAAAAGTACACCAAAAGATAAACTCAGAGACGTCTCTGCCTCCCCATCCGTCTAACAATTCTCACTCTTCCATTTCTTATAAATAAAGAATTCTCATTTTTTAAAATTTTGGCTTATTGTGCGTATATTTATTTTTTAAAAGTAAGAGTGTATGTGGCCATGTGTGTGTGTGTATTCTTGTACCTTAATTTTTCTCACACAAAAGGTTATATACATATGTAGAGCATTTATACAGCATATATTGCTTTGCACTTAGTTTATTTTTTACATATTTTCAAAGAATAAAAAAAATGAAGATCCTAAAAAAGCATTTTTCAGGGTATCAAAAGAAAGGAAGTGGTAAATTATGACTTTTCTCTGCCTTTATTTGAAATAATCTGCTAATAATTTCCTTTCTGGTGCTAGCTTCACTTGAGATTGCCAATAGGAAAAGGAGCACCAACTTTCTGACAATGGATAAAAAAGCAATATTATCATTACCTAAAATTATTTTGTATATCTGGACTTTTAAATATTTAGTTTTGCTATAGAAGAGTAAAAGAAGTATTTTAGAAACACAACTGGGATCCCTATGTTGTAAGCCTGAAGAGGCAATGGCGATAAGTAGAATGAAGTTCCCGAGTGTAATGAATGAGGAGGGGCAGTAAGTATGACTTTTGAAAGAACAGTGTTCATATGCTTGTGAAGTTGGGTATCTAGATCCCAAGAAATAATTAATAGTAGTGACAGGTGGGGGTTTCAGACTACTTTCCTCAGAATCAGGTTAACGGTGGAAGGCAGTGTTTGGACGGGAACATACAGAAGAAACAAGTTAAAACATTATCTTTAAGGTCAGGGAAGAAATGAAAAATTGAGGGGAAAAAATCAGTGGATATGGGGAGACTCCTGCAAAAGGAAAAGGAGAAGAAAAGTCTTCTCTTCGAAGATTGTGAGGAGGGGCGGGGAGATGGAGGGCCTTGAAAAGAACTGGGATCACTTTGTGCTGAGAGAACTTTGTGCTGAGAGAAAAGGCTAGAGAAATGTGTGGGGAAACAGAAATTCTGAGGTGGAGAGAAGCTCATATTAGATGGTCTTTTCAAAAGAGTAAAGATGAGGTAATCTGTGCAAGGTTGGGGAGAGAAGCAGGGTTGGCACTGGACAAGTGAAGACTGTGGAAGATGCTTGGCACAGAGAGGCCATGTAGAGAATGCAGTACAGAATGAACAATATAAACACGACAATCTCTGTATTGGAATTTCTTCAGCTTTGAGAAATGATGTAACTGTTCGGAAACTCTTGCCATCCTTCTATTATTGAACTAAAATTTTAAGCTATCCCATAAAATTACAAACAATATATCAGTTCAACTAACAGTTGAATTTTTAAAAACACAGCACTTGCTAAATATGAATTAGAAATATGTGTATTTGTGATTATATGCACATATTTTATGTGCATATTATTTAAACTAGTAATAATATTACATATCTAAAGAATTCTATTCACCATTATAATTACATAACCAAATGAACTAATTTAATCTTCAACAAAGATTGCTATTCCATAGTAAAACTCACCATTTATTGAGAACAGTTCTCAGGAACGCCTCCTGATTTTTAGAGAAAATCAAAGGACGGTGACTGCTCATAATAATAAAATGGCAGCTAATCCAAGCTCAGAGAGAGATTAAAAAGTAATAATTTTAAAGAAGCTGAAAAGGCTTTCTCTGGGATAGCTCTAGGAAGGAAGTAGTATAATATATTCTTTCCCTTCCTTTATTTAAAGTCTAACCTTAAGTAATTTCCTTTCCAACATTAATCTTAAAACACTGAGTTCTTAAAAGCAAACAACCTTTCTGTCAACTTAAAACTGGTAGAATTGGCATTACCTAACATGATATTGTGTATTTATTTCTTTACTGCCAGTCTCTACCCACCCCATTCCCAACTCTCAACTGGAGTATAATGCCCATGACAACAGACACTTCATCAGTTTGTTCTATTTTGTCCTTGTTGTCTTGAATAATGCTTAGAATATAGTGACACTCAATAAATAAATATGGATTAGTGAATAGAAAAACATATATAGAATCCTAAAGCCATAAGAAAAAGCAAGCCTGGGAAAAATAGGTTTTTATGTCATAAGTGGTATCAGCATTGTGGATTACTGATTATATATTGGTTTTACATTGTTAAACATCTAAGATATACTAGAATCAAGAATATAAAATTCCTTGTTGAGGGAAAGTTAAAATTTTGTCTTAAGTAAAACTGCATTTAAATCAAGGAGATATATATTTATTGTGACCCTGAAGAATTTATGATATAGACTGACATAGATGAGTAATGTAAGGAAGAATATGGTAAGTGGCATAAGAAATTCACCAAGATATCTGGGAAAATGCATTTTGAAATGTATCTGATATTTGGAGCTAGAAATGTAGATGGGAATCATCTGTCAAAGGAATCAAAAACCCAATAACTGATTTTAGACAGGGTCTAAGGAAGTTTGGAAAAGGTTTATAGGAGGTAACAGTGTTTGATATAGGACATGAAGGATAAAAATACCATAGACCAAAATGGTAGAAGGTGTTCAGGTCAATGGAGTTGCACCAATAACATGACACAGACCAGAAAGAGTGGTGTGTAACCAATGATTCATGAAGGCAGTTTGGAGAGAATAAGGACTCCAACTGAGGAAACAATGGAAGAAAGGACTTAAAATCTCTCTTACTGCAGATCTTGAGGATTCTTCATATGTTTGGCTGGACATAGGTCAAAGGTTTTTGCGTACTTTAAGATAATCGTCTGGAAAATCGTATGAGGTTGGTATTACCATTGAGGTGGACACACTTCTCCCTGCACTCTTGAGTCCATGTGACTTTAGTGGTGCGGACACTGTCTCTGGCTTGAGAAATGCCATGAGACTCAGGACTGGCCAGTTAGAGTCTTTAATTCCATAGCTACAGTAATTGTTTCAGGGATGGGTATGTGACAGTATCAGTGACAACGAGACAGTAGGAGATTTTCGTCAAATGGAAACATCCTTGTCCACTGGATTAGAATGTGGAAAGATGTGAGGAGTAGCTGTTATGACTACTCAACCCCATGGGGAAAGCCTGAATGGCACATATAAGGATGTGTATGTGGGTATGGGGGTAAAGGCAGAATCAAGAAATGAAGATATAAACAGAAAATCTAGGTCCACTTGACGTTATTTTAGCCTCTGATAATGCTGTGCCTAGAATCAGTTCTACCTATAGTCCCAAAGGAAATTTTTAGTATAAACCTGATTAACTATTTGAAACCATAAGATTCTTAACTTAAAATATAATTCTCATTTTATAAATGAAGAAACTGTAGGATAGAAAAAGTAAGTAATTTGTTCAAAATCACATAGGTTTTATTTTTTTATTTTTTTTTAAACGTTTATTTATTTTTGAGAGACATAGAGACAGAGCATGAGCAGGAGGAAGGCAGAGAGAGAGGGAGACGCAGAATCCGAAGCAGGCTCCAGGCTCTGAGCCGTCAGCACAGAGCCCGACGCGGGGCTCGAACTCATAGACCGCGAGATCATGACCTGAGCCGAAGTCGGACGCTCAACCGACTGAGCCACCCAGGCGCCCCACATAGGTTTTAAATAACAGATTTATAGGGGCGCCTGGGTGGCTCAGTCGGTTAAGTGTCCAGCTTTAGCTCAGGTCATGATCTCATGGTTTGTGCATTCGAGCCCCACATAGGGCTCTGTACTGACTGTCTGGAGCCTGGAGCTTCCTTTGGATTCTGTGTCTCTTTCTCTCCCTGCCCCTTCCCCGCTTGCTCATGCTCTCGCTCACTCTCTCTCAGAAATGAAAAAATGGGGGCGCCTGGGTGGCTCAGTTGGCTAAGCGGCCGACTTCGGCTCAGGTCATGATCTCACGGTCTGTGAGTTCGAGCCCCGCGTCAGGCTCTGTGCTGATGGCTCAGAGCCTGGAGCCTGTTTCGGATTCTGGGTATCCCTCTCTCTCTGACCTTCCCCTGCTCACACTCTGTCTCTGTGTCTCTCAAAAATAAATAAAAATGTTTAAAAAAATTAAAAAAAAAAAGAAATGAAAAAATGAACAACAAAAAAAATAACAGATTTATAGCTCTAACGCATATCTGATGGCTGCAGGCCCATGCTGCTAACTACAGATTTTTTAGTTTGTATGTTTTCATACATATGTGTGTATGTGTATCCAAAAATGACAGAGAAAAAATCAGAGCTTGACTTTGGTTGGTTTATTTCAGTCTATAAAAATAATAATTACTACTCACTGAGCACTATGCTAAGTACATAAAACTTCTGTAGATGCCAATCATTACTAGCTTGTCCAGACCCACTTCTAATGCAATCTTTCTTTTTCACAACTGCTGTTCCGTCTCTTAGCCTGAGAAGCTGGGGTTAGGGGTGGTACATGAGGAGATTTGCTCAAAAGAGATGATGACTTGTGTAGCCAATCAAAGTATGAGATGGGCCAATCAGATTACATTTTTGCAAACATGGTGAGACTGAACCAGTTGGTGACTGGCAAAAGGATGTGCATATTCAAAGTTGGGGTGGTCATTTAAGACTATGTGCAATACAGAATTCTAAAGGAGAATAAAAATAGAAGACTGTGCACAGAAAGAAAAGTACAGGGCAGAGAAAAAGAAGCAGAGAAATGAAGGGAGAAGCAGATTACATAGCTTTGGAAGGAGAATAGTAGTTTCTTATCACATGCTGTATTGCTACTTGTTAGTGGTTGTCTTTGAGTATTCATGAGACTCCACTGTGTTTATAAGAATCCCCCTTAAAGCAGCTTGAATAATTCTTGCATAATGAAACCAGTAAAATACAAACGAGAACAGTACATCATCGTAGCGAATTATCACAGTGAATTAACCCAGTAGGTAATTATTATCAAGATAAAGAAGCTGAGATTTAAAATTTTTTTTTAATGTTTATTTATTTTTGAGAGACATAGAGGCACAGTGTGAACAGGGGAAGGGGAGAGGGAGAGGGATACACAGAATCGGAAGCAGGCTCCAGGCTCTGAGCCGTCAGCACAGAGCCCGACGCGGGGCTCGAACTCACAGACTGCGAGATCATGACCTGAGCTGAAGTCGGCCGCCCAACCGACTGAGCCACCCAGGCGCCCCAAGAAGCTGAGATTTAGAGAGTTCAAGTAAATTTCCTGAGGGAAACAACTAGTATGAGATGAAGCTAGGATTAAAACCCAGGTCAGTGTGTTTTAACTTCACAAGTGTAGGGCTAACTGGAATTTGGAAACACAAGACACAAGGGAAAACAATAGGAATTAACTTCAGTATTTTAGGAAGAGGTAGTAAGAGACACACCTAGAACTATGGATGAAGCAATGGAAAAGAAAAGATAGGTACAAATGTATTGGGATGTCTTACGGGGGTAGGGCTGAGGGGCGAGTGAAGAAGTAGAAACCAAAGGTGATATAAAAATTTTTTATCTTGGCTTATTGGAAGACCAGAGGTGCCATTTTTAAAAAAGATTTTATTTATTATTATGTTTTTAATGTTTATTTTTCAGATCAGAGTGTCAGCAGGGGAAGTGCAGAGAGAGAGAGGGAGACAGAATCTGAAGCAGGCTCCAGGCTCTGAGCTGTCAGCATAGGGCCCTATGTGGGTCTTGAACCCACAAACTGTGAGATCATGACCTGAGCCAAAGTCAGACGCTTAACTGACTGAGCCATCCAGGTGCCCCCAGAGGTGCCATTAACAGTACTAGTAGGGAAATTAGGTCTGGGGCTTATTTTTTTGTGGGTAAGAAAATACACTTAATTTTGGTCACTATTATTTTTAAGTAAACATGTTTAAAAAGGGAGTTGAAAATGTCAGCCTGAAGCTCAGAAAAAGGGATTCAGGAATTATTTTAAATAAGTGACTTCATTGAAGTCTTTATAAAACTCAGTAAATCATTATGTATTTGGGAAAAAAAATCAGTATTGTACAAGTACAAAACTTTAAATTAAAAGATAAAGACCATATTTAATCCTGAAAAGAGATTGCTTTAGATTTCTAATTTACGCTGGCAGTATTTATGGTGACAAATTTATTGGACCCAAATGACAAAATGAAGCAACAGAATCTGGCTATTTAGTGCTATATAGTCAGCAGTGTGCATGTACACACACACACACACACACACACACACACACACACACACACACAGGCACACAGACACAGACATACTCAAGCATTTATATCTTTAAAGGATATAATAATGTTTTAAATTGTACAGCAAAAATATATAGATATAACGTAAAAAAATGACTTGTTTTTGTGCCTTGCATTTCTCCATGGAACTTAAAATCCTTTAACAGACATTATCTCATTGTTTTAAGAACTGTTAGGAAACAATCTGACATTTATATAACACCATTCATACTCAATAATCCCAAAGGGCTTTACAAACCCTGGAAGAACGACTCTGCTCATGTTCAGCATGCAACCGCTGAGGGATGAAGGTGGGATGGGTGGGGAGGGAAGCACACAGGACTGTGGTAGACATTCTGTGGAACACAGCAGTAACACGACACAACTGCAACCATAAAGAGACCAGCAGGAAAGATCCAAGGTAAGATAGACTGCATTACGCATGTTAAATTTGAGAACAGTATTAATCCAAGTGGTCTTTTTTTAAATTTTTATATCTTATTAGAGTAGTATATAGATACCTTCAAGATAAACAACCACAACAACTAAGTATCATCTGCTAAGTCAAGAACTCCATTTCTTTTTTCTTAACAGATTTTATGTACTTATTTATATTTAAGTAATCTCTACACCCAGTGTGGGGCTTGACCTTACAACCCCGAGATCAGAAGTCATGTGCTCCACCGACTGAGCCAGCCAGGCGGCCCCAAGAACTCCATTTTCTATAGTGCTTTTTTGTGTGGGTAGTGGTCTGTTTTCTAACCGTCAACCACATCCAGGATGCTAGACTGTTACTGATTTAAAATGTTTTGAGGGAGCTGTATTTTTTAAAGAAGATTTTTTTCCTCCCCTCTGTCCTTTCCTTTTTAAACTGAGACTAGGATGCTAGAAAACAAACACTCAACTGGAAAAGTATAAAAATGGTTTTTTTTTTTTGGTTCTGTTTTGTTTTGAATTTATCAGGCATATTAGGGTTCTCCAGAGGAACCAATCGGATGCATATATATGTAGAAAGAGATCTGTTGTAGGGAATTGGCTCAGAAGATTATGAATTCTAGGAAGTCCTGGATCTGTAGTTGGTAAGCTAGGATCCAATGTGAGTCTGAAAGTCTGAGAACCGGCAGAACCGAGGACTTAAATTCTAGTCTGAAAGCCACAAGTTTGAAACCCAAGATGAGCTGATGTTTCAGTTTGATTCTGGAGGCAGGAAAAGCCTGGCTCAAGGCAATCAGGCAGGATGACTTCTCTCTTACCTCACGAAGGTCAGCCTTTTTATTCTATTCACACCTTGAACTTTTTGGATGAGAACCATCTACACTAGGGAGGACAATCTACTTTACTCAGTCTACTGATTCAACTTTTAGTCTCATCCAGAAAAAACTTCACAGACACACCCAAAATAATGTTTGACCAAATATCTCGGCATCCTGTGGCCCAGTAAAATTGACACAAAAAATTAACAATCATTTCAGATTAAGGGCCTCTGTTCTTCCATGACAAAACTAACAGAATTCAGTTTTCTGAAGCATTTGAGGTCAATGTGATAAATCATTTAAAGAAGATACTGCCAGATACCCTACTTGAACAAGGAAATAGACCAACTCATGGCTAAAGGTTATTGTAGTATCCCAGTGTCGTCTCCTTTAGTCACCTTATACATCAAGGGGACTACAGAAGATGAGTAGCACTTTGGGCAAATGGGTGGAAGAAGAAGGAATGTAGGGAAAGAGCTGGACATCACAAAATACTGCAAAACCAAGCTCTCAGCACCAAGCCATATGGTTATGAGGGAATAGAGCCAGTTTTCCAGAGGAATGAGAACATAAGCCTCAGAACTACAAGAGGGCTTGGACTATAACTTTAGCCAGCTCATGGTAATATCCTTATTACTCTCCAAAATCCTTATTAACTCTCCAAAAATACCACTTGAGGCCCTAGACCTGAAGATCACCTTTCAACACAGAGCTTTGGGTCAGTACAAAGTGACTACTATCACCACTGCCACTACTACTTGCCACCAAAGTTACCATGTATTTTAGATACTGTACGTTTTACACACTTAAACCTTACAATAAACAAATTTACATACCCAAGGAAACTGAGGCTAGGAGAGGCCAAGTATTGTAGATATGTTTTTGTTTGCCTAGCGTGTTTTTGATCCCTTCTAATAGATCCTGCCCCTGATGACAGGGTAACACATTGTCAATCAGTCAGTGTCTGTCTCCGAGGAGCTGGGTGCTCTAGAAAGAACATAGGGTGAGCTGTTTGATGATAGATCCTGGAGAGTCCAGAAGCTCCTGCATCCAAGGTCCCTGGTCTTCTCACTCATCCTGAAGCTTGGCCATTCAGCTGTGTTCCATTTGTGTGCTATCTCAGTATCCCATCCTTTGGCTTAAATTTTATTTGGTTGTGATCAAGACCCTTAAGAAATACACAGCTATGTTATATAATTTATCCAAGAGCAGATGGGTATCAGTAGAAGTGATAAGACTCAAACCTAGATTTGTCTGACTTCCAAGGTTGTATATACTTTTAACTATGACACCTCATTGGCTTCCAAAAATTGGAATTCTGTAATGTTATCTGCCACCAAAAGGAGTTATAGCATTCTTCTGATTTTATATCTTGGCTACTTTAGTAAATTTTTTGAAAAGAGTTACACTAACATGGAAAATCTTGTAAAATTACTCTATAAAATACAATTTCATTGTTGAAAGGGAAAATCTTTAGTGGCCATATCTGATTTGGGTTATTAGAATATTGCATAAAAGGGACAACTAGAGGTATAAGAAAATGGTCCTTGAGCTGTGTTTTTTCTCAATCAGTGAGAAGAAATGAAAATAAAACCCACAAGAACCTTCCAGAAGAGCAGGCACAAAATAAAAAGTGCAAAGACTTTCTGTTGCAGGTTAATAAAATGGAAAGACCCAAATGTTCAGTCTTCTAACTCCACAATTGTGTGAAATGGGCAACACTACTCTCTCAGAGACTCGGTTTCCTCATCTGTAAAATGGGGATAGTAATGTCTATCTATATAGAGTTACTGTGTGAAGTTACATTATCTATCTGCCTATCTGTCTATTATCTATGAAAGCTACGCCCAACAAGAAGCTTGAACTTATTACCCTGACATCAAGAGTTGCATGCTCTACCAACTGACCCAGACAGGTGCCCTGTGAAGTTAAATAATATAAATAAATCTTCTAGTGTAGAGCCTGGCACATGGTAAATATTTATGAAATGGTAGCTGTCATTAAACTGAGTCAAGTGATGATGGTTAGGGGGCTGACAGAAGGCTGTTAAGAAGAGTTTGGAAGTAACACACAGTTGAAACCAAGAGGATACAAGTATCTCACGAACAGGGGTTTTTAATTCTTTGTTAGGACCTCTTATCTTTGTGCGTGTTTTTTTAATATTGCACTTATTGTGAAATGTAACGCAAATACTACAAAGTGCAGATTTCAAAATCTAGAGCTCAAGCTCAAACAGCCAAGTCAGGAAATGAAACCCTGCTAGCCCTTAGAAGCACCCTTGCTGCCCATGCCACCCACTCTGTAACCTCCCCTTCTGAGACAAAAGCAACCAGTATAATGTCCCTTGTGATAATCACATCCTTTCTTTTCTTTATAGTTTTATCACTTCAGCATGTGTTACCAAATACTACTTAATTTTGCATGTTTTTTCATTTTAGGTTAAAGAATTCATATATATTTCTTTTGTGTGTAGTTATTGGTTATTAATTTTCATCAGATATAGTATTATATGAATATATTAATTTTTTAATCATTCCGCTGTTAATGGATATTTGTGCTGTGTTTTGTTTGTTTGTTTTGGCTGTTAGAGATAATGCTACCATGAACGTTCCTGTACACTGCATACATTTCTGATGACTAGGTACCAAAGAAAGAGTAGCATCGGTGGGTCCCAGAGTATATGTATTTTTAACTTTAGCAAAAAATGCCTATTGTTTTCTAAAGTGATTTTATCAGTTTATACTCTCAACATCAGAGGATCAAACTCCCAATGTTCCGCCTTTTCAGTAACAACGGATATTGTCATTTTTCTGGAGAGTGGGTGGAGTATTGGCTTCAACTTAAATTTTCCTGAACATACATGAAGTTGAGAAAATTTTTTTTAGGATTACTGGACATTGGATATTTTCCTTTGTTAAGTGGCTATTGAAGTCTTTTGTTCATTTTCCTTTGAGTTATTTATCTTTCTCCTTGATTGATAACAGTTCCTTAGATCTTCTGGCGATCTTGTAAATATCTTCTCCCATTGCATGGCTTGCCTTTTCACTCACTTCAGGGTGTCTCTAATGAACGGAACTTTTTTAACTTTAACATAATAACACTTAGCAAACATTTGCTTTACAATTAGTTCTTTTTGTTCGTAATTCTTAAACATCTACAGCAAGATCATAACGACATTCTACTAAATTATAATCTAGAAGTTTTATTTTTATGCTTTTCACATTTAGATCTATAGTCTATCTGGAATTGATTTTTATGTATGGTGTAAGGGGCCAAGTATTTTTCTATCCTCAAATTAATAATCTAGTAGTTCAAGCACCATCACTAAAAAGACTCTTCCTCATTGCTTTGCAGGACCAACTTTCCAGGCTTCCTTTCCCATATCTGTCACTCATTGTATCAACTCCATACCATCTTAATTACGTAACTGTATAAGATATCAGATGACATATACTTGTCACCATCTTGATCTCCCTTATGACTCTCTTAGCCACTTGGATTTCCCTGTACAATTTAGAATCAGCTTACCAGGTTCTTTAGAACCTGTTGGATTTTGATTGAAACTGCACCGAAACTGTAGAACAGTCTGGAGAAAATCAGTATCTTTACAGTTTCTTCTTTTCTAAATGTTTTTACTTCAAATTCTTTATTGTTATACCAGCTAAGTTCTCCAATAAATCTTTATGACTGTAATGATGTTGAATAAAAGAGATTTTAATGTGTATCTTTATCATCATACCATTCTGCATATTTGCTCTAGGTTGTTTTAGGTACCCTTTTAACAGCAGTCCTATTTCTAGTGTGCTAGAATTTTTTGCTAAAATCATGAAGACTCGTTGAATTCTATCAAATTCTTTCTCCTTCTGTCAAAATGATAAAATGATTTTCCCTTGATTCTATTAGTGTGGTAAGTTACATCGGTTGATTTTGAATCTTAAGCCAAATTTACATTCCTGGAATATATCCAATTAAAAAAAATATTTTATAATGTTTCTTTATTCTTGAGAGTGAGAGAGACAGAGCATGAGCAGGGGAGGGGCAGAGGGAGAGCAAGACACAGAATCTAATGCAGGGTCCAGGCTATAAGCTATCAGCGCAGAGCCCGACGCAGAGCTCGAACCCATGAACTGAGAGATCATGACCTGAGCCGAAGTCAGACACTCAACCAGCTGAGCCACCCAGGCGCCCCTGGAATATATCCAATTTTATAAGAATGTATTATGCATTGAAAAATATTGTTTCATTTGATAAACTAGTATTTTGCTTAGAATTTATGGAGGTTGGCCTATAATTACCTTTTCTTGAAATGTCTTTTCCAGGTTTTCTTACACAGGCTCCATAAATGGAGCTGTAAAGCATTCTGTTTTTATTGTCTGGTAGAGTTTCTTTGAGATTGGTGTTATTTGTGAGTCTTAAGCTATGGATTTGATTTCTCTAAGTTAGAAGTAACATTCTACTTCTAACTTAAGAATCCTACTTCTTCTTAGGTTAGTCTTAGTAAGGTGCAATATTTATTAGTAGCATAAGCTTGTTTATATTGTCTTGAAAGCATTTTAGTGTTTGCAGGATCTATGTTTTTTAAAAATTGTAATTGATTAATTACACCTTTTTTTCCTTACTCAAGTTAATGAAGAGTTTAGCAATGTGATTAATCTTTTAAAAGCATGTGTTTGTCTTTGTCATTGCTATACTTACATGTATGTTTTCTACTGTACTAATTTTTGCTTTTGTTTTTTATTATTTCTTTCTTCTTTCTTTAGGTTTAATTTGCTTTTCTCTTTTCTAACTTCTTAAGAGGGGTACTCATTCAGTTTTGTCTTTGAACTTTTTGAACAACATAAATATATTTATTTTAAAGAGTATTTCTGATAATTTAAATTTCTAGAGTCCCTTCACAATTGTTTCTATTGGTTGTTTTTACCATTTCCCCCATTCTTCATTGGCCCTGAGCTCTGACATTCTTCCTTCACTTTCTTGTTAGTTTGTCAATGTGTTAAAAAAATTTTTAAAGATTTTAAATATTTGTCTAGCTTTTCTAGTTGTTCTAGTTCAAATTACCTGGCCCACCTTTACCCAAATCAGAAGACTCCTAACACTGCTTCACTGCCTCAGCCACTCATGACTAAACCATATTTTGATTCATACTTCATATACAAAAAGTAACTCAAAGTGGATCATATACATCAATGTAAAATCTTAAACTATAAAATTTCTAGAAGAATACATAGGGTAATATCTTTGTGACCTAGAGCTAGGCAAAGATTTTTTAGATGCAACGTCAAAAATTCAACCCAAAAAGGAAAAAAGTGAACAAATTAGACCTCATCAAAACGGAAAAGTTTTGTTTTTCAAAAGACATTGGTAGGAGGATGAGAAAGAAGCCACTATTTGGGAGAAAATATTTGCAAATTCATATATCTGCTAAAAGACTTGTATCCAGTGTATGTAAACAACTCAAAATCCAATAGCAGAAAACAGATAATAAAAATGGGCAAAAGATTTGAAATAGATACTTCATAAAATATATATATATAGATGGCAAATAACCACATGAAAAGATGTTCAAGATCATTATTAATTACAGGAATGTAAACTAAACCACAAGATAACAGTACAAGTTATTAGAATGGCTAAAATTAAAAAGTGACTCCACCAGTGTTAATGGGGACGGAGCAATAGATACCTCGTACACTACTTACAGGAGTGTAAAATGGGATGAACTGTTTGGAAAACAGTATGGCAGTTTTTAAAAAGTTAAACATACACCTATCATGTGACCTAGCCATTTCAGTTCTACATCTTTACCCAAGAGAAAAGTATATGGCTATATAAGAACTTGTGGAGTATCTATATCATGGAATACTACTTAGTAATAAAAAGAATGTCACCGATATACACAGCCACATGGATAAATCTCAGAATACTTATGCTGAGGGGAGAGGGAAAGAGAGAGGGGGAGAGAACATCCCAAGCAGGCTCCAAGCTGTCAGCATAGAGCCCGACATGGGGCTCGATCTCACGAACGGTGAGATCATGACCTGAGCCAAAATCAAGAGTCAGATGCTTAACTGACTGACCACCCAGGAGTCCTCTGGTTTGGATATTTCTCATTTTATTTGGCTGGTATTTTGTTTGTCTGTTTCGCAAGTTCACAGTATAATATGAGAAAATGTTTTTATACTATATCCAACATTTTTAGTTATTTTCAGTGGGAGGATCAGTTTGGACTCAGTCTGCCATGTTGCCAGAAATTAACATTTTCTATAATATTTAAGTTTTTTGCCAGTCACTGCAAAATTACATGTTAGTCTTTGAAAAGACATAAGAAGTATGATAATAATATGCTCTTTAAAAGACTCTAGATTTGAAGAAAGGCTTTTAGAAACAATTATTCTCACCAAAACCAAAGTATATTTTAATAGATACCAATTAAAATTTTACAGACTGTATCTACTCAAGGTTGGATCAAATTGAAGAATAGAGTGTGGAAACAGCACTGGACTGGCAGCCGGAGGACTTAGGAGTCTGTCATGTGATTTGGGTAAGCCCCTTCACTGTCTGGCCTTTGGCTTTCTATGTATATGAGGGAGGGATAGGACCGGATGTTCCTTTCAGGACCAAAACTCTGATGACTGCACAGAAGTATTCAGTGTAAATAGAGTATGCTTAAGATCAGAGTTTCTGATGCTCATCACATTTCTTAAGACAAGCCCACTTTCGCATTTTAAACATACTTCAGCATAATGCTTTAAATAAGAATACTGTGAGACCATTAAAAAAATCAATATAAACTACTTTTGTACTTCAAAATAGAGTCTTAAGGATTCTTAATATTTTGACATCTTTTCACATTCTGAGAATTTCTTTATCCTCTTTGTCCTTTCTGGCACTTCAAATTCTTTAATGTAGCTTTTAATATAATTTAGGGATTATCTGTTTTTTGCATGAAAAATTACAAATACTTAAAACCTGCATCTGTACCATCTGCCAGGAGTTTATATGAAGAATTTTGAAAATATAACTGCTCAAAACTGTCAGCATATTGCATTAATTGTTAAAAAGAAAGTCAAGCTAATACCACACAGATTAAACTGTCTAAAGTAAGTTTTAATGCAACACATTCACAGGTTTACACTCTAAAGTTGTGAAGAGATTATCTTTTTCAAATTTGATTAAGTACTGCAAGATGTGGAAGAAACTCAGCACTCAAATGAATTATATGTTTGATGTCATTTTTGGCAAAACCTCATAAAATGTCACATAAAAGAAAAACATCTTACTTAAAATAAGGTCTTGACAGCAGTCTGGAATAGTTAACAACTCCACTCCCAAATGAGAATGCTGGTTATAATCAAAATTTTAATGACGATATTAGTTCTCCCCTTGAGACAATCTAAATATCAAAACAAAACAAAACAAAAAACAATATGTGCATGTACCCACACACCCCTCACCTCTTCCGTTTTCAAGGGGGTGAATTTGTAATTATTTTAGTTCATAATCCCAGTGTAGATTGTGAGGTTTCCTCACAGAGTTATCACTGGTCACTTGAGAAATGAAGAGGTGGCAGGCTACCAGGCAATGTCAATCAGCCATTTTTAGAGTTATCAGTCAACTTCACTTGGAAAATTTTTTAAAATCCATAGTACAAAAAAATTATATTAAAAACAATTATGGAAAACACGATGCCACATGTGTATTTCTGGCATGAAGATATAAAAAGTCCAGAAAAACAAATATTACACACAGTTAACCATGGTTTACCTTTGGCAGAGTATTATGGGGTGATCTTTTTTATCCTTTATGCTCTTCTACACTTCTGATATTTTTGCAAAGGACATACATTACTTTTATAATTAGAAGAAATAATACAGCTTTTAAAAAAATTGACAGTTATGTCCAAAGATTAGTACTTAGTATCAATTAACCTATTTTTACTGGGTTAGGAATGTCATAAATATTAGTAACAGGAAGACAGAGTGCAGTCATTAAAAATATAGTTAAAGGCTCTTGTCAAATTTCCTATATTGGAATTACATCTATCAGCAGGCAGAAGAAATGTTCATGTAAAACATTAATAAGCTCGTTAAGTTCATCATTAAGTTTATTTATTTATTTTGAGAGAGAGAGAGAGTCTGAGCAGAGGAGGGGCAGAGAGAGAGGGAGAGAGAGAATTGTAAGCAGGCTCTGTATGGTCAGCACAGAGCCTGACACGGGGCTTGAACTCATGGACTGTGACATCATGACCTGAACCAAAACCAAGAGTTGGACGCTTAACCAACTGAGCCACCCAGGCACCCTAATAGGACCACCCAATTTTTTTTTTCCAGTGAGTTCTACGCCCGATGTGGGGCTTGAGCTCATGACCCTGAGATCAAGAGTCACATGCTCTACCAACTGAGACACCTAGGTGCCCCTCTCATTTAAAAACTATTTTAAGGGGCACCTGGCTGGCTCAGTCAGTAGGCATGTGGGTGTTGATCTCAGGGTTGTAAATTTGAGCTCCATGTTGGGTGTAGAAATTACTTAAAAACAAAATCATTAAAACCCCCGCTCATGGGCTGTCTCTCTCTCTCAAATAAAAAATAAAATACTTAAAATAAATTTTAACCAACAAAACAAAACAAAACAAAAACTATTTTAAGACAGTGAAGGACTGCAAAGAGATACCCCTAGCACAGTGGTTCATGAAAACAGCACCCAGTGAGTCCCAAATAGGAGGATTGATTGGTTAAAGTCTATTTTTCATTCCACATAAACATTAAATATGCCCATAATGTATGATTCTCAAAGTAAAGCTCAATAAGATTTGCTAATGACAGCTAGGGAGAAAGTCTGAGGTGGACTGTCCAAAAAAGAACTAAGTACTTGATAGACTCTCGAAGTCTTGAAGAATAGAGATGATCATCTCTTATTCACTCTACAGAAGACTAGACTCCTGGGCTAAATGTGAGGGTATGTACATCTTTACATTTGCTATACTTTCAAAAATCTTTACTATCTTTTTTTTTTTTTGAAATTATATTAATGAAAGGCATTAAAAGTACAGCATGCTTTCTGACCCATGAAGGTAGTGGCATGTATTTAATACAATTTTATTTGAGAGACTGATTATCCTTGCTGCGGAGGGAGTTTTAATTTTTTTAGGACTTCTAAGAAATGAAGTATTCCATATAACTGAATATTTCAGAAAAGAGAATCTTAACTTTAATTGATTAAAATAATAATTTTATCTTTTTTACCAATTAGGTTGGAATCACTGCCCAATCTCTACTTACTAAACCATAAGTATCATCTAGACTTTTCTTAATTGAATGAGCATCAATAACTTTAATACTGACATGCTCTCAAAGTACAATGAAGTACTCTCTATAGCAAATGCATAATATTCCATTACTATTAGTTCTTGTGTCTTCTTACTAACTGTCAAATGGTGAGCTATCCCCTCTTACAGCTGCCAGAATAAATGTCCTTAGCTGTGCCTTTCTCTCTCACTTTTTGTTTTTTTTATTTTTAATTTTGTTTAAGTCCAATAAAATAGTGGGCTATCAAGATACATAGGCTAGCCACTGCTCTGGCTTTTCTTTTGCTTGTTTGCTTGCTCATTCATTCATTCATTCATTCATTCAATTCTTGAGGTATACTTCATATACCATAAAATTTCCACCTTTAAAGGGTACTCTCCCTCACTTTTATTATTCTTTAATCTGTTTTGAATTTAGAACTGGATGATCAGTTTGTTAGTACCATGTACAAAGTAAGGATAGAGTATTACTGACGGCTGGCCTGCAAGACTTACTATGAGTCAAATGCAAATATACTTTTACTTTTCTGTGTAAATAACATTAAAGGTTGCACACGGGGGGCACCTGGGAGGCTCAGTAGGTTAATTGTTAGACTCCTGATTTCGGCTTAGGTCATGATCTCATGGTTTGTGAGATTGAGCCCCACATCAGGCTCCACGCTGACAATGCAGAGCCTGCTTGGTATTCTTTCTCTCTCTCTGCCCCTCCCCTGCTTGTTCTCTCTCTCTCTCTCTCAAGATAAATAAATAAACTTAAAAAAAACAGAAGCACACAGATTAAGAGTAGACTATGGCAAAATAGGTCTGATACTTCTAGCCTTCAAGAAAAGACTGATGACTTAAGTACCTAAAGTAAGTTAACTGCTTCGGAAAAAAGTACCAGTTTGTTTAGGGAGAGGAATGGATTCTGCGTGGCATTAGGCACAACACTGAGCTAACATTCCAAAAGCGTTTCTGCTTCTTACAAAAACCAAGATTAAGTTAGTTTAGAATTCTATGTGAGATAGATGAAAAGTTGTCAAAAACCATATACTTTTACAACCTATCAAGCCTGAGGGGCCCTAGTCGGGCTTAATGCAGTGTTAAAAAGAGAGTCTGACAAAACTTGAAATGGCTCAGTGCAATTTGAGAGGTACAAAACACCCCAGGGATGTGTTCATGAAGAGGCTTTAAAATTCTTTCTTGATTTACAAGCTCAGATTGCCCTTCTTCCTCTAATTTCTGGCACCAGTCAGAAAACAGGTATTGTGTGCTCAGAACTTTGAAAAGAGGATCTGATACCTTATCTCTCCAAAAGTGATTTGAGAATATGTCCAAACCTGTATCTCTATGTGGTTATGTTCATTTTGGTACTAGTTTTGATATGATGAAACTCAAAGAAACCTGGAAAAGACTTAGAGACATAATTTAATGAAAAGGATTATACGGTTTATTAAAGAACCTGACGGAGCCAACAGAGGAAACCGACCCTATCTTCAATTATCTATCAATCTTATTCAGAATGGATACAAACACCCTACCCATAGGTTGGATGACTTACAGTGGGATGTTGGAGAGACTCCCAGGCTGTACACAGGACTGCCCTGCAGTACATCTCTCCTGACACCGCTGATGTCCAAAGTAAAATACTACATTCCTTGTTTACCTCAACTGGGGCATTAGAACCTACTGCAAATTCTGTATTCAACTGAGATTATCATTTAACTGTTTTCAATTTTAGAGTCAAATTTCGCACTGTCATAAAAATTCTAATTACAAACTAAAATAATGCTTTTAGTCCTCGATGTTCTGTTTCTTTCATTTAGTACAGCCTTCTTTTATACATTATCTGAAGCCTTTAAATGTATATAGATGGCAAGCTAATGGCAAAAATTATGAGGTAATATTTATGTAATGCTTTTCTTATAATACAGAGGTATAACTTCATCTGTTGTCTGACAGTATCCTTGTGATATAAGGAATAGGAGGCTTTGAGCTTTTCGGGAAGATTGAAGAGACAATAGATGGTCCTTTATACATTTTTTACTACATGGAAGAGCTTTGTTTTGCTAAAAACTGTTTTAAAACAGATTAATAAGTTGGCTCAACTGTAAGTGTATGTTTTTTTACTAGGGCAGAGATGTTAAGAGGTTTTGGGCTATAGATTAATATTCTTGGGGGGGGGCAGCTTTGTTGGGGCATAACTGGTGTGTAAAGAGCTGCATTTGTTGGACATGTGCACTTTGATGGTTTTGGATGTGTGCCTATACCCATGGCACTAGCCCCACAATTAGGTAATATCAAACAGCATTATATTCAGGATTGCTCAATTGTATGGGGCCCAAAGTATTTATTGATGTAAAAGCAACAGAAGTATTTTATTTTCTGCCATAATAGAATTGAAGGGGTTAATGAGAAGTAAATACTTAAGAGTAAAACATAAAAATAGGAAGAGCAGATTTTATCTTTAACTTATACTGAGAGAAATAGATGGGTCTTGATTTTAAAGGAACTTGCCTACGTTGACAGAAGAGATTCAGAAGTACAACTATAGTTAGAATATAAATTCCTGTTTGTCTCTATAAATCCGGCTAAGGATCTAGCCTAAGAAATTGGGTAAAGATCATAAAAAAAAGGAATATTACTCTCTGATTAAAGACTTCCTAAGATGACAGAAGTCCCACATCTATTGTAAAGTATCACATCTATTAGAACACCGGCTAGATGCTCGATAGGAGGCCTCCATTAACATAAGAAGGACAAAACTGGGTAGATTAATGCACAGCGTTAGAACACAAAGCTTTTTTGTTCTCATGGGTTTTTTTTCCCCCAAGGGCTTTTAATCTGAGGATAACACTTTAAACTCTAAAATGAAGTGGCAATAGTCAACAAGTGTTAGACTTGCCAGATAAATTCATAAAATCAGGAGATACTGCTACTGGATGTTTTACTTAAGAATGTAGTCAAGCTCACACAAAAACCTTCTTAACAAAGAATAGGGTTATAGAAATGTAACTTGGAAAGCACAGGAAAGGGATGTTTATATTGAAATTTTTATTTCTATTATATTTATATATAGCTATATTGATTCCTGGCTTTAAATGCAACTAACAGAGTATTAAAATTCAAAATTTCCATTTGCAGGATTGGATAGGACAAAATGAAACCAGAAATAGCTATATTTTTCTTCTTAAAATTTAAAATTATTTTTATACAGCACTGTAAATTTACTAAAGGTCTTCTCATTATCTAATTTACTTCTTACAAGAACCTTGAGGGGTACAAAAAGCATTTTGTATGTGGATTTACAATAAGAAAATGGAGTCACACAGGCTTAAATAACTTTACTGTTTGTAAGTAGACTTAAATATCTTAATACTTTCCTGTTTACTTTTTGAGAAGATACAATATTCTAAAGTATTCTTCTAACCTTTAGTGTTACAAATAACAAGCACTTAGTATTACTATCAAAATTACTTTTAAAAATACCAAAGTTGGGGCATCTGGCTAACTCAGTCAGTTCAGCATCTGACTTTTGGTTTTGGCTCAGGTCATGATTTGATGGTTTGTGAGTTCAAGCCCAGTGCAGCCTCTGTGCTGCTGGTGTGAAGCCTGCTTGGGATTCTCTCTCTCTCTCTCTCTCCCTCTTCCCTTCTTCCTCTCTCTCTCTCTCCCCTCCTCCCCCCCACTCATGCATGTGTGCACTCTGTCTCTCATAAAGTAAATAAAAAATGTAAAAAAATACCAAAATTAATGTATTTTTAGACTCTCTATATTAGTAGGTGTGATATATACATCCAGATGGAAATTCATTTGGAAGACAGGTCTGTATTACACAACAGCTTTATACATCAAAATATCCAAAATGCTCTTTTTAATATCGATTATCTACTTCTAAGTTTATTGGCAAATTAAATTGCTAGATATAGTATATAATGTTCAAAAGACCAAACTATCCAGAGATGCTTTAATATTCAGATAATTTAGTCTGGAATTAAAATAAAATGTCTTATAAAAGCCAGATATGCAGGGGTGCATGGGTGGCTCAGTCGGTTAAGCATCTGACTCTTGATCTCGGCTCAGGTCATCATCTCACAGTTCATGAGTTCAAGCCCCATGTCGGGCTCTGTACTGACAGAGCAGAGTCAGCTTGGGATTCTCTTTCTCTCCCTCTCTCTGCCTCTCCCCTGCTCATTCTCTCTCTCTTTCTCTCAAAATAAATAAATAAACTTAAAAAGAAAAAAGCCAGATATACAGCCATATAGCCCAATCAAGAAATCTTTCTTGAATTGGTTCAGCTGATAGAGCCAAAGTCAAATATCACTTTCAACTTCTTTTCATGTGATGATCTTATGAAAATGCTTATGAAAACGTTTGGATCTGTTCCCAGAGTTTGTACAGTTCTAACCATGGAATATCTTTCACCTGGGAAGAGAGGCTAAGTTCAGACATATATTCAGGGATGCTTAAAATTCTACTGTGCAGTGCGATGCCTCATGGTATCATTTTTAATCATGGGGCAAGAAGGAAAACTAGACTTAAAAACTTCACAGGAACATATGAATTTCAAATATAATGTCGTATATTACTGAAATTCACAAATCTTCCGTAATACATTAAAAAAATATTTTTTTAGTATATGTGCTGCCGAAGCGAGCACTAAAAATTTTTTTTTAATATTTATTTTACTTTCGAGAGAGAGAGCAAGCAAGGAAAGGCAGAGAAGAGACACAGAATCTGAAGCAGGCTCCAAGGTCTGAGCTGTCAGCAGAAAGCCCAATGCAGGGCTCGAACTCATGAACCACGTGGTCATGACCTGGGCTGAAAACAAGAGTCGCGCACTTAACTAACTGAGCCACCCAAGTGCCTCCACAATAAACATTTTCCTAACGTCAGCCATACAAGTCAATTTAAAAAGATCAAGTAAGTTTAGAGGAAATACAATTCCAAGAAAAAGGTAATTTATAACCCATCAGATATAGGGGCTAAAAGCAAATTTTGTTCAGCATTCTAAAAAGATGGTGAAAATATAAAATTGCTCCTAATAGCATTGTAAAATTATTAGAATCAAAATAAAAAGACTGACTTAGTGCCTAGATCTTGGTTTCTAAATACAATGGAAAACCAGAATTCCTTGAAGTGGCTGATTCTAGGCCTGGAGGAGGGAAACCACAAGATCAATGTGGAGCTTCTTGTGCTATAAAGTAAAAATGTGCTCAAAGTGGGGAGCCGTTGAAAAGACACAGGAGCCAGCCTGAAAGAACTAATGACCAACTCTGGTACTGTCTGAACAACAAAATAAGTAATGATAGTTTGGGATTTAACACATAGAATCAATAAATATTCATGAGTCCATATTGATATAAATAACTAAGTAGAGAGAGAGAGAGAGAGAGAGAGAGAGAGAGAGAGAGAGATGTCTTTCTTAAAGAATAATTCCAAGTAATAAAAGTAGTAAGAAACAGGCAAATAAAAATATCACCATTAAAACACCACAGTAAATAACTGTTGCCTCTAGGCATTAGTATCCACCAATGGATACTAAAATTGGTGGCGGTAAGCCTGAAAAGAAACAGAATAGATAGTCTCAAAGTATCTTCCCCCTAATACTTAAAATCTCAGAGGGAAAAAGAGTAACTTTAGAGTGTAGCAACTCAACAGACACCACTTTAAATGAGTCATCAAGGTAGTATTACCAGTAAAAAGACAATAGATAACTTTATAATGCACTGGGAAGGACATATCATTTCTGTGGCAATCTTGCCACAGACACAAGACAACAATCACAAGACAACATCAGACAAACTCAAATGAGACTTCCCACAAAATATCTAACTAGGACATGGGCATGAAAGATAAGAAAGACTGAGAAACTGTCACTGATCAGAGGAGACTAAGGAGGGACATGGTGACTCAAGGCAATATGGAATTCTGGATGGAAAAATAGAACAGAAAAAGGATGTTAGTGGGAAAATGGGTGAGATTCTAATTAGGCCTGTAGTTAGTCAGTAGTCATGTATTAACACCAATTGCTTGGTTTTGATCATTGTGCTATGGTTATATAAGACCTTCATGTTAAAGGTATATGGGAATTCTGTATTTGCAACTTCTCTGTAAGTCTAAAATTATTTCAAAACAAAGCAATCAAAAATAAATAAAATGACCCACGTTTTGTAGAAGCTAATTTTAAATGACATTCAGATTTAGGGGAAAACCCAGGATATTTCTAGAAGATATAAGGAAAATTAAATTTAAAAAAGTAATTCCTAATATAATTCTCTAATTATGGCATAACAAAATGGTTTTATATTCCTTCTCATCAACAGGTGGAAATAAGTTCTAGAAGAAGTCTTCTCTTTTGTGTTAAGAAATCATTCTAAGACTCAAACCTTTCTTTAATTGCATCTAGTATTTCAAAGGCAGATAAATAAATTAAAACAGCACTGCTTATATCTAATACAAGCCTTAACTATAGAACACTACTATAGTAATTATCTATTTCCACTTCTTTCACTCCTACTAGATCATGAACTACAAAGGTAAGAACCTCCATCCATTGCCAACTTCATACCCCTGGTCCCGCATGGTTCTTGAGAAATGGGAGTACTAATAATTATTTGCTCAAAAATGAATGAAAATTTAAGTGAAAGATCTTTCTAGTTGAAAGGAATTACTCTCATATATTTAAAATGCTTTTAATTAAAAGGAACAACCATACTCTGAGAAAATTATGTCTAAACTTAGAAATAAAATAACCCTCACTGTACTTCTTTCAAGGCTCATTATTACCAATATAGCTTGTTTCTGTTCAGGGTTATACTTTACCTACATGGCCTGATCACATATAAATTTATCCTTTCTTTTATTTTCTTAAAAAAATTTTTAATGTTTACTTTTGAGAGAGAGAGACAGAATGTGAGTGGGGGAGGGGCAGAGAAAGAGGGAGATACAGATTTCGAAGCAGGCTCCAGGCTCTGAGCTGTCAGCACAGAGCCTGATGCAGGGTTTAGAACTCACAAACTGCAAGTTCATGACCTGAGCTGAAGTCGGATGCTTAACCAAATGAGTCACCCAGGAGCTCCTATCCTTTCTTTTAAATCCAGCTTAAATTTGTGTCATTATGGGGAGTTAATTTTTTTATAGTTTCATTCAAATATATTTTGGTGCCTTTGAATTCTTCATTAAGTACTGGTCTTTACTATACCAGTCATTGGAGGATATGGTGCAGATGATCTAAGAACTATGTCCTTTAGATAGTTATGTGGTATTACCTGTACTACTTAAAACAAATACTCATGCTGGGCGCCTGGGTGGCTCAGTCGGTTAGGCATCCGATTCCTGATTTCAGCTCAGATCGTGATCTCACAGTTTGTGAGACTCAGCTCTGTCTTGGACTCCGGGTTGACAGTGTGGAGCCTGCTTGGGATTCATTCTCTCTCTCCCTCTCTCTCAAAGTAAATAAACTTAAAGCCCTTTTAGCTTCATAAAAATCATAGTAAAATGAAGAATATATTTAACCTATGTAAATAGCAGGGTATTGTTTTGATTAATTTTTGATCAGCTTTATGGATGTTTTAGATTTTCAGTGTCTTAACATAAACAACAAAAAACAAATAAAAAACAAGAGTTTATATTTCATACTATTCAAACCAATGCACAAATGTTTACACAAGTCCCAAACATAGGGCCTAAATGGTTTTTTAAAATGTTTCTAAGGGCATGCAGTATAAAAATGAACATTCCATTCTTGTGTACTCGTAGGTATGTGTTATGGCAACATTTAGGTTTTGCCTGATGTCAGGTCTCTGTTAGTTTTCATTAAGCTTTTTAGAACAACATTTATGATCATGTTTGACTGAATTTACTGTGTAGACAAAATCCTAAATGGAAATTTATTTAATTGGCTAACTGTCCAAAGAAAGTATTAAAGAAAGAAAGAAAGAAAGAAAGAAAGAAAGAAAGAAAGAAAGGAAGAAAGAAAGGAAGGAAGAAAGGAAGGAAGAAAGAGAAAGAGAGAAAGGAAGGAAGAAAGAGAAAGAGAGAAAGGAAGGAAGAAAGGAAGAAAGAAAGAAAAAAAAAACTCAGGAAGGAGGGAGGAGGGAAAGAGGAAGAAAGGAAGGAAGAGGAGAGGGAGGGAAGAGGGTAATGTTGTACCAAGTGAAAATAAAAACCCAATAAATATCCTTACCTTCACTTTTTTTTTCTGCTTGTTTTGCTGCATTTTCTACTTTTTTTTGTTTTGCTGCTAAGAGTTCCCGCTTTAACTGTCTTGCTTCTTTTCGGAGCTCGTCACTATAAGACAAAACAGTTATATAAGTACATAATACACTGAGAGAGAAAACTGTTTAGCAAAAACAGCCATGTTGTTTTTCACATACACTAAATCCCGAAGAAAAACAAAATAATAATGTATTTCATTTTGTTTCTACCTGTGTGTTGTGGTATGGAAACATATCTATAGAATATTTTAGAAACTGTTATTTTTTATAATAGCAATATAATATGAATTACCTATAAAATATACTCCCGATCAAGTATATCAACCAGAAATAGATAAATGATAAATGTCCCACTGTTTTAATACACTTGCCAATTCAACATTCTAGTTCTGTTGTAATAATTCATGAAGATCCTGAATCAAAACAAAGTTTTAATATATATTCCATTCACTAAACTTGCACATACACAAAAAGATGTGGCTTTGAAACTTGATGAATTCCTGAACTGGCACCGGTAGCTACTATTTATTAAGCAGTTACATGCTAGGTGTGTGCTAAAATGTTTTTAAACCCAATTTTTTAAACTCAATTTTTAACCCATTTAACACCACAATTTGACAATAATTTCCTCTTCTGTGAAACCTACAAGGCTGAGGTATTCTGATGACTAATACAGTCAAGTATTAAAGGTAAAACTGAGATATAAATACTGACTTCACTACAAGTCACTAAGTGAGTTTCTACAAAGCCAGTTTTAGGGCAAATTCAAATTCATGTGCTTGGAAAAAAATAATTATCATGACATGAACCCGTAGGGTCACTTGTGGCCAGTCATAGCTTTGAATGTCAGGCATCCGCTATTTCAGTAAAAGCTAGAGTGGATAACAGATACTCAAAGAACCACTGTAAACCCAAGCAAGCAACAAGTCTAGAAAAGGTCTCCAAAGACACTCAAGTCACAGTTTAGTGGGATCTTAAATCTAAATAGTTCCAAACTGATTCAACCTTCGTGCTTCTTCCTGGTCCCCAAATCTCTTATTTTATTTTTCTTTTAAAGCATATTACATATCAGTTACCAAAGTAATAGGTCTTACAATGTGCACAACTCAACTATTATTACCTCTTTTCTACATCAAACACAAATAGCTATATTTTCTACCTGCTTGGCCTCCAAGATCCTGAATTCTGAAAATTCCTCTTCTGGCTAAAATCTACTACCTACTTGGGGCACCTGGGTGGCTCAGTCAGTTTAAAGTCCAGATTCGGGGGCGCCTGGGTGGCTCAGTTGGTTAAGCGGCTGACTTCGGCTCAGGTCATGATCTCACGGTCTGTGAGTTCGAGCCCTGCGTCAGGCTCTGTGCTGACGGCTCAGAGCCTGGAGCCTGCTTCAGATTCTGTGTCTCCCTCTCTCTCTGCCCTTCCCCTGCTCACACTCTGTCTCTATGTCTCTCAAAAATAAATAAACATTAAAAAAAAAAAAAGTTTAAAAAAAAATAAATAAAGTCCAGATTCGGCTCAGGTAATGATCTCAAAGTTTGTGAGTTTGAGCCCCGTGTCGGGCTCTGTGCTGACAGCCCAAAGCCAGAACTTGCTTCGGATTCTGTGTCTCCGTCTCTCTCTCTGCCCCTTCCCCTCCCTCCCTCTCCCTCTCTCTGTCTCCCTCTCTCTCTCTCTCTCTCAAAGATGAACATTAAAAAAAATTTTTTTAAATCTACTACCTACTTTCTCTGTTTTTCATTGCTGTTGAACCTATGCTCACTCAGTATAATGATGAAAGCCAAGGTCTTCATAGTTCATGATCCATCAGCCTTATTCTAACCCAACTGGCTCTCTATCCATTCTAGATGATATGGTCAGCTCTTTCACTGATGTTCTTGCCAGCACCTGTAATTTTCTTGATTTGTCTGTCCTTATGAATATGTCCTAAATACCTAGAAGAACTTGTTCACAACAAGCTCCTAGAGACAAACCTTCAGAAAATATTATTTTCTTATATGTGAGATGTTGCCTGGGAATTTGCCTTTGTAACAAGTTCCAGTTGATTCCAATACGCATTCAGGTTTGGGACCCAGTACATGAGAACTGCCGTATAGCAATTATCTTCTCTTCCTTACAACTCCAAGCACTCCTACTTCACTGATCCATTCATTCAGCCAACAAACATACTCAAATTTCCTTGGACTCTGCTCCAATCAAGTGATGATTATCTTTACCACTGGACTCTTTGCCTGAAAGAACAGTTTATGTATACTATAATCTACTTTCTCAGCCTCAAACTACTTAATCTCTTGCAATCTATCCTTCTTATACTCTACTGAAACTGCTTCTGTATGAACCAAATTCAATGGTCTTTTCTCAGTCTTCCTTTTCCTCTTTGGCTTCTCTACCATTCAATATTAACCACTCCGTCCTTCTTGAAATTCTATCCTAATCAGACTATGTACCATTTTAGAGTATTGATTCTCCAATTCTTATTCTAATTACTCTTTCTTTTCTCAATCTATAATTCTGGGCATTTCCCCCATTTCTATACCTTGTACAATGGCATTTTATCTAATTTCATAATATCAAATATCACTTTTATTTAGGTTATTTCCAAATCTAGACGTTTTGCTCTGGTTTTTTGGTCCTGTGTTTCTAACAATCTGTTACAAATCTTCCTTTACATTAGTGCTGTCCAACAGAAATACAACGGAAGACACATATCCAGTTTAAGTTTCCTAGCAACCACATTAAAGAAACAGCAAAGGAAACAGGTTAAATTAACAACTTATTTTAACTCAATAACTTAATATGTCCCCAATATTATTATTTCAACATGCAACCAATATAAAAATACTAATACAGTATATTACTTTTGTTTGTTTGTTTGTTTTGGTACTAAATGTACTGAATCTGGTGTGTATTTTATACTTACAGCACATCTCAGTTTAAACGAGCCACATTTCAAGGGCTCAGATCTAGATGGACAGTGGAGGCGAGACGCTGCAGTGTTCAAACTTGAAGTCATCTCCTCCCTGCCCAAATCTGTTCCTTTTCCTGAAATCCCTGTTTGAATGTGGGGCTGTTTTCTTCCTAATGACCAGACTTTAAACTTCCTCTGGGACTGTTCCCCCACCCTTTCACTGAATCACTGTCGGGGTATGTCATTTTCTAATCTCTCTCACGTATAATACTCCTCTTGACTCTCAACATCAATGCCCAATTTAGGCTCTCATTATGTATTTCTCAAATAAATCACTTCCTATTTCTCGAAGTTATATGAAGACAGGGAATAACAACCACATCTTTACTCCCTCTACTAAATACCGTTATCTTTTATTATACTAATTAAAAAATTTAATTTGGTAAGAATACAGAAATTTAGATCATGTTTTCAGAATATTAAGGTCTTTGGGGGAAAGATTATTTTGAAAGTTGAAGAGGAAATGCTGCATGATGGCTAAACAAACTAGTTTGAGAGTCATTTGAAGTACATAAAGAATGAGAGGCGATGACGGCACATACTGGTGTAGAGGCAGTAAGGCACAGGTATCAAAAGGATTAACTTTGAATTCAGAAAGTCCTGATTTAAAAGCTAACTCTAACACTTATTACATGAGTGGCCTAAGAACAATTACTTAACTTCTCCGAGACTCAGTTTCCTCAACTGTAAAATAGGGTAGGGTATTTAAAATATTGGACACTCAATATATGTTCAACAAATGGTAGCATTACAGTTAAGGGTCGTTAAAACAGCATTACAGTTAAGGGTCGTTTGTGATGTACGAATATTTCTTTACTATGTTATTTACTACAAATAGATGCTACATCTACTACATATGGAGATCAACTCTGTTCATAATTTTTATAAAGGGCAATGATGCATAATGCCAGCTTCTAAAAATCTATCCTTAAATAGTCAAAGACTTAGATGCACTATTGAAGTAGCCATAATAACAGCTAGTGGTGCCGTGGTGGCTCCGTCGATTAAGCGTCCGACTTCTGGAGCCTGCTTCAGATTCTGTGTCTCCTTCTCTCTCTTCACCTCCCTGATCATGCTCTGTCTCTCTCAAAAATAAATATACATTAAAAAATTTTTTAAATAAAAGTAAAAAAATAAAAAAAATCATCCCAATAAAGTATCGGCAGCCGAGAAATTATAGTACTATATATATTTAGTAATAGCAAAGAAAGTACAAATTTGTTCAACAATTCCTGGATCATCTAATATTTGTACAGTACCATTCTGAGTGGTGTCACAGAAATCAAGGTGAATAAGGAGGGAAAGGAATCTAACTTAGCTAGATTCTTTAAATCAGTCACCTCCCTGGTTAACACTTCATCTCCTCAAGAACCTGTGATATAGGCATTTTACAGGTAAGAAGTCTGAGGCTTAGAGAGGGAAAGATTACAATAGGCTAGATAAGGGAGGGCTTCACAGAGGAGGCATCTGACCCGGCCCCAGAGAGAGGAATAGGAGCTACCCATGTAGAGGTACAGTGAAGAGGCAGGCACCTAAGTAGTGCCTTTAAATTAAGACAGGAAGGTGCTAAAACACAGGGTGTATGTTAAAACATTATGCTATAGCATAAATGATTTACGGGGCTTGGGGTTAGTAACAAAAGATAGAGCTAGGAAGAGTATCTGCGACAGAGTCTAAATGCCAAACACTCGTGAGTGACCAGATGGGAATATTTTCCTGTAATTTCTCTACAGCTTTGAGTTTCCATTTTTTTAATTACCAATTTCTCAACTGCTCTTATTGCTTCATTTTACCTGCTACCCACCTATTTTAATACCTTATTAGTAACCCATGCAGTACTAAACTGCTGTCTTAGAAACTAAGTAACTTATGACCTCCGAATGAAAATTTTCCACAGCTTCCCATTGGATGCTAACTTAGACCTTCAGTAGAATCTCACTTTGTTGACACCTTACCTCTGACCTTTTGTAACCTCAGACATAGTGTCATGCCTGATCTCCTCTCTTACTGATATTTCGTCTCTGGCTTATACTATTCCACACCCTGCTTCTCAAATGTAGGGGCTTCTCAGTAGCAGAGTCTCAACGCTCTTTCTTTTTCTCTTTTCTTTAGAAATTTCATCCACTTTCAGGACTTCAATTCCATCTATCTCAATGCATTCAGTGCATAAAGTCAAGATTGCTAGCCAGATGCTCTTTACTTATTTCCACTCTCAAGCTTAAATCGTATTTCCGACTGCCAGATGGATGCTTCCGTTTGATATTCCACAAATGCATCAGATTTACCGTTTTAAGTCAGACTGATCATTTTGGTTTCTTAAAAAACACCACCTTATTTCTGTCTTTCCTATTTTTGAGCCACCAGAATGCTGGTTGTCAGGCCTGTCTGCTAGTATTCCTCCTGTACCTTCTCTAGCTGACTAGTAGTCACATCCTTCCTTTACAAAGTCTCTTCTTTTCTGTGGTCAGGGACAGCTGTTTGGACTTTCACAACTGCACTATCACAACAGTCCTCCTACCTGGTCTCTGTGCCTCCGGTTTGGCCATTCTTCCATTCACTTAGGCCAAACCCTACAATTCTACTCCCCTGATCTTCATAACTCCCTAAATCCTACTGAATTGTGCACTAATCTCTTTCCAAAGCATGTGAATCCCTCCCCAGAGTTACCTTCAAACTACTATTTCAACCTTATCTCTCATATATCCACTACAGTTACTCTACATTTTACCCAAAAACATACTAGTCATAATTAGGTTGGCACACTTTAAGCTTCAGCACATCTACCCCTCTGTTCATGCTATTTCCGTGACCTCAAATGGTTTTTCTTCCCTATTTCTGTCTACTAAAATCTTCCTCAGCTTTCAACACTTCATGGAAAAGGTAGGCTTGAGCACAGCATTGGGGTTTCTCATCTATAAATTGTGGCTCTATTCAGCATATGTATTTATAACAAGACTGATGCAAAGATTAAGCATTAGTAAGAGTAAAAGGACTATCAGCTGCTTAGAAGGCAGTGTTTTAAAAATGACAGAATATACTCCAATAAACTCCTGACGATCAAATTACATAAGCAATTTAAATAATTAAAACTAAATAATCAATAATTTTAAGTAAAATTTGATAGCAAAATGATACTAAGTGCTACGCTATTAAAAATATCTATTCTAATGTGATTGATTTTTTTTTAATTTTTTAAGTTTATTTATTTATATTTTGAGAGAGAGAGAGGGAGAGATTGTGCACATAAGTGAGCAGGGGAAGGGCAGAGAGAGAATCCCAAGCAGGCTCTGGCAATGCAGAGCCAGAGTCAGGGCTCAAACACGGGAACTGTGAGATC
Organism: Paguma larvata; assembly: GCA_030068075.1. Lineage (NCBI taxonomy): Eukaryota > Metazoa > Chordata > Mammalia > Carnivora > Viverridae > Paguma > Paguma larvata. The sequence continues at coordinate 102,276,088 of CM057826.1, forward strand.
ACGACCTGAGCCGAAACAAGAGTCAGACACTTAACCCAGGTGCCCAGGTTTTTTCTTTTCAAAACTAATGTTCATTCCAAAGATTAAACAAAACACTTCAGTAAAAACAGAGACTTGTTTATCAGAGGACTTAGACCCAACATCATTATAGGGCCACAAGAAAGCAATTAATTCTCCTTCTTTGCCTCAGTTTTATCATCACCCCGTACATTCTGAGGAAGGTGTAAATTCGTATTTCTGAAATGCATAGTCATAATTATTATTATATAAGTGTAAAAAATGATAATACTCTGAAGATCGTCTTATTCAAGTTCTTTGGATTAAGGATCTTGACACCCATTATCTAAGGAAATAGTGAAATGCCACATAGTCATCTTTATCTTAGATACGAAAAGTGGAAGTATAAAGACAGTGAGAGATTTTTTTCAATATTGCTCAAGTCAGTAATGGAATTGTAAATATGGTACAGGCTTCTAATTCCTTATGTGGGATCTCACTTAGTTTGCTAACTATTTACTGAGTGAAAAGTACATTTAGATTGAATGCTTTATTTTTTAGCTAAACATTTTTTTATACAACAGAAGACACTATGAATAAGTAACTACCCAGGAAAGTTTTTATAACTATAGTATGCTTAAGTTTTTATCAGATTGCTTACATTACTTTATAGAAACTGTTATAAATCTAAGTCAGACGCTTAACCAACTGAGCCCCCCAAGCGCCCCAAAAATCTTGCATTTTTAAAATTGTGCAGGTTTTCAACTTGAGATCGAAAATTTAAGATGGCAAACAGTTATCTTCCATAATTTTCAGTCAGTTTTTATTTTTTCCCAGATGATTTTCTCCAGTTTCCAGGAAAGTGCCTTAGGAAAATTTTGAGTTATATCTGCTCTTTTTTCTTATGGCATGAGAAATATTATCTTAATATTAAGGTGATGAACTAGAACACTGACCTTTTCTAACATTCACCTTCAAAAAAAAAAAAAGGTAAGGTTATTAAGACCTGTTTGACGTGCTTTTGAAAAGAACTTTAATCTACAAAAATGAAGTGGACAGTAAATGAATTTGTTTAGAGACCTTATTAAGCAAGCTGGCAGCTAAACATATGTCCATTACAGAGGATTGTTTCCTGGACCATACATGTAGGACTTGCAGTTAGCTTCAGCCTGCTATTTCCCAACATCTGATAAGAATTCCTAACACATGGAAATGATTGCAAAGCAAACAGTACACCCTTCATGGTTTTTAGTCTGCTGCTTTAATCACAAAGATACTAAATCTGTTTGTAATGAAACAACAGCTTGGCTGTTGATGAAATCATAAAATAGCCATAATAGAAGCCTGTCAGAGGTATTAAAACTCTAAGTGTATGGCATGAGTTTTAGGCTTATGGTCTCATCAGCAGGAGGTTTACCATGTATCGGAAGGTATACTATGTATAGTTTACACATGAATATTTTAAATATATAGATATATCCAGGAAATATCTAGCCAAATTAAATAAGGGAAACCCGTTGTATGTTTAAAGCTTTGCTTTACCGATTACTAGCAGGATGGCCTTAGACAACTAGGTTAAGCAATCTAAGTCTCAGTTTCTGCATCTCGAGAGGTGAAAAGCAGTAAAGTTGTAAGAAATGAATACGATTCCATGGAAATTGCTTACCATACTTAACATGATGCTCAGCCTAGAATATGTACTCAACATTAGCTTGCTTCTATTATTATTATCTCACCTCCACCACCAGCACTATTTCTATTTTTACTATTTACAGAATCAGTTACTGACAAAATGAGACCTCAGGCTAACTAAAGAGATTAAAACAAATGGCGTATCCTTTTCTCTGGAATGCACAGATTTAAAAACTTACTGATAAGTTTTTGTGTTTGATGCACTGTTTGGATTAAATACCATATGCTATGAAAATGAAAAATCCTACAGTTTCAAAACACTAAAAATTACAAAACTCACATATCCTAATTCTGGTCACTGAACACTCGGAACTGAATTGCTTATTTTCTTTCATTATAATCTAGTTGAGAAGGTAAAGAATAACCAAGTCAACCTAGAAAGGGATATATACTTACAAATTCTTGAGGGAGGCAAATGGAGAACTTTTATTATTTTAGTCTAAATGATCTTAGAAGACATCTATCAAAAGATAGGTTTGGGGTGCCTAAGTTGCTCAGTCAGTTATGCATCTGACTTTTGATTTCAGCTCAGCTCATGATCTCGTAGTTCATGGGTCCAAGCCCTGCATGGGGGCTCTGTGCTGGCAGTGTGGAGCTTGCTTGGGATTCATTCTCTCTCTCTCTCTCTCTCTCTCTCTCCCCCCCTCTCTGCCCCTCCCCTACTCATGCACTCTCTCTCTTTCTCTAAATAAATAAATAAACATTAAAAAAAAGTAAGGTTTAATCTGAGAGATAATGTTCTACATGTCCCTCATATTCTGTTGCACCAAGACATAGGAATAGAAAGATTCCAATTTGGAAAGAAGGAGGAGTCTAAATGCACCTGGACATAGCCTTAAGACTTAAAATCTTACTCATTTCATATGAAGGATCACATTTATTTCTAAATAAAAAGTTTAGACATCTGATGTAAGTTGCCATTAATCTTTGTAAGATCTCTTTCAAATTTTAGAAAATTTTGTTCTTTTCCAAATCTTAGTGAATTCTGCACAAAATCATAAAATGTCCATACTGGTAGGTGAGATTGCTATTCTGTCTAAACACCAAGTAAGAAGTTCAGAATCAAACATGTTATTTTATAGCTAGACCTTGGCTTAGCCAATATTTCACAGAAGTGGAATAAATTTGTTGTGGCAGAAATTCGGTCTTTAGCCATATGCCTATTCCACAATCCAACTTTACGAATGATGTTAACTCAATATGAAAAACATGAGATTTCCATTTCAAGTAAGACCTCATACAAGGTAATCTGAAAATTCTCTTGCAGTCAAACACCTAGAAGAGCTGAATAAAGTACATTTAAAAAATGTAATAAATGCATAACTTAGCTCTATATATAAATACATAGCTTAGCTCACTAAAAACCAAGGGGTTGAAAAATAAGAAGAGGAGTGAGAAACTAGAGCAAGAGGTATGGCAACTATTACGGGACCACTCTGAGTTAAGTGGTCTCAGTAATCTAGGATTGGGTTTTAACGTGGAGTTTGAATCATGAGGATTGAAGTCGTACTCCTACACATTGGGAAGGTGGAAATAAATACATGTACTGAAAAAAAAAACAACAACACAAGAAGACTACAAAACAGGTTGTCTGTCTCAGGTACATTCAGGTAAGCAGGCTCTCAAACTAATGAATATTCTAAAAATATCCAAGGAGTATTTTTAATTAAAATTACCAGTGATCTACAGTACTCTAATGTGCCTATTGGAACAAAGGGCAAATTCTCTCTGAAGGAAGAAATCCCCAATCAGATTTCAAAGAACACTGAAGAGTTCTTAAAAAAACAAACAACCTCGCAGTAAAAAGATTTCACAATATCATTAATATATAAAGAAACAGGGCATTGTGAGTGAGAATCAGAGGAACAACAAATAACAGAACCTGACCCTCAAAAATTCTGCAAAAATAAAACAAGTATGTTTATTATATGGAGAGAATAAAAAAAGTGAATACAAAATCCACATCAATGACTGCAAAAAGAATCGAAACAACTTTCAGAAGGGATAAATAGAATAGCTAAAATTAAACTCAATGAACTATTGAATAGCTGAAAAAAAGAGATTGAGTAAATTAGATATATCTGAAAACGCATATAACATAGGATGCAAAACACAGAAGGAAAAGGAAATCAACAACTGTGGGAGGTTAAAAGAAATGGAAGACAAAGTGAGAAGGTCCATTACAGGTGGAACTGCAGAAAGAGAAAATACAAACTGAAATTGAGATAATAATGTCTGAGGATTTTCCCAAACTGATGAAAAATATTAGTCTTTACATTCAGGAAGCTCAATGAATTCAAGCAAGGTAAATAAAAAGCAAATCCAAACGCAGACATATCACAGTCAAAATGCAGAATACCACAAATTAATCTTAAAACAACTAGCATAAATAAAGATAAATCATTTAAAATTAAATACACCTTTTTCTTTGAGAGAGAAAGTAGCCTGACATACTGTGAGAATAAATCAGTCAAGCACTCATGCAGCATAAGGCAGGAATGATGTCTTTCATTACTGTCATTAAAGCAAAACACTAAGAATGGCTGGATATTTAAGCAAAAATGATTATGGATTAGTCCTAACTAGCTTAACTCTTTCAAGAATGTGAAATAACTGGTCAAAGTTAAGGTTGGGATATATTTCTACTAACACACTAATAGGTTCTTACCCATTTTCTGGCCTATAATGCTGTCTTGGGTATAAAGCAAAAGACAAAGCAATTATAGGTGTAGGATATGTGGATGGGTCCAGGAGGCAGGAGTACTAGCAGCAGCAAGAATATAAAAGACCAAGGGACATTTAGCTGACAGCACAATGTGAGTCAACGCCATGATGTGACTGCCAAAAAAGTGTGTATGATCATAGGTCTCATTAAAGAAGTGCAGTGTCCCTAGTATGCATGTTACACGTTTTGCAGTTGTTTCACAGTCCTTGGATATTCTGTTCCGTTTTGTTTGGTCTTTGTTCTCCCAGCTTTTTGGTTTACAAAGATTCTACTAATACATATCCTCTAGCTCAGAGATTCTTTCCTCTGTGTCCAGTCTACTCATAAGCCCATTCGAAGGCAGTCTTCACTTCTCTTACAGTGTTCTTATTCTATAGTGTTAATTTTTGGTTCCTTCTCATCTTGTCTCATCATTTTGGTCTCCATCTCTCTACTTACATTGCCTATCTGTTTTTTCATGTGGTCTCCTTTATCCAGTAGAGCTCTTAGCATATTGATGAAGGTTGTTTCAAATTCCCAGTCTGATAATTCTAACATCCCTTGTCATATCTGACTCTGATGCTTGCTTTGTCTCTTCAAACAGTGTCTTTTGCCTTTTGTTATGCCTTGTAATTTTTTCCTGGTACCCATTCATGATGTACGAGGTGAAAGGAACTGCTTTAGTAATGTGGTGGTGAGGTGTGGGAGAACGGGATGCCCTACAGTCCTGTGATTAGGTATTAGTAGTTAGTGATCCTCTGCCTCTGGACTATGACTTCACAATTGTTTCTCAGGTTTGTTTTTCTGTTTTTGGTTTTGGCTTTGCTTTTGGTTTTTTGTCCCCCATTAGGTGGGCCAGGATGGCTAGAGTGGGCTAGAGTTGCTATATTTCCCTTCTCCCACAAGGAGGGCTAGAGCTAGAAGAAGTTGCCTATTTCCTTTCACCCAGGTAAGTTAGGCTCTGATAATTCCCCAGCAGGTTAGGCTCTAGTTAACTACTTTTCCCTAAAGGCAAGGAAGAAGAACATGGTATTCTGGTATATTTCAAAAATGGTTCCTTTTACCTTCTCCCTGGAGGAAGCACCAAGGGATTTTTCTGTTATATTTATTGTGAAAACCTAGTTGAACTCTCACAGGTAAATCTCATGATATTATGGGGAGGCCTCCCTATGACTGTGTCCCTCTGGGGTTTTTAACTCTCAGGTTTGTCCACACTGAGCCTCCAGCAATTCATCAATTACAGTCCAGGTTTCTTATCCCAGCCCAGTTCCCATGGCAGTTTCTCCTGGTGCTCAGGTGAGCTGCAAATCCCTGTGTTCACCTGTCTGTCTTTCCATTTTTGGAGGCAGCAGTTTGCCCTGTTTCCTCACCTCTGGTAGTGATCCAAGAAAAGGAAAAAAGAAAGGTTAAAGAAGTAATTTTATTAAAAGAGAATATATTTTTATTTTCCTTGAACTTAACATAAACATACTAAATGAAAGACTAAAAAGATTTCTAAATTTTATACAAATGCTTCTTTGTGTCAAAAGATTTCCTAAGAAATTCTTCCATTTTATGAAAAAAATGTTATAAAAATATTAAGAGATTGGAGTTACTTTTTTTTTAAATGATGTGATACAATTTTAGGCTGTACTGATAAACTTCCTTTCCTAAAGGTTGAGGAAATTAGTGTACTTAACATTTTTTCCACTTTTTCCTTCCTCCATTTTCCAATTTGGGTTAGTTATATTATTGTTTTTACATTATCAGTGTTAATAGCATTTATATGCACAATTTTCACAGTTGTATAGCCTTAGTTTTATATTTACATGGATTTATTGTTAACCACCATCTCTTTTGCCTCTAATTCTGAGTTTAAGAGATGTCTGGAATAATATTCACTTACTGTTAATAATTGTTATCTCTGGATGTAGGTGTGTCATGGTTTTGGGTTTCTTATTCTTGCCTGGGGATATACTGCCTTAATTTTTTATGAGTAGGCATCATTTTTACAAAAAACTAAAGTCAGTTTGAAAAAAAATTTAATGAGCTACACTTAGTTCATTAGTTAGATACAAATTCATTATGTAGTACAGGCTAAATAAATATAAGCATAAACTAAGGGAGAAATGGTATCAGAATAGTAATCATGAGAACCATCAGAGAGACGTGTACAAGCTAGATAAGAGGGGGAATTTTATGAGAAGACATTTTATATGTAACACATAGAATAAAAACCACTAAGTAAACTGCAACAGATAAAATAATATATACGTAAAAATAAGGTCATTTTTGTGAAGGTCATACTTACTAAATGACCAATAAGCATTATGTAAATCATTTATTAAAGACTTCACATTTCCCACAGTATTCTTGCTTTGCTAAACTTGTTTTACTTACATCAAAATGACTTCCGTATTATGTATAAGCATGAAAATGTGAACAAATGATTTTAAATATAGTACATGGTATGGATTAAATGAGGAAAAAAGTGAGGCAGAAGGTTTTCTGGCATTAAGCTAGACTTTCATCAGCATGTATAATCAGAATTATACAAATTGGCTTCCAGAGGACCATAAGGTTTTATACATTGTTTCACAAATGGAATTACATGTGTGTGGTCCTCTTCGATCATTGAGATTTTGCATATTTTAAGTTTAGGGACTGTTAGCCCTGCCTTTCTTATCTAATGCACGTAGAGACATTGAGGTCCCTCCTTCACCTGCAAACCCCTTTCAAATGGCTCCTGAACCATCTGTGATGAAGACAAAAAGTAAATCATGAGCTTCTATTCCGCTTGAGAATGAGTCACTCTGTTTTAGGTCTATAATCATGTCTAATCCAAGTGTAGTCTTTCTGAGAGTAACTACGTGATGGAGATGGTGATGGTGATGATGGTGATGATGATGGTATTATTGTTATACCTTATTTTTCTAATTTCGACTCTCTTCTTAGGAGTTCCCAAGTGCCCCCCAAAAGTACTTTGCTTGCTTTTTAAGACAGATGAACCATTAGATAAATGGTGCTCTTGTTTACCTGACTTTGAAGATTACCCTTCCTAACTGCCTTGTCTAATTGGCAAGCTTAGACTCTTTTGGTATAGATGGTTGCCGAAATCAAGTTCAGTGCATCCTCTTGATCTTAGGACTCTGATTTGCTTGCCCTCAAGTCAGTCTCCAAACTAGAGTCAGGGTAATTTTTTAAAGCTAAAATTTGGTGTCATTGATTTCTTGCTACAGTACCCCTTAATTCTTAAAACCGTACTCCTTAACTCCATTACAAGGTTCTTTATGGTCTCAGCTATGCTTTCTTCTCTAGCTCTAGCTTTGATGCCTCACCCCTTGCATACATTCCACACAGTCTAAAATCCTTTTAGTTCTTAGAATGTATCATAATCCTTGACACCTACTCCTCGTGGCCTATAACACTCCTCTCTTCCACTTCCCTTCTACTCATAACTCAAATTCATCCTTCAGATCTCAGCTTCCGTGCCACTTTTCCTGCAGAGACTTCTGACTCCAGTACCGGTACACAGCTCCCTGTATTTATCCTCGCTGTCACACTCACCATAGCATATTTTTAAGTGCCTCTTACTTCTTTGTAATCTCCATTAGTCCAATAAAATCAAGTCATTTTACTTTTATGACCCAAATAACTAGCATAGAATCTGACACATAAGCGGTAATTCAACACTCAGTAAATATGTCAAATAGTACATTTAACACTAAAAAAATAATTAGTTTCTTTCAAGCATTGGCGAAATGTATCAATGCTAACTGTGTGAACACTCTAACTCGGTAATTTTAGGCGTGCATTGTAAGGCGCCAGAAGTGTTCCAGCCCCTGGACAGGTGCAAGATAAGAATGTGCTGACTGTTCATTACAACACTGTTTATAATGGGAAATGTCAATTTAAAAAATCAGACTACATAATACAGATTATATACTAAAGACAAAGTATTTTTTGATTTATAAAGAATCATATGTTTGTGAATATGTGTGTGCCTACACACAAAAACAAAAATAGATGCACCTGGCTGGCTGAGTTGGAAGAGTCATGTGATTCTTGATCCCAGGGTAATGAGTTTGAGCCCCACGTTGGGTGTAGAGATTACATAAACAAACAAACTTTTTTTTTAAAAGAAAAAGATTTGAAATGAGGTTTACCAAAATAAAAATGATGATTAGCTCTGTAGAGTGCAATACCATGTGATAATGATTTTAAGAACTCTTAATTCTGATTATGAAGATAAGCCTATTTCTGTTTAGAGAAAGAAAAGTTTCTTTTTTTAGGGGGAATGTGTCAAATGATTTCCTCTGGATATCCTGGGTAGGTATTATGATCCATTGTTCCTTCTGTGATCTTCTTTAAAATTAAAAATATACATATAACTAAGAAGTTAATTAAAAAATATTCTGACATCCAGGACACTTAATGCATGATTTTTACTGATTTTGATTTCCACAGTGATCTCACTGCAGAGTCTTAAAAATCTGAGGGTATTTTAGTAACATATATTAAGTCAAGAACAGGAGAAAGGGTGTGGCATATTTCCTTACAGAACATTTAGATTTTGCTATTTGCATGACAAGTGAAATTTAACATAAGGTATACTCCAATTTGGGCTAATAGGTCTATTACTACAATGACAGTATTGAGTCTTTAAGCAAAGGTTTCTGAAAACTTCCATTGCAATGTAATTATCCACCACTATGGATAAATAAACTCGCTTTATGAATTTAATGAAACTACAAGCCCAGGTTACTCAAAAACATTTTGCTCAGTCTTGATCTCACTTCTCACAACTAAACATGTGGAGCCTGCCTGATATATGCTTCTGTTTCATGGCTACTAAGCCAGTCAAGATGTTTAGGAGGAGGAATATAAACTTTCACTTTTTTTTTCTTTTTTCTTAAGCTTCTTTCTTATTCTAAGGGCCATGGGGCAGGGGATGGGGGAAGAAGTAAAGAAACAAGACAGTTTAGGTAGAAGAGGAAAAGTTTTACAATCTTTTTCAGCAGTAAACAATAAAGCTTCCAACTGAGGGAGAGAAAAAAAAAGTTTCTTTCCTTTCTAGCTACCTAAATCACACAGTCGAGTATAAGAGTATTATGGATATGACAGGCTCTAGGCCACAGCCAGGGTCATCAATTTGTGCTACAGATTTTCTACTTCTAGAACTCTGGCATTTAGCTGAAAACAAGTTGCATCCTTAGAGGCATTAGCGACTGGAGGTCAGAGCTGACTTACTCCCAGGGCACTGCTGCAGAAAAGGCCAGTTTTTCTTTTCTGTGAGTCTATGCAGGACTTAACCTCTCTGTGGGTTTCCTATTCTGTTACCACCTGGCAGACAAATAGGACCAAAAAATTTGCCTGAACTGTGCTGGACCAGCCCTTCAAGAAAATAAGGACAAGATGTGGGCCAGGAAAAGCACTTTGGAAACTACTTGCACCTAATAAAAACATATTTTTAATTTAACTAATGTGAAATCCAAACTAGTTCAGTCCAAATGGAAAAGATGCTTTATTTATATTTATGTGAGTTCTTAATTTAGGCTTGATTCATGCTTCATGAATAAAATTTTACAGAATAAGAGGCACATTTGGCTATGCATCCCTTTGCTCTTCGTTAAACCAATATAAGGTATATGGCAAAATTCAGTATTTGTCCTTAATTTTGTTAATAAGCTAGAATTTTCTTTTATGGAGTAAATTTATTTAAAAATTATAATCATTAAGGTAAATGATTAGAATTTCACATGGTTACTTTTATCTTTTTTATCTAGTCCAAAAATGTTCTAAGTACTGTGCTATTAATAAAATAAGCACATCCATATGTACTATCTCATTTAGTCCCTAGCCAACTGAGAAACTCCACCTACGGCCTGAGATATAGTAGAGCGAAATAAACCATCCTCTTTGTACCCTGTCCAAATTCCTGATCCACACAATTATGTTTCTTGTTTTAGTCACTAGGTTTTGGGGTGGTTTTACCCAGCAAGAGATAACTGAAAAGGGACTACACTATGATATGTAGTCATTTATGTATTAATAATCTACCAAGAGCACTCATAAGCAATGGTATCTTTTGACAAAATTTCAAATGGTGCCCACAAAGAATTGGGTCAAAGTATTTCAAGTTAAGAGGCAATACAAGTGTTTACGTTACACGAGTTTATTCTGTTATATATGTAAAGTATACGCTCAGAAAAATCTATGGGAAATTTTAAGCCAGGAAAATTGATGCTGTTATATTAACAACATTAATAACATTTCAATTTATTTAAATATCAATAAATGAGTAAAACTGTTAAATTGTGATCATCTATTGAAGTTAAGAATATAATGGTAGCTTAAGTATGGCACAGCAGTTAAGTGCATTGTTATCTGAAGAGAGACTACCTTAGTTGAAGTTTGCTGTTATTTTTAGCTTTCAACCATGACTCCTCAACTCAAAAATGCATCTAATAATACTAACTACCGATAGGGTTGCTGAGAGTGTTTAATGAACTAACATAGACAAGTTCATGGGTTCCAGCCCTCGCTCAGGCTCTGCGAGCCTGCTTGGGATTCTCTGTCTCCTCTCTCTACCCCTCCCTTGCTTGCATGCTCTCTCTCTCAAAAATAAATAAATGGACTTAAAAATAAATAAATATATTAATTAAATAACAGATGAGTGTGTACATATGATGTACCAAATACTTATTATTGTTATATTTTAACTTTATCGAAATAAAATGTTGATACCACAGTCAAAATTAAGTAAATAATCAGATTTTAAACTTTTTTTTCAGATTTTAAATTTCTATACAAGGTCTTGATAAGAAAAGAAAATCTGCATAAAGGGCTCAGTATAGTCCATGAGACATAATAAGCACTCACGATAATAATAACAGAATCCTAATAGGAAAGAATCTTAAGGAATCTCTGGTTCTGCTTCTAGAATTGCCTTCTTGTTTCTTGTACACACCGTACGTTCCTTACACAGACTTTTATAGGAATAGTCCATTTTCTTTTTAAAAACAAACTCAAGGGGCACCTGGGTGGCTCAGTCAGTTAAGCATGCGACTCTTGATTTCAGCTCATGTTATGATCTCACAGTTCATGGGTTTGAGCCCCCATTCAGGCTTTGCGCTGACAATAAGGAGCCTGCTTGGGATTCTCTGTCTCCTTCTCTCTCTGCCCCTCTCTCGCTTGCATGCTCTTTCTCTCAAAAATAAATAAATGAACTTAAAAATAAATAAATAAATAAATAAACAAACAAATAAATAAACAAAATATGCTCAAAACACTCCTAGTAACCTTACCATTCCTGATAGGTCTACTTCCTATTATGTTAGTGATGTGTGCAATTCTACTCTAAATTCTAATCAGGTCTTGCTATCTTTTTTAAAATTTTCTTTTCTTTGAGATACAAACTGTATCTTAAGTATATTTAGTTTCAGTTTGAGATGTATGCATTCCAAATTCCTGGAATGTTTTCATCATCTCAGAAAGTTGCCTTGTACCTTTAGCACATAATCTCTGCCACTCCTGCTACCTCCTCACCCCTTGCCCAAAACCACTGTTCTCTTTCTGTCACCATCTATTAGTTTTGCATGTTCTAACAATTCATGAAAATGGAATCATACAGTATGTTCTTTGTGTCGGATTTCTTTCACTCAGCACAAAGTGTTTTCTGAGGTTCATAGAAATGACTACAATGTGTGTCAGCAGTTTCTTTTTATGGCTGACTAATATTCTATCACATGACTATACATGGTTTATTGTTTTCTTCTTCATGTAAATCTAGGTTGCTTCTTCTAGTTTTGGGCTATTATGAATACAACTATTATGAATCCACATAGACAAATCTTTTTCTGAATAAATGCTTTCATTTCTCTTTGAAAAATACCCGGGCATGATAAATACTTAAGTGTGATGGGACTCTGGGTACATGTATCTTAACTCTATAAAAAACTGTCTAATTGCTTGTCATATTTCATGCTTCTACCAGAGACTGGTGTTTAACAGTTCTGGTGTACTACATCCTTGCTAAAATTACTTTTTCTCAGTCTTTTTTTTTTTTCCAGCTAGTCTAATGGGTGTTTTAGCAGTTTAATTTGTGTTTTCCTGAATATGATGTTGAACATTTTTTCATGTGCTTATTGGCTACCCATTTGTCTTCCTATAAAATGTCTGTTTGGGTCCTTACCCCATCTTAAAAACCATCTTCTTATTTTTGAATGGTAAGACTCTAAATACAAGTTTATACCAAATTTACATGATGTACATGTTTTCTCCCAGTTTTTAGCCACATACTCATATTTTATGTATGTGATATCTTTTGATATGCAGAAAATTTTAAGTTTGTGGAAGTCCTTGCTCTCCCTTTAAAGTACAAGTGATACAGAAGTAATATAAAGGGCAATCACCATTCTAATAATGGTGGCCCAATTATGAGGCCCAAGATGTTTTCAGTAGAAAACCGAGACCTGTCACTGACTTCTGATCCAGGGTTTCTTCCATGACTCTGAAACATCTGACCTAACTAAATGGCTTTCCATTTTTAAGTTTTTTTAAATGACTTGTTAAGGTCATTTTGAACGATTCCCTGACTTCCAGTGTTTTAGCAACGTGACCTTACTTATGTAAATGTATTATTATCTTGAATCTTTTTTTTCAAAGTTAACAAACTGGGTATTAATGTGAAAGAGGCACTAATATACCTAGGTTGCCAGAAACTGCTAACTGGTCCTCTGTGGATATGATTCTTAGATTACCCAACAGTGGGACCCTGTCAGCAGTTCCACTTTTATAGGTTTTGTATTGCTGGATTTCTTAAACCCGATAGCCATCAGGTGAATTCCTGACTGAGCATATCTTGCCCACACATAGGCATTTGTCTCTGTCTTTTCGTGAACAGTGGTACAACACTAGGCAGTGAGTAACTGTGGTGAAAAAGGAAGTACAGTCTTTATTAGGCAGTGATGAATGAACTGAATACTGAAATTTAAACTGGTAATAAATGGTGCTGCCTACACTGTATTCTTTAAAACAATATATTGCCCAGATGTTAACTTACTCAAACCTTAAATCAACCAAGCATTTACAACATCTCTAATCTGGTACCTTCTCGGAGAGAATGGAATGAAAAATGCATTGTCAACTGATGCTTTTCTCTTTGCAATGAAAATATTACTATTCTTTACTGCAGGCTTTTACACATTTGTACATTTTTATCAACATACTTATATTTTCAGCCTAAGCCAGTTACATCAGCAAGCAACATCTGGTCCATCACAAAGTATTACTGTATGGAGGCCATTTACAAGAATAAAATTTAATGCAGATCTGATTTTCAAAATTATAAAAACTAGTATTTATTGTACAGAAAGGCTGTGAAAAGAAGACTAAGAATAAGTCACTTTCTGCTGTTTCCCAAGATTCTTCCAAATGTTTATCTTTAACTCAAACAATTTCTACTCTTTAAGACTACCAATGACTTAAAATGATTTCTCTTCTTCAGATGAACATGATATCCCTGAGTGATCCAAGTCCCTAAATTCCTCCAGGAATTACTTTCGCAACTACAGCAATAAGAGAACTTCACAAATTTCTTACCCCAAATGTCACCACTAAAAACAAAGATGAAAACTTGCTGAAACAGTAAACTATTAGATGTACAGACTGAAAATCTAGGCACCTCTTATACATATAGTAAATTTCTTTAAGACAAATATGAAAGTAGCATAACAACTCTCAAAATATAAATACTGTAAATTGTTTTGAGAAAAATGAAAAGCTAATTCTCAGTTTTAGAGTAAATGCTTTTACTATTTCCTCTAGTAAGGAAAACTATTTGCATTTACTTCAAAATATACTTTATAATAGCTTTAATTAAAGCATAAATATATTAACATTTTAAAAAGCTAAAACAACTGAACAAACCAATTGTGTCCCTGTAAATACAGATATTAGGTGGTGAGTGCTAACGATGTAACTGGCCCATCAAAGGACCCTTTTCTGCTTTTTTAAAAGATTGTGAGATACCTGCTAAGAAAAAAGATTAATGTTGGAGACTGCAATCATCTAAAAATAAAAAAACACAAAATCTACATCCAAAAAGAAGGATGTTGATGTTAATAATTCTCCCTAAGACAAGCTTCCTCCTGTTTGTTGAATTTACATTTGACCTGTTCACATTGTGGATTCCTTACGAACAGCCATATTTTTTTATTTGCTTATCTGTTGGAAGCCTAAAACAATACTGCATTAAATCGGAAAAGAATTTTCTCCTTTAAGCAAGGGAGAGAGAAAATGTCTGAATAAAAAAGGTTACTACTACTTATTCCATACTCTTATCTTTCTTGTCCTATTAAGTAAACAGGAAAACCTAAAAAAGCTTTCTGAAGAATCCTTTTGTATTCTACCAAATATTATTTATGTAATGGTCAAGATGGGTATATTACTTAAGTAGGTACAGTGTTACCAGATTATCCCTAATGCTCACTATGTAGGCTTGCTCTGGTCATTATTCAATAAACATTTATCTCTTTAAGGTCAAAAGAAGATGTTCTACTTGTCTGAGCCTAATAGCACTTGGTTTTGATTCATAAATAGAGTTGAACTATACCTTACACATTTCTTATATTACTTTCTTTTTTTTTTTTTTAATTTTTTAACGTTTATTTATTTTTGAGAGTCATAGAGACAGAGTATGAGCAGAGGAAGGGCAGAGAGAGGGAGATACAGAATCTGAAGCAGGCCCCAGGCTCTGAGCCATCAGCACAGAGCCCGACGCGGGGCTCAAACCCACAGACCATGAGATCATGACCTGAGCTGAAGTCGGCCGCTTAACCGACTGAGCCACCCAGGCGCCCCTTATATTACTTTCAAAGAAGCAGTAAATTAATTGAAACCTCCTCATTTTAAACACAGAACTAATGGAGCCCCGCTCTATATCAGCACTATCTATATAAGGTGAAACACTTACAAACCACCTGACTATTATGCCAACATGTTCAGAGAAAGATATATATCTTCTAGATGCAAACACAGAAGTCTCTGAGAATGTTGCTTTCGCTCATCGCTAACAGAATACTACTTAAAACATTCTCTTACAGTAATTACTAAGGAGTTAAAATGTTCTGCCCTCTTGTTCTCAAATCATTTTTTTCAAATATGACAACAACAATAAATCTCTTTTTCAAAAGGCCAAGAATTGCTAATTATTACACCATTAATATTAAAGTTACCAAGCATTTATTCAAGAGAGCAAAAGTTTAAACATGACCACACTAACTATAAACTTGGCTTAGAGCACCAGTGATCTCATATCAGCCTGTAGGCACTGCAGGGGGGGAAAGAATAGAAAAACCAAACACTGCAATTCTTAATGTAGTAAACTAGATTCTTTTTTCTTGACAGGCCTCTTAAAAAACAAAACAAAACAAAACAAACAAAAAAAAAACAAAACAAATCTCCAAAACCTCAATTCCTAGGTACACTGAATGGTTTTCTTATAGAGGAATCAGCATGTTTGTCTTTCACAGGTATTATAAAAAAAATCACTGGACTCAAAGAAAGCAAACTACCAAAGCCATGGACTCTAGTTTAGTTTATGACCCTAAGCTAGAACAGTGATGGGTGTTTATGAGAATAACACATAAAAGTCAACATCAATGCTGAAAATTGGAATATTAATAGTGTAACACTCTTAAGAGCTATTTCTGAGATGTGTCTTCTTTATTTTATCCTAAAGCATAGAGCATTGAGTCTATTAATAATCTCCATCCAAGATCAACATTATAAGGCAAACATTTTATGAAAACATAGTTTTAGTACATCTCAACCATGAGCTTTTATAAAACACCACTATGTGTAGGGTATTTATTGTACAAGCCACTGAAGTCAAATTTGTGTCAGTGCTCCTCACACCCATTTGGATAGCTGCTGTCAAAACAAACAAACAAACAGAAAATAACAAGTGTTGGCAAGGATGCAGAGAAATCATAATCCTTATGTACTATTGGTGGGAATGGAAAATGGTGCAGCACTATGGAAAACTATCAGTATGGTGATTCTTCAAAAAATTAAACGTAGAATTACCTTATCATCCAGCAATTCCACTTGTGGGTATATGTCCAAAAGAACTGAAAGTAGGATCTCAAAGAGATATTTGCATACTCATGTTTACAGCAGCATTATTCAAATAGCTAAAATGCTGAAGCAACCTAAGGGTCCATCAGTGATGAACTGATGAACAAAATGTGGTACATAAATATGGTGGAATGTTATTCAGTTTAAAAAAGAAGAAAACTGACACATCCTATAACATGGATGAACTCTGAGGACTTGATGCAAAGTGAAATAAGCCCATCACAAAAGGACACATACTGTAATACTCTACTTATATGGGGTATCTAGAATAGTCGAGTTCATAGAAAGTAGAATCATGGCTGTCTGGAACTTAGATGGAAAGGAAAATGGAGAGCTATTAGTAGGTAAAGAATTTTAGTTTTGCAAGATGAAAAGTTGCAGAGATTGGCTGCACAACATGAATATACTTAAAGCTACTGAACCATACATTTAAAATGTTTAGGATGGTAAATTTTATGTTATCTGTATTTTACCACAATTAAAAAAATTTTTAACTGTTTTCCAGGGATGGAACGAATCAGAAATTGTGTCAGTACTTGGCATATGATAGTGCTGAAAACATATTAAGTAAATTAAATTCTTTTTTTTTTTAATTGAACTGTGGTTGACACACAATGTTATATTAGTTTTAGGTGTACAACATAATGTGTCAACAAATCTGTATGTTATGTTTTGCTCACCACGAGTGTAGCTACTATCTCTCACCATATAAGGCTAACATTATACCATTCCCTATAATAATACCATATTCCCTACACTGCACCTTTCATCCCCATGACATACACATTCTATAACTGGAATGTGTCTCCCACTCTCCTTCACCTGTTTGCCCATCTCTCCCCACCTTGCCCTCCTTCCCCAAACCATCAGTTTGTTCTCTGCGTTTATGGCTCTGTTTCTGCTTTTTGTTTGTTTATTATTTATTTATTTAATGTTTATTTATTTATTTTGAGAGAGAGCCTACGAGCAAGGGAAGGGCAGAGAGAGAGGGAGAGACAGAGAATCCCAAGCAGGCTCTGTGCTTTCAATGCAGAGCCTGATGTGGGGCTCAAACTCACGAACCTGAATTCATGAACTGAGCCAAAATCAAGAGTCAGACGCTTAACGCTCACCACCAAGGCATCCCTCATTTGCTTTTTAGATTCCACATGTAAGCAAAATCATATGGTATTTGTGTTTCTCTGTCTGACATATTTTACTTAGCAAAATACCCTCTAGGTCCATCCATGTTGCAAATGGCAAGATCTCATTATGTTTGTTTTTAAATTTATTTTGAGAGACAGAGAATGTGGGAGTGGGGGAGGGGCAGAGAGAGGGGGAGAGAGTGAGAGAGAGAATCCTAAGCAGGTTCCACAATGTCAGTGCAAAGCCTGATGCGGGGCTTGAACTCATGAACCATGAGATCATGACCTAAACCGAAATCAGATGCTTAACTGACTGAGCCACCCAAGTACCCCAAGATTTCACTTTTTTTTTTATGGTTGAGAAATATTCCATTATATATATATGTATATGTACATATACATACATCACATTACTCTTCTTTATCCATTCATCTTATCTATGGAAACTTAGGCTGCTTCCATAACTCACCTATTGTAAATAATGCTGCAGTAAACAAAGGAGTACACAGGTCTTTTTGAATTGTTTTCTTGAGGTAAATACCCAGTAGTGGAATTACTGGATCATATGGTAATTCTATTTTTAATTTTTTTTTAATTTTTTTGTTGCATTTATTTATTTTTGAGAGACAGAGTGAGACATAGTGTGAGTGGAGGAGGAGCAGGGAGAGAAGGAGACACAGAATCTGAACCAGGCTCCAGGCTCTGAGCAAGTGTTCAGAATAGAGTCTGATGCGGGGCTCGAACCATGAGATCATGACCTGAGCCGAAGTCGGACACTCAACCGACTGAGCCACCCAGGCGCCCCTCTATTTTTAATTTTTTGAGGAACCACCATACTATTTCTATAGTGGCCGCTCCAATATATTCCTGTCAGCAGTGCAGAAGGATTCCTTTTTTTCACATCCTCACCAATACTTATTATTTCTTGACTTTTTGATTCTAGTCATTCTGACAGGTGTGAGGTGGTAACTCATTGTGTTTTTGATATGTATTTCCATGACGATTAGTGATACTGAGCATCATTTTATATGTCTGATGGCCAGCTGTAGGTCTTCTTTGCAAAAATGTCTATTCAGGTCCTCTGCCCATATTTTTAATGACATTCTTTTGTTCTTTTTGTTTTTTATTTGTTTGTTTATTTTTCTTTTTGGTATTGAGTTGTAGGAGTTCTTTATATATTTTGGATATTAACCCCTGGGAAGATATATCATTTGCAAGTATATTCTCCCATTCAGTAGCTTGCCTTTTTGTTTTGTTGATGGTTACCATCGCTGTGCAAAAGTTGGTTTTTTTTTATTTTGGTATAGACCCATAGTTTATTTTTGCTTTTGTTTCCCTTGCCTCAGAGAACTATACTGATGATGATATCCTTGATGATATACTGAAATAAGGTCCATAATTTGGCACTGCACCCTCAGAGGAAAGCAGGTGTTCATCGTTCAAGTTCATCCCTCAAGGAGAGTTAAAGTTCATTTGTTATATTTACACCCTCTTCTACAGCACCTTTGGCAAAGGGTCCCAACCCCCATTTGAACATTTTTACTTCTTTGTGATATGGTAGCCCCATTCCATTTTGGGCCTGGTCTATTGATTAGAAAGCTTTTCCTTATTGTTGAACCCAAATCTTTCATGAATTCTTCCTGGTTCCGTCTTTAGGAGCCCTAGAGAGCACAGAAACAATCTAGTTCTTTCATATGAACACCTTTCAATATAAAGGGGTTAGATACAATGCCATAATACCATAGTCACAACTTTCTTTGCTGCAGGTCCATCAGCCCATTACCCTGAAGCATGAGCAATAGAACCCATATAATTCTACATTATTTTCTCTTAAAATAGACTTCAAAAAGATCTGATTAAAAGCTTTCCAAAGAATGTAAATTCATTTGAAATCATTTATAATTTTAAATCTTCTTTCTATTTCAAAATGCGAGCCTTTAATTTCATAACTAAAAGCAATTTACTTCTTGAATCACCTGCAGCCAGACCATGCAACTCCATTTGACTCTTCTGTCCTTCTCCCAAGTCGCTCTCAGACATCTAATAAATGCTGTTAGCAAAGTACTTTGGGCTGAAGGTTATGACAGAAGCATAGTATCTTATTAGTAGCCATTTAATTTTCACTCATGTTGGAGATTTTAGCTGTTCAGTACTTACACAATCTAAAGTGATTAATACATTTTTAGCCACTGTGATCATTGGGTTCATTTGCATACACATAAACATGAACTAAAACTAGGCATTAGTTAGCAGCAGCTACAAAATTACTGAAGCAATAACCAATTACTTATGTTTTCATGTGTAAGGAAATCTCTTTTGTTTCAGTACTTGTGAAAATTTATTTCAGGAAATAATAAAAGTAATTTAGGTAAAATATTATGTTTTTAAAATTACACCAATAAGTTATGCTCTCTAAATTATAGTGATAGGCTATGTTATGCACTGAAATGATTGTTGTAAAGTTTGGTTTCAAGTAGTTAATTGAAATTTCTTATTAGCTTTAAAAGGGCAGGAGTTCACCTCAAAAGAGAAAAGAAAATAAGACAAATGTGACTGAATTTTCCACAAAGTATAGAATGAATGACCATCCAGTGCCTTGCAGTTAGTAAGTGTTCAATAAATCTTGAATTGAAATGAGCCTAGTTTTTTACTCTGTTTCTTCTGTTTAGTGTTTAAATGAAATCACATAAATAAGTTTTCCGTCAGTAAAGTAAAGGCCAGAACGAGGACTAAAAGAAGGGACACCAGTTACATTAGAACATTACAAGCCAGGGGTCAGCAATATTTCTGTAGACGACCAGAGAGTAAACATTTTAGGTTTTGTAGACCACATGGTCATGATCGCGATTACTTAACTCCGCCACTGTGGTATAAAAGCAGCAATGGACAAAATGTAAACAAAAAGAGTGTGTCTATGTTCTACTGAGACTTTCAAAAGCAGGTGAATCAAAAAATACGTGGTAGGATGGATCTGGTTTATAGGCTATTGTCTGTCAACTCCTATTCTGCGTCAAAAATAAAAAGTAGAACTTGGCAAATACAGTGGCAATGAAGATGTGAAGACATAGATTTTAAAGATTTAAGAGGAAGATCTGGTAGGTTTTGGTGACTAACTAGATACAGAGGTAGACATTACAGAAATAAGAGGCTAGGATGACTTCCAAATTTCTAGCTTAAGCAACTAGGTGGCTAAGAACATAGTCACTGACAGAAGGAATCTAAAATGGGGAGCAATTTTGGTAAGAATGGTGATAATTTCTGTTTTGGACATATTGAATTTGAATTTCCTGTGGGACATCTAATTTGGACAGTTTTAAAGTGAGGGACTGTAATAGAGACAGTAAAGTATAGCTTGCTTTTCCACCTCCACACTGTATCAATCATCATATCCTATCAATTCTTCTTATAAAATTCCAAATTCCTTTTTTATTCCCCATTCCCAATGCCTTGGTTAGTCCTTTATGACCTGGGCTATTGGAATAGTTTCAGAATGGGTTTCCAGGCATCAAGCCTTGGGTGCTCTATTATATTGTCTCCACTATGGCCAAAGGAACCATTCTAAAATGCAAATATAATCATGGCCGACCCCATGCATAAAACTTTCAACAACTTTCCAACAGTGCATAAGCCCTTTAATGTTGTGACCTCTCTATCCACTTGCCGTTTACAAATAATGGCAAGTAATAAATCTGCTTTATAGAAACACCTGTAGAAATTATATCCAGCTCTATATTGATGGGGAAAACTATTTTTTTATCTTTTATTTTCTAAAATGTACTAACTGAAGATATATTTTATTATTATTTTTTTAATGAAAAGGGAGAGAAAGTTCAAAACACAAACAGGAACAACAAACTCCCTTTCCTGCCAACTTTCTGATCAGTCCTTCAGAAGCCTTGTCTTGACATTTATTATCCCTTGAGGGATACAAGTACAGTGGTCATCCCTCCCCTATCTGGCTTCTGCTGCTGGTCCTCCTGAGCATCCTTCAGAGCTCAGCACACTTGTTCCTACAACAGTGACTCTCAAAGAGACCAGGAGATTTGGCTATGGAGAGGGCAAGCCAGAAGAGGTATGTCCCAGGCAGGGAACTCCTCTGCGGCAGCTTCCTCCCAAAGACAGCCCTGAGAGATTAGGTTTAAGAGAGTTTATAATTTGCACTTCTGGTCACAGATGACCCTGCACAGGCAGCTACCATGGCCCTTTTGAGAAGTTTCTGTAAGTCTCTGTGATTCCATCTTCTTTGGGCATTTAATCAGCTGCTATGTCTTTGTCCTTCCTTCTTTTACAACCAACTTTCCCATCTTCTCTTTTCTATGTTCTTGTCAAATGCTTAAATCTCTCCCTTGGATCAACTGCCCAGATTCCTAACTGACCTTTTTGCCTCCAGTCTTCCACCGCTGTAATCTATCTTATTAATGACCTCTTGAATAGACCTCTGCATAAACGTGAATAGACCTCTGAAGCAAGCTCAGTCTACCTCAGATCTCCACGCTTGAGTGCAACACTTCTTTTCCCAGTATTTGCCTACAGAGACAGAGATAGTTGGGCCTCTCCCAGATCCCTCACCAGACCCCATGCTTTCCTGTTTCCAGGTACTTTCTCAAAATACCTCCAAAAAGGAATAGCATCCTTCTACTTGTCTTTATCCCACTCAGTTTTAAGGCTTAAATGCTACCTACTCGGTTAAGCTTTCCTTGTTCCTAAAAGTCAACTAGAATTCCTTTAATACTACCCTTACCACACATACTTACTCCCCAGTTTTTGTCCCCACTCCACTCCACCCCAAACTTTCTTATACTATAGCTTTTTACCCTCACTTTCTTCATTCTTGAACTCTTCAGAGGCCATCATAATTGTATGTACAGGGGTGAATACTGAATGAATGTTTCTTCTCAACAAATATTTTAAAGACTGATTATCCTCACATCTCTAACTGCTGTGCACATAATATATTTAAGAGCATAATGTAAGTACTGAATGGATATAAGTATTTTAGTTATTTGCTCATATAATAAACATTTCTTGAGCACCTAGTACAAGTCGGCACAGAGGTTAGGAATTCACAAAGATGAATGCATTAAACTTATGAAAATGGTCTGTGACATAAGAAAACATAAAAATGGGGCACCTGGGTGGCTCAGTAGGTTAAGTGTCTGACTTTGGCTCAGGTCATGATTTCATGGTTCGTGAGTTTGAGCCCTGCATCGGGCTCTGTGCTGACAGCTCAGAGCCTGGAGCCTGCTTCCAATTCTGTGTTTCCCTCTCTCTCTGCCCCTCCCCAGTCACTCTCTTTCTCTCTCAAAAATAAATAATAATAAAAAAAAGAAAAAAAAACATATATATGGGTGCTAATTCTGGGTAGTAAATATCAGAATTGAATTGAATTACAGAACACCTCATTCGTATCTGCAGAGCTTGCTGTAGAAAACCCTCACATTTGGTATCAGAAGTTTTTTGAGTAGAGAAAGAGTTTTTTCTTTTATGGTCTAACCATGCATTGTTTTGAAAGATTATTTTTCTATCAAAGAAGAGAAAAACCAGGCAGTTTTTTAGTTTGTCTTGAGTGAAGTTTTCATAGTATGATTCATTATTTTTCATAAATACCCAAAGTACATAGAGCCATAATCAAACCTGCACATAAAAATCGTTCTAAATCCAAACACAGATGATTTTACACATTTGGCCAATTTAGATTACGATACTTGTGTTCCTTTTCTTTGATGCAAAAAATCAAGAGCTTACTAGGTTATTCTAAGATTCAGTTATAAATTTCAGCTTTAATACTTATGGCAAAATGGGCTTTCCAGAACATGTGTAAGTTAAGAGGCAGAGGACACCTGGGTATTAAGTCTGCTTTCTCCCTCTGGATGAGAAAGTGTCCTTGCTGACACTGAGTTTGGTACAAGAACCAGGAAAGTCTGTTAATTATAAACATTCCCTTAAAAGGAAGCCCAGAGATTGTTAGTTGAAGTTCTGGAATAGTGATGAAAATGGAATAGTCCACAGATTGCTAGTTCTCTTAGAACAGTAAATAGAAAAGGGTGGTGACACATGAAGTGAACTTTGCTGATTCATGGTCCCTATCTTGCATGTCTATTGTTGTGAGCAGGTACTGACCCCTCATAGAGGTCATGGCGATAAAGAGCAGCTATGCTAAAGTGTGCCGGATCTGCTTCTACCCTGACTTTACTTCGGATACAACACTGGATCTGTAGTTAATTAAATTGGGAACTTAAGTTAAAAAGTACACATGTGTATGTATGATCGTGTGCATGTTTTCCTCCTGTCAATCTATAACCCTACCCAAAACACTGTACTTGACTGAGAGATCTAGAGGCAATCGAATCATGTTAAGTAATGCTAATTACTCGGGAGTAAGTCAGTTATATAATCAATACTGACTGTGAAAATGCTCATGAACTCTTGAACTCGTGAACTCTTGATCACGACACAAAATGTAGATAATCCAAGAATCTCTAGGGAATATGTAGTGTTAGTAAGGTGCTTTTTAAGAGATACTTCAATGTCTTAGAAATGATACCTCAAAAGAGAGCTAAGGTTGAAAATGCCTTCCAAAGGAAATACCATTAAAAGTTTTCAGCTTCAAAAATACTTCAAAAGGAAATGGGTTTCTAGAACCAGGAATAACTATTTCAGATTTCATATTTTGGAACAAGTTCAGCAAAATTATACACTAAATTAGTAAGCTATAAATTTGTAAAACTCTAAATAAGAAAGAGTCGTATAAGCAGTTTTTGTCTTGTTTGTTTTTAATGTACAAAATGGAAAAAAAAAAGTAGTAATATGAATTTCATTAAGCCTGGGCTTCTTTCTTGTTGGGTTAAGGACAAGCCATTTTGCTACATAATAAGACCTAAAACTGATGCTAGATATTAAACACAACTTCATTGAAACCTTTTGTCATTTCCTTATGAAAAAGAAACTAATCAAAGTATTTTTATGAATTCTGAAATCAAATTT
Source organism: Paguma larvata (assembly GCA_030068075.1). NCBI lineage: Eukaryota > Metazoa > Chordata > Mammalia > Carnivora > Viverridae > Paguma > Paguma larvata. The sequence continues at coordinate 102,300,709 of CM057826.1, forward strand.
GGCACTTCAGTAGCCAGTGTAAGCAATGGAGTCACATTACAAACTTATCAGGGTACAAAACTTCTTTTTAAAAGTTATCTAACATAAAGTAAGGTATTGAAGATTTTAACATCTTCAAATCCCAGTGTCCAACACCAGAAAAGTAGATACATGTGATAAAGATTACAATTGTACCAAAGGTGTTAGAATTCCTTCTGGAAATAAAGTGAGCCTCTGATATATCTACTTGTATGCAAAAAATAAATTTATAAACCTTAAAAGCTAAACCTCATTCCAGAAATGGAGAAGGAGGGCTAATTTTCTGAGGGTTTCTCATTTGTACCTGTAAGAGGCTTGAGCTTAAACGACTTGTGAACCACAATTACACACACCCATAAATGCCCTACTGCAGACATGAGTATTTGTTTGTAACATTTGGTGGGTATGAAGTGGCAAGCACAAAAGCCATCCTTTTGAAACTTTTCCTGGTGTATGGAAAATTTTAGTTTCTCATTTATGTAAACCAGTCCTGTAACTCAGATAAATACAACTTTTTTAGAATAGAAACATTACAGCAGCCTTGCTTTTCCTCAGCTAAACTTAGAGCATTCAGTGATGGACACATTTTCTGGGCTCCACCTTCTGCAAACAAATTTAAAAGTACTGAAAAGCAACCAAGGCTTTACATCACCGAATAACAGATTTAGGAACGAAGACTGGAGAAATGTTACAAACAGTACGGTTACTCTGTTGGGTGATTTAAACAGTAAGATTTATTGTCTCCTTCTAGCCTAAATTTTAAATGTGGATTTTGTCAAAGGTTAGTTCTAACTTAGATCAAATTAAGCTTGATGTGAATGGGCCAGCTCACTCCCAGCCACATAATAAAAGTAGGAAAATGATTTGCCTTTTTTTTTTTTTTTAAAGGTCACAAGCCTGGGACCTTAGCAAATAGTAATATTATTAAAGGGAAAACTCCATGTGGTTCCAAGAATGGCAAAAACATCTTCACAGAGGAAACTCATGATTAGCAACTGAATGAAAGTAAAAAAGTTAACAGTTAAAGTTGAAATCTAAAAACAAAATATATCATATAATGCTCTGCAGAACCACAGCAAACAATCAGTGCCATTTGTGCCTGACTGCTGGAGATTCACTCCTTCTCTCTTTCCTGTCTGTTGTCCCCTAGAGCCACCAGTGAACATTAGGTCACCTCAAAAGTGTAGGACTTGTAAACACAGGGAAAAAAGTCAAGCCTCAGCATTGTCCAAATTTAACTGTAAGCCATTTGCCAAAGGTTCATTAGATACCATTATTATTTATAAAGGTGATAAGAATAATATTTCAGCTGAGTGTCTTGTATGTCATAATTAAATAGTTAGTATTAATATATTTGTTAAACTGGATACAGGATATAATTTATAAACTAGTTTACTTCATTAAATACTTTGTTCTTGAGTTAAAAATTTAATATTTATTTTATCATCAAAATTAAATTAGCAAATTTTAAATCTTTGGGTTTGACTGCCCACATTTCAAGAGTTCCAGGAATTAAGATAGGCTTACAAAGAAACAAGAGATACAGAAACAACATATATCATGACAAGAACCAAGTCGTTAGGCAAGAATATAGTGGTGTCTCTCATAAAAAAATAAACAATCAAAAACCTAAAAAAACAATCAACAACAACAAAAAAAAAACCCACATAAAATATAAAGATATCCTATAAAACAAGTCGCCTGAGAAGTCTGATTAATTTTGTTAGTGGCTACAGTTCCAAAGAAGTTTAGAGGGAAAAATAAGTTATTGAGACTGGATCTTCCATATAATGAAAGAGTATTAATATAAAATTTAAGTTATACCAAAAACTTGACCATCACTTTGTGGCAAATGATTCCTTCTAATAGAAATGAATCCACAATTCTTATATTTAGTAAAATAACATCATAGAAAATATATAGCTATTTCCACTGCTAATTTACATAATGGAAAATGGAAGTTTGCTGTTTCCACACCCCAAGCCAACTATATAATTATCTTTGCCAAACATTCGGCAATCTACAGAGTTTGGATGTAGAAGATGTCCACAGCCAGGATTGCATCTGTTTTATGCACATGCCTGTAATGGGAAGGAGGAATACAGATGTAGCCTATAATCCTATAAAAATGTGATTGAGACTTTTACTTTACATAGAAAATAATCATTCATTTATTTAGTAACTTTTTGAAAAGTAAAATTTCCAGTTATGTTGGAAGATGTTTATGATTTAAAGACACTCAAAACATACTGAAGAAGCTGAGTGGAAATATCCTATTGTTAGAAAAGTGTCTTCAGTCTATTACCACACACCTGAAAGGGTAGCTTTATGTTTATCAAAACAAATAAAATTATACTTATAAATCTAATAATCATAAGAATATATATTTATTATAATGCTCTCCATTTCTGTTTTGTTAATTCAGATTTCAAAACATAGGTCTCTGTACTGTTGAGAAGGAAACCTATGCCGGCTCCAGAAACTGTCAGTTGTTTGGGTGGTGGGAGCCAGGGGCACTCCCAGAATTACAAACTCTTTTCCTGTTCTACAAGCGAATCCAAGGACAATCTTTAGAAACAATTCTTGCTTCACCAAATATGAAACTCGCTTTTGGAGATGGCTCAGGGGAAAGGATTAAGAGCTTAGGTGTACGCAAGTCTGAAGAAATAGCATAGTATAAGCATATGAATGGGAAATTTTGGACCCTAGGTATAGAATACATATGTGTCCTTGGAGTTTACAAAGAAACACATTAGTTTCAATCAAAACAAGTAACAGAAAATACAAGAAAGGACATACATCAGTAAAAATAAAGTTAAGATAAACGCTTGGAAATCTCTCCACTTTCCTTTTGAATGTGTAACCGCACTGAGCATTACCTTTTGGCCCAGCTGAGAAGGGTGATTATCATCTAGTCTAACTTAGAGTGAAAGGCGTTTCAGAGAACTCCAAAAACCAAATTATAAACATGAGGTTAAAACAAAATATGAAATTATTCCAGATCTTTTGTAGGGTCCTAGCAAATTACATCAAAGTTCTCTTGGTTAAAAAAAGGAAATTTCCCTTTGTGTTTATGACATGTAGAAGAACACTGAGATAGTACTAGGAGACGAAATGTCAGAGCTTTATAGAAGGGTTCATTTAAAGTTCATATCAGAAAAGAACAGAGTTATGTTGCTGGTTACAAAGATGACCAAAGAAACTGAACTTATTACCCTTTTATGCAAACAGATGTAATTTAAAAAAATGTTGAGATTTTTTCAAAGAGTTAATCTGGTTTTACTTTTTTTGGTTTAGAATGTACAATATGAGTATTAATGATAGAACACAATTTCTTTTAAAAAGGGGGGCAAATTTTGAAGTTATTCCCAAAAAAATTCAGTTGATTCCCCCCCATCTCCTTTTTAGTGATAGTATACAAATGCAGGTAATGTTATTCACTATTCAGTCAGAATAATTACATTCAATATGATTGGTTAAAAGCATAAATGCTCTTATTTGTCCCAAAAGTATGGTAAAGCTACTTTTATAGTCATCAGAAGTTCTGGCAAATAAGTTCAAAAAAGATAAAAGCATTCAATAGCTGTGTGTTCTGGATAAATGATGGATTTAACTTCAGCAAAGACTAATTTTGACTATATTCAGAGACTCAATGTTTTCTTCCTACATTGTGAGGCAAAGATGGTAACTAGCTTCTTAGCACAAAGCTCTGGGCAAAGACTGTAAGAAAAAGAGAATAAAAATTATGATTCTGTCACAGAGTTAATATCCTTCAAATAGATCCAAATTCCGAAGAATATATGGACTGAAAGCAAAAAGCTAACAGAAAGCGGTACAAATGGCTGCTTAACGTTAAGACGAGCCAAGTTGTGCTATCATTTAACGTTGAAGACCAAAACAGTCTGGCAACCCTTTTATATCACACTGAAGATACTTCTCAAGGCCATTTAAACTGCAGAAGGGATCATCACAAAAGCACAGAGTGATCAGTAAGAGAATCCGGTTACAGAATATATAGATAGCGCTCTCCCATTATTGCTATGAAAGCAAGTCAAAGTATACTTTGCAAACTGAAGTGGTATAAACAAGATATCCAAAGAACTGTCTCTGAGGGTCTTCGAACTAAAATATGTGTCATCTGTCTGGTGTGGTTTCAGTATGAACTGATTTAAAAGCAGTGTGATGATCCTGAATGGAGTTTTCAAATATCCAGAAATGGAATTACATACATAAATCTGTATAATACAAAATAATAATTTGCAAACATAGAGACTTACTTTATGCCAGCTACTGTTCCAAGAGCTTTATATTAACTCACATTCTCACACAAATACTATTATATAGTACTACTATTACCTTACTTTACTTTACAAGTAAAGCGGAGGAAATTACTTACTTTAGATCTCTAGAGCTCACAGCTAGGCAGAGCCAGATTTGATTAGTTCTAGAGTCTGTACTCTGTGCTCTTAAATCACTACACAAGCATTCAAAAAGTGTGGTTTGTGGACCCTGGAAAACCCTGAAACCACTTCAAGAGAATCCACGAGGTCAAACTGTTTTAATAATAATATTAAGATGTGATTTGCCCTTTTCACGGTTTTGACATTTGCACTCATGGTACAAAAGCAACAGTGGGTAAGACTGTTGGATCTGTAGCAAGAATCAAGGCAGTGGCAGCGCACTGTGTAGATAAAAGTCATCATATTCATCACTGCCAGGTACAGTAAAGAACAAACAAATTTAAGCCAGTTTCACTTAAGAATATCCTTGATGAAGCAATAAAAATTATTAATTTTATGAAATTTCAACCTTAAGCACAGTATTTTGTGTGTTGAAAATGAAGTATGCATAAAACACTTTTACTGCATACACAAATATGATAGTTATTTTGAAGAAAAACATGCAATTATTTGAACTGTGAGCTAAAGTAGGGTTTTGTTTTTGTTTCTGTTGTTGTTATTGTTTTGTTTTAATAGCCCACCAATTTTATTTGAAAGAACAACTGACAAACTTTGGTTATTGTGATCTGGGGACACAGTGATCCTCTCACCAAGGAAAAAGACAAAATTTTTGTTGACAAACGATAAAACTTGAGGGTTCACAGAAAAGAACACAATTTTGGATAATTCAAAACCACTACCATGAGACTAACCAAAGACTGGAACTCTGGAGATGTGTGATGACTTTTTTTTGATATTGTATGGCAGAGTGTATCAACATTTGGAAGATGTGCATAAATAACTCCATGGACCAATACCTTCCACGTGACTAATGCATAATGTTACAAAACATGCAAGGGTGAAACGGCCATTCAAAGTGAAAAACAAACCAATGGATAATGCATAATCTTTTAGTGTATAAAAGATCATGAAGAATTACTTGATTTCACATTTCATTTAACCAATAAGACATTAGTATTTGTTGAGTTTGGTACAGTATCAAAGAAGAATAACCATAACCGTCTGAAAAGGCAATTAAATACTCCTCTCTCCTAAAAGTACGTATCTGTGTGAGGCTGTACTTTACTGCTATAATTAGCAACATAGTTCATAGAGCAGAATGAATGAAGATGATATGGGAATCCAGCTGCCTTCTTTTAGGCCGGTCATTAAAGAGATTCGCAAAAATATAAGAAATACCACTCTTCTCACTAAAAGTTTGTTATTTGGGTAAGAATAAATATTTTTTCTAAAATATATGTTATGTTAAAATATAATGGAGTCTATTGTTATTTTAGAGTATATTACTAAATATTTAAAAAATTCTCTCAGTATCAATTTCTAGTACAGTAAATATTGATATATATAACCCCCCCCAAAACAAAAGGTCTTTGGGGTCCTCAGTGACTTTTTAAGAGTGTAAAGGGTCCAATGGCACCTGGATGGCTCAGTTGATTGAGTATCTGACTTCAGCTTAGGTCATGATCTCACAGTTTGTGAGTTCAAGCCCTGTGTTACGCTCTGTGCTGACAGCTCAGAGCCTGGAGCCTGCTTCGGATTCTGTGTTTCCCTCTCTCTCTCTCTCTCAAAATAAGTAGACATTAAAAAAAAAAAAGAGTATAAAGGGTCCTGAGTTCAAAAAGTTTGAGAACTATTGCACAAAGCTATACCACCTCTCTTTGCACGTGTGTGTGTGTGTGTGTGTGTGTGTAATCTTCTGGAGCTTTGTTTTTCTTCTGAAGCAGGGTTCCCTACTTTCCTACTAGGAAGAGAATGTAAAATAAGAATTATCTTGGAAGTTATAATTCTACAATTCAACAAAATGTTATTCAAATACATTGGAAAAAAAAGTAGTATTTTATTAAGAAGAAAATAGTTGTAATAAATTAAAAAGTTCTAGGGTCAGATGACCAGCACACCTATTTGAGTACTCCTGAATGTTCAAAGAACATAAAATTAAGTGTATGATTCACAGACCATTTTTATAATGTAAGACAAATACTGATATAAACACAACATAATGTAGTATCACTTATTCAAATCCCATCCATCCTTCAAGATCTAGCTGAAACATAAGCTTCTTAAAATATGCCCTAATCAGGGGTGCCTGGGTGGCTCAGTCTGTTGAGCATCCGACTTTGGCTTAGGACATGATCTTGCAGTTTGTAAGTTCAAGCCCCGCATTGAGCTTGCTATTGTCAGCGCAGAGCCCACTTTGGATCTTCTGTTCCCCTCTCTCTTGGTCCCTCCCTCACTCCCGCTCATGCTTTCTCTCTCAAAAATAAAGAATCATAACAACAACAACAACAAAACACCTTAAAAAATATGCCCTAATCACACAGCAGATATTCAATAAATGTTAACTGTGAACTGAAAACATAAGTGAATAAACTTATTAAAATAATTCTCCTTCCTCAGGCTTGTCTTTGAAATTAGTGTTAGGATATCTTTAGCAATCACATATATGTGGCTTTATGTAGTAGTTTTTACACACACACCTTTTATATGTGTAAACAGACATAGCTTACATATTTATTTTTGATAACTTTTTTCCCCTCAGTGGCATTCCAATCTTTCCCAATGTAATTTCCCAAACTGGGGAAAACCAATGATCAATTACAGCCTGTTTCTACAGGAAATTTTTCTTAACTTCTAAATAACAGACAAATAAAATTGCAAACATGATCCCTTTATGAGTCAGTAAGTACCCTGACATTCGGCCAATAATTCTAAAATTGGAAAATGATTGAATTTCCTGGATCTAACAAATAATCTAACAAAAAAAGAGAGACTAAAACATGAGTCATAAAGAAAGGTATAGATGAGGCCTGTTTTCAGAAACAGATCTGAGAAAACTTAAATCAAGAAAAACAATTTTATAAGAAATGACATTAAAAGCCTAATTACACTTTGGTAATCAAATCTGTCTTAAATCAATATAAAAATAATAAAAACCACACTTACGTTTTGCATAATCATTGTCATTATCATTGGCATGATCGTAGATTTGACATTCACTTATTCCTTTAACAATGGTTGAACATTTACCATATACCAGATGACCACTGGCAGAGGCTCTGACCAATTCTCTAGGTGGTTTCCTGGCCTTTTTCTTGCCTTGTTTCCTCTTTATTAACTGTTCAGTGTGTGGAAGAAAAATAATGTGAATTTAACAGCTGCTTCCATGATTTAAAATGTTGTTGTAGACTGGTGAGTGGTTTGGAAGCTTTCAGAGGGAAGTAAAGGAAAAAGCATGCCAGATTCACATTTAGACTCACCGAGACTACCTCGGTTGACAGAAACAAAATGATCTGTCACTTATCCTCTAAATGTGTTATCTGTAAAATGAGGAAATTGAGAGACAGTTGATGTGGACCTTCCAACTTTAAACTTCCATTCATTCTATTTAGATTCTGTGAACATTTGGTGTAGGAAGACCAAGTGGGGCAGGAGATTAAAGGCTACCTAATGGGAAAATGAAAATAGTGTAAATGACTCATCCTAGCCATTTTAACAAATGTATTTTACATTAACCATGTTTTCTTAAATAAACTCAAATGGTTAAATGAACAGTATTCGGCAAGAATCACTGAAAGATTCTGAACACCTTCCAACTCATCTCATCATACAATCATCTGGTGAAATAGGTATTTTTTTATTCCTATTTTATAGGAAGAAACTGAGGCCAGATAAGTAACTCACCCAAGGACACTTAAAGAATGGCCCAGCTGGGATTACAACCTGGGTTTCTGACCCCAAAGCAGTACTCTTCCCACTACAACAATGTAATGCATTTTGATTACTACAAATGAATCTCTTTTTTATAGTCAAGCTTCAATTACTAAAGTTAACGAGAGTAGGAACAACATGGAAGAAGGAATCCCATATAAACATGGTATAACAGATTATGACATGGATAAATTCCAGTAAAATAAATTCTGGGCTGGGTAAGATTCTCCATCAGATGCCTTCCCAGGCACCTACATTATCTCAAATTTCGGTAATATTCACAACCCACTGAAGCTTTAGTAGTTTATCTAATCCATTTTCCCACTCATTATAGAAACTTAAAATTTATGTTACATGAATTATAGAGTAATCACAAAGAGTAGGTATATAATTTAAAGTAATAATATAGGGAATCTTCTAAGGAAAAAATCCAAAGACTTTTTTTTTTAAAGTTTCTATTTTGTCTCACTGAGTTTGTTTAAAAGAAAAATGCGCTGATAATTGAAAAAGCCATTTTCACCCTTTTAGCTAAAATGCTTTTCTAAAAGATGAGAAAAACTTGCTCCAGAGAAGACTATACTGATTTTTCATTTCCATGTACTTTTTCTGTTCTTAGGTTGAGACAACAAAACTGCCAGAGACACATTAAAAATGATCTGAAGAAAATTAAGTAGGACAAGTCCAAGAAAATTTACCAACTAAAAATTTATTCTTGGATATTCAAGAGGAAACTGAGAAAGATTTCTAATTATTATACAAGATAAAACTGAAAGTAAAAGACATGAAACTAACAGTTATATTATAGTCTGTTGCAAATAGTCAAGTAGCAAGAAACACAGTTAAAAATAACTATTAACTTATTAATTAAAATATTTCATAAAGTATGAAGTCAGAACTTACTACTGGTCTTTTGGGTTTTCAGAAATAGGATCATTTAAAAAAATCTCATCAATGAAGGAAATTTGTTAGTTACCAGGTATAATTGAAACATTAAAATACAAGACTAAAGGGCCATAAAAAATGTTTGGGTCATTTATAGAACATGTCAAACAACCAAAGTAGAATACACATTCTTTTCAAGTGCACATGGAGCATGCACCAAAACACATCATCCTATGGTCCAAAAAACAAGTCTCAATAAATGTAAAATAACTGAAATTGTACAGAATATGTCCTCTGACCACAATAAAATTAATTTGGACATCAATGACAGAAAAATAGCTGGAGAATTCCTGAATATTTGGAAAATAAACAGCACAATTCTAAATGACCTATAGGACAAAGAAGCCACAAGGAAAATGGAAAAATTCTGGACTGAATGAAATTCAAAGCAAAAATCGTATCAGTACAGGTTTAACCAGAGAAACAGAAGCAGTAGAATACACTGTATATATATCTAGTAAAAAACTAAACTGATCTAACTGGTCTAAAATCCAAAAATGTGGATCAAACACTTGAGCAAAGAGGCCATCAGGAAGGGCAAGCTGGAACTCTACATGGCACAAGCTAAAACTGCTATCAACAGATGCAATTTCTTCAGAGAATCCTCAGCTCTGTTCTTTGGTCTTTGAATTAATTGGTTCAGGCCCCTAGATTAAGTTGGATAATCTGCTTTACTTAAAAGTAAACCTTGTGTAGAAAACCTTCACAGCAACACCTATATTTAGGTTTGATTAAACAACTAGAGCCTATAGCCTAACAGGGTTGATGCATAAAATGGACTATCATAACAACAACAAAATTGGTGAGATGCAGAGAAAGCCATGCTGAGAGCTTTAAATGCTTACATTAGAGAAGAAAGTCCAAAATCAACTATGTAAACTTCCAGCATAAGAAGCTAAAAAAACCAAAACAATGACAGCCTCTACAACCACCACAACAAAACCAGATAAGAGGAAGGAAAAGGAGAAAAGAAGCAAATTAAACAAAATAACTAGAAAGAAGGAAGTTGGAGGACTACTTACTTGAGTTCAAGACTTCCTATTATAGATCCAGTAAATACATATCTCCAAGACTTTTAATGACATTTCAGATGTGCCAATTTGGCACATCTGAAAATCCCCAGTTCCAACTTCTCTCTGCTTATTATGCTCCAGATATAACTTTCTGGAAGTCAAGAACTGGATGCCCCCTTGAAGGTAGAAGGTAGTTCCATCCTTTCATTTTCCAGAAAAGAACACCTGAGGTCAAATACATGTGCTCAAGGACTAGAACCCTGGTTTCCAAAACCCCTTCCCAGAGTTCTTCCCATTACAGTATGCTGTCTCCAGGTTGCCTTACAGGTCACTAAAACCCTGCCACACCTAGGCCACTGTGCTGTAGTAACCATTGGGAAAAGCTACCACCTACCTGTCTGCTCATTTTCTTTTACTTCTTAAGTTTATCCACAGGCTTGCACATTAGATAAGGATACACGCTCTGGGGGAACCTCCCAGGAAATAAACATCTTTTCTTGGCTGAAAGATTAGAAAAGGGCACCCATTCCCTGAGGCTGATGTGGTCCTCTCCAGTGCAGACGACCTGGAGTGGAACTCCATCTAGACTCCAGCCTAAGTTCACATTCCATGGCCAAGTCCTCTGCACAGCTATCTGCAGTAGCCTAGCTTCTCAGTCATTCACCACCTTAGCAAATGCAGAAAATCAAGTAATATCATTCTATAAAAATACTCCATTCATCAGTGAGTCCAATATTAAGAAACTTTAAAAAAATCATATCTGAAAACTTAAGTTATAGCTTAACTCTTGGCATACCAAGGTTCTGGTATTGGAAATAATCCAAGCAGAACTACAGAGTTAAAAGTAGACTGGAAAACTTTATTGCCAGTACTTCATTTTAAACAGTGATATTTTATGTTTGTTTTGTTTAGTAAGATTTGAAGTGTTTCTCTAAGTGCTATATTAAAAATCACATAGAAGGAAAAATATAGCAACATGTTTTCCTAAGCAATAAATGTCATCACTGATTTTCAGCAAGGACATTTATCTTTCTAAAATAAAACTGTTGGATACACTAGCTAAAGTCAGAATTTTATCTTTTAAATTTGTTTCCTTAAGTGAACATGTCCGTAATCACATTTGTAGACACATGCTATTTTTGTTTTATGCAGTTATCATTAAGTTTTTATTATAAACAGGATGTTGTCAAAAATAATACTTCTATTTTTTAATAAGCATTAAAAATGAAACAAATGAAATAAGATAGTAATTAACAATTTAAGTAAAATGTAATAAATTAGCAAACTCATTATTTTAGAAGAGACTATTTCTTTTACCTGCAAAATTACTCCCATAATCTACTTACTCCATTTGACGGTCTTGTGGTTGGCAGTATAAACGTGCCTGAAAACAAACCTTCAAGAAAACTAATTAACCTTATCTGACTCAACACCGTTTTACTTGGGATTTCCTATGCATTTAGGGCACTCAGTCTGTCTATGCCATTTTGTACTTTTTAATGTATTATTTTCTTAAGTCATTTCACATGCTCATGTTTTACAGAGCAAGATTTAGGCAATAATCACATCTGATGTAAAGTACATTCTCTGAAGTCGAGAGAGGGATGTGGGAGGTGGGAGAGCCAGCATGTTTACGAAGGACCGTAGTGTCTAATTTCTTTCTAGGTTTACTTGACTTGTCTCCCCAAACTGTCACCACGGACTGGGTTCATCTCTACCACTTCAGTGTGTCAGACCCCTTAAAAACATACATCCCCTTAGATACTACTATGGTTGTTGTATTTGCTTAATAACCACTGCCAATTACCTGGCATCAATTTTTCACTTTATTTTGGATTATGGCATGATTGGAAGGAGCTACCAGAAAGTGAGCTGTTCTACGGCTGTTAAATCAGAGGGCTGGATTGTGTGACATCAAAGGCACTTAAAAATTTTTTCTTAGTGTTCATTCATCTTTGAGAGAGAGAGAGAGAGACAGTGTGTGGCCAAGGGAGGGGCAAAGAGAGAGGGAGACACAGAATCCAAAGCAGGCTCCAGGCTCTGAGCTGTCAGCAAAGAGCCTGATGCTGGGCTTGAACCCACAAACTGCGAGATCACGACCTGAGCCTAAGTCGGATGACTAACAACTGGGCCACCCAGGCACCCCTAAAATTTTTCATTTTGTCACTAGGTAGATTCATTCCTCTCCCTAAACTCATTTACTATAGGGATTTAGTGTTCACTTGCAAATCATAAAAAGTAAAATAAAAATAATTGTCTACTACAGTAATGTCACCAAACCCTCCTACTCATTATCTCCTGTCCAAAAATGTAGAAATCCATTATTCACCCAACCTTGAATCTTTCAAACTGGTTTACTCTAAAACCAGGTGAAAAAAGATGATGTATGTTTTTCTGTACACTTGAATAAACATATAAATCAAGCAAAATGAGTTGTATTTGCACTTTACTATCCTGGAAGGTATCTTATGATCTGGTCCCAACCTATCTTTCCAGCTTTATTTCCAACGATATCCTCTCCTCTCTTCACACAAATTGTTCCTCAAACACACTCCATACTTTTCTGTTTCCTCTACTGGAAATTCCCTTCCCCACCCATTTCCTCTTATTCAAACTTTACCTTTCTTCAAGGCCTAGTATTAATGCTATCTACTTTGCATACATGCAGACTTCCTGATCCGAAAAGTTAAAATTAATCTCTCCCTTCTCCATGAAGCTACTGTACTTTCTCTGAACTTCTGCTTTATATAGAGTTCATTGTGTACAGATGACTATCTGTCTGGCTCAGCTGAGAGCTTTTTTTTATAGGCAAGGGCAGTATCTTTCTTTATCTTTCTATTCACCACATGCATTTTGTAGATGTCTGGAAGAATGTCTGCTGAATGCAAATTGCCTTACAAACAGAATGCCGTCTTGGTCTGGGTTTTCACTGTATCCTACCTGCACCTGGACTATTAAGGCAGTCTTCTGGTTGATCTCCTCAACCTGTAGTCTTGGCTCCTTCCAGTTTATTTTCCATGCTACCACCACAATGAGCCCTCTAAGACAAAAAAACTAATCATGTCACTTTACAATTTTAAACCTTTTATATTGTTTCCCACCATCAAAAGGACAAAGTCCAGTTTCTAAATATGCCATACAAGGCCCATCTTGATCTGGCCCCAGTTTACTCCTCTAATACCTTCTACCATCATTCCTGCAGATGTGTGTCCTTGTATACCTAAGTTCCCACACTTATCAGGATATCAAACTCTCACCAGTCCCTTTGCATGTACTGTTTGCATCCTGGCCCAGCACTCTATTATTCCATTCTTTATGCCTCCTCTCAGGGGAAGTATAAAATGGCAGTTAAGTGAACTATATCTGTGTTTAAAGCCTGGATTGTCCATTGCTTGGAGAGTAATTTTGGGTGAGTTAAACTTTGCAAATACCATTGAAGGGAGATGAGAAAGGTGTCTGGCCTCTCCATTCTTCCCTTACTCTCTTTGCAAAACCACTCTATTCATATACTGGGGTGGGCAACTCTGGCATTTTGTGTAAAATACAAAACTAAGAGCCAGTGTTAGAATCTAAGCCCTAGGTTTCTTGTAGGTAGATGTAATTAGTCAAGTTCCAGATTGAAAAACAGATAAGCTTTAACCTTTCTTCTAGTTCCTTATTCACTATATGTTAAAATGTGAAGTAATAGTACATAAAAACTTTAAATCACTGTCTGCAGTGGTGGTCCATCTCAGCAAGGATACACATACAACATATTTTCATATACTGCTTGCCTCATACATCTTCGGTGAAATATCTGTTCAGATCTTTGGTCCATTTCTTAAATTGGTTTCTTTTCTTAGTATTGAGTTTTCAGAATTCTTTACATATTCTGGATATAAGTCTTTTATTAGATATGTAATTTGCAAATATTGCTTCCCAGTCTGTGGCTTGTTTTTTCACCCCTTAAAAGCATCTTTTGGGGTGCCTGGGTGGCTCAGTTGGTTAAGCGGCCGACTTCGGCTCAGGTCATGATCCCACGGTCTGTGAGTTCGAGCCCTGCGTTGGGCTCTGTGCTGACGGCTCAGAGCCTGGAGCCTGCTTCAGATTGTGTATCCCCCTCTCTCTGCCCTTCCCCTGCTCATGCTCTGTCTGTATGTCTCTCAAAATTAAATACACGTTAAAAAAAAATTAAAAAAAAAGCATCTTTTTGAAAGCCAAAACTTTTAATTTTGATGAAGTCCAATTTATTAGTGGACTTCATATCTTTTTGTATGTAAAAACTCATTAACATAACCAAGTTCATAAAGATTTTCTCCTATGTTTTCTTTTAGAAGCTTAATAGTTTTACCTTTAAATCCATGATACTGTTTTTTTTTTAAGTAAGCTTCATGCCCAGTGTGAAGCTCAATGTGTGTCTTGAACTCACAACGCTGAGATGAAGAGTTAGACACTTAGCTGACTGAGCCACCCAGGAGCCCCAATGTCAATGATCCATTCTGAGTTAATTTTTGTAGAGAGCGTGAGGTAGGTATCAATGTTCATTTATTTTTGCACATAGACTTTCAGTTGCTCTAACACCATTTGTTGAAAAGATTATCATTTCTCAATCAAACTGTCTTTGTACTTTTGTCAAAAATCAGTTGGCTATATATGTGAGTCTCTTTCTGGGCTCTGTATTCTGTTCCATTGATACCTCTCTGTATCCATTAGCCATCTATTTTTTTCCTCTGTAAGATTTAATAGGTATGTAATATTCGAGAGTCTTATAAACAGCATTATATTTAAGTATCCCTAGTTCAAGGTATCATAGCTCCAAATAAGAATTGCTTTCTGTTCTAAGAATCAGAAACAAAAAGGTAACAGCAACATCAAAAAGTGAACTGAAACAGAGCCTGGCTGATGTGAAGTGGAACAAGATTGTTGTAAGCAGGCAATACTATCCTAAGGCTAGGCAGCTGCTCTGCCTGGAAACTGAGTTTTCACCCTTAAATAACCCAGAGGAGGTGAATCCCTCTGGCATAATCTATTTCCATGTCAGATTTATAGCTTTGTAGGGGGTTCAGTTGTTTTGTATTTTGTTTTAACCTGGCTTAGGTGCCAGGTATTAATCTAAAATTCGGCAGCCACAGTGTTTTAAAAAAGAACCATTCACAGATACCTACAGTATGAACTTACATTCTTCAAATGTTAGTTTAAAAACTTTTAGCAAATACAAATCAAAATTAATTTTCTCACACATAAACATTCCTTTCATGCTTTTTTGTTGGAATAAAGTGTTTTTTTTATCAGTATTTTATGAAAATTACCTTAATAAGAGCTTTCCTATATTGTAAAAGGCTCTCTATTATCTTAAGACTTTAAGACTCCATGAAGCAAGGTGATGCAGACATCCTTCCATCCTAGAGCCACGGCACCAAAGACCCAAAAGCGGTGGTGCTGCAATCCCGCCATCCTTAGATTGCAACCCCCTCTGGAGGCCAGGCTCTTAGGTGCCTCATTTTTGCTGCAGGCTGTGCTTATGTACTATAACAGGTTTTGTCCCCTTATTCCTACTTAAAATTGTTGCTATTCACTGACATAGCTTAGAAGCAAAGCTAGCTTGGTTAGAAGAAAGGAATCTCATTTTGTCTCTCTAGAAGAGTGTAACCTTGTCCCCTGCAGACAGGTGGGCCTAGCATTGGAAGAGACTAATAATCTAGACCCAGACCTGCTTTTTAACCTTATATACTTGTATTCACCTCTGATCCCAACATACAGGAAAAGGTTAAGTGAGATGTGTATTTTTATCACTAATTCATTTGCTACAAAAATGAGCAGAGGCTAAAACAATAAAATGCAGGAAGCATAATTTTTAAAACTTCACAGGAATACTGGTAAATCCTACCTGAGAATATAATAATGAACATAAAGCCAACAGTCAAGGCTGGTGAATAACTTTGCAATGTTATCCTGGCCTTCAGTTTCTGGGCCACTTTCCAGCAGCATCAGAATCAGACATTCTTACCTTCCATCACACTAAATGTGCTTTCACAGGTCAACTACGTATCTTTTTTTCTAGGTGACTGGACAAGTACATACCTACTTCACCTAAAACCGAGTCTTATCATACAGCAGCAGGATATAAAATAAAAGGACTACAACACTCTAGTCTTTGTATGAGGCCTACTCGATATCTTTCTAAACTCTTTGAAGCCAAGCCAAGGGGTTTTCTTTTTAACTCCCTTTAACAAAGACTGTCTTTAAGATATTTCAAGTTACTGTCAATCTCGTGAACAAATAAGCATATGCAGAAATTTTCTATTAATTTGTAATGATTAATAAGACTAAAAAAGTAAATGCTTATCTAAAAGAAAGAAAAATTAACAGGAAATCATTATATAATTTTTGAACTCAAGAAAACATCCTTTTTTACAGAACCAAGAAAATCAAATATGCACCAAAGAACAAGTCTAACTTCCTATCTGTTGAGAGAGAGAGTGTATGTATGTGTATGTATAAATTGAAAATACAAATTAAAGAGAAAGGATTTGGTACTTAAGCTTATATGCCAATTAATCTACCTCTGACCACAAGAAAAGTGCTTTTCAGTAGGAAAAGAAACCTACCCATGATCATGTAATAAATTTGAGACTGTTTAAATAAGATAATTCTTTAAAGAAACAGCTAAGTCAGTACTATAAATTTTAAAACAGAGAGCAGACTAGTTGACATGACAAAATTAGCAGTTAGCAATACCAGGAAAATATATTAAGGATCTTTAAAATAAAGGAAAAATTTAAGTGAGTGAAAGAATAATAAATCAAATATAAAATAATATTAAGAATCTAGTAAGCTACTTGTATACTTCAAAATAATAATGGAAATCCTATTTAAGATATAACATTCACATAGGTGCATTTATTTTTTACTTATTTTTCAATTTTTTTTTTTTCCATAGAGAATGCGAGCAGGGGGAGGGGCAGAGAGTGAGTGATACAGGATATTAAGTAGGCTCTGCACTGACAGCAGCAAGCCCAATGCGGGACTATAGGAAAGCACTATAATGAATTCTGAGATTCCTCTTCAAAGTAGGTCATTACCAAATAGTTTATATTGTGTCTACTTTTAAAAAGACATGCCTAAATAAAGGCAAAGATTCAATAAGGTGAACAAAAGAGAACAAAATCCACTCATTTAGATTAATGTTGATGAAACACTATGGCAATCGTTCTTTAAAAAGTTATAGAACTTGTTGAGAACTGATTCTAGCTGGAAGAATGGACCCTCTTACTTTATCTTCCTAAAATAGAGTGACCTTGTCTTCTACAAACATCTAAGCCTAGCACTGAAGAAGACAAATAATCTGGATCCAAACTTAACTTTTAACCTTATTTACCTTTATTCACCTATGCTCCCAACATTTAGGAAAAGGTTAAGTAACGTGTATATTTTCATCACTAATTATTTGGTTACAAAAACTATGAGCAAATCACATGCTACCCTACTGAATGATTTTTTTCTTTGTTTTGTGTTTTTGTTTTTTGAGGGGGGTGGGTCCTACCATATGCATTTTGTAAAAGCCAAACAAAGTTTAAAAAAATTTGTCTTCAGGTTATTTGGCTATGCACCTCGATAGGCATG
The DNA here is from genome assembly GCA_030068075.1 of Paguma larvata. Taxonomy (NCBI): domain Eukaryota; kingdom Metazoa; phylum Chordata; class Mammalia; order Carnivora; family Viverridae; genus Paguma; species Paguma larvata. The sequence continues at coordinate 102,318,452 of CM057826.1, forward strand.
GAGGGAGTTATTTAATTTAATTAATTAAATTATTTATTTATTTAAGTTTATTTATTTACTTAGAGAGACAGAGAGAGAGCACGAGTGGGGAGGGACAGAAAGAGAGGGAGAGTAAGAATCCCAAGGAGGTTTGCACTGGCAGTGTGGAGCCCATTGTGGGGCTCGACCTCATGAAGCATGAGATCATGACCTGAACCAAAACCAAGAGTCAAAGGTTCAACCAACTGAGCCACCAAGGAGCCCCTGGAGGGAGTTATTTTACATAGTATGGTCTGTAAAGATGATGTTTGAGTAAGTAACTGCAAGAAGAGAACGAATAGTTACTTACACTATCATAGAGAAGGATCTTTCAAGCTGAGGTAACTCAGAGTGCACAGGCCTGAAAAAAGAATTAGCTTGGTGTGTCTTTGAAACAGCAAGAAGGACAATATGCTGCCTTTGAAACGAGTCACTAGAGTAAGGTGCATAATAGCTTGGCCAAAGTGTGTAAGAAAGTCAAGGATGTGAGGACCAGAGCATAGAGTAAGGGGGTTGCCTTTGCCAGAAAGAAGCATAGGAATTCTGACGCAGATGGTGCGTTAGATTGGTGGCGGGCAAGTGAGGAATTTCTCTCACTGGTTTGGTTTCCGTAGTGAAGTAAGGAGCAAGGTGATCAGCCGAAAGTGAGAAGAGTGGTGAAGCTGTTGGGTGTCAATAGTTACTGTGATTCTCCTCCAGGAACAACGAGAAAACCAACTAGAAAGCTGTTAGAAGCAATGAAGCCGCAATTCATTTCCTCTCTGCCTACATCCCCACATTAAAGAATCTACCCCACTCCTAGCCCTGGTAGAAAACAGCCTTACTCTATCAGTTAGGTTTAGGTTCTACTACCCTTACTAGAAACTCCAATAACCTGGCTTAAATAACTTGAAGGTTCTTTTATCCCACACAGAACAACTTCAGAGATAGGCACTCCAAGTTGGAACTGTGGTTTCATGAGCATTTTAAGGGTCCAGGCTCTTTCAACCTCTCTGTTCTGCTAAGGCTAGCCTCCTCCCTCTTTCCTTTAGAAAAGACTGCCTGAAAGTCAGATACATTTCTGTTTCATTTCATCAGCAAGAATTCAGTCACAAGGAATCGCTGTCCCCTCCAACGACATTACTCAAAGGATAGCTAACCCAAGCCAAGCCAGTAAGATTCTCTCACTGGAAAGTCAGGCTTTGGGACACAGAAATCTAAGCAATTACTTCTGAAGGGCTGAACTGCAGGAGACAACAGGCAAGAGCCCTACAGAGAAAACACAAGATTGTAGAAGAGAACAAATGAATAAACAAAAGGAGAGTTGAGACTGCAGAAGGAGAGAAACCTAAGTTTGTGACAACTGCCATTCCTGTCAGGCCTGTATACAATTCTTTTACCTGGATTCTATGCAACCCCTCTATTCTTTTATGCAGAAATTCCTTTAGTTTATTTCTATGTAAAATCACTTTCTAGAAAAATATGAGTGTTTGAGTAGGTTTCTATTCCCCACAACCAAAGGATCCTTAAGATAGCTAATAAGAAAATTAAGATTTAATATTATGTGCACATGAAGGGTTTCTGTATCTTTGGTAAAACTTGTAGAAGATACTCATCGTGTTCTCCTGCACCCCTTTTGGAAAGATGGGTAGGATAGAATTTCCTTTAGAATTGTGTATTTTTTAAAAAGTATATAATAATTAGAAATTGATATCCTTCTTTTTTAAACTCAGATAATGGCAATTAAGTAATGTTTAGTATATCGTTTTCTGTCCTACCGGGAAGACGATGACTAGATTTATTACACAGTCACTAGTATTTATAGCAATTCCTGGTTAGAGGACAAAGTCTAGAGGTGATCGCATTATTGTTTCTAAGCATTCACTGTTCCTCCTTGTGAAAGGTTTCTGTTTCACCACAGAGCCACCAGACTTGGCCATATCACTTGCTGTCACCAACGAAATGGTGAGTTCATAGATGCCACGTCTAAGTAGAAGCTTTAAGAGCTAGCAGTCTAGCTAGCAGTTCCACAGGCACTCTTTTCCCTCTGCTGTGCCGCTCAGCCAGAGGCTTTTCCTTCATCCTCGCCCTTCATTCATGTAAGTGACATGCAGCAGATCCAGGATGTAGCCAGGACAAAAGAACAAACATGAATTTTAACCCACTGAGATTTTGGTATTGTTTGTTACGATAGCATAACCTAATGTAAGCTGACTGATAAAGGAAGCAATTCAGTGTGTTTATGAGGAGGACACGGAGGTAGGTCACAAAGGACTAAGAGGACAAAAATGTCTGAGGGGAGCACAAGGGACATCCAGGATTCCTGTCTTAATACTTATCACCACCACTCAGCCAGTTTTCTAAGCCAGAAACCTAGGAGTCGTCTGGAATATGTCTTTCTCCTTTGCATCTCCTATATCCAAATCTTTTACTTCCTTATTATCTCTAATTCCATCCCTATGGATACTACTTTAGTGAATTAAACCCTTATTACCTTTCCCTTGGACTAATGTAATAATCTACTAATGTGTCTTTCTGTTTCGATCTCCTTCCTCCAGACCATCCCCTACGCTTATGTAGAATAATATTTCTAACATGATGTCATACCTTTGCTAGAAGAATTCCATGTGAGAGTTACACTTCAGCTGGACACATGTGAGCTGCCCCTAGCCAGCTGGTCTCTGGGCTCTGGAGGGGCTGTCAGATCATTAGCAGGTTCAAGCACCAGCTTTGCCACTTTCTACACACAAATCACTTAACCTCTTTAAGTGCAATGTTTTGTTTTGTTTTGTTGTAAAATGAGAATCATAATACAGACTATATTTTGCAGCTTTGTTGTAGAGGTTAAATTAGAGAAATAAATTGATCTGGCAAATCAACTCTCTGGTCACACTGTAGAACAAGAAATGTTTGTGGAATAACACGACTCTCTGGCTACAGCACCTATGAACACTTCACAGCCCGTATCTGTTCATACAGTTGTTTCTACTAGACACTAAGCAACTTGTGAAGAAACTCTGACTTATTAATCTGAGCATCCTGGGACCTAGCACAGGTCTGGTACAAAGGAGGAACTCAAAATAATCTGAAAAAGTGAAGCCATACCTGAAAGGGGGTAAAATCTCTGAATACTTTGAGGGGAAAGGATACAGAGAATAAAACTAGGGAAAGAAAACAGGGAAGGAAAAAATAAAATCACTAATTATAAATTTCCCTCAGGCCCTTGTGCAACTTTGTGTGTCTTTAACTTTGTATTAAATAAAGATCTTTGCATCTTGAGTGGCCTCTTCCTTCTGTATTTCATCCATATTATACTTGCCAATTTAATTCATAGGTGAATTCACAACATATAGGAAAGTAGGAAAGCAATCAATTTCAAAATTCTTCAATGTGACTAGATTTGTTCCAGGGTTTAGAATACTTCCTCAAATGCTTGAATAACTTAAGGAATGTTTTTCTGCACATAATCTCAACACTACATTTCAAATGTACAATTCCATTCTCCAAAAACAAGTAATACTACTAGATCAATAGAATGTAACTCTCAAGTGTAATACAAATCAGTATATCCTAAAGAGGTGCAAATACTTTTTCTCCATTTTGACAGGAGAATCTCCCTCGTGTGGACATTTCACTGCTTCCTGTCTGCCATTTGAAATCTAACTGTAAAAACACTAAGGTTGTCAAACTTCTGAAGTATATAACTGAAGTTCAAGAATTTTTTTTGTTTTATTTTGGAGGTGATTCCTTAGATATGGATTAAGGTTCTCAATGAACTAACTGGGCATTTTAAAAGTGTTTGTTTGTTTATTTCAAACAGACCAAGAAAGAGTTTTGTTTGGAATATCCAAAAATCCTTGCCATAAAGACCCAAACAGAAGAAAAATGGAAAAGTGGAAGAAATGCCAAATGATGGTATGGCTTACATTACAATTATTACTATTCAGAAATTTAAAAGTAGCAGATAAAGGTAGTAAGATAAACAATCTAGTCTACATGGGGGTATTGTACAACACTAATTTCAAGGATTGGACGTAATGCTAAAATGGTATTTATTTTCAATAGTGGCTCTGAAAAATGGTTTATCTTCCTAGCATTAGAGTGTAATTTATGAAATTGATGATATTTGACCATTTTTGATCTACAAAAATGGCAATCTGACATTCAACTCTTTTTTTTTTAATGTTTATTTTTGAGAGAGAGAGAGAGAGTGTGTGTGAGGGAGAGAGGGGCAGAGAGAGAGGGAGACACAGAAGCCCAAGCAGGCTCCAGGCTCTGACCTGTCAGTATAGAGCCTGATGTGGGGCTCACACCTACAAGTCATGAGATCATGACCTGAGCCCCAATCGGAAGCTTAACCGACTGAGACACCCTGGTGCCCCACATTCAACTCTTTTTTGGCCTGGTATTGTGACCTTTTCCAGAAATATATATTTCCTATCTAACACCCATAATAATTTGCAGGCATGTCTATTAAAGCACTTGACATACTAAACTGTAATTGTTTATAATCTCACTCATACACTATATTATGAACATTCGCAGACAGAAATCATATCTCCTTTATTTTCATGTTCCTGGAGTCTAGCACTGTCTGGCACATGGCAGTTTTTACAACTTCTGCCAACAATGGTAACATATGTTTGAGAGTAGAATCACTGCTTAGGAAAGAACATATACAAAATAAAAATCAAGTTCTAGTACAAGTTAGCATGCAAACTTCATTAAAATTAGGACTGCTCCAAAGCTTAGTTATCTGCTATTCCATACCAAAGAAATAATCCCTGCAAATTTCCTTTACTCAGAGACCAGTTACCCACTGTATATATCTCACATTTCTTTCTCTTCCTCTTTTTAAATGCCTGCTTCAGTAGACATCTTGGAGCAAAGGAAGGAAAACGGAAGCAGAAATGCTCTGAATGGTTAATGCAATCCTTGCCTGTAAATGTTCTGTCCAGAGGAAGAGGGGCACTTCTCAGACATGATTATTCTAATGGTTAAAAAAGGGTTGTTACAATGTCTGCGGATTTCAATCTTTGTTGTTGTATTACCTTTTAAAATTCGTACTTTAATTTAAAAATACATACTATCTTCTAAATTTTTGAAATTTAAATATTGTATTATCTTTTTGCACCTGGATTTTCTGTGACTGATCATATTGAGAGTCAGATCCCCAAGGCTGAGAGAAAGCTCACAAATGTTTTTTAGAAGCTAGAAGTCCTGGGAAGTTAAGAAATCCTAGTAATATACATCAAACCCAACAAACAGACTGGAGAGACTAAAATTGGCAACATCTAATTTGGGGGTTCACCCAGGCCCCGGGGAGTACACTCAGGAGGTATTTACGACTATATTATCCCTTGCCTCATAATTTAAAGTTCATTCCAACTCATTAGGTATTCGGTCTCAACTCCAGCTTCAATATCAATATTTAAATTCCTGGCGCTATCATAATAATGATATTTCATATTCAGTCAACCTAACACAAGTCATAACTAACACACAAATACTACTTATTACTAAATAAGAGACTTGTTTTATGAAGAAGGTCAACTAAATACGATGGGTCAACAGAACATAGCTCATCAAACCAGAACCTGTTCAAACATCAAAACTAAAACCACTCTGCTTAGCCTGGAAACATTTCTATCAAATGTTTAATGATTATAATTTGAGGGTATGTGTCAGTATTTTTTTGATTTGTATTTCAATTTAATGAAAATAATTTAAAAGAGTAATCACAATACAATTACATTTGATAGAAATTACATAAAGACAGAATTTCTATAATGATTGTAATCATCACAACAAACCACTGATTTCTAACTATTTGGTCTGCTTGTTACATCTGACTTTATTCTTGGGTCTTTTATTATGAACCAATACACGAATGCTAAAAAATAGGGCAGACTACTGAATTTGGTTTATAGGATTAACTTGCAGCAGCTGAGCTCCACCTACAGGCAAAAAAATAATTCTTTACAATCAACTTTAAAACAAGGACTTTCCAAGAGACAAGCTCCAATTAAGCCCAAACCTACAATTAACCTTCATGCTCAGTATAATAACCTGAGCTAATAATAACTCGGTAATATATTATCAGTATAATAATAAGCTTTTTAAAACTTAGAATGCCATACCAAAATTTCTGACAGACTTAGTCAGGGGTGGGGCCTTTTTTCAGGTGACCTCAATGTACTGAAAAGGTTGAAAGACAGTGATTTAAACCTATACCAGCACATATCTTTTTAAAACATCATACTTAGTATCATACTTAAATATCGTATTTCATTCCTTATAAAATTATTGGAGTCCCACTATATTGACCCTTTTATTTTTTTTTTTAAACATAAAACTAACTTGAGACTTCAACTATAGTGAAGCTGGTATAACTAACCAAAAACACTAATAATTTTGGAAATTTTTTTTGCACTCAAAATAAGTGGTCATGAGAGAAACGAGGACATTTCTAAGTAAAAGTGAAAAACTGTATTTTCCCTTTGAAAAATTTGAAATTTGGAGTTTCCATTATTTATTAAGGCAAATTTTGCCAAATAAGCTTTATTTAGTTCTTAAAGAAAAGTCAGCTCTGCTAAATTATAACTTATATTAATTACAGCGTATATGAATATTAGGAATTGTATTAAAGCCAATAAGACAGGAGAACTGAGGACTTAAGCACTTAAACATAACAACTATTTGTTTCATCAGTTAAAAATTCAAAATGCATTTTTTGTCACATTATAAACCAATCTGTACAAAATTCATAGTTCTTAAAAAACAGAAAATGCATGTTTTGAATGAAAATGAGAGAGAAAAAAGCATCCTTGATTGTATGTGCAATCTGATTTAAGGTTACAGAGCTGATATGATATATAAGCTCATATATGATCACTAAAACATTGTCAATAGTGACCCAACGTTAATCTACTATATTTAAGTACTATTTCTGAGTATAAGAATTTATACCATCAGTAGAGATTGCTGACAATTACTTTTCTGGTTACATAAAGGAAAAAATTGAGGGAAAGAAGCAGTGGCAATAGGGAAATGCCTTTTATTTTTAAGTTTTTCTATATGAAGTTGAGAAACATAGCAGAAAAATAAGAATGTTGCTGGGGTACCTGGGGGGCTCAGTCAGCTAAGCATCTGACTCTAGGTTTTGGCTTAGGTCATGATCTCACAGTTCTATGAGTTCCAACCCCGCAATGGGCTCTCTGCTGACAGTGTGGAGCCTGCTTGGGATTCTCTCCCTCTCTCTCTGCCCCTTTCTGCTCCCTCTGTCGCTCTCTCAAAATAAATAAACTTAAATGTTCATATGTAGTTACACCCATCTTATCCCCAAATATAGGCAATCCAAAGAAAACATTTATTAAGGCTGTATTATTTAAAATGTACACCATAAAGTTGTAATAATAAAATCACAAAGGAGGGTTTTTCAATTAAGTTGAATTTCAGAATAAAGTGTTGAGTCACAGAATTCAACAACTCTTCATTATCAGACATTTGCTGAAATTTCTTTTCTGATAGGACATTAGGAGGGGTATATGGTATAAATCAGAGTTGGAAAGATATTTAAGAATGTTTTCAGGCCCACACGGTTTCATAACCAGTTGTGACAAATTTTACTCCCCTAAATTGGAGGACTTGGCTTTTCATTCTATATATTCCTCTACTGCTTGTGTTGGTAATCGACAACAGCCTTCCGCATCTAACTAATATATTGCTTGCCCCACATATAAAAATTTATAGAGGCTTTTAAAGAAGAGATTAGAGGGCCACCTGGGTGGCTCACTCAGTTAAGCGTCTGACTTCAGCTGAGGTCATGATCTCACAGTGAGTTCGAGCCCCACGTCGGGCTCTGTGCAGAGAGCCTGGAGCCTGCTTCGGATTCTGTCTCCCCTTTTCTCTCTCTGCCCCTCCCTGCTCGCACTCTGTCTCTGTCTCTCAAAAATAAATAACCATTAAAAAAAAAAAGAAGAAGAGATTAGAGAGAAAATGGAGAGGAATTTGACTCAAGGGACCATTGCTATAAGTACTTTAAAGCTGTACTGCCCCCACACAAGCTAACACACAACTGGCATACATATCAAACATTATCAAAATAGTGTTTCAAAAAAGAAGTGGAAGAGAGGACTCAATACTAATTTAGAGTGAAGTAGAGAAAGTTAAACTGACACCAGGGAGCATAGTAAATGACTCACCTGCGACTAACCGATTTCTTCACTTCTCCCTCTTCAGCCGACTTCACATTTGCACTTGTGTCCTTTTTTAATTTTTTTGCAATCCTTTCTCTCATCAGGTTCTTGTCATCACCATCAATATATTCATCATATTCCACACCTTCATATTCCCCTTCCTGTAGAGATTGAAATGGAGTGTTTGCACGGCATCCCGTGTCCCCTTGCACCACCAGAGATCCCTCTCTGACTCTCCACGTTGCACTCTAGGCCAGTTTTGGTTTTTGTTTTATTTTAAATTAGTAAGGACTCAAAGCATTTGCTATAGGCAGGAAGACCCCTGGGGTCTGCTCTAGGCCAAGTATGTCAGTATGGGATTCCTGAGGAAGGAGTGTTTGCTCACTTCACCCACAGCCTCTCGATGCAGCACAGGCCATGCTCCCTCTGTATCACCCAGGATACGGTGTCTGTCCCACATTCCTGTTCTTTCCCAGTGGGAAATGTGACTTCTGCAGGCAGCTGGCCGGCATACTGACCTCAACCAGAGATAAATTCAAGTAGATGGGGAGAAGGTGAAGAAGCTTGGATTTCTTCCTATAATTGAAGTCATAGCGATTACTCCTCTTCTCGGAATCCTCCAGGGGATCCTCAACTCCCCTAGGGCCCTGTACAATCTGTACTCGCTGACACAATCTCCTACAACTCTAGGCCGGCAACGCCAGCCAGCTTTAGAGCTGGTATTCTCTCCATCCGGAAACACCCATATTCTATACATCTGCATTGCGTGGTCTTTCATCTCCTTTGTTCTTTTTTGAATCAGCTTTAATTAGCCAATACAATTAATAAAGAAAGATTGGTATAGTCTTGAAAGAGAATGTGAATTGTGTATATTAAAGAATACTACTGTAAAAGACTGATCTAAGCATTTTCCCATACACTATGTAAGATGCCCACACATCAACATTTAAACTTTTTTTTTTAATCTTTTTAATACTTATTTATTTTTGAGAGAGTGAGAGACAGAGTGCAAGCAGAAAAGGGGCAGAGAGAGAGGGAGACAGAGAGTCCGAAGCAAGCGCCAGGCTCAGAGCTGTCAACACAGTGCCCAATGCAGGGCTCCACCTCACAAACCACCTCACCTCACCTCCATCATGACCTGAGCCGAAGTCGGACGCTTCACCGACTGAGCCACCCAAGCGCCCCAACATTTAAACTTTTAACATCGTGAAATGAAATCAATGACATCTGAGTTTTGAGTATTCTAGTAGTGAGAGGAAGAAAAATGGGCTAGAAATTCATATATGTATGATTTCAGTTTGTAGGAAAATGCATACATGGAAGGAAATACTTCAATCAAAATAAATGATTTACTTTTCAAATCTTTAAAATTTTCTGTTCATTGTTCAAACTATATTTATACCAAGATTAATACTCACATTAGCTGAATCTCCTGCTGCATCATCTTTTTCACTACAAAAAATGAAAACAGGTAAAGTTTAGCTTCAAAACAAAACTAATAAAATTATCCACTAATCAAAATTTAGAATATTTTGCTCGGATCAATAGTTCAAAACCTATTTTCCTATAGGAATTTCAGAATGGCATTGTAGAGCAATGAGAAACATTCTAAAAGACAGTCATATTTACAAATAGAATAAGAAGTATGCTCCATTAGCACATAGAAGAATTCATTAGAATTAACCAAAAAACGCAACTAACAACCAACCGTTATATTTTTATGACAAAGGACTTCACAAAACAATTTCTTCCATTGGCCTGAGATATTTTGGGTGAAAAAGCCAAATCCTTCAACTACAAGGATATTAAAAAAAGATTTTTTTGAAATAGAATTTTTGAAAACAAGCTAAACTCAGTGCAATAGTATTTTAATCCCCCTTTGAGACACTGCCCCAATATATCATGTGCAATTGTATTTAACATAAGACATCTTCCCTTCTCAAAGAGAAGCAACAAAGATAGGCAGTTTTCTGTTAACTCCTAAAATAGGTAAGAAAAAAATAACGAATTGGTCTAAAATGTGGTGACCTCACAAAACTTTTCAACTCTGATTTGTTGACTCATGCTGACTGGCACAAAATGCTCCAAAGCAACTTTGAATTAAACATCAACCTTAAAAAAGAAGAAAAAAAAAAAAACCAGTTTCCTATTCAAACTATCCCAAGATTTAAAAATGTAGAGCTTAATTTTAAATTTAATTAATGCAATAGAGATAGATAGCAAGATGACTCTAAGGGGCCAGGGTGCTTCCTTCCATTATCCTAGAAGCTCTACTGTCTCCATCACCAAAATGCCTTTGTTTTTTGTCTGGGTGGAAAAAATTGGATTTAAGAGAACAGACCATTTTCTCACAAAGGCAGCAAGAAAATATGTGAGCCAGAAAATAAGAATCTGGGATCACACTCGTAGCATACTAACCTTCCAACAGCTGGCACAGAACTGAGATGGGGGTCATCCTTAAGCAAGTCATGACTACTTTTGCTTTTTCCTTTCATGCTCTAGGAAGAAATATATGATATAGTCATAAGTGACAAAGAAATAAAACAGTCTTCCAAAAGGGCAAGTTAACAAATTTACATAAAATCTAGTAGTGCTGTAATGTGGCTAGCAAAAGATATATGTTCCTGAAATTTTTGGCATAAATTAAAGTTTTATAAAGAAGATGCTAACTCTTGCATTGATTGAAAATATTTTAAAAACACCTTTTCTTCCAAAAAGTGATACATCCTTCAAGATAAGTTTGCACAGAACTGCACATATACATGTATTCTGTTTCTCTGAAGAAACACACATTCTCTGACCTTTAGCACAGAACCAGAAAAACTTAATAGTTAAAAAAAAAAAAGATCTCGAAGGCCACTTAATTCAGTCTCCCACCCAATGCAGGAATCTCCTTGACATACACTGCTGACTAGTTAGCCAGTATCTCAACAGCTGAAAAGAGTTTATAACTACACACACACACACAAACACACACACACACACACACACCCACCACTCCTTTTTAAACCTTTTTAAATGTCTTCTAGTCTTCTCTTGTTGGACAGTTCTCTTTCTAATTGGAGGGGAAAAAAAATCCATGTGCAGTTTCTAACCATCTAACCAATCCTAGTTCTACCTTCTAGAACTACAACAAACTACAAACAATGTCTGTTATTAGGTATACTGCATAGAGTTCAGTTTAAATACAAAGAGATTGGTAGGTATAATAATGGCCCCGTATAGATGTCCACAGCCTAGTCCTCAAAGCCTGTGAATATGTTACCTTACATGGCAAAAGGAACTTTGTGGATAAATTATGGATTTTGAGATGGGGAGATTATCCTAGATTATCAGGGTACATCCAAAGTAATCACAAGAGTCCTCTTAAGCGAAAGAGGGAGGCAGGAGAGTCTATCCCATAATGATAAAGCATGAGAAAGACTCTATGGGCTGTTGCTGATTTTGAAGCAGGGGGAAGGGACCACAAGCGAAGGAATGTAAATGGGCTCTAAAGGTGGAAAAGTGAAGGGAAGAGATTCTCTCCAGAGACTCCTGAAGGAAGGCAGCCCTGCCAGTACTCCAATATGTAGCCCAGGGAAACCTGTTTTGGACTTCCAACCTCCAGAAATGCAATTAGTTACAGCAGAAATATGAGATGAATACAAATATATTAACATCTTTTTAAAATCAGTTGGGGCACCTGGGTCCCTCAGTCAGTTAAGTGTCTGACTTCAAATCAGGTCATGATCTCACAGTTTGTGGGTTCAAGCCCCGCGTCCGGCCCTGTGCTGACGGCTCAGAGCCTGGAGCCTACTTCAGATTCTGTGTCACCCTCTCTCTCTGTCCCTCCCCTGCTCATGCTCTGCTCTCTTCATCTCTCAAAAATAAATAAATGCTGAAAAAAATTAAAAAAAAATAAGTACAAACAATTAGGACAATAAGTAAAGTTTAATACAATTTAATAAGGGCAGAACAGTTTATAAATTAGATTGTTCACCATTTCTGACCCGCGTCCACCCCTAGATCCAAGCTTTTGGGAAACTTTAATTTCTTGGAATAAATGAGAATAGGACAAAACATTCTTACTTTATTCTCAAAAGTGGTGTATTTGTCTTATCAACATAACTTTTTCTGGGTGAGAAAAGAATCTTTTTATAGCTTGGGATTTGAGGTAAAAATGTTAGCATATCTTGCAATGAGAGAAATGCTATGTGTTTCACTGTGAATGTGGCACAGTTTAATCACTATTTTTAAATCTAGCTATGGAGATACGTTTATAATGGACCTACCACTTAACTTGCCTCATGAAAACTGCTTGTTTTATTGTAAGCTTTCACATGAAAAATATTTTTGACATCTGTTTTTAAGTTATACAGAAAGATTCGGGAGTAAATTTTAAACCAGTATAGACATTTGAATAAAACTCTTATTTAAGAAAGTGAAACGAAGGCAGGGATCCTCCGGATAAGAACTTTCCAAATGTTTGAACCTAGGATCACCTTTTCACTTAGTTTCTACTTGTTCAAAGTATATCCAGTTTGTCAAGCATTCCCCATGTGCAGTGGTTTCTGGCTTCACCCCCATCCTTTGCAAGGTCCTCCCTCCCTCTGAATGCACCTGGTTTGTCAGTATCCTTCTTAAATGTGTTCTGAACTGAACAAAATGCTGCACATGTGATCCCCCCAAATGCAAAGAATGTTAAATTCCTCATTCCAGAGACCTTATTCTTCATAATTCAACTAGGACTTATGGCCTAAAGTCTTATACCTATTCAGCTGATTGTGTTAAGTTCAAGTACAGAATTTACATATACTCCTAATCCATTTTAACTCCCTAGTTGAAACAATCAGGCACAGGTTGACAACAAAGCACTCTTTGGGCAGAAGTATCCAATCAGCTATAAACCCATCTGGCTATACTATCTCCCAGATCACATTTCCTCGTGTTGTCCACGAGAATATCATGAGACCCCGACTCATGTGCTTTCCGGAACTCAAGATTCGTTATTATGGCATCCTCCTATCAAGCAATCCTATCAAAAAGGAAATGAAGTCAGTCTGGCAAGTCACTTAACCAGAGTCTCAGTTTCCTCATCTATAAAGAAAGGAAGTTGGACTACATCCCTTTGAGCTATAAAATTCTATTATTCTAAAAGAGATTTTTATCAGGTAGTAGAAAGATACTGAAATAAATAATGAAGGAAAACTAACCCATGTGGGAGAGGTACTTTGTCACGGATAAATGTGTGGGGTGAAGTAGTCTCTGTAATCCCACACTGATAATCCATAAACCAGAGGGTACTCTATCTTATTTCTCCTTTCACATAAAGTAAAGCCCCAAAGCCCCAGTTCAGACTTCAGCTATTATTAACTTGCGATGTTAGACGGGTTCTGGAATAGAGCTTAACACACTGTGGAGTCACTGAACCTGATAAGCAAATGAATAATGAAACGATGATTTTCAAGACTTCTAGAAATATTTAATTTCATGCAACCCACGAAAGTGAAAATTGTTCTTGGTCACTGTAAAAGACACTTACTTGACTTTGGTTCTAATCATTAAATACATTTAAAAACAGTAAGTCTTACTTTTAAGAAAATATATCTATTGGTCATACTTTTCCAATATTCAGGCTAGCGTTCATTTTTCTTAGGAAGATTTCACTTTACCCCAAAGGTAAACTGTATTGGAATGGTTCTCAAAGTCTAAAGAACAGTACAAGAGGAAAACAGATAAAATATACTTCCATTTTGATTCGCTCTAGAATTTGTCTCATGCCCTCTGGAGAAATTTCCTTCCTCTAAGTCAACAACCTTCAGTGATTTTATATTGTTCTATTTTCTCAAGCTAAACTTATTCACGTCCCCATTATATAAACAGACAAAACAGCTAAATTCTGTAAGCCAAAGATTCTGCACAGTATGCCAAGACCCAGTCCCACGTGGAGAATGGGTTGTTGGTGGGTCGTGATGTACAGGAGTCTACCAATGCCCTTCACGGCTGCTCAAACTACCATCCAGGACCCAGTGGGAGTGCTCAGTGAGAGCTCTAGGGCAGTTGTGCGGAGTTAAGGCTTCCAACCCCAGAAAGCCGAACTGTTGGTGAAGGATTGCCAGCCCTCTAGACTGCTTTAGCATGAGGACAGCAGCTTCTGGATAATAATCGCAATCATATGAGACTGTTGGATATTCTTTAGCTCTCTGAGAATACAATATAGATTATAACACACTTATATTGTTTAAGACATTTGACTTTTCAGAAACATTTTCGAAGATTGCATATTGTATCGAAGTAATGACTACCCACATCCTTATTTCACAACTCTAAATGGTTCAAAGTGTTTCTATGTTACAAGGAGGAGATGTAAGGCTCAGCAAGACTAGGTTATCCAAGGTCACAAAGTATCAGTGGAAAGCGAAGTGCCAATATGAATGTGTCTGATCCCAAATCCATGCTGTTTCTACTCGAACCTACTGCCACTCAAAGATGACACAGTTTACCATCAAAAGAGCCCACAGCCTAGGACTCTGCACACTTAATATGGCAAAAAGAAAAGGGCATAATGTTTGAGTAGTATTACAATGAGAAAAAAGTCACATATTTCTTGTGTAATAAAATGAAATGGATGTTGTTAAAAGGGAAATGTTAAGGGTCACGAGAAAGGCAAAGGTTAGATCAGAAAAAGAAACAACTAAGAAAAGACATTTAGAGAAGACGGTATTTTAGATGCTGATAATAAATATGACTTTGTTATCCAGAATGGGATAGGACTTCAAGCAGAGGAAAGAACATGAACAAAGAAACAGAAAGAAAAATACGAAACATTGACTTAGAACAGCAAATAGTTCAGATCTGCTAACAGTTTCCTATATTTCCCTGATAAGAATTCCAGAGAATTCATTAGAAGTATAGCTTTCCAGGCCCCTTCTGTGGAGATTCTGATTCAGTAGGTCTGAGATGGGTTGTAGGAATGTAATTTTTAATTAAAAAAAAAAGTATTGGACCTCATTTTCCAGTGTTTTTTAAGTGGTTTATTAAGTATTAGACGAGGGTGCCTGGGTGGCTCAGTAAGTTAAGTGTCTAACTCTTGATTTGAGCTCAGGTCATGATCTCACTGTTTGTCAGATTGAGTCCCACATCAAACTCTGGACAGTGCGGAGCCTTTTTAGGATTGTCTCTCTCTCCCTTTCTCTCTGCCCGTCCACCGCTTGCTCTCTCCCTCCGTCCCTCTAAGTAAATAAATAAACATTAAAAAAAAAAAAAAAGAAGTATTAGACCAAAGTCAGAGTTGGTAAAGGAGAGTCATGGCCTTATTTCTGTAGTCAACAGAGTGTGACTGTGACATCTTAAAGAGGTTTCAGCGTTCCTGGAGGACTGTTCTGATAGTAATGAGTGGAAGAGAAAGAAGACCAAGAAATTGGGAGACCAGTCTGTAGACTAGTGCAGCAGCCCAGGCTAGAAGTGAAGGCCTGAATGCAGGTAGTAGCAAAATAAATTAAAAGGAAAAACAGATTTAAGATATGTCATGGATGAAAAATTGGTAGAACAGTACAACAAACTGGTTTTGCAGACAAAAAAGTAAGAAAAACGTCAGAATCCAAATTTTTCCTTAGAGAATACTGATACAAGGAGCGGAAAAAGAAGTCACAGAACAGGGAGAAGTCTGGGAAACAAAGATAATGAACTAAGGCTTGGCCAGGGCTTGGGTTACCAGTAAGATATTCAGAGAGAGATGGCCAGTAGGCAGCTGGTGAAAAGAAGAGTAAGCCAACTAAGAGATACAGATTTGAGGGTCAGAAACAAACATGTGATAATTTTATCACACAGCACAGAGTCGGATGAGAGAGATATGATGACACAATGCCAGGCTTATACTATTCACTTGATAATGGACTATGGTTTGCAATTTTCTTGGCAAAAAGGAACGCATTTAGTCTTCCACGGTGCGAAGTGTTTTTCAGGTTTGAGAGCAAACATGAAGGGCAAGCCAACACTATCTGCGGTGGGCTCCTTTCACATTTCAACCTTGTAGCAAACACAAATTGCTTTTATCAAGTTTAGTACCTTCGGTGTAAGTTAAACATTTTGTTTGTTTTACTTTGTACAATAACAGTAAGCAGCGGCAGAAGATATGCTTTAAACATGTAACAAATACTGTGGTGACAAATACAAAAAATTCAGACTAATTTCTAGTAAGTCAATCCCAAAGTAACGGTGAACTAAAGTTATTTAGACTAGAAATTTAATCCGACAAAAGGATTGATAGAACTCCTTTCACCTACCCAGGCTCTGTCTCCAAGGCTGCTCAGCCCGATGTCCAGGACCGTGTGGGAGTTAGACAAGGGCAGGGGGCCAGCTGCACTGAGCTGCCTTCCACCCCAGAATGCTTTGCCACCAATGCAATTTCCTGCTAGCTTTCTAAATGGCTTGGGCTGGGAAGAGGCAGCTTCTGAACATTCAAAATCTTATTAGCGACTAAAATGGCTATAGAAACCTAAAACCAAAAGTCTGATTGTACCACCTTCTAGTTTCATGTTCTTGCACAGTGACTGAGCCTTTTCTGAGTATTGATTTCTTCTCTTAAATAGGAATAATATCTATATCACATGTCTGTTTTAGAGGTTACATAAAATAAGTATTTAGTACAGGTGGCAGATAGGAAAATAAATCATTACAGTGCAGTATTATATATGCGATGATGGCCACAGACAGATTACCATGGAAAGAAATTAAATTCTGCCTGAGTGGGAGATGGGTTGGGCAGGGTGGTGGAGGTAGTCCAGCATTGATAGTGCAGCTAACTCTTAAAGAAAAAACAAAAATTAACCAAACGAAGGAGAACACATTCCAGGCAAAAGGAAAAACAGGGGTGGGGGTATTGTGGGGAAGGCACAGGTATGTAAGGAAACTTGACACCCTGAGAAAATATCAGTGAAAGGGACTCCCGGCAATTTCCAGATCTGACATTGGTGGTTTTGTCCATTTACAAATAACCCACAGGATCATGACATGTAGTATATCTTTCATTTTAATAAGGCATAAATCTGAATCGTGAATAATGCAAAACTAGTACCCTGACATCTAAAGAAGATAACTTCTGAGATATGGGGTGCCAGAGTGATTAATGATATTGAACAGGCCTCGAGAAAGTAGGTTTTCATATAAAGATGAATTTAACTTTGACATCTGTAATAGAGATGCTTCCTAAAGAAAATCAAGAATGTGGCCTAATAGCCCAGAAATAATATTAGGCTGTGTTCCTAGAGTTCAGAATATTAGTATACAGGTGGAATACCTGAACCCGTGGTATCAAATATATCACTCAAGGACCCTGAAGACAGCAAGACAAAATTATGACAAGAACATTTATTTTTTTTAATTATTTTTTTATGTTTATTTTTGAGAGAGAAAGAGTATGTGTGTGAGCATAAACAGCGGAGTGACAGACAGAGAAGGGGACAGAGGATCTAAAGTGGACTCTGCACTGACAGCAGACAGCCTGATCTGGGGCTCGAGCTCATGAACTGTGAGATCATGGCCTGAGCGGAAGTTGGATGCTTAACCAACTGAGCCACCCAAGTGCCCCCAGAACGTTTCTTACACATGTCCATTTTAATTCAGTCTTAATGCAATAGGTAGAAATAGTGTGCATATCGTTACGCCCAACATTAGGCTACCAAAACCATCTTCTACAATGATGGAAGCATATGGGTAAGAATTAAAAACAAGGTAAAAGTAATGTGCTTTTAAGTCAATGCTATAGTTACTGTTGGTTAGAAATAGGTAACTGTATCTAAGGAAATAAGGCAGTGCTAAGTTATAGAATTTAAATTACTGTGATAAAACTTTGAACCTGATCCTTTAGTTCTCTGTGTTCATTAATTTTCTTTTTTTTTAAAAACTGCAAAAAGGTAACCTATTTATAGAAGAGTGAATTAAAGGCATTATGGTTTTCTTTACAAACAGATGTAAGAACAGGAATTGTCCACTTTTTAAAAACTACATTTCAGGGGTGCCTGGGTGGCTCAGTCAGTAAAGTGTCCGACTTCGACTCAGGTCATGATCTTGCAGTTCGTGAGTTCAAGTCCTGTGTCACGCTCTGTGCTGACAGCTCAGAGTCTGGAGACTGCTTTAGATTCTGTGTCTTCCTCTCTCTCTCTCTGTTCCTCCCCCTCTTGTACTCTGTCTCTCTCTTTCTCAAAAATAAAGAAACATAAAAAAAAAACCTCTCTCCATTTCAACCCTCCACTATTTTTATAACTGCCTGTGTCAAAGGCAGTCCTCCCTCCCCTTCCTCCCCCCGTCCCATCACTCCCCACATTTGACTCTCTAAATAAATTTCCTTAATTTCTTCATCATCCATGGGAAGACATACCAGAATCTTAGGGAGTACAAATCCTTGAGGATGATTTTCTAGGAGTAAGTTTAACAGATTCACTGCTCTAAATAATGGCAAGGCACCATAGGTAGTTCACAATGTGTACTGTGATAAAGTGATACTCAGGAAAACCATATTTACAGGCCTACTGGAAGTACTGGTAGGGTCGAAGACCAGAAGGCAATATGTAATCCAAAAACATGTGTCTTATACTGAGGCAGACACAGTGAGTTCAGATCCCAGCTCTAGCCACTTACTGGTTCTGTGACTGAGCTAATTATAATCAATCTATACTTAAAATTTATTTGTGGGTAAAATGGGGATAATGATAATATGTATCTTAAAGGGCTGTGATGAGAATTAGTGATATTGATATATATACAGATAATATTAAAATGAATTAAGGCCTTTGGTCTGTCACTATTTATTATAACAATGATCATAATCATTATCATCTAGCAAACCACTTAAATAAATAGCAATTAAAATCTGAATCACAAAGTTGAATCATTCAACTCTAGTTCGACTGATTAAAAATCCAGGTTAAAAAAACCCACAAAACTACAATTTTAAGAAGGCATGTCATGCAAATATTACTAACAACAAAGCATTTTACAAATCAGTTCGATGAACACTTCCTGACTGTGTACTATGAAAAACATGCTGTGCCATATGTAGCAGGAGATACAAAAATATCTTTTATAATTCAGAACAAACGGCAATTTAGATCATACCTGACTAACTCGATTTACTTCCTCCTCTTCTTCTTCAGCTTCCTCTCCAAATGAAAGTAAACTAAAATTTCTGATCGAAAAAAGGAAAGAGAGGAAAAAAGAAAGAAAATTAAGAAGAAATTAAACAAAACTTATCAATACTGTATTTTCAAAGCAGTAGAATAGAATTTACAAGAAGAAAGACATTTTGACTGTTCAGCAGTTCATAATATGACCTAAGATTCAGCATAAATATAGTAAGGATCTGTATTTTCAGCATAATGTTAAAGCACTGGCCTCAGACCATAGATATTTCAAATATTAGACGAAACTAATGACCAAAAACCATCCTGAGCTCAACCATTAAGTATACTAAGTCAAGCATGACAGAAATAATTAAACTTTTTGATATTTGTAAATACTCTTTAGCAACATGGAGATTTCTGTAAAACTAATAGGTATATAGCCCCAAGAGCACTACAAATGGGAAGCAATTAATCTAGTGTCTTCCAAAATAGGTCTTAATTTTAAAAACTGATAAAAGTTATACAAAATTGTCAAATAAAAAATATAAGCAATAATATTGACAAAAAAAGTCCATGGAGAAGAAAAAACTGTGTCTTCTTTGAGCCTTCAAACTAAAGACATCTCAAAGAAGATAAATAATAAGTTATTAAAACTCTCTCTCAAATATTGGAAAAATGAAAGATTTGACAATAAGAGGAAGTTTTCTTCCAAAACCTAAATGCAATCAATGACTACCAAATCATCCCTAAGCTATTTGCTATGAATAAAAACAAAAACAAAAACACATAGCTTTTGGGCTTGGTGCCAAGAAAAATAATAGTGATGAAATATTGTGTCTGAATATGGTGACAGTGACCTTTCAGTCAGAGATAAACTAGTCAAAATAAATGAATAAAAAAATAGGAGAGCAAATATATAGCTATATAAGGATTTATTTTGCTACATCAACTGCTTATTAAAGTGGCTCATATTTGACAGTTTATAAAAGCAATGTAACTAATCGTAGGATGTCACAGAAAGAAACAAATATGTATTGAATACCTATACCACTGGGTGTTTTCAAATTCCCCTTCTCATTTTATCTTCATAACAACCAGGTGTTGGAATTATAATCTCCATTTTACAAGATGGAGAAACCGAAGCTCAGAAATATTAACACACTTTGCTTCTTATAAACTGGGGTAGGCAGGACTATACTTTGTCTGAATCTATCACTTGGGGTTACGATAAAATTACTAATATGGACGCTGCAATTCACTAAAAGATTAAGTTGAAATTTAATTCTCTGATATCTATTTTAATAAAATAGATAAAACTAATAATGTCAAAAATATTGTTCATCACAAAATACTGAAACTTATTTGCTCCAACAGAGGAGTGAAAATTTATCTAACCACGCAGTCATTATATCCTTCTTAATTTACTTTCCAAGTTCTTTATACCGAGCATATATTAATTGAAAAACTAGTAAAAAAACAAACAAAAATTCTCAACTCATTTATATAAATAATTGTTATAGTGATCATAAATATTTATCTACTTATTAATGCAGATTTCATATAGACAGATGACACAATACTTCCTCAGCTTGAGTTTAAGTTACATACAGTTTTTAAATATAAGAAATGCACCCTTAGGGAAAAAACCTCATAATTCAGATTTCTTCCTGGCCCACACTGGCCTCCCTCTCACTAGTAGACAGTTGTTACAAAAGGAAATAAAATGAATTAAATGAATTCTTCAGCTTTTCAATCTGAAGAAAAATGTTTCTATTATGATTACTTTGTGCCTTTGGGCTTCAATTTCTTTACTTCCTCCTCTGGTTTCTCTTTTTTTGGCTTTTTTATTTCTCTGGGAATGATGTCATCAAAAGGATTAAACAAAACCTATGAAAGAATAATTTAGAAACGTTATTCCATTTTTAAAAATTTCACAAAAAATTAAAACCAATATTTAATTATGTGGACATTAGTATCTGTATTTTTTGCTCACATCACTTTTATAGGTGACTTACTGATATGTATCCTACATAAAGTGCTTCCCCTTACATGGTCTCACGGGATTCTCTCAATAATCTTACATGCAATTAAGTAAGGTGTGTTTTATCCTTATTTTATAAAAGGGAAAAATATTCAGGAAAACTTAATATTTGGTAAACAAGACAAACGGAGGCGTTGTGATCCCAATTCAAATGCTCTTAAGTACCCTGCTTCCTCAATGAAGCATCACTCTTAAATCACCTAGGAGGTCACTTCATTGAGCTAAACAAGCCTAATTCCTCTAACTCTCCATGATAAGTCAAGCTTTTCATGCATTGTATTATCAGCTAAAGTCTCATCCTTGAAGTCAAGCCTTCAATTAAAAAATTCTTAATCAGAAACTGCACCTAAGTTACCGAGACAAAATCTGAGACGTGCTATTGATTTTGTATAAAGCCTCCATCCATTAGTTTAAAAATACTAATAATCAGTTTCTTTTAGATGATCATTTAAGCACTATATCTTAGAAGCCATGCTCCTACCTCACAACTTCTTATTTTATGTGGATTGCGTGGTCTTTCTTCCTCATCGACGTCTACTTCTGTTAGCCGTAGCATGTTATATACTGTATCCCCTGTAACCTATCAAATAAGAGAACTGCAAACTATTATATTCATTCTTTGAATTTTTTTTTAATGTTTATTTATTTTTGAGAGAGAGAGAGCATGAGTGGGGGAGAAGCAGAGAGAGAGGGAGACACAGAATCCAAAGCAGGCTCCAGGCTCTGAGCTGTCAGCACAGAGCCCAACGTGGGGCTTAAACCCGCATACCACGAGATCATGACCTGAGCCAAAGTTGGCTGCTTAACCGACTGAGCCAACCAGGTGCCCATATATTCATTCTTTGAAATAAAGGAGGACTTCTAAAAATATTTTTTAAATAACTAAAAGGAAATTTCGTATTATTATATAGGACCATATGCAGTAATAACGCAAATAAAGCAACTTCATCTTAATCTTAAGGGGGAAAAGAAGAAATGCAGTTCAATCTCTTGATTACATTTTTAGGAAATTTCCAATATATATATAAATAATATCAGTTATCATTAAAAATAAATATATAATGCCAATATAAAAATATAATAACCTCCTACTGAATGACAACTTTTCATTAGAAAAATAAATAAATTTAGATTTTATAACTGGACAGAACAAGCAAATAACAAGAACACGTGGAAGTGCCTTAGAGACGTTCTCTTGTTCAATCCTCATAAACATCCTAAAAGCAGGTACCGTCCTTATGCTCCTTCTCTAGACAAGAACACAGAGTCAAAGAAGTTACAGAGCCGACGGTGATGGCCTTTCTGAATTCTCATCACTAAGCTAGACTTTGTCTCCAGTGTGGAAGTTATATAATAGCAATTGTAAAAAGTGGTGTACAATGACAATCAAAATCTCATTTTATTATATATATATATATATTTTTTTAATTTATTTATTTATTTATTTATTTTTAATAATAGGAAAGAAAATCTTTGAACATCAGAAAACCTGTGTTGGAGTGGTTCAAATGTGCCAAATCTTATTTCTTAACCTATGTTGTTACATTTTAAGCAACAATATTGTACTACATGTTTTCGGCCTGAGTCCTTACATTCAACATTTCTCAGGGGTTTTAAAATAATACCAGTTTTCCAGCTGTGCTCAGTTTTTTGCTTTTCATCATCAGAAAATCCAGTTTCGCCTAGGCTGTGGGGAAACCATTCCTATTGAACCAGCAGAGGGAGCTGAAACACTAGGGATGTGTAACATGCCTAAGACTTAACACACATGGGAATATATTTATGAGAAGAGAAAGTGGAAAACAAAACCATCAGAATCCTCCTTTAAAGAAAACCATTAAAAATTCTATGGAGATGATATTCTCTGATATGATGCTAAACGTGAGCAGGATTAAATAGTACTATTCAAAGTAATGTTTCAGGTGAAAAGTTTTAATGTTAACTTCCACTTTAAACTTTAAGGGAAACTTAAAACTACTAAATCTTGTTACCTAGATAATACCTAGGTTTCCAACAATGTAAAAACAATATCCACTGAGTGATGCAGTAGCTAATACCATTGGTATGTTTTAGAAAAAAGAAAAATTTAAAGTCAAAATCAAAGACTTATTTGAAATACACATACATAAAGTTCAGATGGTCCTTCACAGCTCACTGTAAAAGGGCTATATTCCATCATTTTTAGAAATATTAAATAAATACCCCAGGGAATATTTTTATGAGGGCAGCTCCTAGATAAGTTAGCCATATGTATCATAGAAGCTGAAGATAACTGGATACAAACCTTTCCAAAAATGGTGTGCTTATTGTTAAGTTCATCTGCTCGACCCAGTGTAAAGAAAAATTGGCTGCCATTATCATGAGGACCAGCATTTGCCATGGCAACAAGCCCTCTCCGATTAAAACGTAACCGTGAATGGAATTCATCCTGAAGCATAAACAAAAAAACAAAGTTAATGAATGATCTCATTTATAAAGATCTTCATATTCAGTAAACAAGGTTCTATACAGGTTCTAGTCAAAAATGCTAAAGTTTTATTTAAGTAATTTTCAAGTATAAGCAAATCCAATGTTTATTTCCTCAATAGTGAAGTCCTATTAAACTTGGCTTCACTAGCAAGGAAGTATCTTCTAAATACACACAATCACAAATTTAGCCTATTTTATAGGAAAGCTGCTTATATTTACACAGAAGAAAGGCACTCAAAGGGGAACTGATTTCAAAATCATTCTCTTTTTCTTCTCATCCCTCAAAGCTATCTAACATTTTAGAACCTTCTATTTTTTTCTCCAGAAAAAATTACCTTTGAATCACTGCAGGGCCTTCAATTATTCCCGGTCCCCACTCCATTCTAAAGATCATGAAAAAACTGCTTTCTTCTTGGTTTTGAATTCAAGGAATCTACTATAATTAACTGTGTTATGTGCTTTACTCTGTTTTTTAAAAGTCTTTATTAAATCTTTCCTGAACTGGCACTGGTCTCATTTGCCAGTTTTCCAAAGAGCAAGAGCAAGCCTTTCTAAGGTGAATTTTTTGCAATGGGAGGGCTCCATAACCTACATTAGTCTCTCTGGTAACAGAATTTCATTCCAGACCTGACGCTAGATTCATTTATAATATAGCCGTGTTATGTAATGAATGCTTTTCAGAAAGAAAGTTATTTTTCCTTAATAAATAATTGTCAAAGATTTGAACTCAAAGAGTCATAACTCTGTATACCCTATCAAAAATGACCTAACTAAACAACTTAACAAGGTAACTGTATTACCTGAACATAATAGGCAAAAATTTCAATTTAGAAAGGAATTGTCAAACAAAGCTATTCTGTTACACTGAATTAGAGAATGAAGGAATGCTTCCTACTTGATGCAAGGCTCTGAAATCAGGAGTCATGTCAGTTTGGTAAAATACAAAATAGTTTTATAGTGACATTTGAGACTTTTTTATGATAACCATTCCTCATTTTCTAAGGCTATTATCATCTAGAAATTAAAGCAAACAGTTTAAGTATTTTTCTCAAGAATCACACAGTGACCCAGTAAAAAATTAAAAGAAACTCCAAACCCTCTATCTCATTAGTAGAAACATGATGTCTTCAAAAATTCTCCTATTTTGAGAGCTAATGATGTTTACTCATTCAAAGGACATGATATTGGTACCATCAGACTAAAAACAAAACCCAACTTTTAGTGTTTACTTGAACTCACTGTTATTTTAATACCTTAACTATGACACTAATTCTTTTTTTCTTTTTAGATCTGTGTTGGCAGTTAACAAATCACTGACCTATTCTTTTTTTAATTTTTAAAAAATATTTATTCATCTCAGAGAGAGAGAGAGAGAGAGAGTGCACATGAGCAGAGAGAGATAGAGAGTGTGCACATGAGCATGAGTGGGGGAGGGGCAGAGAAAGAGGGAGACACAGAATCCGAAGCAGGCTCCAGGCTCTGAGCGGTCAGCACAGAGCCTGAGGTGGGGCTTGGACTCACCAGCTGTGAGATCATGACCTGAGCCAAAGTCAGACACTTAACCGACTGAGCCACCGAGGTGCCCCATCACTGACCTATTTTTGATTAATACACTTTTTTCTAACATTTTTTATGTTAATTCTTTCTTCTGTCCCCTTGAGATTTCCTGTTGTGGAATCCATTTTCTACTACAGGGGTCTATTGTGGACAATTAAGAATGAATTCAAACTGTGTCTCCCCAAAATTCATATGTTGAAGCTCTAACCCCCAGGGCAACTGTATTAGAGAAAGAGCCTGTGAGGAGATAATAAGGGATAAATGATGTCATAAGTGTGAAGCCCTTATGATAGCACTGGTGTCCTTATAAAAAGAGGAAGGGACACCAGAGCTCACTCTCTCTACCATGTAAAGACATAGCGAGCAGGCGGCCATTTATAAGCCAGGAAGAGAACCTTCACCCAAAATTGAATGCCAGCAAGTCGATCTGTACTTCCTAGCCTCCAGAACTGTGAGAAACAAATTCCTGTTGTTTAAGTCACCCTGTCAGTGGTATTTTGTTGTAACGGTCCAAGCAGATTAACATAAATTCCACAAAGTGTTAAATAAAAAATATTTTAAAATAAAATGGCATATGAAATGTTCTAAAAACTGCTTACATTTACAGAGTTGCAGAGATGAGTGTTAGCTATCGGGAATTATGTTACAGAGTCTTTTTTTCTGACTCACGTTTTCCTCACTACCACCGTTAGCTCTACCTGAATTCCATCTAGCATAAAAATTAGCAATAAGACAACTTAGAAAGAATGCTTGATAGCGTAAGTGCTGCTCTTATACCTGTATAATCCCAAACATGTGATAAGCACCAGATTTTATCCAGTAATATGAAATGCAACTTTTTTCACCAGGGGCATAGTCATTTTCAATTAAGGTATCCAAATTGATTTGCAAATAAATAACAATAAAAATTTGGTCTCACCTTGAATGGGGCTCCATAGATAGACTCTCCACCAGTCCCTGTGCCAGTAGGATCTCCCCCTTGGACTATGAAACCAGGTACAACTCTATGAAAAATGGTGTTGTCATAATATGCTGAAAGAAATTTAAAATAATTTAGCAAAGTCTAAAATGAAGTATATAGCTATCAGAGTTAATATTAGAATCATAAGATTTTTTTTCCCCAGACTGCTAAATAGGCTCCTAAAGCCAAACCTTTTCTTCCCTATTTATTATAAAATGCCTACTCAAAACAGCACAATTTCTACAAAAAAACATGACTGTAGTTGTGTTGTACTTGCTCCAGGAGTCTCTCAAACTATTACAGTTTATACTTAAATACATTATTTGGAAGCTATTAATATACAAGAGAGATCATATATGATTTCCTTACAGTACTTATTATCTGGGACCTAAAATTATGAGGGACACTTCACCAAGGAAGAGAAGTTGCATATGGCATCCCAGTGAGGTAAATCATGAGCAAAGAAGTTGGTGAGAGCAAAATGGCAAAAGTCAGGGCTTGACTGAATCAGGGAGTTTGTATTAAGAAGCAGCAACAATGGCCAAAATGAATAAGAAAAGATTCTCAATATCATTAGTCATTAGGGAAATGCTAATCAAAACCACAATGAATACCACATCACACCCACTAGGATGGCTATCATCCAAAGGAAAGGAAAGTATCAGTGTTAGTGAGGAGGTGGTGAAACTGGAGCCTTGTACATTGCGAGTTGGGTTGTAAAACAAACTGTGGAACACCGTTTGGTGGCTCTCCAAAATTTAAACACAGAATTATCCATCAATCTCACTTTTATGAATATATCAACCTCCCAGACTGAAAACAGGTACTAAACAAATACTTGTACGTGAACGTTCACGGAAGTGCCATTCGCCACGGCAAAAGGGAGAAACAACCCAGATGTCCATCAGTGAGTGAATGGATAAGCAAGAAGAGGTATCTACATACGGTGGAAGATTACTCAGCCAAAGAAGGGAATGAAGTGCTGATATAAACTAGAGCACAGATAAAGATGCTATGTGAAAGAAGCACACACAAAAAGTCACATATTGTATGATTCCATTTATATGAAACATCCAGAACAGGTAAATCCATAGGGATGGAAAACAGATTGGTGGTTGCCAGAGGACGGGGAGAGGGGAAAAGTGGAAGTGATTGCTTAGTGAGTAGCTTTCTTTTGGGGTAATAAAACTGTTTTGGAACTAGACAGAGGTGCTGGTTGTGTAACATAGCAAATATACTAAATATCATTGAATTGTCTTCGAAGTGATTACTTTTATGTTATGTAAATTTCACCTCTTTTATAAAAGATCCCTTGAATGAAAGGAAAGAAATTATTTTTGTCTCACTCAAGTTATTTTTGAACTTATTAACTAATCAGGTGAGTACAAGAGGAAAAATTATATAGAATATAGGTGTAGCCCTGAGGGAAGTGCTGAACAAACAGAATTTTATTATTATCGATGGAAAATCAAACAAACAAAAACCAAGTAGCAACAGACCAGACTGAGGTGGAGTCAATTACTGAGTGTAGTCCTACCTCAGTCACACACTGAGGCTCGCACCTGAACACAGCCTAAGTCATTCAATGACAAATACAAATCCATTGCCTACTGTGGGCCAGGCACTGTACGGTACAATTACTGACAGAATTCATCAAGTACCTATTACATAGATACTCTGTGACACTTTATGAGTCAAAGCAAGACTCTGGTTTATCATAATTCAAAAAGTAGTATAATATAGTGGCTTGCAGGCACCCTCATAATTATTTACATTTGCAAGATATAACTGGATATAAAATCCATATTTCAAAAAATCTAATCTGTAATCTAACAACTGTATCCAGTATAGAAGAGAGATAGTAAGAAGTAGAAAAGAAGAACAACTAGTTTCTCCCAGTGAAGTCATTGGGCTATATTTGCAAGAGCTCTCTACTGCAAACAAGTGCTCCTTGGTTATAAACAGAAACTGTAAAAGCTAAGAGGTCTAAAACTATCTGTCCTATACCCTTAAGTAACCATTTTTCAGGTTAACACTATATGCGGAATGCAGGAGTTCTGAGTTTTGGCTTTTGCTAGCTGGGAAACCTTAAACTCAATTTCTTTTTTTCCCTTTTTTTTTAAGTTTATTTATTTTGAGAAAAACAGAGACAATGCTAGCAGGGGAGGGGCAGAGAGAGGAGAGAGAGAATCCCAAGCAGGCTCCGCACTACCAGGGCAAAGCCCAACTTGGGGCTCAAACTCACAAAACTGTGAGGTCACAACCTGAGAGAGCCAAAACCAAAACCAAGAGTCTGATGCTTAACCGACTGAGCCACCCAGATGCTCCTCTTTTTTTTTCTCTTTTTAAAAAACTGGGATGCAGCTGACATTTAACATCACATTGGTTTAAGGTATATAACAAAATGATTCAGTATTTGCACATATTGTGAAATGACCACCACAATAAGTGTAGTTAACATCCATCACCTCACATAGTAACAAATTTCTTTTTCTTGTGATGACAAATTTTAAGATCTACTCTCTCAGCAACTTCCAAATATGCGATACAGCATTTAACTATCATCCAGATGCTGTATATATAATTTTCTCATTATAAAATTAATATTATAAATTAATTCACCATGTTGTTCTGAAGACTAAATAAGATAATGTGAAGGCAATCTATAAATTTTCAAGTTCAACACAAATGTGAGGTCAAACTTTCATATTTTCACTTAAATTATACATATTTAAATATGCAACATGCCCCAGTCTATATAAGAAAATGATAATAATCCTTCAGGTCCATAATATGCAACAATCAACATTTTTTATCAGATCTGCTTTTTCAAAAGATCACTCAAACTCCCAGTATAGAGAATGGACTGGAAGGAAGCGACAAGGCTGAAGTGAGAGGGAACAACTATTGTCCCAAGAGTAAACCATGACCGTGACTTCTACTGAGAGGCACATACTTAAGAATTCTCTAGAATAAGACTCAGAAATCTATTAGATGTGAGGGAAGGGGGATATGAAAGAGATCTTTATTATTTGTGCTCTCCAATTTTAAAATTACCCATTTTACTCTTTTTCCTATTAAATCTTTTAGTGATACTGGCTTTTTACTTTAAGCTTTTCCTTTTTATATTCCTGATTATATTCTTGTTGGATGAATGAAATTGTAATACTAAGTAGGAATTTTCTATAATTATTTTACACCATAACTTTATAATCTACCATGGCTAAAATTTCAAATTTCCAAAATCCCCATACCCATTTCTATTTCCATGTAACTTATTCGTATCACTGCTGACTAGGCAGTTATAGTTGTCTTTATAGTTTACTATGTACTATAATAGATTCTGCGGCATGCAGTAATGTTTATTTGACTTTCTTCTCAACTGTTTATGTATCATTCCCACAAGTATTGTGAAGAAAGTGATTTTCTCATTTCATTATGTGTGGTCATATCTTCCTGAATTTTCTCCACTATTAAAAAAGATATTTTCATGTATCTTAAATATGAAATAAAGTTCCTACTTGGTCTCTGTGGTTCTGGTATTTGCCTTTATAGTTTGTATTTCCAGCTGTACAATGTATAGGTATCAGGGTACATGTTATCTAATTTTATTTCTGCCAAGTACCATATAGAAATATACATTTGCATTTTTAAGTGATTTATGTGTATTTCTTCTAGAATCTCGTGTTTATGTTTAATTTTATAAATATTATCATTAATAACTTTTTATTTATAACTCCTTTTGTTGCCCGTCTACCCTATTTATTTTGGCCTCTTTGGGTTTTTTTTAAACAAATATTTTACTTTTATAAAGATATTTCTTTTAACCTGTTAATTTATACTTATGTTGGTCACTTCTAAAGAATTTAATATTGAACTATTATTAAAGGAGGTAGTGGATAGAGAAAAACTGATAAAGAATAGATCTTCTTTTAACTTTTTTTATTATTATTATTTTAGAGAGAGAGAGAGAGAAACCACAAGCAGAGGAGAGAGGCCAAGGGAAAGAAGAATCTTAAGCAGGCTCTATGCTGAGCATGGAACCCAGTGTGGGGCTCAATCCATGACTCTGGGATCATGACCCAAGCTGAAATCAAGAGTTGGACGCTCAACCAACTGTGCCACTCAGCTGCCCCAAGAATAAATCTTAAAAAGTAAAGCTGAGGTAAAATATAAGAAATTAAGAGTCACATAAAGCATAAAAAATTTGATTTTCTTAACTACTTCTCTTTCTTCTTCCCACTTTGTTTTTCCAACCTAAAATTTTACTCCTTCCTCATACTTCAGAGAAACCAACAAAACTATCAAAAGCAACAAGCCTCCCTTTCCTTCTATCTTTTCTAACCCATTTTTTAAAAATTTCACTCACTTTTAAATATTTACCCAACTTTTCCACAAAACCTGAAATCCAAGATTAAGGCTGTGTAATTCTAGATCTTTCATTTCCATAAAACCTAAAAATGTCCCCCAGACACCAGAATAACAAATGCTGTATGTGGAGTCTAAAAAAGTTAAACTCATAGAACCTGAGAGTAAAATCGTGGTTGCCAGATGCTGGGAGGTAGGAGAAATGGGGATATGTTGGTCAAACATATAAATTTTCAAATATAAAATGAATAACTTCTGGGGATTCAATGTACAACATGGTGCTTATAGTTAATAATACTGTATTGTATATTTCTATTTGCTAAGAAAAAAGATCTCGAGTGTTCTCACCACACATACACACTCACACACAGACACACACACTCACAAGGTAACTATGTGAGGTGATGGATACATTACTTAATTTGATTGTCATAATCATTCCACAGTATACATGTATATTAAATCATATTTGCACACCTTTAAAAAAATCATGTTCCACCACCTAAATATTTACAATTTTTATTTGCCTACAATACCTCAATAAAGCTGGGGGGAAAAAAAGACTAAGAACTTCCCTGTGAACAGCATTTTAGTTGGGAACCCTATCTGACATGGTGCTCCACCTTCCTGGTTTTTACTTATTTCCTTTTTAATTCTGGAAATCATCCCTTTTTGAAAAAAATGCTGATATGAATGTTACAAGATACAGTCATATCATGACTTGTTTAAATAACAAAGTTAGTAAATTAAACAAGGTTCTCCAAATTATATTTTTAAAATCCCAACTTTATTGGGAGTATCTTCATTTCAGTCAGTCTTCTCAGGCTTCTTGTTCGCCTTTGCAGTAATAATTCTCTCTCTCACCTGTTCAATTAAGAGAATTGTGCTAGTTATTTTTCTTGTGATTTTTCTATTCTTTTCTCTTTCTCCTTGTATTCTTATAAAGAGGGGAATAATTTTTGTTGTTCCAATTAGGTTTCATCATGACCTAACTTAAGAACTTTACTTCTTTGTCATTGTCATATTATATCCAGATGTTTTCTGTTTCTTCCATTCACCTGGTCATGGATTGTTAATTACCATTCATTCTTCCTAATGTTTTTGTACTTTACTCTTCCCCTGTAAAATTTGAGCTTTTGAGTCTTCAAAACTTCTTTCCAGAAACAAGTCTGACGCTTCTGTGTCTACTGTGTTTCTCGGCTCTATTTGAGGCTTCTCTGACTGTACTACCTGTCTGACTCAATTTCCTTCCTGCCTGCCATAGCAATTATTAATAATGGTCTTCACAGATGTTTTTCTCCTTTTTTGTGGGGGGGGAGATGGTCTGGGTATTTTGATACCTTAAATATTCCCGTGATAATTATCTATTTGTGTAATTATTATCAATTTGGAGAGCGTTAGCTGTACCCTCCTATTGGTTATATTGGATTATCTTTCACACCCTGTCTTTGACTAAAAATGCTGTTTTCTGATACCTGATTAACCTTGTTTGTCTCTACAAATCAGGTATAACTGAGAAAGACAATGATTTACCACTACTGGAGATATTTGAACCATATGCAATGTATTGTCAAAGCCAACTAGTTGCAAAATTGTTTAGAATGTTTAGTTCTATAAGGGAATATTCTGACAGAGAAAACATTCAAGTGGATGTATAATTCTGCAAAGTTTACTGAAAGAAAAATAGTCACATTGTGACTCAGTCTAAAAATAGACTAGAGACATCGATAATGACATCACTGAATCCTGGATGGAAGGCTTCGTGGAGAAAGCAGAATTTTGGACAGAGATTAAAAAGTGGATAGACTTGCGAACAGCAAGGAAGGAAAGAAAAAGTATTCCAAAAAGGAGACTGAGGATATGAAGGAGGCTTGAGGATATGTGTGAAAGTGGAAACAGGAAGGAACTGCTCAGGAAATAAAAATAATAGTCAACTGAAACCATATAGTTATTTAGTGCAATGAAAAACAAAGTTGAAAAGCTAGGAAGCTAAGCTGTCTGAGGATTCAACTACCAGATGAATAAATAAAAGGGTAAAGAAATTAAGGATGATAGAGAGAAAGACCAGGTAAAAGACAATCACAATCATGCAGGTGAAAGTCAAGGCAGTCTGGTTTAGTTACAACTGACAGAGGAAGATTGGAGTAGAAAGTCCACTAGGCATTTTGATATGTAAATTAGATCAAAGAAGAGAGGAAATGGCTGGAATTCTAAATCTGACAGTCATCTGAAATGAAGTAACAACTGACTAGGGGCAATCTTAGGGAGTACCCTTATTTAGAGGATGAAAAGAAGAAATGCAGAATAGGCAAGAAGATCAAAAAGGATGGAAGTTTTATTTGGAGAGATAAATTTCTCTGCTAAAGATATAAAGATTTATTTGAAAGACAACCTTTATCTCCTCTATCCATTTCCTGACACGACAGCTCAGCACCATATCACTCATACCAACTTCTATCGCTCATTACCACTATTTAACAGCAGACTTCAATGTTGTGCAAAGATATACTTTTACCTTCCAAACAAAGCTGAATGAAATTTCTGCAAGCTTTGGGAGCTTCTTTTGACCACAGCTCTATGTCAATATCTCCAGCTGTAGTTTTCAATAAAACCTATGGAAAGAATATAACATCATGATATTATCATTTTAGCTTGATAAACAGTTGAATCGCTGCTCAACATGAAGCATCCACTAATGAACTTTCAATTTTAAAATTAAAAATTTGCCGGGCTTTTCTTGTTACACTAAAAAACAACAACAGTTAACAGTCTGTTCAAAAAGTGGTACTGGAAAAAGTGGACAGCTACATGCAAAAGAATGAAACTGAACCACTTTTCTTATACCATACATAAAAATAAATTCAAAATGGATTAAAGACCTAAATGTGAGACTTGAAGCCATAAAACTCCTAGAGGAAAAGGCAGACAGTAATTTCTTTGACATTGGCGTTAGCAACATTTTTCTAGGTATGTCTCCTCAGGCAAGAGCAACAAAAGCAAAAATAAACTCTTGGGATTATACCAACATAAAAAGCTTCTGCATGGCAAAGGTAACAATCAACAAAATGAAAAGACAACCTAATAAATGGGAGAAGATATTTGCAGCAAATGATATATCTGATAAGGTATATATATATATATATATAAATATATAAGGTATATATTTAAAAAATATAAAGAACTTATACAACTCGATACCAAAAAAAAACCTGATTAAAAATGGGTAGAGGACCTGAATAAACATTTTTCCAAAGAAGACATACAGATGGCCAACATACACATGAAATGATGCTCAACATCAATTACCAATGCAAATAATCAAGGAAATGCAAATCAAAACCACAATGAGATAATCACTTTAGATCTGTCAGAATAGCTAGCATCAGAAAGATAAGAAATAACAAATGTTGGCAAGGATGTGGAGAAAAAGGAAGCCTCATGCACTGTTGATGAGAATGCAAACTGGTGCAGCCACTGTGGAAAGCAGTACAAAGGTTACTTAAAAAATTAAAAATAGAATTACCATATGATTAATTCCATTACTGGGTATTTGTCTTAAGAAAATAAAGATACTAATTTGAAAAGATATATGCACCCCTGTATTTATAGCAGTAGTATTTACAATAGCCAAGATATGAATGCAACCCAAGTGTCCATCCCTGGATGAATAGATAAAGAAGTGGAAAACAGAGTGTGTATTCAGTATACAGTACATACACACATACACATACACAACAGAATATTACTCAACCATAAAAAGAATGAAATCTTGCCATTTGCAGCAACAAGGAGGGACACAGATGTTACAATAATGGTAAGTGAAACAAGTCAGACACAATAAGACAAATACCCTATGTTTTCACAAATACGTGGAATTTAACAAACAAAACAAACAAAGAAAAAAGACAAACTGCAGACTCTTAAAAAGTAAGAACTAACTGGTGGTTGTCAGAGGGGAGATGAGGTTGAGACAGATAAAGGAGAATCGAATACATTTACTTTGAGGACAGTGAAAATTGTAGAGAATTTTTTAATGATTAAACCATTCACCTGAAAACTAATATAAGTATGTTAATTATACTTCAATAAAAATATTCAATACAAGTCATTATACATTTATATCTTTCTATTTTTTAAATGTTTATTTGTGAGAGAGACAGACAGAATGTGAGTGGGGGAGGGGCAGAGAGAGGGGAACACAGAACCTGAATAAAGCAGGCTCCAGGCTCCCAGCTGTCAGCACAGAGCCCACGGGGCTTGAACTCACGAACTGCGAGACCATGACCTGAGCTGAAGTCAGACGCTTAACTGACTGAGCCACCCAGGCACTCTTACATTTATAGCTTCCAAATAGCAATTTCAGAAATAATTTAGGATTTAAGAAAAAGTAGCATATACCTTTCTTAATCAGAAAACTTATTCATGCAATTCCTAATTTACAACAAAACATTCTTAATCTAATTCTGGGTTGTATATTACTAAAATGGTATGTCTTAAAATCACCATCTATAGTAAATGGAATCTTTTCATAGCCTCCTTTCTACCAACTCAATGAAGGTAAGGCCTTCTAACTTGGCTCGGCATGAAACTATGCTGAAAAGAAATACTCTATCATGACAAAACAACCCAACTGGATTCTCATTTTCTTGGGAGGTATATCTTTGGGATGCAAACTGAGGGATTGAGTAACTCCCTAGATAGTATCTATAACAGTGGGTAACATCATCTGATTTTCCATGAAAACTAGTGTCCGTCCGAATCTTAAAAGTACAGTATATCTAAAAAGACAATGTCTTGTCCTACCTATTATCTCCTTGTATACTTGAAATAAAGTGCTAATGTTAAAGGGAACGCTGACATATCTTCTCTTCCTTGCAACTCTAACACAGTGATCTCCAACTTTTTCAATGTGTGCATCGCTAGTAGCGAAGAGGAAAAGAGAAGTGGGAAGGGACGTAAGGAACTGGAACAGAGTCCCCAAATATGTACATTTAAGTACATGTAGCACTATGTTACTCTAGTACTGAAAGAGTCACAGAAGCTAAACATTTCAAAGCATTACACAAAAACAGCATTTTAAAATAATTCTTTATTATTCTTTACCAGTGGTATAATGAAACTTAAAAAAACAAAACAAAACAGGTTTACTGACATAACTCACATACCAAACAATTCACCCTTTTAAAGCAGTTGTTAGTATAATCCAGACTTATGCAACTATACCACCACAATCTAATTCCAGAACATTTCATTACCCCCAAAAGAAACCCTTCAGCAGTCACTCCCTGTTTTCTCCTACTCATAGGCCCTGGCAAACACTAATCTACTTCCTGTATCTATGAATCTGCCTATTGAATACTTCAAATAAATGGAATCATACAATGTGTGGCTTTTTGTATCTGGCTTCTTTCACTTAACATAATGTTGCTTTCAAACTGTAGAGGTCCATCTTCCTGTTCTACACACTGGGTTTTAAATGTCTTTAAAATCACAATGGCTTTATAGTCTTACTGATAAATATGTCAGGCACAATATACACTTAAGACAAAGTTCACCATTAACAATGATAAATAGAAATCCATATTTCAAACAATTTTCATAATTTCTAATTTTTTATATACTTCCCATGTTGAGGCATCAGGTCTACCATTTTCTTATGGTTTGCTTAAGTTTATTTTATTAATATAACTTTCAATATGAAATTTGTGAGGGCTGGTTTAGTTAATGCAGAAAACCATGAAATGTAAATCCATTTAGCAAGGCATTAAGAAAAATTACATCATGGCATATAAAAAGTGACTGAGTAAGTGATTTTATATGTTCCTTTTTATATATAAAATATTACATTTACACAAACAAAGGAGAAGATAAACGTAAGCAGAAGAACGTAGCTTTTCTCTTTGCGTCTCGTGGATGGTTTTGCACAGTCCCTTAAGTGGGCACTCTCTGGTTTAGAAACCACTACTCTAAATAATAAACTAATGCACATGATCCCTCCCTTTCCAGATTCTGGAGTCAGCTGCTCAAATTCCAGTATTGACTGACCCTTGCACTTACAAAGGGTAAGGCAGTTTTTTACTTTGGACATGATATCTAACATATTTGTGACTCAATTCCTTATCTAAAAACATGGACAATAATATCCTCATAGGTTTGTTGTGAAGACAGAATGATTTACTACACATAGACTGCTTAGAACATTACCTGACAAATAGTAAATGTTCATAAATGGTAGCTACTATTGTTGTAATTATTATTCTTTTGACTACGGTCAACTTACATCTAATAACAAGAATGCATATGTGATTGGACTACCTTGCTTACCAGAATTTCTTAATCTTTCGACTGATAAGCTACTGAATTTAAAAAGAAGGCCCATGGCTCCTTCCTCCATATATTTCTTTTGGCCATCACTACTTTGTCAGGTATTGAAGGCTCTTTTTCTTTTTTTTTTAATTTTTAGTGTTTGTTTATTTTTGAGAGAGAGAGTGTGTTTATTTATTTTTGAGAGGGAGAGAGAGAACAAGTGGGGGAGGGGCAGAAAGAGGGGGAGACACAGAATCTGAAGCAGGCTCCAGGCTCCGAGCTGTCACTACAGATCCCAATGCAGGGCTTGAACCCACGAACTGTGAGACCATGACCTGAGCTGAAGTCGGACCTTTAACTGATTGAGCCACCCTGGTGCCCCTCCTTTTCTTAAAGATCCAAAATAAGGCAAACTTTGATAATAAAGTGTTTCTTTTTTAAAATTTTTTTTAATGTTTATTTTTTATTTTTGAGAGAGAGAGAGAGCACGAGTGGGAGATGGGCAAGAAGAAAGGGAGACATGGAATCAGAAGCAGGCTTTAGGCTCTGAGCTGTCACAGCACAGAGCCCAACGCAGGGCTCGAACTCACAAGATGTGAGATCATGGAGCCACAATAAATGCTTATTCGTAAGAAACATTTTATTGGGGCACCTGGGTGGCTCAGTCAGTTAAGCATCTGACTTCATTTTGGCTCAGGTCATAATCCCAGTGCCATAGGATCAAGCTCCATGTCGGGCTCTGTGCTGGCCATGGGGCCTGCTTAGGATTCTCTCTCTCCCTCTCTCTGCCTCTCTCCTACTCACTAATGTGTGCTCTACTCTCTCTCTCAAAAAAAAAAGGAATATATATTAATATGCAATTTAAATTAAGTGATCCTAATACATAGAGATTTCATCTATGTATAAATTTCCATGTATGTCCTGTAGAAGGACATTTCTATAAAGTGGCACATTTCTGTGCATCATCTTAGGGCCAGAGTTACAGCAAAACACAGCACAACTTACAGACTACCACTGATATGATAAGTCAATTACTTCCCAAGTTGATACTATGCTCTTTGAAGGGAGGAACTTTTTATTCTGATAATCTCTTTATCCTTTTAGTACCTAATATAACATCAGACAGCATAGACACTAAGCAAACATTCACTGAGCAAACGTATTATTATATCTGTTTAAATTCTTTCCCGGCCCTAATTCTTGCCATGTGCTCTCCGTGGTACAGAACTTTGAAGCTTCAATGTCCTCAACTGGACTTATGTTGAAAAAAAATCCCCAACTGTGTTTGAAGGAAACTTTGGCTATGCCTGATGTTCTCTGTAAGCCCAATTCTGTTTCAGAAGGACAGTATTTTTTTTTTTTTTTGGTTATTTATTTTGAGAGTGAGAGAGTGAGAGAAAATCCCAAGTAAGCTCCAAGCTTTGTGTGAAGACTGACATGGGGCTCAATCTCACTACTGTGAGTGAGATCATGACCTGAGCCAAAACCAAGAGTCAAACAATCAACTGAGCCATCCAGGTGCTCCCAGGAGGACAGTACTCATCACAGTTTGCATGTACTTATTTACATGATTATTTGGTGAATGAATATTTCACTCAACTGACTCCACGATAATAGCAACAATGCTGGTTTTTCTTCCCTTGGTATCCCTAAAACCTAGCATAAAGGTTTTATCCCTAAAACCTAGCATAAAGGTTTTAGGGATATACAAAACAGATATGGAGCTAGTTGCTCAATAAATATTTGTTGAATAAAAGATCTCCTGTTTAAGCATGTATCTTTATTAAAGTTTTTCCTCTTTATGACCATATCAAATCTTCCTCCAGAGTAAAGCAACTAAATCTTCCCTTGACCAGCAGCATATAACCTCAAACCCACTGATGCTTAATAGTTTAACTTAAGAGAAATACAGTATTAATTCATCCATTCAGTCATTCAGTCACTATATATCTGATCTCCTCCTACCATGTGTCAAACACCATTCTAGATGCCCATCCCTGGCATCACAGTGCTTGCATTCTATGGGGAGAAGGGGAGGGCACAATAAACAATAAATAGTAAGTACGCAGAAAAAACTAAAAAGGTAAAGGGTAGGGAATGTTGGAATGCAGGACATAAATGGGGTTTGCCATTTATAGAGTGAACCAAAAAGTCTCTCTGCTAGCTAAGGTGACATGTGAGCAGACCAGAGTATACTGGAGAAAGGAAGAATAAGTGTGAAGGCTCTGACTAGCAGGAGGGGCAGTATTTTTATTCTCTACCAGTGTTTATTAACTGAGGGTGATATCGTCCTCAAAAACCATCTGGAAATATGAAGAGGTAGGTATTCTGAGTTTTCACAGCTATGTGAGATGGAGGTTAGGAGTAAGGAGAAGTTCAAATGACAAAGAATTAAAAGAATGGCTCATCTCAAAACACCCACTAAAATTGGGGGGGGGGATATCAATTACAGCATTATTGTTTTTGTTTTCAAATTGCCTTATTATATTACAAAATGTTGACCGGCAAAAGATTGCATAAATTATGAAACAATCATGCAGCAGAATCGTATCTGATGTAAATTTAGTTTACCCTAGTTCAACTATGTACTTTCAGTTTTTTAAACTTTTTAAAAAATGTTTGTTTATTTTTGAGACAGAGAGAAAGCACAAACAGGGAAGGGGCAGAGAGAGGGAGGGAGACACAGAATCTGAAGCAAGCATCAGGCTCTTAGCTGTCAGGAGGGAGCCCAACACGTAGTTCATGACCTGAGCCAAGATGGACGCTTTAACCCACTGAGCCACCCAGGCACTCCTCAACTGAGTACTTTCAGTACCACTATTTTCTCCACTATGTTGGTCCATCGCATTTCATGTGTGATAACAGACTAGCTCTCGGTTTAAGAATTCCGATGGTACTTATTCTATTACTGACTCCTCTACCTCATACTGCATATAAAAATCTTCCATGGGAATCGACATACCTTGACCATTAAATCAATCAGGAAATCATTCTTCCATTCTAATGTGGGAACGTTTCCCATTCTCTACTTTCATGTGTTAACACCAGCTCAAAGATACCTCCCCTATGAAGCTTTTCTCCTCTTTCTCAGTGGCTCACTTTTCAGTACTACCATAGCACGAGACTCCTCTCTCCATAAGCATGCCTGCTGGACTTCTCATAAGGTTTTTCTTTACCTGCCTGCCTCTCAAACAAAACCAAGAACTCTTCTTGGGCAATAATTAGATCATGTCCATCCATCTTTGTGTCCCCAGCACCTAGTACAGTGCCTGGTGACTACCAGGCATTCAATAAATGATTGTAGAATGAATGGAGAAAGGGTGATTTACAAGTTAAGAAAAAAAAAAAAGAGTCACAATTTTACATATACTTAGGTTTCTACCTAAGACCCTAGAAAACGCTTGCAAGTTTTAGGCTGAAGAAAGAAATGGGGCCAGACATTGGAGAAATCTTCATTTGAGGACTTTCTCAAAGTCTTTGCTGAGAGGTGTCAATAGGTGGGTTTTCGATGCAATCCTCTCCATAGGCAGGAGTAAGGGACAAGATATTTTGTGATTTTTTCAACCCTAACGCCCCAGAATTCCCTTAATGGGTGAGGTATCACTTTGGGGAGCCCAGGTACCCTAGATGAGGCTCTCACCTTCCCGTTCGTGGGAGGCTCCTGGATGTAGATGTTGCTCATCCTGCTCAGGGCTCAGGGCTCCGCTCCTAATTGGGAATGAGAACAGAGGACCGATCACTAAAGCAGGCCACCTATCAGTACACGCTTCCTTCAATCGGGTGGTCGCGGAAAGCTCCAGGTTGCCTATGTCTCCAAGTGAGCGGCAACAAGCACTACCTTTCCCCAAAACTAGTTCCTCACGGACGCCGCCATGTTGCTCTTGGGCCTGAGCACCGCTAATCCTGAGGGGGTGTTCCTATGGTCTCCAGGAAACGAAAAAAGATTACTAAGCACCTATAGGTTACCTTAGTTTGTGTTACAATTAAAAAAAAAAATATATATATATATATATAAATGTTGGTGTGGTTTACTTCAGAACATGTGTCTGAAGGTTTCATTCAACCCCACCCCCGGGGCTGGCAGCAATGGTTCGGACCACGTGTGTTCTGTAATATGACTCCTCCGGAAACTCATCAACGTTCCTTGGTTCCGCTATCGCCAGAGGCCTTCCCTGACTGGTCTGGAAGTCCGGCGGCGCGGGTAGGAGGAAGAGGCCGCTCTAGCCGTTTGTGGTCCTCGCGGCAAACAGGAGGCGAGAGTACTCTCGAAAGCCTACGGCTCCTGCGACCCCTCTTACCAGCACCATGGCAGTCCCAGGTGAAGACCGACGGCAGGGCCCCTTGGTCTAGGCGAGGAAGGAAGCGGGTAGGGTAGATTGGGGTGGGCTGGGGTAGGGAGTGGCGCCCATGGGGATTTAGGCGGAGGGGTTAAAATGAGCAGGTAGTTCTACATGAAAAAGTTTACATTCCAGAAATAATCTCTGAAGGAAAGAAAGAAGGCAGAAACTACCTCCCCCGCCCCAGCTAAGCTCCAGCTGCGCTGAAAGGGTTACAGGGAAAGTGTGTGGTGGGGGCAGGTGGGGGAGGAGGGGCAGTAACTGCAGGCCAAGGGTGTAGCCGAGAAAAATTGACCTAAGTTTGGAATGACTCGAAAATAGAATTAAGGCGCAAACACTTGACGGACCCCAGGAGCCAGAGGCACTGTTTGTAGTGGAAGTCCCGGGGACGAAATTGGCGTCCTGGGTTCTTCTCTCCCTTCCTATTGGATGGAGTTCCTGTGCGGCCAGTCGCTCTCCCGCTCTGGGCCTCATTTTGTGCATTTGGAAAAGGAGATTTTCTCCTTGATGTCTGTGGTTTTTTCCAGCGCGCAGATTCTGTGTCCACGGAGTACCGACCTAAAAACAGTGCACCCTACGAATTAAGTGCTTCAAAGATTTCCCGTCCACAACTACCCGCTTACTTGGAAGTCTTAGTCGGGGAGGGCTTCTCCTTACATAGCTCTGCGATGGTGCATTCGGAAGAACACTGGTTGTAGGAGATATTTTGAGAATTATACCTCCACCCCAACCTCTCGAACACACACAATTTGGAGGTGTACAGTGCACTGCAGCGTATGAAAGGCTCTGAGAAGTACTGTGGTTCAGAAGTCCTAACTTTGTTGTAGCCTGCCCTTCCCAGTATTATCTGACCACGCATGTTTGGGGAGGAGGGGGGATCATGAGAAAGGAAAGATACTCACATTCATCCACAGAACCATGTCTATTAAGGGCGTGCTAGGCATTGGGAATACAGTGGTGAACAAGACAGTTGCTCTTCACCCAGAACTTAGAACTTAGCAATGAGGAGGAAATAACAGAAAGTCAGACAAATGTATGATAGGGAAAATACAGAGCCTTGAGGAACACGGTGTAAGGGCACCTAAGGGGAGACAGAAGAGCCTTACAGAGGATGTGGCAGTTAGCTTTAGGATGAGTCTTAAAGGATTCCAAGAGGGTTGGATTGGGTGGAGAGGAATTTGCAGTCAGAGGGATGTGTAAATGAAGAGGAAATAAAAGATGCTCCCAAAAGATGGAATTCCTAATACAAACGGGAGAGAAGTGAGAAATTAACTAGAGAATTAATAACAGAAGCTAATATTTACTAATGTACCACATGTGTCAATAGCATTTACTGTGTATCCGATGTGTCACGCACTGTGTGAAGCCATTGTATTTTATCTCATTTAACATTCACGTCCACAGTGTGAGATAAATATTAATATTTCCATTTTATAGATGAGGATACGGAGGGACAAAGAAATCAAGTGACTTGCTTGTTCAGGGAAATCTTGTAAGTGACAGGGCATCCTGGCTCTTCTAATCCCCATGCACTTATTCATCTTGCCATGTAGCTTAATTTACAGGGTGGTTTCCAGCTCTTGAAGGATCTTGGAAGCCATGACAGATAGTTTGGATACTTTCCCAAGGATCATGGGAAGCCATTTAAGCATTTTTAGAGAGATTGGTATTTTGGAAAGATCATTCTGGCTGCACGGTGGATTGGAACGATGCTAGTTTGGAGTTAGAGTCACCAATTAGGAGTAATTTCTGGTAAGTTATGATGATGCCTCACGTGTGGTCTCAGAAAGGGAGAGAAGCCCATAGATTGGAGACACATTTTTGCCGGTAGAATCACTAGGAATCAGTGATCGATTCAGTGTAGGTAGATAAGACAGGAAGTAGGTACACTTGGGTTTTACTGTTAGGCAGTTGAGTGGGGCTCTTTCCTAATGTAGGCAACACCTGAGAAGGAGCAGGTTTTAGAGGATTTCACTTTGGGGTTTGTGTTGAGGTGCAGTCAGACATACAAATGGAAATATCTAATAGGCAGTAAGAGATAAAATTTGTAGCTTAGGAAAGGAGCCAGAGTGTCATCCCCACATGAAGTCGGAGTTAAGACCATTGTCAGTGGTGGTGTTAACAGTGTAGACTGAAGGGAAGCTCTGTGGCTGAAGCCTGGAGAATATCAACGTGTAAGGAGCGAGCAGAGAAAGGCCAGTCTGCCCTGTAGCTTGGCTAGGCATCCTGATGACCTTCACATCGCATCGTTGCCTCTAGCGTTGACCTGCTGTCACTGTTGGTTTTATTACTTGAGCAAGCGTTTTGAGCACCCACATGGTATGGACACTTAAGGGGACACAGCTTGTGTCCTCATAAAACAAGTCTAGTTATGAAAATGGGCTA
Source organism: Paguma larvata (assembly GCA_030068075.1). Classification (NCBI taxonomy): domain Eukaryota; kingdom Metazoa; phylum Chordata; class Mammalia; order Carnivora; family Viverridae; genus Paguma; species Paguma larvata. The sequence goes on from CM057826.1 coordinate 102,362,170, forward strand.
CTTAAGAAAGGAAAAAAAGTGATTTTTTAAAACTGTTGAAATTGCCCTAAACGTAACCCAGTGTTATAGACAGTTTAACTTTCTTCCAATTCATGATAATGCTCCAAGGTGTAATGATCTTAAATCGTGTCATTAAACTCGATAGCAAGGCATAGATAAACTGTTTAAACCTAGCAGAAATTGAGATAATAGGCGTGACAGCACTGTTAGAGCACAATGCAAGTACCATCAGAAAATATAGGTACAGAAGATGTTAGGATAATTTCTTGGATGATCGATCCAGACAGTGTATTAAAGAAAAATACAGCTCAAGGACAGGTATTATGTTATGGTGTTTATTTTTAGGTACAGTGCTCATATGGATTCAGCATGGCATTTCTTGGGTGGTCTTGCTAGTGATAATTACCAGCTATGACTGTAAAGTGATGAGGCTGCTTTCTACAAATGAAAATCAGCCTCTTTTCTTTTATGGTCGCCTACTTCAGCTGTTTTTCCACAACAGTAAGCATAAGCACACACCGTTATGTAGGCAACACAACGAAATGTGCACTTTCTTAGGGAAATTGTAGACTCTTAGTTGTCATTTTAAAAATAACATTTAAATACAGGTTCCAGTGAAGTTTACTTTCTTTTAAAAATTGCTTTTCCCATTCACAGTTGGTGAAATTAGTTGTGACGTTTGTGTCAGTGATGCACCGTTCCCCATGAAGAGCTGACCTGGCCCAAGGGGCAATGTATGTTACTGACGTGGTTGGCACAAAAACTCTTTTTCTCTCATTCAGTGAAATCTATAGCCAAGAAAGGGAATTTTCAGTAGCCAAATTAGCAATACATCTGGCATATCAAAGTAAGTCAGATTTTTAAAACACATTTCTATAACATCTTACTAAGATAAGAATTTTGAATTACAGTACATCCAGTTTCTTTTCACTTCTAAAACTATACTGCAATACAGCGCATAATTTCTTTTCTGTCTGTGCTGCACATTGCTGCCGAGGTAATTTTCCTAAATCACGTATCTGACCTGTCATTACTAGGGGGCAAGAATTTAGTTCTTGACCCCAACGGTGAATTTTGTGTTTCTCTTCACGCAGCTTAACCTTCGCAAGGCTCATTGTCCGTGGTTCTGTAATGAAGGGGTTGATGAGCAACCTTTCTTTCACTTCTAAACTGCTGGAGTGAAGAGCATAGTCCGAAGCATGGCCACGTCGCTCTTGCTACTCTTTCCTCCCGCCCTTCCTCTCAAGCTTTCTATAGTCTTCTGACTTGGGCAACTATTCCCAGAACAGCTGGTGTACCATTCTACCTACATGCTTTTGTTACCACTGTCCCTCCTTTACTGTCCATAGGTACCTGTGGGAAGCGTTCCTGATCTCTCAGCTGAAAATATTGCCTGCCACTGCTTCCTGCTTACCAGTAGAGCTCTGTGTTTTTTTACACGGCACGTTCTAGCATGTATTATAGCTATGGGTGCATGGTCCTAGATGACCTAGTATGTCGTAGTTTCTCTTAGTGTAGGGACTTTATTCATCTTTATGGCTTCTCTAACATTGATTTCAGAGATAAGCTCATAATATAATAATAATTAAATAATTTAGAGGGTTGATCACTAGAATTGTTGCTGAGCAGAATCTAGTACTAAAGTTAACAGACTAAACAGTGATTGTGATTGTGTTTCATTAGTTAATTCAAATTTCCATGTTTCTTCTTAAACTGGTAATACATACACCTTTTTTTCTTCACGGGTTATTTATATTTTGAGGCAAGTAGATGAATGCACTTTATATATTGACTTAAATGTTAGCTCTTTCATGTCAGTAGCTTATTTTTATTTAGAGAGAGAGGGGGGGGCAGGGCAGAGGGAGAGAGGGAAAGAATCTTATGTAGGCTCTTTGCTTAGCACGGATCCTGACACAGGGCTTGATCCCATGACCCTGGGATCATGACCTGAGCGGAAATCAAGAGTCAGACGCTCAGCCAGCTGAGCCACCCAGGCACTCCCCTGTCAGTAGTTTAAAATAAGCAATTGATGGGGTGCCTGGGTGGCTCAGTCGGTTAAAAGTCCGATTTCAGCTCAGGTCGTGATCTTATGGTTCGTGAGTTCAGGCCCCGCGTGGGGTTCTGTGCTGACAGCTCCTAGCCTGGAGACTGCTTTGGATTCTGTGTCTCCTTCTCTTTCTCTGTAACTCCCCCGCCCTCCATACTTTGTCTCTCTCTCTCTGTCAAAAATAAATAAACATTAAAAAAATTTTTTTTAATAAAATAAGCAATTCTTTGACTTATTTTTATCTCTCCTTTTGAGGACCAAATGATTGTGAAGACATTTTTAACTAAAGGTGAGGACATCTGTTCTTTCAAAATGTTTACATCAAGGATCTCCTTTTTTTTTCTTTTAATTTTTTTAATTCATTTTGTGAGAAAGACAGAGAGAGAGGGTGAGCCCACGAGCGGGGCATAGAGAGAGGGAGAGAGAGAATACCAGGCAGGCTCTATGCGGTCAGCGCAGAGCCCGGCCCGGGCCATGAGATCATGATCTGAGCTGAAGTCAAGGGTCAGACACTTAACCGACTGAGCCACTCAGGCTCAGGAGATCCATCAGGAGTCTCCTTTAACCTATTTTTTAAATTCACAGAGAATTAAAATACATGATTTGAGGATCCCGCAGAAAAGATTATATCTATGAATTCTTTTTTTTTTTTTTTAATTTTTTTTTTAACGTCTGTTTATTTTTGACAGACAGAGAAACAGAGCGTGAGCAGGGGAAGGGCAGAGAGAGAGAGAGAGACACAGAATCTGAAGCAGGCTCCAGGCTCTGAGCTGTCAGCACAGAGCCCGACGTGGGGCTCGAACTCACAGACTGCGAGATCATGACCTGAGCCGAAGTCGGCTGCTTAACTGACTGAGCCACCCGGGCGCCCCATATATCTATGAATTCTTAATATAAAACAGCAGAAAAGTTTAAATATTGGGAGTTTTACTTTGCATTCAATTTTAGCAGAATACATATTATATAGATATTTGTATCTATATGATATATAAAATCTGACTACAATTTGAATTTTAAAAGCAGAATAAATTGAAGTCATCTTTAAGGATTCTCAAATTATTATACAACTATAATGGAGTAACCAAATATAAAACTTAAAGTGTTACAAAGCTTAAAAGGAACTAATCTAATTGAATCTAGATAATTAAAAATGAAAAGAATGGACAGAAGAAATTGCAATTGCTAATTAATATAAAGAAAACTTAGTCCCTTTAGCTATTTACTTTTAAATTTAAATGATTATAGAAAATATTTTAATGTAAAGAAACTTTGACATGCTTCCCCAGATCTAAAATAGATAGTAAGAGGGAAATATAATATTAAATTCCAAACATTACGTTCCAGCGACTAAGTTGTTGACTTGAAAACATAGGTGATGTGAAATTTCAACAAAATAAATTTAGGTTAGTAGGCTGTCTTGCCATACCTCTAGGGGCCACTGAATAACCAGAGTCATCTACTGGGGACACTACCACGGCATCCCTTTTGCTTACATGCTCATATTTTCTCCCTCTGATCTTTGTCCCTGGTTTTTAGTCTTCTCTAACCTCCCTCTTTTCCTTCTTCGCAGACTGTTTCTTTTTTTCCCTTTATGCTAATTACTGTCCTAAAGTGTAATTTACATGTTGTAATAAAATGCACATTACAAGTGTATAGCTTGAAGAATTTTGTATATATATATATGATTATATATATATATATATATATGTGTGTGTATTTCAAGATTTTAAATATTTCCATCACCCTAGAAAGGTCCCTTCTGCCTCTGTCATTTTTCCCTTCCCCTGCCTAAATAGTCATTATTTTGATTTCAGTTATCCTTCTTACTTTTATTCCTGTTCTTCCACTGCCTATCATTCCTCAGATGAGCCAGTAACACTACAGACACTATCTAGTTACATAGCTGGCAACTGGGAGCAACGGAAGTTCTTGATTCCCAAGTCTGAAGTATTTTCTTAAGTTTCTAACCTCAAAGCAACAAGCATTTGTTGAGGACATCCAGGGAATCTGCACCATGCTGAGCAGTGAGTGTTGTACAGAATTGTCTGGCATATTCTGGAACCTAGAGAAATTGACATTCTCTACTCCTTTAAGTTACTGGGAGGTAAAAGGCCAGCTAGTTACCCATGCCTTTCCCTGACATTCAAGTCGTTTGACAGTTTTCTAGATCCAGAGCAAGCCTTTTTAACAAATAAATAAAGACCTCTAAAATTTGTTTTTAAAACCACCAGTCAGTAAAATTTTATTGTAAATCTGTAATGTAGCTTCCCTGAAGAATTTACAGGTGCAGTCATTGCCTTTGTCAAAGAATACTTGCACAATAGCACCTCTTCTTAGCATTGGGTTTGTTTGAGGGGGGTTTTTCGTTTGGTTTTTGGAAAGATAATCCATCCGCATGTTTCTGCTTTCAAAAAAATTTTTTTAGCGTTTATTCGTTTTTGAGAGAGAGAGAGACAAAAAGTCTGAGTGGGGAAGGGGCAGAGGGAGACACAGAATCTGAAGCAGGCTCCAGGCTCTGAGCTGTCAGCACAGAGCCAGATGCGGGGCTCCAACTCATGAACCATGAGATCGTGACCTGAGCAGAAGTCAGATACTTAAGTGACTGAACCACCCAGTCACCCTCACATGTCTCAGATTTTAAAGGTACCAAAAGATGTATAGTGACATATTTCTCACTCTTTTCTACCCCTGGAGGCAGTTCTCCATTTTCCAGGTAACTAATATATGTCCATACAGAGATATTTTTTGTGTATCTCTGTTTATCTGTTAATAAAACCTGTATATAATTGGTATTTTATCTATATCTAATCTCCTTTCATACAAATGACAACATACCATAAGCACTGTTCTATACCTTGCTTTTCTCATTATATCTTAGAGATTATCAGATATCATTAAGTAAAGATCAACCATAATTTATTTATGTCTAAATTATTTCTACTCTTTTCCTAAAACAAATGATGCAGTAGTGAATAACTTTGTACATAAGTTGGTATGTATTTGTGCAAGTAAATTGAGAAGATTAATTCCCCAGTGTGGAAGTGCTAGGTGAAAGTAGTATGTCCATTTATAGTTATGATAGTTTTTGTCAACTTGCTTTCCATAGGGGTGGTACTGATTTACACTCCTCTTCAGTACTATATTAGAGTGTGTCTCCCACAAACTCTTCAGCCCTTTCAATAACTTTGCTATTCTGATAAGTGAAAATAGAATCTCAGTGTAGATTTTAATGTACATTTCATATATTAGGAATAAGGCTGAGGATCTCCATGTTTCCAACTTGTTTCTGTTTCTGCAAGCTTTCTGTTCAGCTCCTTGGCTGAGTTGGGTTTTTGTTGTTTTTTTTTTTTTTCTGTAAGTTGTTGGTCTTTTTCGTAATGATTTTCTGGGTTTTATATGGTAAGGATAATTACCCTTTATTGGTGCTGTGAGTTGCAAATATTTCTTCCTCTATTTTCTTGTGTCTTTTTGTTTTTGGTGGTATTTGTCAAATTTTTTATGTAAGAAATTTTAAAAGTTTTTATTCAGTGGTATTGGAACTGTAGGTCATGATTACATTGGAACATTTTGAGAGAGCCAGGCTCTATTATTCTGAACAGCATTAGCAAACTTTAAAGAGGAATGGAACAAAGAACAGCATGAGAACCTAAGATGGGGAGATGGATAACTTCTAATTGAAGTAATAAGGGTCTTTTAGTATGGCCTTGCTATTGATTTTGACTCGAATCTGGAACACCATTGTATCAGCAGAGTTCTTATTGCAAACAATAGAAACTGACTAGTCCATTGAAGCAGAAAGGAAAGAGACCAGGGAGCTCACAGAATCTAAGCAAAGGCTAGAAAGCAAGGCTTAGAAAATAGACAAGACCAAGGGCACCCATAGCCAGGATCCTGCGCAGTCCAGACCTGATTAGGATTGCTGCTCTCTGCGACATCACTGCCACTAGAAACTGGATCTTGACAGGAGAATGAATGAACTGTTCCCACTTCATTGTGTTCCTCATCCCAGATACCTTTGTCAGAGGCATCTGACTCCGTGTCCTAGGTAGAAGCATTCAGTTGGCCCAGCAGTCATGAAAATTATAGACAAATGAAGCATGAAATCTTAATTTAACTAAAAACTGGTGACAAACAGTTGATATGAAGTTACTTTATTTAGAATACTTGCATTTCCTTTTCATGTAAAAGTTAAAACTTTGTTAAAAAAGATGACCTTCTCTGAAAAAGTTTCGTATTTTGTTCATTCTAGAAATATGAGCTTGAGTTAGTCATAAATAAGTTAATCTCTTATAAGTGTTGAGATGAGATCATTTCAGATCTGCCCATTAGAACATTTTTAGTTTGTTGTAGGAATGGTAATGGTGCATTTAGAACAGTTTTGTTCTGTTTTATTCAGCGTCTTTGGTTTCTTTGGAAACAGACTTAACATTGACCTGGATTCTCTGAGCTTTTTTTCCAACAGGCAATTATTTCATAATGAAAGAACCTCAGATTTTATCATTAATCCAGTTTTATGCCATAGATCTGGTGGAGTGCAGCATATGTGTTCCCACTCTATGAAATAAAATCCACAAGGTTTATGAGAAAAAATGAGATTGGGACATAACACTCATAACTCCATTAGTAATACATAAAAAATGATAGAAACCTAATAAAAACAGCACCGTTTTGCACGTTAGTTGGTTAAAAGGCACATAAATATTACAATTAATAGCGTACTATACCTTATAAAAGACCTGAAGTTTGCTGTGGAAATGGAGTTCATAAGAATTGGTACTTGCGAATTGTTCTGAAGTAACGGTAGGAAGAGGATGACGTTTTGAAAATGGATCAAAGTTATATTACCAGACGTGGATGGGTGCTGCTCACTAGAAATGTTTTGGTTTATGTCCTTGTGTGTGTTTTGTATATTCCTGTGAGAGTCAGAGCGACTGGATACCACTTTCTGCATTCGCATAATGTTTTTCTTGGACAAAAGTCACATTATGCTCAAATTGTGCTCATATCTCTTGCATTGGAACAAATATCTGTTCCTAAAACAAGCATTGTAGCAGACCTTATTGTATTTTACTGGAACAACTCAATAACGTATATTTTAAAGATTGGGATTAGGAAAAAATGGCTAATGTTTTGACTTCATAAAAGTAAAGAAATAGTTCAAAACTGATCTTTCTTTTAAAATTTGCACTGTTTTATATTTGCACTATATATAATTTATTAGTAAATTTGAATTGTATCTACATATGAAAGATTTAGGAGTTAGATGCCTTTCATTAAGATAAAAGAGCAGTTCTTTCCTGGTCCTCTGGCTGATGGAAGCCCTTATTGGAGGTTAAAACTAGTTTCAACTATATGTATAGTTGAACTATATATATATAAAATTTAGAAGGAATGACGTTCTGATATGTGCTATAATATGGAGATCTCGAGAACATTATACTAAGTAAAATAAGCCATATACAAAAGGACAAAACTTGTATAATTCCACTTACATGAGATTTCTAGAATAGGTAAATTTATAGAGGCAGAAAACAGAATAGAGATTACCATGGGCTAGAGGGAAGGGGGAATGGGTACAGTTAGTGTTTGGGATGATGAAGACAGTTTTGGAAATAGTAGTGGTGGTTGTACAACATTATGAATGTACTTAATGCCACTGAATTATATACTTAAAAATGGCTAAGGTGATACATTTTATGTGTATTTTATTACAAAAAATCAATTTTAACTTATTTCTTCTCTGTTACTTATATCTTCAACATTACTTACGTGTACCACTAATTATACAGAAATGCTATGAATACTTCTAAACATTTATCAGGCTGAATATGACTGGTAGTTTTCTCTTGTCAGAATTTGAGTGCTGCATTCAGATATTTCTTATAATACCTAGCAATTAAAGTATTTTTCTGGATTTCACCAGGTCCTTTAAGAAAATCAGTCTGTTTTTTTTTTCCCTATGGGAGAGCAGAAAAACATTTGGTATCCCAAATATTTATATATATGTATGTGTGTATACATACACACACATATGTATACATATTTTAGTAACTAATATGTGTAATAAATATACTAGTATGTATAATAGTATATAGAGAATATATTATATGTTCACATATATAGTTAATTATTTTACATTTGAGGGACAGGCTGAACTTGGATTCTGGAATTTCTTGCTCAGGGTTATAGAATTCTTGGAATGTTTAAGCCCCTTGACTATAACACTGCCTGCCTTTCTGTTAAATTAGAGAAAAATACATTCTGGAATTATTCTTGAAATATTGTCAAAATAGTTAGAGTAAATTGAATTTTCCAGTGATTCCTAATAATCACGACAATCGAATAGTGTCACTAAGCTGGGTCAGAAATAATTTTTTCTTTTTTTTTAAAGAAAGAAATTTCTACAATAGATGATTTCCTAGCTTTTTCATGGGATGGGATTCTTATGTTTCTACCTTTTATATGTCTGCTAAAATGTTATCCAATTATATTTCAGGTTGCAACAAGGACAGTGTCCGAGCTGGCTGTAAAAAATGTGGCTATCGTAAGTACATTAAAAAATAACATTGTAAACAGGGAATCATTACCTCTTTGGGCACTGTGACTTAGCATCTTGATTTCAGGGCCCTGATTTCAGCCTAGTTCTTTAGCCCCGTTATTTAGCCCAGATTTGCAGATGATTCAGAAATTCCTCTGTCAGCCCTAAATAGTTACTTTCTTCCCTGCTGTAGACTAATATATATGGCTAATATATCTGCTGACTAGCAAAAATGTCAAGTACAAGTGGAGTAGTAGATTTAGGAGCCTTGAGAAAGTATATTCCCTCCAAAAAGTACACACAGAATTTATTCTTTTACTCTTTGTCCTTCTAGATACTGGGCGAAGAGGGGAAAGCAATGAAAATTATTAATGTAAGATTTTCCCATTTCTTGAATTTAGTCTTTATAAGGATAATATTGGTCCCAGAATTTCTGCTTACAGGCAGAAACTTGATTTAAACAATCATTAATGTCTATTACGACTAACGAAATGGGATAGAAAAGTAAGCTTTAACATGTGCAGTTATATAGTCTAATTTATAATTATGTACCATAAACAAATACTTTTTCTTTAGTTAAATGTAACAGTTCCTAAAGTTTTGATAATAGGTGTGACTGTACCGTTTTCTTTTTGTTTTCTTTAAAACAATTTTTGTTTAACGTTTGTTTATTTTTGAGAGAGAGGAGCCACAGAATCCAAAGCAGGCTCCAGACTCCGGGCTGTCAGCACAGAGCTCAGTGCGGGGCTCAAACTCACAAGCAGTGAGATCATGACCTGAGCTGAAGTCTGACATTTAACTGACTGAGCCATTCAGGTGCCCCAGCATTTGCTGTTTTCCAACTTGTTTGGAGACCATGCAAATGAGCCTAGATTAGGGTTAATTATCCATTTAAAATGTACCTATCTATTAATTTAGAAGTACAGTTATATTGATGCAGAATGTTACATGAGCTTCAGATGTTATTTAAAAAAAAATAAAGGTGATTAAAAACATGCACTTCTTCCATACAAGAACCTATGATAAGAGAGTACTCAGGGCATAAATCTCCATTAAAGAACTCATAATAAAAGCATACTGGGAGAACCAAGGCACGTGCCTCCAAGGAAAGACTGAAATGTGGCTCAAGTGAATCTTGCTCAGTTAGCAAAAGTGGATGCATAAGTATACGTATCCTTCACATAAATAAAAACTTCTGAAGAATATACTCACATGCAAGAAATGAGTGCAGTGAAATATTTTCTGTGTTTTAGACTCATTTATATTTGTATCTGCTTTGTTTCCTTTCTTTAAATCTTTGCTAATTCTTTATTTCCTTTCTTACTTTTAAAATAAATTTGTTTTTTTATTTGGGGGAGAGAGCGTGAGCAGAGAAGGGCAGAAGTACAGAGAGAGAGAATCCCAAGCAGGTTCTACACTCAGTGTGGAGCCTGATGCAGGGCTCAATCCCAGGACGATGGGATCATCACCTGAGCCAAAGCCAAGAGTCACACGCTTAACCAACTGAGCCACCAAGTCTCCCCTCCATACTTTATTTCTTGATTCAGGACTTCGGAATGTGCTCACTCATTGTCTCTCTCTCTCCCTCCCTCTCCTCCTCTCTCTCTCTTCTCTCTCCTCTGTCTCTCTCTCTCTCTCTCTCTCTCTCTCTCTGAGTCTATATATACACATGTATGTACACACACACACACACATATACCTATATGTATATAGCACCACCAGTACGCTTCTGCTCCACCCAGTCCCCTTTATGTGATTCTAATGCCGGTTTTGCTTGTAGAAAATGGCTGTGAAGGGGTGAACTACCTGTTCCCCAGCAATATTAGCTCCCCTCCTCAGAAAACAGTCAGCACCGTGGACAGCGCCCCGCCCTACTGAGGCCCAGGCTCACTGTCTGATACTTACCACACTGTCCTGTCCCTAGGGTCGTCCCTGGTGTTCTCCTGCACCCCTTGGTGGGAGATGAGGTGGTTTGGGCAGGTTATTATGTGGTCTTTGGTTACTTCAGTGAGAATCCCTTCCCAGAACCTGTTCTTGCACCTCTCAGTTCAAGACCTCAGTGAACCGAGCTCCCACAGGTAGTAGGATGGGGAGTGCCAGAAGCAGACAAGAGCTCTGACATTCCACCTTTCCCTGCAAATTTCATTCATCCTCACTTTGTTTTTCTCTGTTTGGTGACTTCCATTTTAATTTGCAATCACATAAAATCTAGTAGTTAAGTTTGGGGGGAACCATAAGTTATACATGGATTTTTAGCTGCCTAAGGATCAGCATCCCAAGGTCAGCTGTAAATTCCTAGAAGGGAATTGAGGACCAATGGAGGGTTTTATATTTTTTAAGATGTCAGGAGTGTATATAGACTAAAGGGATATTATAGGAGATGTTGCAGATGTTGGGAGACAGGAGAAGATGAAGAAGTTTCCTCTAAGATTTATAACAAGGATAATTCTTTGGTTATTATTTTTTTTTATATTTGAGAAAGAGAGAGAGAGGGACAGAGTGTGAGTGGGGGAGGAACAGAAAGAGAGGCAGACACAGAATCTGAAGCAGGCTCCAGGCTCTGAGCTGTCAGCACAGAGCCCGACTGGGGGCTCGAACTCACAAACCACAAGATCATGACCTGAGCCGAAGTCAGATGCTTAACGAACTGAGCCACCCAGGCGCCCCATCAAGGATAACTCTTAAGTTTGGAGGTAATTACGTGAGAATAAGTATAGATATATTCAGGTGTGGAGACAGAAAGTAGAAAGAGACCATCTGGTAATCTCAGTTTTCTTGGTAATTGGGAGGGGGCACATTGAGCACAACAGGAAAGTGGTTGAACAATGATTGACATCAGGTATAAATTTAGAAAAGTCACTGAGGGGAGTAAGAAAGGAACTTGACCAAGGACAGACCCAAAAATGAAATGCTTTGTGTTTATGCTAATGTCTATGCATGTGTGATTGTACTCAAGCATTGCTCATCTGCTCAGGGATAGCCATAATCTCAAGAAAGGTTAGCTTTGAGCCAGAGTAGTTATTGTACAGTGAGGTATGATAGAAGAAGAAAATGAATGAGTCAAAGGAGCTTATAAAAGAGTGTTCCGAAAGTTAGGAATGAGAAGTTTGACAGATGAGAAGAAAATGAAAGGACTGAGTGAGTTAAGGTCTCAATAAGATTCCAAAACAGATGTCATAGGACTTCACTCATATGTGGAAATTGAGAAACTTAACAGAATAACATAGGGAAAGGGAAGGAAAAATAAGATAAAAACAGAGAGAGGCAAACCATAAGAGACTCTTAAATACAGAGAACAAACTGAGAGTTGATGGGGGTTGGGGGGGTAGGTTACATGGTAAGTTAAATGGGCATTAAGAAAGGCACTTTTTGGGATGAGTACTGGGCGTCGTATGTAAGAGATCAACCACTGGTTTCTACTCGTGAAGCCGAGACTACGCTGCATGTTAACGTACTTGAGAATAAAAACATAAAAATTAAAACTAAATAAAAATTTTAAAAGATATAAGAACACTGAGAAAAGGGAGAGTATAAATGCTTATTTTCCACAGTAGGAAGTCAATTAATTATGCCTGAGCTGAAAAATCAAGAAACAGCAATTATTAAGAGAAATGTGTTATTTAGGGAAATAGAATAGTTGAGTTAAAAAAAATAACTAGAAGAGGAGAAAGTGATTTTGTCTGGAAAGGGGCAAATGGCAGGTCAGAAATGTAGTTTTTTTATGTAAGTATGTAAAAACGTGCATTTTACGCACATTAAAGCTTTGCACAGAGAAATAGAAGTTTGATAAATGTAGAAGATAATATCATGTGCTCTACCTAGTTGATTCTCTGCTCTGGGAAATGCTAAGCTCTAACTCTCTTTGGAATTGACAGCTTTCATGTCAACCATTAGCTAAAAGAAGGTGACAGCAAGTAGATTTTTTTTTTTCTTTTGAGAAGTATATTTAGTAAGAGTGACATAAATAAAAAGGTGATGAAATAAAGTGTGTTGACAGGAAAAAAAAAAATCCCAAAACAAATCTGTGCATGGGTGTAAGGGAATGAGAAATCTAGAAGGATAAAAGCTTACAGTCAGGGTGTAATAGTGGAGTTTAAAACTTCAGACATGGAACACGTTAGGTGATGACGAGAAGCAAAGAGGCCTTGGCATCTTAAATGTCAAGGAAATGTGAGAGGCCGTGCAACACTCTAAACTGTTCATGTAGATTAGTGGAAGGGCTTAACCTGAGCCAGATTCCAAAGACTTCAGTGTTCGGGCTGTTACAGAGCGACAGAGGACTGCATGGTAGAGTAGAGGACTGTTATATTGAGACACAGTATTAGGAAGCCTGGAGGATACTAATAATACTGAGGTAAGCTGTCGAAAAGTGTTCCCAGGGAAGGGCCAAATATCCTTTAAAACAAGTGGTAGAGGGAGCAAACTGTGAAGAGGTAACACAATTTGTCCACTAAAGATTGCATGTTTCAGAAACTGTCATAAAAAGGTTGGGGGAGAAGGTGGTGATGATCTGTTAGGTCAGGGGAGCAGTAACAGCAATATGAGGATAAGGCTTCAAGGAAGATAAACGGATCCAGAAGCCTACATTTTTGGATATCGTAATGATAGGGATATGAAGCTTAGAATTAATTATGTTTAATAATTAGGAAGTTTATGTTTTATAAACTATATATGGGATATACCCTTTATGTTCTATAATCTTAGAGGTACTTAAAAATTATACTATCAGAAGTTACTAGGCAAAAAATAATACAATGGAGAATATTTGAGCAACAGAATAGATACAGCAGTCTATTCTGCAGAGTGATAATATATTCTTTTAAAATGCATACCAAATCATTTCATGAATTTACTACATGATAGTCCACAAAAGTAATCTCAGCAAATACCAAGTAATACTTGTATCTGGTATCATACAGACCCTACTTTCTGATAACAGTGTAATATCTTTATAAATCAACAAAAACTTAATCTGAAAACTCCCTATGTTTGGAAACTGAAAAGAATACTTCCGAATGATTCATCAGGAAGGAAATCATAATGGAGGAAGCTTATTTCCAGCAATATGGCAGACAGGATCCTGTTGCAAACAATTAAGAAGCTTGTATAAAATGTGCAGTCCTTATTTTAGATACAGTAGCGTTCTAGGAAGAAAATCATTAGAGAATACTCAGAGGACAACAATCAAGGGAAAGTAGAAACTCTCATAGGTAAGACTTGAGAGTATTTCTTGAACCCAGTATTCTTGAACTTGGGTTTTCATGGGTTTGCAGAGTGCAGGGGATAAAAGCAAGGCCCAGGGTCCTGCTTAAGATTGTGACTCTAATACAAGATGTTCTTTAATAAATCTAGAGCTTCCAAGAGAGAACTAAATAAACCCTAGCACAGAGTTATGGTGAATCATTAGTTATGTTGTGGAATCAATTATATGGTTACTGTTAGCACTTTTTTGTTGTTTTTATTTTTGTTTGCTTTTTGTTTTTGAGTATCAGATGTAGTACTCAGGTCACTTTTTATTTTATATTTGTGTGTTAGTGTGTATTTGTATTTGGATGTATGTATTAATACATTTAGTTTTACTGTTATTTTTCACCATCAATCATAGTAAAAAAAAAATTGAAAGTTGCTGCCTTAGAGAAACCATGTTGTGTGCAGAAAATACATGTACAGCTACTCACTTTGGCATTATTTTCTTTTTTTTTTTTAAAGAATTTATTGTCAAATTGGTTTGGCATTATTTTCAATAGCAAAGTACTGAAAGCAACCTAAGAGTCTAGCAGTAGTAGAAAAGATAAATAAATCTTATTCTTATATAATGGAACATTATTCATCAGATAAAATGAGATAGTTACATTTACTTATGTTCACATAGGTAAATCACAAAACATAATACTGAGTGGAAAAAAGTAGTTGCAGAATGGTACAGGTAAGTATAATTGAGTTTACATTAAACAAATAGTCGAATATGCTGTTTTGGAAAGATAAATACCAATTTAAGTATGCTGACTTCTGAAGACAGAGTAGAATGGGATTAGGACAGGGTTCTAAGGAATGGTGCATGGTCCCCACTTCTGTGTGTGTGCACGCACATGTGTGCAAACATTTGTTAAAAAAACTGTAATTGAAGAACAAAATGTTAACATGTGGGTGGATGTGCACTTGGATATAGGTTATATAATTTCCTGTACTTTTCTGGTATTTGTACTGTTTGATTTTTTTAAAACTTGTATCATGCGATAAGTATGTAACTGTTGTAGTTTTCTTGTAGGGATCAGCTTTAGGAGGTAAATGATGTCAGAATGAAATTTTTTTTCAGAAATAAATTTTTAAGTGTTCTTTAGAAGGTACCGTCAGTTATATTTTCATGACACCTTTAATTAGATGAAAGCTTTGTAGTTGCTATGTAATTAAGTACACAGGGAAAACAGGAAAAAGTTCTCTGAGTAGTGCATACAGGAAAAGCAAACTACCACTCAGTGAACCAAAGTTAAAACTAAACATTATATTATTAAAATTGTAACTTGTTGTTTAACCATGAAGCAACAAAATAAAAATATATAATAAAAATAAAATGGGTATCCTTAGTTATCTATTACTTTGTCATTCACATTTTTGTTTGTTTGTTTTACTTAGCTGGTCATTTGACATTTGAATGCCGCAATTTTCTCCGAGTAGACCCCAAAAGGGACATAGTGTTGGATGTGAGCAGTACAAGTAGTGAAGAGAGTGACGAAGAGAATGAAGAACTGAATAAATTGCAGGCATTACAAGAAAAAAGTAAGTAATGCTTTTCTTTCTCTGCATCCTTTAAAAATGTTTCTAAGTGTTCTACTTTATTATGTAATGTTTATTGTTCTCTTACACTTATCATTAAGGTACCTTGTGTATTTATGTAAGAGGGACTGCATAGGTAAGGATAGGCTTTGGATGTTATAGGTACTTTGCCGCAGATCAAACAGTGGATCAGTGTTAGAACCAGGAGGCATGTCTATTTCTCATCCCAAAAAGCAGGTTTTGTTATTTGTGTTTTTCCATCACACTAAGATGTGGGAAATGGTACAAAGAATCTGATTTAAGATTTGGTTTCTAGATCCATTTGGCCATTTTTTAGCAAGTGACTTTCAGCAAGTCCCTTAACCCCTGTGAAACTTAATTTCCTTTTGGGAGAACGCAAAGGATTAGTTTGTCAAATCACACTGATTTAAATCAGAGGTTTTAGCCAGTAGAAGCTTCACTAAGAATTTCAAGTGCGTAAATGATGGTGAGGCATAGGGAAAACTGCAGGGGCTCTGGGACTGTACAGCTTCCCAGGCATTTTCTCTTTCTCCTTCACAACCCACTCTGGCCAGGATTAACATGAGGTTTCTTCATTACACAAAAGAAAATCATTTAGTCATGAAACATGTCAATGTTATGTCCATATAGTTACATTTTCCAGTGAGCCATGCCTCATAAATCCATAGATTCCAGGATTATATATCATAAACTTAGAACCAGTACATCGTGCTATGAGCAGTCTATAAATAAGGATTCTCTTGCCAACAACTTGATTGTGGACTTCTAGCTTTTAGAACTATGAGGAAATAAATTTCTGTTACTCAAGCACAGCCCTACAGGACCCCCCCACCCCCAAAGGTATTCTCTAGCTACCAGGTACCATTAATTTGTTTCCAGGAGGTCTGTCATTAGCATGTTTACAAAGAGATTGGACCAGGTTACCTTTTTTCTTTCTTGGGGGCTTGCTCCTCTCTCCTCACAGAAAGAGTAGATTGTATACCTGCCGTTTAACCATTTCTTTCCCATCTTGTATATAAAATGGCCTTTCCTTGCAATGGGGTTTTTAGGGATACAGTGTAATAATGCTGTATGTGAAAACACATTGTACACTTCAGAACGACATGGTAGATGTCACACAGAATCAGGATACAGCTTGTTTGAGTACGGGTGTAGGCATGGAATGAGAGAGATACAAAAAGTTAAAATCTTAATTTAGATTATCATCAGAGAACAATAAACAGAAAACACCTTAAAACTTTTTAAGCTTTCCATATTATATCTAGTGAAGGTAAATGAAAAGTCAAATGCCAGGATACTAGGACAAGCTGAGAAGGCAGAAGAGGGAGAGAGTCTCAAAGAGGATAAATAAGACTGAGTATATACAGCTTCAAGTAAAGGTAGCTGCTTGAGTATGTACACTTGATTTTATTCCCTACTGAAACACCACTGAAATGATAGTAGAAGAATTCTTCAGGCACACTGAAGAATTAAAAAAAAAAAACAAAAAAAAACCCACAAATACAAAGAAAATGAGGTAAGAAGCATTAGTAACACAGTTTTGAAAAGCATATGGGTTTAGTGACCATGGACTGCATGCTTGGGAAAGATCAGTCCTTTAATAGTAAGAAATCTGAGGAGTAATCTGATAGTACACATTTTAAAACTCCCGAACGACTCGATAATGAATATCCTTAGGTACTTATGTGAGGACATCTGTAAAGTTAAAAATAAAGGGATTGGTTAAAAATCTGAAGTAATTTCCTTCAGTTATCTTTCCCTGCCCATTACCTCAGCAGACTATTACAGCTCTGTTTTCTAGACAGGTAAAACAAAGGGTCTTTAAACTGAGATATGCCAAACATAGACGAAAACAGTAAGTCAAAGGTGAGAACCTTCCAGCCATCTTCACCTATTGGTTCCCAGACATATGGCACCCAGGCAGAAGATCTGAGAATTCATCTCTGGGAGATCTGACCAGTCTAAGAAGAAAGAAATAAAGATAATGACCTCAGGGATTCTTCGAAGACATGACATAGTCACATTATCAGTAAAGTTAAGATTTCCAAGCTTTGCTTGCTCAGAGCTTCCTGTCAGGTTTTTAGACAATCGAGCACTAAATTTCTGAGGAAAGACTCTCAAGTGAAATATAGATTCCAAAACCAACCAATGAACAAAAATGTCAGCTTGAAGGATATGCAGTCTGTGCAAGGAGAAGAAAACAGAAGTCATTAATATCCAGTTTTATAGAAAGATAAGATAGAGCACCCATGAAACAAGAATAAGATACTATAAAAAGAACAAATCAACAAAAGAACTTTTGGAAATTAAAAAAGAAGCAGACATTAAAAAGTTAACAGAAATGGAAGATAAATCTAACAAGCAAAACAAGGGAAGAAAAAAACGAGAAAAAAAAAAGAGAATTGAAGAATCAGTCTAGGAAATACTTCATTCACATGAGTCTCAGAAAAGAGAATACAGAAGGAATTTCCAAGAACTGAAGGACTTTAGTTTCCAGATGAAAGGGTTCAACCAGTACTAAGCACAGTGTTAGAATTAGACTTACACAAAGGCACACTGTTAGAAAATTTCATATCATAGGAAATGAGAATATAATTCAAACTTCCAGAATCAAGGGTAGAACAGGTCATAGGTAAAATATCAGGAGTCAGAATAACTTTGTTCTTCTCTAAAGCAATACTGGAAGCTGGTAGATGTGGATAATGCTTTCAGGTTTTTGAGGGAAAGTTGTATCCAAATTAGAACAATATACCCAAACAAATTATCAACCAAGTGTGAAATAAAGGCATTGGCAGACATTCAAAATGAAAAAAAAAAAAAATTACCTCTCACATCCTTTTCCGAGAGCACTGATTCCAGAGGTTTCTACCAAAATAAGGGGTAAACCCTAAGAAGGAAGACTTTATAGGAAGCAGAAGAGATAGGACGGGAGTCCCTAGGTCACTTGTGAAGGAAATCTCAGGAAGACAGCTGCACCAGGCACAGAGAGCAGGCTAAAGGAGCAAAGCTGAAGATTCTAGGAGAGAAAGCCCAAGATTGTCAATTCAACAGGGACAGTTTCTACCCCGTCCATCTATACTGCTCTGTCTAAAAACAAAAAACAAACAGAACCCCCCCGCAAAATTCCCAAAACCAAACCAAAACAAAAACTTTAGAATTAGTAAACCTCTTAGAAAACACATAATTTAAACCTAGTTTTACAGTAAAGAAACCGAAGACAGATGACTCCCAAGTCACTAACTTGTCACAGTGAGGACAGCGCTGTGATCCGTGTTTCTTGCCTACTGGTCCTATACTGTTTACACTGTAGTGTGCTGCTCTCCTACTTTGGAGATTATCCAGTCTCTTGGTTCTTCACCTTTTTTCCTTCACCATATGAATTTTGAAGGATAAAGTACACTGTCATCATGAATAGTGGTTTATTCTAGAGGTGATTTTTCAATCAGAAAACCTGGGACAAATCTACCCTGGAGTCAACATACCATAATCACCAGGATAGGGAGTAGTTGGTAAAACTTCGTTATTGGAATCTCCTTTCCCTTAATCTCACACTGAAAATGACTCAGTATAGAATTTTTTTTTCTTTCTTATAAAGGTATGCTTGCCTATAGTCACTTAAGGGCTCAGAACTTATTTCCCAGTATCATGACTCGCACTCAGGAGAGTGCTCATTCTAGTATATCATGCCGATTTCAATAATAAAGTATTATAAAAGGGATCCAGGGGTGCCTGGGTGGCTCAGTTGGTTAAGCATCCAACTTTGGCTGAGGTCATGAACTTGTGGTCCATGGGTTCGAGCTCCACATCGGGCTCTCTGCTGATAACTCAGAGCCTGGAGCCTGCTTCAGATTCTGTGTCTCCCTCTCTCTGACCCTCTTCAACTCGTCCTCTCTCTGTCTCTCTCAAAAATAAATAAACATTAACAAATTTTTAAAAAGGATTCCATATTTATTTCATGGCTATCTAGTGGAAGCCAAGTGACCCCCCCCCCCATTCAAATAAACAATAAATTGGTTCCTAAGTACAGGGAGGAATGGAGTGTAGTGGTGTGGTTTTTAGTTAGATTGATAACTTTCTGTTACTGCCAGGTTCTCTGATGGGATCAGGGTAAAACACTGACCTATTGAGTGTGAGTTCTTATGCATACATAGCCTTTAGTACTCCTGAGGGCTGCTTGAGTCTTGCCTTGGTTCTTCAGGGTGGGGAGCTTTTGTACCAACTATCTTGATTAAGTTGTGTGTGTGTGTGTGTGTGTGTGTGTGTGTTAATGACAATGCAAATAGTGAACCAGAAGATAGCAAAGAATTTTCAATGTGCTTCTATTAATTAGTTGTTCTGCTTTCAAGAAATAGAGACATGAAGGGGAGGAGAGATAAATGTCATCAAAAAAATAAAACCAAAACTTTTTGTGTAAGTTATATTCTTTTTTGCCTCTGTTTATATTTATTTCTATTATATTGTATATTTTTCAATGCACTTTATATATTTAAGGAATTAAAAGAAAATAATCTTTCATTTAAAACTAACAAAAGAGTCTAAATGACAAATATATCAGTTTTTTATACAAATTAGAAAATGTGAGAGCAGGACTTGACATGGATGGGTATGGCATTGTTGTTTTCTTACAGTACAACAACCTGGAACCCGTCCAGCCTTATAAAATGGGGTTCCCAGTGTTGCAGACATGGAAGGACTGAACAGTCAGTGCACGATGAGTATTACACAGGCTTATTGACTCACTGTGTGTGTATGTGTGTGTTTACGTGTGAACATGCTTACTGTCTAGTGGCGCTGCAATACTTGAAGAAACTTGTTAAGGTTTTATACTGTTTTAAACTTGTTGAGGAACTTGCCTTTGGAATTGTATGTGATAGTAGCAAATATTTGAAGACCTTTTTGTTGTTGCAATATGCAGAAAGTCAAGGTTAAAATGATTTTATTATTTACAAAAGACCCAAGAAGTTCAGAGTATGAATTTCTTTTCTCATTCTATTTTACCCAGTGTTATTTAATATTAATTAGCTATTTACCTGTAATTAGGAGGTATTCCTCTTCTCATATCTCATCCCTTAATATTTTATGATATTCTTTTAGTTCAGTCCAGAAAATAAATGTTGTATTTTGACAAATTTGGAGGTTTGGGCTTATTTTGATGTTTTGGTTTGGTTTGGTTTGGTTAAGAAAGTTTCATGTTAGCGATACCTAGGTGACTCAGATGATTGAGCATCTGACTTCGGCTTAGGTCATGATCTCACTGTTCCTGAGTTTGAGCCCCACATTGAACTCTCTGCTGTCAGAGCAGAGCCTACTTTGGACCCTCTGTTTACCTCTCTTTCTGCACCTTCCCTGTTCACACTCTTTCTCTCAAAAATAAATAAACAAGAAAATAAGGTTTTATTTTAAATTCATACTTGATCTAATTGAAGATGGTTGATACTGAACACTGCCCAGGAGAAAATGCCAAAGTCAGGTATTTGCATATTACCATAATTATGTTCCATTTAGTAACTGCTGGAATCAGATTCAAGTGAATGACTTACAATGGTGGTTTCAAGCTTCATAAAGATAGGGCTTAAATGAATCCATAGCGTAATTGGTATAAAACCTCTATTTGGCTCAAAATGTACTTTTTATAAGCAAACTACAAAAGATATTTGCTAAGTAGTTGATTAGAAGTCACAGAAATGAATGGGAAATTTAGATGAATGGATCTAGGCTTGGAACTATCTTGTCAAGTATTTAAAAGCAGCTGGAGTAGCTACAAACCTGGTAACATATGCAAAGATCTGGTAGCTGACCCTGCAAGTACTAGTGGGCGGTTCTTTCATATTATTAGAGTTGTTTCTAAGCACGAGGTCATATCCTCTGATTCCTGTATGTTACACGAGACTGCCTCTCTTGCTTATAGTAGAGCTGGAATAGTTTTAAGAATGGTAATATAGAAACACTGAACCAAATCAAACTTTTGTCTTCATTGCTTGAATTCTCATATACTGTTTTGTGAGTACTGCTAGTTTCTAAGGGTAGTAGCCAGGAAAAAAGATGTCTTGAATTCTAGGATTATTATGTTTATTGGAAATAATTTCTCTATATAGTCTAGTCAGTGGACTCCTTATCTATGATTCCTAAATGGAAGCAGTTATTTTTCCCATAGCTATTGATTTGCTTACTTTCTTATAACTTTGGGAAGGGGCATGTTTACAGTAGTCATTCTGAGCTTATTATAGCTATAAAAAAAAAAGTCCACTCAATAGAAAGCTAAAGTGACTAGTATCAAATCAAGTCAATTTCAAAACAAAGAATATTTCTAGAGATAAAGAGGGTTTCTTTAAAATGATAAAAGTGCTCGTGAAGAGGACATACGCATACTAAGTATTTATGAATACTAAGTGGTTATGCACCTAATAACAAATTCAAACTATAGGAGACAAACCCTGATAGAACTTCCAGGGAAAATCCTTGTGGATAAACAAATTCACAGTTACAGTTGGAGATGTCAATGTACCTCTCTCAGTAATTGATGGAATAGGTAGACAGTAAATCAGAAAGGATATAAGACTTGAATAACACTGAACTATCTTGACCTTTTTAATATTTATAGAACACCTCACCCAACAACAGCAGAGTACACATTTTTTTTCCACTTCACACAGAACATCTGGCTAGATAGACCTTATTCTGTGTTGTAAAACAAGCCTCAATAGATTTTAAAGGATTCACATTATGCAAAGTACGTTCTGTAGCCACAAGGAAATTAAATTAGAAATTTAGTGACAGCTTCCTGGACAGTCCCCCCAATATATGCAATCTAACACTTGTAAATAATCCACTGGGTCAAAGAAAAAAATCCAAAAGGAAATTAGAAAGTATTTTAAACTGAATGAATGAAAATGTAGTATTTGTGGGATGCTCATAAGACACTACCTAAAGAAAATTATAGCACTAATTTCCTGTATTAGGAAGAAGAAATGTCTCAAATGACTTCACCTCTGCCTTAACACACTAGGAAAAGAACAGTGAATGAAACTCAAAGTAAGCAGAAGAAAGATAATAATAAAAAACAAAAGATTGGAGATGAAAACACTGAAATGGAAAATAGGAAAACAATAGAGAAAATTACTAAAACCAAAAGCTGGTTCTTTGAGATCTATAAAATTGAAAAATTGCTATCCAAACTGATCAGGTAAAAATTCAAAACAAAAAAACAATATCAGAAATGAAAGAAGTGATAATACTACAGATTATATAGACAGTAAAATAAGGGAATATTGTGGAAAACCTTATGTCAGTAAATTGGACAACTTAGATAAAACAGACAATTACTTGAAACATACAAACTATAAAAATTCTCTCAAGAAAAAAATGAACTGAATAGCCTGTATCTGTTAAAGAAGTTAAATGCTAAATGTTAAAAACTTTCAACAAAGAAAACTCCATAGCCGAATGACTTTTCTCCTAATTCTCCCAGATGTTGAAGGAGCAAAAATACCATTTCTACATAAAATCTTAAAAATTGAAGACGAGGGAAACTTTCCAACTCAATTTATAAGACCAGTATTCCTCTGATAGAATACTTTACAAGAAAAGTAGAGATTCCTATAAACTCAGGCACAAACAGAATTTTACGCAATTAAAATTCATTTCTGATAGTTTGGTAGTAAACTAGGAAAAGAAGGGAACTTTATCAACTTGATAAAGGACGTCTACAAAAAAACTAGAAGATTACATAATGCCTAATGGTAAAATAATGTTTCCATAACATAAGGAACAAAACAAAGACGTCCGCTCCTACCATTTGTGCTCAACATTGTAGTGAAGATTCTCTCCACACCTTAAGACAAGAAAAAGAAATTAAAGGCCTCCAGATTGTAAAGAGTGAAAACTATTTCCAGATGACTTTGTTGTCTATGTAGAAACCTATAGAATCTACCAAAGAAAACGTCTAGAACCTAATAACCTAAGAATGAAGTTGAGCAAAGTTGTAGAATACAAGATCGATCAATAGGCAGAAAATCAATTGTATTTCTGTATTGTGACAATAAATAATCAGAAACTGATATGTTAAAAATACCTTTTATAACAGCATTAAAAGTGTGAAATACTTGGGGATACACTGGCAAAAGATATGCAAGACTGAAGCATACAAAACAATGCTGAGGGGAATTAATGAATGAATCAAAAGATACTCCATATGTGTGGAACAGAAGATTTAGTATTTATAAGATTTATAGATTCACGGGGCGCCTGGGTGGCTCAGTCGGTTGAGCGGCCGACTTCAGCTCAGGTCATGATCTCACGGTCTGTGAGTTCGAGCCCCACATCGGGCTCTATGCTGATGGCTCATCAGACCCTGGAGCCTGCTTCAGATTCTGTGTCTCCCTCTCTCTCTCTGCCCTTCCCCTGCTCACGCTCTATCTCTATGTCTCTCGAAAATAAATAAACGTTAAAAAAAAAAAATTAAAAAAAAAAAGATTTGTAGATTCACGCTAAACACAATCAAAACTCTAGTAGGCTGTTTTAGAAACTGACAAGCCAATTTTAAAGTTCTTATGGAAATGTGAAGAACTTAGAATAGCCAAAATTCTTTGAAAAAGAGTAATAAAGCTCGAGGACTAGTAGAAACTAATTTCAGGACTTAGTGTGAAGCTACTAGTAATTAAGATAGTATGGTAATGATTTAAGACTAGATCAGTGGAAGAGAATAGACCCATACATTTATGGTCACTTGATTTTTTAAAAATTAAAAATTTTATTTTAAGAGAATTGTAGATTCACATGCACCTGTAAGCAATGACACAAGAGTATTTTGTACCCTCTACCCAGTTTCCCTCAATGGTAACATCTTCCAGAATTGTAGTACAGTATCACAACTAGGATTCTGACATTGGTACGAAGTTCTCAGGGATAAACTGACAAAAGATGTGCAAGACTGAAGCATATAATACATTGCTGAGGGGAATTAATGAATCAAGATACTCATATTCGTGGAATAGAAGATTCAGTATTTTTAAGATATCTTTTCTTGAGTTAAGATACAGATTATTTCCATCACCTTTTTAATTTTTATTTTTATTTGTTTTTTCTTATTGCCTTAAAAAATTTTTTTAATGTTTATTTTTGAGAGAAAGAATGACAGAATGGAAGTGGGGGAGGGGCAAAGAGAGAGGGAGACACAGAATCTGAAGCAGGCTCAGAGCCATCAGCACAAAGCCCATCACGGGGCTCAAACCCATGAGCCACGAGGTCATGACCTGAACCAAAGTCAGGCACTCAACCAATTGAGCCACCCAGGCGTCCCTCATACTGCCATTTTAAAAGACACACTCACTTCTCTCTTGTCCTTACTACCTTCTTAATTTTTGGCAACCAAAAATTTGCCATTTCTATAGTATTGTAATTTCAAAAATGTTTTGTAAATGGATTCATATAGTATATGATCTTTTTAGATTTTTTTTTCAACTAGCTATATAATTTTCTAGAGACTCACTGAGGTTGCTGCGTGTTTCAATAGTTTGTTTGTTTTAATTGTTGAGTAGTGTTTTATCAGATAGATAGCCCCTAGTTTAACTCTTCACCCCCTGAAAGATACCTGACTTGTTACCATTAGGGGCTATTAGAAATAAAGCTGCTATTAACAGGGTTTGGGTGAACAGAAATCCTCATTTCTATGAAATGAATACCCTAAAGTATAATAGTTGGGTCTTAAGGTATTTGTAAGTTTAGTGTCTTAATTAGCTTCCAAACTGTTTTTCAGAGTGATTATACTATTTTACTTCCCTACCAAAAATGTATGAATGACCCAGTTTCTCTGCAGCCTCACCAACATTTGATATTGTCACTTTTTATTTTAGCGTTCTGATAGGGGCACCTGGGTGACTAAGCAGTTAAGCATCCGACTGGATTTCGGCTCAGGTTTATGATCTCACGGTTCGTGAGTTGGAGCCCATGGCTGGCTCCGTGCTGACAGCACAGAGCCTGCTTGGGAGTCTCTCTTTGTCCCTCTCTCTCTGCCTCTCCCCTGCTTATGCTCCCTCTCCAAAAATAAATAAACTTAAAAAAAATATATTTTAGCATTCTGTTAGATGTGAAGTTATATCTCAGTGTGATTTTAATTTACCTTTCCCTGATGGCTAATGATGTTAAACATAATTTCATCACTGTTGAATCCTTTATGCACTCTAGATTCTAGTCCTTTGTAGGATATCTCGTTTGCAAATGTTTTCTCTTAATATGTAGCTTATCTTTTCATCCTCTTACTAGGTCTTTAACAGAGTAATAGTTTTTAATTTTGATAAAGTCCAGTCTCTCAGTTTTTCCTTTTATAGATTACTTTTGGTGTCAAAGACAAGAACCTGCCTATCTTTAGATCCCAAAGGTGACCCCCTTTACTTTTTTTACAAGCTATCACATCACCTTCCCGGGGGGACATCTATAATATTCCTTGGACACTCCCGGCTACCCCAAAACAGGAAAGGACAAAAAACAAATGGTTAAACTGATAAGACTCTCTACCAGTTTATAAGAAAAAGGCAATTCCATCAATAGCCTAAAGTTCAGGAAGTCCCTACTCGTCTTAATGTTAATTCTTTGCTAGAAGGAAAAACAACCTTAGTTTGACAATAGTTGGGCCTCCAGTAATCTCTAAGCCTTTAGCATGTGAAAATCTCTTTGGAAACTTCCCTTGTGACTTTACCTCACCCAAGTCCATGGTATGTAACCATTCATTCTTCACAACCCCAGTGCAGCTCTTTCTGCCCACAGGTCCTGTCCCTGTGCTTTAATAAAATCACCTTTTGCACCCAAAAAAAAGTTTCATAGTCTTACATTTTTACTTTAAGTCGATGATACTTTTTGAGTTGATTTTTATATAAGATGAGATAATTTAGGGCAAGTTTTATTATTTTGCTTAAGGATAAGCAATTATTCCAGCACTCTTTGTTGAAAGGCTGTCTTTCCTCCATTGAATTGCTGTTGTACTTTTGCCAAAAACCAGTTGGTCATATTTGTGTGGGTTCGTTTATGAGCTCTCTCTTCTGTTCCATTGATCTATGTGTCTGTTCTTCCACCACTGCCAACAGTCTTGATTAATGGTAGCTACATATTAAGTTCTGAAATAGAATAGACTGATTCTTCCCACTATTCTTTTCCAGAAATATTTAACTATTGTCTATTCTTTCCACATAAATTTTACACTAATACCTATGTCTAGAAAGAAATCTTGCTGAGATTTGACAGAAATGGCATTAAAAATGTATATCAATTTAAGGAGAATAGACATCTTTCCTCTGTTGAGTCTCCAATCCAAGAACATAGTCTGTCTCTCCATTTATTTAGATCTTTCATTTATTTACATAGATTGTGTAGTTTTTGTGAGAAGTAAGCCCAATGACCCAATCAAAGGAGGGATGCAGAGACTGAGACATAGCGAAGAGAGGTTTTTGGCAAGAGTAGGTGTCTGTTGGACAGGCGCAGCCAGGGCAGTAGGAGCAGACAGTTTATCTCCTGGCACACAGGTCTTTCCCCGGGTTCCTCATTGGCTGAGTACTACAGAGGTTACAGCCTTTCCCAGACATCGCCTATGCCCATGTAAGGCAAAAAGTAGTCTGACTGGAACAAACATACATTCCCTGAGGTGACACAGAGACTTACAGTCTGTCCTCCCTTTATTCTATGGCACATGCTCATTACAAAGCCCATGAAAATAAGCCTGAGAAAAGGAGAAGGGAAGAAGAACCAGGAAGTGGAGTGTCTAAGTATTTGCGACTCCATTGTTGGGGGGAGGGACTGGTTTGTACATATTTCCAATAGGTTGTAAACTTACTGTTAACTAGACAGCACAGTTTTTATTTGACATTTCTGAAAATTAATATTCTCACTTCTCACAGTTTTCAGCATAAAATCCTCTACATGTTTTATTAGTTTTATACCTATAAATATTTCTCTTTGTAAAAAGTAATATAAGTGGTATATTTTGAATTTTGTTTTCTGTGTATTTATTACTAGTATATAGAAAAGCAGTACCTCTGTGTATGTTTCTCTTATATCCTTGCTGAACTCAATTATTTCATCTTTTGTAGATTCTTCGGGATTTTTTATGTAAATCATCATATCATCTGCAAATGGGAATGGTTTTATTTTTCTCCTTTTAATCTATAAGTCTTTATGTCTTGTTTTTTTGTTTTAGTGCCATACCTAGAACTTATAGTACTATATTGAGAAAGAGTGGTGAGAGATGACATTCTTATCTGGATTCTAATCCTAGAGGGCAGAAACTTTCAATATTAAGTATAATGTTCTAAGTTTTACATAGTAGTTCTTTATCAAGTTGAGAAAGATTCTGGCTGTTTCTATTTTTTCTTGAGTTTTTGTTATAGAATGGTTGTCAGATTTTGCCAGTTCTTCATTGATCAGTATGATATTATGATTATTCCTTAGCTTGTTCATATGGTAGATTTATATTAATTGATTTTTGAAAATTGAACCAGCTTTGTCTCCATGAATTCTATTTGCTAATATTTTGTTAAGGATTTTTCCAACTTGTATTCATGAAATATGTTGGTCTATAGTTTTCTTGCTTTGTAATATTTTAGTCTAATTTTGGAATCAGAGAAGAGTTATATAGATATTAATAAGATTTCCTTCTCTTCTATTTTTGGATAAGATTGCATCAGATTTGTGTAAAAGTAGTGTTAATTTTTCTTTAAATGTTTGGTAGACTTCTTCAGTGAAGTTATCTGGGCCTGAAGATTTCTTGAAGTTTTAAAATTATATGTTCAATTTCTTCAGTAAAGGGTTATTGAAATTACTTCATGTTAGGTGAGTTGTGGCATTTTGTTTTTTGAGAAAGGAGTCCATACTGTCTAAGTTGTCACATTTATTTTTGTAGGGGGTTCATAGCATTCGTTTATCTTTTTGATGTATACAGGGTTTGTAGTGATAACCCTTTTTTCATTTCTGATATTGATGATTTGTGTCTTTTTTTCTTTCACTTTTTTCCTATAGATTTGTCAGTTTTATTGAACCAGCTCCTTATTTCATTCTTTTTCTCTCATTTTTTTTCTGTTTTTAATTTTATTAATTGTTGTGCTTTATTATTTTCTTCTTCTACTTGTTGTGGGCTTATTTAGCTTTTCCCCCCTAAGCTCTTGAGATCAAAGCTTAGATATTATCAGTTTGAAACTTTTCTTCATTTCTTTCCTAAGCATTTAGTGCTATAAAGTTTCCTCTCAGCACTGCTTTAGCTGTGTTATACAAACTTTAATATATTTCACTTCCATTGAGTTGAATATGTTTTGTTTTCCTTGAGACTTCTTCTTTGCCCAATGGATTATTTAATAGTGTTTTTTTGTTTCCAAGTGTTTGGAAATTGTCCTATTATCTGTTACTGATTTCTCATTTGATTCCATTAAGGACAGAGACATAACTCTGTATGAGTTCAGTTCTTTTAAGTTTGTTAAATTTTGCTTTATGACATAGGATATATTCTGTCTTGGTCTGTATTCTGTAGGTACTTGAAAAAAATGTGTGTTCTACTCTTGTTGGGTCAAGTGTTTTTAAATCGTGTTTACATTCTGTTGATTGGTTGTTGAGTTCTTCTGCATTCTTGCTGACTTTATGTATAGTATCTATTGTTGAGAGAAAGATGTTGAAGTCTCTGTCATTGTAGATTTGTCTGTTTCTCCTTTCATGTCTCTCAGTTTTGCTTCATGTATTTTTTAGCTCTATTGTTTGGTGCATACACATTGAGGATATGACTTGCTGGTCAGTTAAAACTTTTATCATTATATTTGGCCCTTTTTCTCACTGGTAATTTTCTTTGTTCTGAAGTCTATTTTATGTAGCTTTCCTTTGATAATGCTTGTTTGACATATCCATTTCTATCCTTTTACTTTCAGTGTGTCTATATCTTTTTGTTTGAAGTGGGAGTCTTGTAGATAGTACATAGGTGAATCATCTTTTTCAGTCCACTTTACCAACCAATTTCTTTTAATTGGTATCTTTTTTTACATTAATGTAATTTATTATATGTTAGAGCTAATCCTACCACTTTATTCTTTGTTTTCTGTTCACTCTGTTTTTCATTCTTTTGTTTTTGTTTTTGTTTTTTCCTCCGTCTTCCTGTGGGTTACTTGAACATTTTTAAGATTTACCTACAGTGTCACTTGAACACCTGTAGAATTGCATATAATTTATCTATAGTGTCTTTGACTGTGTCCATAGTGTTTTTTTTAATTTTTCTATGGTATTTTATATGGCATTTTTAGTGGTTGCTCTAGGTGTTACATTATATGTATATAACTTATCACAATCTACTGATACTGACCTTTTACCAGTACAAGTGAAGAGTAGAAACCGTGCCACCCTTTATGTCCCTTCACTCTCTCTCCTTTATAATACACTTGTCATAAATATATTCTCTTCATACATTTAGAACCACATGAGACAGTGGTGTAGTTTTTGCTTCCACCATCAAACATAATTTAGGAACTCAAGGGAGGAAAAGCCTATTATACTCATGTATTTGCTTACTGTGTTCTTTCTTCTCGATGTTCCAGTGTTCCTTCTTTTATCATTTCCTTTCCATTTAAGGAACTTCCTTTAGCCAATTTTTTAGGGTCTGTCTGCTGGTGACACATCCTTTTACTTTTTCTTTGTCTGAGAATATCTTAATTTCTCCTTCATTCCTGAATAATACTTTCACTGGGTAGAGGATTCCAGGTTGACACTTCTCTCAGCACTTAAAAATGGTGTGCCCCTTCTTTCTGGCTTTCACGCTTTATAATAAGAAATCTGC
The DNA here is from genome assembly GCA_030068075.1 of Paguma larvata. NCBI lineage: Eukaryota > Metazoa > Chordata > Mammalia > Carnivora > Viverridae > Paguma > Paguma larvata. Next base: position 102,392,344 of record CM057826.1, read on the forward strand.
TGCATTCCAGTTGTTTCACTCATATAATAATATATCATTTTTCTCTAGCTGTTTTCAAGATTTTTTTCCATTAATTTTCAAAAGCTTAATTATCATGTCTCAATATGGATTTCAAATACTTTTTAAGTCCCTCCTTATACTCTTTATGTCGCCAGTGACATAAATATTGTATCTTTTGTTACTGTCCCACAGATCCCCGAGTCTCTTTTCTTTTCTTTAAACTTGTTTCCTCTCCATTACTCAGATTGGGTTATTTCTATTATTATGTTCTCCCATTCAGTGATATTTCTATTCACTGCTTTGCATTCTGCTCTTGAACTCATCCACTGAGTGTTTTAATTCCATGTATTGTAGTTTTAGTTCTAAAATTTCTATTTTGCTCTTTGGACTTTGTCCCATTTCTTTGGGTTTTCATATTTTTTCACTTGTTTCAAGCATTTTGTTTCATAGAAACATTTTTATGATGGCTACTTTAAAATCTTTTTTTAGCTTATTTTATTGTCTCTCTCATTGTGGTGGTGTCACATTGTTTCATTTTTCATTCAGTTTAAGATCTTCCTGGTTCTTGACTTTGATGAATCCTTTTCAGTGGAAATTTGGGCGTGTTTATATTATATTACGAAACTCTGGCTTTTCTGAAACCTGTTCTTTTATCTGATTTTCTTTGGTACCACTCCAGAAGAAAGTGGCTTGTTACTGCCAGGTGGAGACAGAAGTTCTGTTTCCCCACTTAGGTTCCACCAACATCCAGAGTGGTCATGGCTTTTTGTTACTTCTGGGTGAGAATATGAGTTCCAGCTCCCTGTTGGTATCCCATGGTGGGAGTGGTCTTGTTACTCCTGGGTGAGGATGAATGCCCTGACTTTCTTAGATCTCCTCTGATATCATTTCAGTGAAGATGGGAGGGGGGTACCTCATTACTCCTGGCCAGCAGCAGAAGACAAGGCTTCCCAAGTGGTCTCTGTTGACACTATTAATGAGTATCTCTTTCATGGGTCGAGATGAAGGTCCTGGTCACCTACTTAGCCTCGGGAATTGTGGAGTCTTAACCACAGCTTTCTAAGGAGGAATGTCTAGATTCCCCACTCAGAGTGCTGACTTGGGTGGGACTTGTGCCAGTTTTTTTCTGTGGTGTTCAGCTTGAGTAAGGGCAGTTATTATCTACAAGCAACCTGTCACTAGGCTGTCTCTCTTTCAGTCCTTTGGCTAAAGAAATCTTTTTATCTGGGCTTACTGACATTGCCAAAGTTGCCGGTTCTTCAGCTCCAAGTCTGGGCTAAAGGAAGCAGGAATTCCACGGAACTCACTCCTGTACCTTTCTCTGGATTTCAAGATCCATAGCTAGTCTGTCTTATTTCTACTTTAAAGTTGTTTTTTTTTTTTTAAGTCTACTTATTTATTTTGAGAGAGAGAGCACAAGCAGGGGAGGGAGAGGAAAGGAGGGGGGAGAGAGAGAGAGAGAGACAATAAATCCCAAGCAGCCTTCGCACTGTTAGCACACAGCCTGATGTGCCACTGAACCCATGAACTGTGAGATCGTGACCTGAGCCGAATTCAGGAGTCGGGTGCTCAACCGACTGAGCCACGTAGTCACCCCTACTTTTCAGTTTTTATGTTTGTTTTTATAATGTCTGCTATTTTTAGTTGAACTTATTGGGAGAAATAGGGGAAAGTACACTTATTCCTTATCCCAGAAGCACAAGTCCAACTGATTTTTTTCTGTCCAACTGATTTTTGGCAAAGGTGAAATAAGTTGCAAAATATTATACACGCCCCTGTATTTATATGCCATATAAAATATCACTTATCATCTTTGAAAAGAGAGAAAAACTTGGGACTTATTTGCAACTATTTTGTATAAGTGATTGTATGTGCATATTTGGTTGTATAGAGAGCAAGCTTAACAGAAAACACACCGAATTGTGTATTTCAGAAACAAGTTAGAGAAAAGTATATATCCTTTCTTTCTAGGACACCAATGACATTAATATTAGATCTCTTTACAGCCCTCTGATTCTACCATCCTAGAATCCCATGATCCTATTTGTTTGAAAAAGAAAAACTAAACAGCTGTACTTGAGGGGTATCAACTCAGTTATATATCATGCAACTCTTGATCTCAGAGCTGTGAGTTCAAGCCCCATCAGGCTGGGCATGGAGCCTACTTAAAAAAAAAAAAAAAAAAAAAAGACTGTATTTGATTGTATTGTTTTGTTTTTTAAGACTCAAAATTGTACCTACCAAGCTCTTGACATTGATTTGCTATAGGAATTAGCAGTGGAGCACTTGAATTTGTTTACTTAATGTACCTAGTAGTATTTGAAATTTTTATAAAAAGCATATTTTTATATACTTCTCTAATTAGTGGACCTTGAGGGTATTAGTGAAATAAGTCAGAGAAAGGCAAATACTGTATGATTGCACTTATATGTAAAATCTAAACAACAAACACACAAAAAAAGCCAACCTCAGAGTTAAAGGAAAAAGATCTGTGGTTGTTAGAGGCCAGGGACAAGAGCCGTCAGGAAGTGCCGGGTGCCTGGCTGGCTCGTTGGGAGACCATGGACACTTGATTTCGTGGTCGTGGGTTTGAGTCTCATGTTGGGTGGAGAGATTATTTAAAAACAAAGTCTTTAAAAATAATGAAAGCGATACAAACTTCTAGTTATAAAATTAATAAGTCATGGGGGTTGTAATGTATAGCATGTTGACTGTAGTTAACTGTACTGTATTATATGTTTCAAAGTTGCTAAGAGGATAGATCTTAAAAGTCGCATCACAAGAAAAAATTTTTTGGTATCTATGTAACAAGGTGACAGATGTTAACTAGACTTAAAGTAATTATTTTGGAACGTGTACAACTATCAAACCATTATGTTATATGCCTGAAAGTAAATAATGTTATGTGTCGATTTAGACCTCAGTTTAAAAAACAAGAAAGGAGACGTTGTTAAAAAGTACAATATCCTAACCAATAAAATTCATCAGCAAACAACCAAAATGAAAAAAATGTATACCTACCATGTTAGTGTGCAGATTCATGGTGTCCTGGTTCTTTCCCCTCAACACACAGGAGTAAATGAAGAAGAGGAGAAGAAAAAAGCAAAAAGCAAAGAGAAAATCAAGTTGAAAAAAAAAAGAAAAAGGTATTTTTTTAACATCATTGTTTTTTAAAAGCAGGACTGTGAATCCAGGCTGGATTATAAAATTTTATATTTTGTGTGTAGTCCAGTTAATTTAACACTAATTCTTTTCTTAATGGGAGTTAGATACTCAGTTGTTTCAGTAATATAACAGTCTGTGAAGAATCAAAACTAAAGTCAATACTCAGCCACCGTAAATTTATTTTTGGAGCAAATTAAGGTGTAAATAAATAATAGCCCCCCCTTTTTGTATTCTATTTGTGTTCTAGAATTTAGAGTTTAAAACATCAGCCATGCTTTTAATTGGATGATGTCTAAACTTTTTACATACATGTTTTGCCCTCATATGTATAAAGTTGGAGCTTAAATATTTGTATTCTCAAAATAATCATTGCCATGGCTACAAAGTTCAGTTATTAATAGGATTTATGTACACTTATTCTAAAAATTCATTCACGTCTTTCAGAACCCACATCAGCCACCAATGAATTTTTAGTATCTGCTCTTTTAACAACTAACTGGTTAAAGAAATCGATCACAAGAATTAAGAAGCAGCTTCTTTTATGGTTAATGAGTGCAGTTTCATATATACTAGAATAAACATATACACCAGATTTTTTTAAGGCACTTGATAATACTAATGTCTGGCTTGGACCCTAGTTCTCTAATAGAGTAGGTTCTGCAAATCAGGTGTTACTTCATAGAGCATTTAATACATACTTTTCAACACCTCAACTACTTTATAATCTGGAGAAGTTCATTTTCTCTCAAGTGTTGGGAATCAAATAATAATTTTTAACATAAAAACTAATAGGAAGATAGAACTCAGTGTATTTTGTAGTTGGACTAATGTATTGTTGAATCATCTGCGTTAGCATAGCAAGACGGATTGCGTATAAAAAATGAAATTATCTGTTCTCTTCCAAATTCTGATATACTTGTTTTATTGCAACAGTTTATTTATTCGAGCCTCTCTACTTTGGGTCTCACAGACCTCAGACAGGGCCTGAAACTAAATGAACTTTTCTAGGCCTACTCAGCAGAGACTTTGCCACCTAATGGAATTGCTGTGTGCAAGTCTAACACTGGGCCTTAAAGATGAGAATCCAGGACCAAAAAGCCAAAGAAAAAGGTACAAAGAAGCTCTACTCAGAATCCAGACCCAAGCAGGGTCTTTAAAACAGGAAAACAGACAAGAGTTGACAATAACAGAGATGAAGAGGAAACAAGAGAATACATGAGAAAATAATCCCAGGAAACAGCCAGAAGTCTAAGTAAGAAAAGATGGAGAAAGAAAGACAGCATTACAGAAATGAGGGAAAACTCGGAGTTTCTAAACAAGTAACTCAGTCATGTAATTCATAGGAGTCACTTTACAGACACAGCCTTGAAGTCTCATGCATTTATTTTTTACTTACTGTAAGTCTCTGTCAGGTTTCCTTAGCTTGGGCTTTAACTTTTAACGGTTAGATCACTCAGCTGTCCCTTTAGAAAGCTATCTTTTCTGAGGCGTCTCGGTGGCTCCATCGGTTAAATATCCGACTTCAGCTCAGGTCATGATCTTGTGGTTTGTGAGTTTGAGCTCCATGTTGGGCTCTCTGCTGACAGCTTGGAGGCTGGAGCCTGCTTTGGATTCTGTGTCTCCCTCTGCCCCTTCACTGCTCACGCTCTCTCAAAACTGAATAAACATTTAAAAAAAAAATAAAAGCTGTCTTTTTTATTTTAAATAAACTCATTTTCTGTCTTCTCAACACATTTAGAGTTTGTTTGTTGGGAGATTGTTGCATACCTACTTATATAAGATCTGAAGAGATGGTTTTTCTGTTTTTTGTTACTTTTTTTTAATATTAGAGGAAGGAATTCCATAGTTTTTTCCCTCCAATCTAGTATTAGAGTACTATTAGAAAAATAAAGAATAATGATAACTCATCCTCATTTACGTATATGCATTCAAAATGTCTTTTTTCCTAGTGGAAATTACTTTGGAATACAAGTGCTCATCTATATCACTTGAGCAGGAATTTAACAGAAGTGCTTTATTTGGCTAATTTTCAGCTTTTACCCATTTTTACCAAGGTACAAATATAGCCCTTTTTACATAATTGCATCCTTTTGTAGCTCTTTTAAGAGAATATGCTAACAAGTTATTGCATATGTAAATGAATTGTATATGTAATAAAAGCTTGGTAAATACTACTTTGTTTACCTTCCATGATTTTGAAGAGTACAACAGGATGAAAAACTGAAAATCACAAAGAAAGTATTGCATCCTTACTGAGTTTAAAAGTTATTACCAGAGTTGAGCAAAATAGAGTTAATTTGTTTTGTCAGCTTCTATGACCAAGGAGCAAAAATTCCAAAGTCTGTATTTTAAGAGAATACAAATATATGACGCACATTTTGAGTTTCTTTGTTTACACCCCACTTTGCTCCAAGAATGATTTAAGGCAGTTAAATCACATTTAAATTTAGCTCTTAGCCATATATGCAGTTATCAGTCAGTCTGTATTATTGCCCATAGGTCTTATTCATCCAGTTCCACTGAAGAGGACACTTCAAAACAAAAGAAACAAAAATATCAGAAGAAAGAAAAGAAAAAAGAAAAAAAGAATAAGTCAAAAAGGGGGAAACACCACAAAAAGGAAAAAAAGAAGAGAAAAAAGGAAAAGCATTCTTCTACGCCTAATCCTTCTGAGATCTCCAAAAAGTAACTGAATCTTCGGCCTGAGCCATTAAATTTTAAAATTTGGTTTTGGAAATTATCTGACCTTCCTTGGAGTTTGCTATATAATCATGCTTTGCAATAAATCACAGCCGTTTCCATATAGACATTTTTTTCATATATGGGACCATTGTCTTCTGGCAATACGTTTTTAATGTGCTGACTATAAAGTATTGAATCAGTCTTATTACTTGATAGCCATGCCCCAAGTATGGATATTTATACATTCAAAACTCATCATTTTTGGTATTCCTGACTCTGTCTATTGTTATTACTTTATAAGTTGATTGTAAATGGCTTTACTACTAATTAGGAGGATTACAGTCAACACAAGTAATCTACCTACCAGTTAATGAGTATTGCTGAATCAAGTGTCCACCTTCCAGTGATAAGATGAGGTAGGGGACAGTGCTTTGCTCTTGACTCTGAAAAATTTAATAGCTTTATTTCCTATGAGAATGTATAAAGATAGTGACATTTTTCACTGTCATTTTTAAATCTTGAAACTTTTTTGGATGTCATAGGAAATGAAGCTGCTTTACTGGTCTTAACTAGGATATCTTAAGTGAATGGCGTCGGCAGGAAGATAATGAAAATACTTAGGAGGAAGTCTCACTCTTACACGTAACGCAGAGTGCCTAATACCTGCCTCCTGTGTTATTGTAACAATTAAAATTCTCTTCCTCTTTTAAAAAGAAAAGTGTAGTTCAGCCTCTCAGAGTCTCACAGAGTGATGCTGTGTTGGGTAGAATATTTAGGAGAGACTCCTGGGTTATTTTACAAATGTGCCATATTGGCATCTCTTAAAGTGATACCTCAAACACAGAACTTTTTAATTAGGAGGATGACAGCTAAATCATTATTAGAACTGATTTTTATTGTATTCTGTATGTAAATTTTACGAAGCTTGTTTCTATGAGTAATGTGGAAACTTTTTATAAATGTGAACATATGTATTTATTTGTCGAAAATAATTTGTAGTTTTAAAGCAGGTTTCACACTGAATTTATGGTTTCAAAAATGACCAGTTTGGGGTGTTTCTCTCTTTTACTTCAGTCTTAGACCTTAAGAGCAGTAACAAAAATTTAGGAATTTTATTCTGTACTTTTTAGAATATAAGAGCCAGGGAGTTGCATCATGAAAGCCTTTATATAACAATGGAAATTTTATATGGGTAAGCATTTTCAAACATATATCGGTAGATACAAATGTTTCTTAGATTTTTAACTTCACCATGATCAGTGTTACTTACTTTGCTTGGCATTTGGATATCCCTTATGCCTGATGAGTTAAGCGCTTAGCAGCATCAAACATCAATCACTTACCATGGCACAGCACCAAAGATTGCATGTATCTCACCGTGGTGCAGTTAGAAATTTTCAAATTACTATCCTACAGACATGGCTTCAGGTGAACTCATCATGGTGAAATCAGGTAAGTACAGGTAACTTCACAAGCTGGAAAAATGTACTGATTCTTCATCCAGCTCCCCTTGCTAGCATGACCTCTCTCACACTGGGGGAGCTCATAGCTTCTCTTAATATCTGCTTCCCACGTTCAGATCTAGGGAAGCTACACCCACATCCCTCTTCTAGCTTTATAGCTGAGGAAGCTTTCACACTTCTAGCTTTTCCATCATCTAATTTCGTCATATGGCCTCTTCAGAAAGAAACTCTTTTGTTTACATGTTTTAGTCAGGTGTTGGGAGAAAAACACAGAGTTATTAGGTTTTTAAGGGTTTGTTAGGCCTTTGCTGTATTTTCTGTATTTTTTAATTGTATTTTCTGAAAATACAGTTCTTTCGTTATTATGATGAAAAAAATAAAAAACTTAAAAATGATAAGGAAAATACTGCATGCACAAAGATGGCCTCATCCCATCAAGTAGTAAACATGGTTAAAAATGCCAATAATTATAGTGAAACAAAGTTAATCTGAAGTTATTTGTGAGTTTTTGTGTTGTTGTTTTTTTTTTTTTAAGGTATTTTTGAGAGAGAGGCCACAAGCAGGGGAGGGGCAGAGAGAGAGGGAGACATAGAATCTGAGGCAGGCTCCAGGCTCTGAGCTGCCAGCACAGAGCCTGATGCGGGTCTCGAACTCACGGACTGCGAGATCATGACCTGAGCCGAAGCTGGACGCTCAACCGACTGAGCCACCCAGGCACCCCTATCTGTGAGTTTTATTTCTGTTAATGGTAGAGAATATAAATTGTCTCATTCATTTTGTTTTCTGATTGGGAACACAATTAATAATAGTCCAAAGAGCTACATAAAATTCAACTTCTTTAACTAATACAGTGTGCAAATTAAAAAATTTTATTGCTCGGTAATTTTGTCCCCTAGATGCATTCTTGGAATTCTTCTTAAGTAAATTCCCCATAGCATAAGAATAGTTTATAAAATTTGTCATCTGAATAAAATTTATTTCTTTTTCTTGGTTTTCTTCTAAAGTGATCTTGTTGGGATTGGATACAAATCTCACTAATAAATTATAGGAGAAAATTAAATTTTCTCTGAGGCAGTATGTGCGTAGCAGAAGGAAAACTGAATTTAATAGTAAAAATCCTAAAAGTCCTGGCCTTTCTAACTATCTGTGTGACTTTCAACTAAATTATTTAGCTTCTCTGGGCCTTGGTGTCTTTGATTTGTAACATATAGTACACAGTTATCTCAGAACCCTTCCAGTCCTTAATGTATATGATTATCAATATGTTAGTGTAATTCAAGTAATATTATTCATGCAGATAGCATTCTGTAACGGTAAAGGTTGAATTTATTAATATGCCTGTTAATCACATTCAACTTCTTTAAGCAGATAATTGATACTTGGCTTCATTCTTACCAACCACTGTATGTCTTTCTCACTAGATGCATACAGAATTTATGTGTAGATTTGTATCTGTAAGCTGATTATCTGAAGACTCAGGCTGTTGCTTTTGGGCTGATGGATCTACTCCCCACACAGTTCCCTGTTTCTTTTCTCCATATCCTCTTTTAGCTAAAATCTCTCACAGGTATCCCTAGTTCTTCACCCCTAATATATATCTGTTTACATCTTTGGTTCTCTGAGGCCAAAACATCAATAAATAAGGAGTAAAACAATTTTATGTGTCTATATTTACAGTTCACTCTGTCTAAAATTTTATAGCCCTAGGTCACATTCATTTAAACTAGATTGAAGAGTTACTAATAATGTTGGTAAAAATGTCATTGATTCCTTTCTTCAGCAAACATTGCCCGAGTGTCTGGCATAGCAAATGCTCTGCTAAGTACTGGGGATACAGAGATTAATAAGACTCATTTGCTTCCCTGAAGGGGTTCATAGTTTAGTTGGTGGGAGAAACAGCAGAACACATCAGTGTATAATACAGTAATTGACCTGAACTTGGGTTCATAGAAACACAGAAGGATTCTTAACCTAGTCTGGAGAAGTGAGGAGAAGGCTACCTAAAGAAATAGTGCCTGATTTGGATTTTGATGGAGGCTGAAGGTAGAAGTCATGGCAGTTACTGACGAGTGGGTACTGTGAACAGAGATCACAGTAGAAAAAACTGAGTTGTGTGTGTGTCAAGAGTTACAAGTAATATGTGAGGCAGGAAGTGGTAAGAATTGAGACTACCATTCTAGGTTCTCAGGAACAAGAGAACGAAGTCTTAGTTCCATGTTTGGAAGCTTGAACTTTAATCTGTAAGCAATGAGACACCATGAGAGAGTTTTAAGGAAAGAAATGACCTTTTTTGGGGTTTGGCTTCATCCCTTTCAAAATCCAATTAAACAATTTTGTAAAAGATGAAATTGCTCTCATGAGAAAACCACAAAGGAAAGAATTGAGCCTTTCATGTCCTGTTATTCATACCCTTCTTCTAAACCCACTTTTCTTTACTACCAGAAATTCCAGTGAGTTAAGCTTTCTAAAAACACATAAAGTTACTGTGTTCTTTATCAGAACTGTCCCCAGAATTACATGCATATGTATATACTTTGAGATGTGTTTTACATTTTAGATTATTTTTGACTGAAGTAAATTCTGTCACCAAGTTAGTATTTATTACACCCAAATAAATCATCTAAAGTATATTTTTCATTATATACACTCAGCTGTAATTTGATAAGGCATCTTAATATTTTGTCTGAATCTGTGACGGACCAACTGCTTCAAAGGAACAGAGAGACATACCAGTTGGTCCACTGGTTGAGCCCTGTGGCTCTCCCTCAGGTAACCTGGCTTGGCAGGGACTATAGCCAGTACCAGTGCTGGGACTCCATCTTCCTGGGCAGTTGGCAACCAAGGAGAGTACGCTTCTTAAGCCAGCATGATGGTAGTCACACTTTCGAAGCCCAGGGTCTTCTGACCTCATTTGTTGCCTCCCACCTTTTTAAAAAATGTGCAGAACGACAGAGAATTGGGATGCCTCTCTATGGGCACTAGCCGCAACACATCCAGCCGTGGCTAGCCCCGTTGTCTCACAGGTGAAGAGGAGTTTGGGAAGACCATGAGCATTGTGCTGGCCTTGACCAATTTGTCTGCTTCTTGTTTCATTCATGGCTTCCGCCCTTGCCCTTGAACAACAAAGGTAGAACTGTACCAGTGCCTTAAGTAACTTTCTCAGCCTAGGTTTTTACCTGAGGCAACATCTAAGTAATATAATTATTATCTGTGTATCAAGATAGCCAATGCAAAATCAACATAGGCAGCAGATGTGGCAATAATGATCTGGAACTATGCTCTCAGTATAGCCACATGTAGCTATTTAAATTTAGGGTAATTAAAGAAAGTAAAAAGGCATCCTTCAGTTGCACTAACCACATCTTAAGTGTCCGGTTCGCCACGTGTGACTGGCGGCTCCCACGGGCAGTGGAGACAGAATATTTCCATCATCACAGCAATTTCTGCTGCACAGTGCTGGTCCAAAAGATATCCCCGGTTCTTGGTAAAACTTTCGACAGCCTGATTGTCCAGAGTTTCTAACTCTTAGCTTTGCATCCCTAAGTGCAATAGGGCATTCCTTTTTTTTCCCCTCTCAGACCAGAGAAGCTGTGTTTGACACATTTTGAAAGACTAGTCTTCCAACTCCATAACTTTACGCAACACAGTACGTGTGTTCAGCAGAGCCAGCTTAAAATTAATCCTTTTTTCCTAGTGCATTCCTTTAGACAGCCAGGTCTGTGTTCTTATAATAGAAATCATACTTATGAATAAAAATCTTTTAAGACAGTTATAATTTGCAGGAACCGTAGCTTTTTTCTAGGTGTCTATGTGGTATTATTGCAGTAGCTTTCATTATATCGTGAAGAATTTTTGTTACGGTTATCCCTTGGTATGCTGGAAATATTTATTATGAAGATCATGGATTGCGACATATTCTGTTATTGAATATTAGCTTTTATAAAGGCAGTACTTTCATCGTGCACACCGAAAACCCTCTAAAAAAGGCAAGGGGTTAATATCTAAGAGACTTAAGAACATGCCACCTCAATTTCATAAGACCTTCCCTCTGAGATTACCTTTCCGGTACCATCTCATGAAGCGAACTGTGCTGAGTATCCAAAGACTTGTGTAATGTTGGTAATGTGACGTAAACTTCTCATTGTTCCACACTGGCATAGGTTTACTTGTCTTTGTTACTCATAAGTTCTGTAATTCTCCTGAAGTATTAGCATAATGTCATGTAATGCAGGAACATCTTAATTAGCAAATAAAAAAACCGCACATAATCAGGAACCTTAGTGGGTTTTTAATAAATTAATTGCAAAATCAAAAGTGCAGCTGCGTCTTGCTTTGTGAATGATGGATTTTTTAAAGTATTATTACCGAACTTTATTTGAAATGCATTCTTTATTTTTTTTTGCTCCGTCCCTCCAGTGAGCTTTTACAGCACAGGCTTTTTAATAATACACAGTGTTGATTTGTGTCGTCTCCATTGTTGGCTCTTGAATCGTGTCATCAGCTTCATAGGATGTTTCAATTGTCGAATTGGATGCTGCATTTGAATTGGGGGCATTGGTTTTTTTGTTTGGGTTGCCTGCAGAACATAAAACAAAATGAAATAATTATTTGGAATCATGACATAGAATTTGGCTTTTTAAAATGTGTGCTTGAAAAATACATTTTGTAGCAATATTGAAGCGATGTCTTGAAAACACCCAGTGGATGGGTGAGAACTGAATCATTACAAAGCTGTTTTTTGAATGTTTCCTTCTGAAAGGAAAATTAGGGAAATATTCAGTAAGAGAAGAATTTCATCTCCGTGCTTACCTTCCTCCCTCCATGTTTCCATGGAGGAAATTACACGTGTGAAAAGAAAGCAATTTCTGGGTTGCTTAATAAAAGTGTGGCCCTCTCTGCATAAAGTGAACAAAACTGTACTAAAGCTAATCATAATAATCTGTGCCACTCTTAAGGCTTTGCCATCGTAATCAGTTTAGGGTAATCTTTAAAAAGAACACATTTGTGCCACAGTCTCACTCACTCATTTTGTGTCAATATGAATCCAAAATGCCCTCTACGAGAGCAGAGGGATATAGACCCTCGATCATCACAAAAACTAAAGCCGATAGCAAAGAAATAGATTATTTTCCAAAAATGATTGTTAGAAAAGTAACTGTATCCTGTAGTTAACTAAAATGCACAAATTTAAGTAATATATAAATATGTAGACAGTAGATAAACCCCAGGCGTCACTAATGCCCTCCTGTTGCTGAATCCCCACCCCAGTTCATAGTCCACGGGTTACCTGCCCGGCGGACAGCATTTTCTTTCCCCGGCCTCCAGGATACCACCCTGGACTCACCTCCTCCTCTGTATTGCTCCTTCTCAGTCTCTCCGGCTCCCTTTTCTTCCCCCAGGCCTCTTAGGAGTACCTCAGGGCCCAGCCGATTGGTTTTTTCACGGTCTCCCTCCCTAATTAGTCTCATTTGGAGAAATCTGCTCTGAACCTTCCTAAAAGGAAGCAGGACCCGCTGACCAAAAGGTTCCACTGTTAGAAACAGCTACTTCCTCTACTTATTGCCACTTACATGAAGTCTAAGCCTTAGCTTTTGCTCTGGATTTGCCCATTAATAAGTAATTGTATAGCCCGCTTTCCAGGCTCCATCCGAATATCCCCCCATGGGTGGATTCCCGAGTTCGCCATTCACAGGGCAGTATTATTTAAAAGTGAAGAATGATGTCTCCCTCCAGCTCCCAGGTAATGCCCCTAGAACTGAAACGCGGGTGGTATTGTTCTCCGAGCTAATTATTAAAAGTATCGGAAGTTTAAAGTATAGGGCCTGGAGTTGTTCAATCGATGTGGCTTTACTTCATGACTTCTGAGCCTTTTGGGTGGTAAAATAAACTACTATTCTACTTCTAAACATTCCACATAATGTTTCAGCCATATAATTTGATTTTTAAAAGTTAATTTGTTGTAGGCGCAACATTTTCTAGCCTGGCAAGGAGCTCTGTGCCCAATCAGGAATCGAAGCTGTTAAAGATAGATGGAACAGGGAAAGCTGGCATGGAAATCTAAGAAACCGATAAATTTGACTTGACCGTTATTTGCAAAGTGGGGTTTCAAAAAATACTAGATGAAAATTTGACTTGTAAGTACTTAAGTAATGGAATTTATTCTCTAAGGAGGCCCTTGAAACTCTTTTTCTCATATAATATTTGAAAAACAATATTTATAGTTTTTCATTTGTGTAGCCCCGTTTGTACTCATCAGGTTCTAGTAGGTAAAGGTAAAAGATCAAGGATGTTGTAAATTAGTTTCATATTATGTGAAAGGCTTTTGTGCCTTACTTAAGCATTTCTTTAAGCATCTAAAATTGTATTATTGGAGTTCTCGGAAGTATGAACTGAATGTTGCTTAACTCCAGTCCTTCATGTTTCCTAAGCTTTTTACATACTTACATTCATAATATTTCAGTAAGATTTTCAAGGTGTTCTTATCTACCTTATCACATAGTTTTTGTGTTTGTCTTTTTTTTTTATGGGAAATAAATTCACAGGTATTTGCTAACTTAGAGGTTCTAGCTAAGAACCCCTTTGTTGGGGTTCTCTTTAAGTCATCGTCCTGACAGCTCTAGTGTCCATTATGTATTTTCTGGCAACAAAGACTCAATCTAACCTGTCTACTGCCCTCTGATACTTAATGGCTTGCAAAACACATTCTGGTGTTACAGATTTTTCTTCATCTAGGACTTGTAAAGGCACCCCGTCTCCAGCCCTGACTCCTTATTTCCTCGGCCACTGGATGCTCCTAACCGGTGTAGGTACAAAGATTGTTTCTTAGATTGGCTTCTTAAGGCAAGGCACTTCGCCTCACAGAAGCGATTTGCTTCACAAACAAGAAAAGATTTGTTATAAACACCATACCAATATCCTTTGAAGCTGGAACTTTGATACGCAAGTTAACAAGCCTGGTGTTTTCGCTCTCTTCCCCCAAAAATGCTTTCAATGTATGACCTTCCAGTAAGTTAGAATAATTGGACACCGGAAAAGCAACCGCACTGAGTAGCTACAGTGATAACAGAGTCCAGCTAATTGCATCTCTGGAATAGTTTTAAAAGAGAATGCAGGCAGTCCTCAGCAACCTCACCTTTTCCTAGTTTTGCTTTGATAAATAGAAGCTAATTTCCGAACCCACAAAGTAGGGATAAAATCAGCTGCTTCTTTCTGTCCCAGGGTTACAACATGGATTCAATTTTCAATAAGCAATCTGTAAGTCCTTTGAGCTCCCAAGGGATTTGTTGCACATAAAAGGTTTTTCTTATTTAATTCCTCCTTTTCTTTACTGCATGCAGATTGCGAGGCTCCAACATGACTGTTCTTTCCTGGGTTGACATTAATTGTTCCACCTGCTGCTCGTGTCCTATTTTCATATGTTGTATGTGTGTGGTTATCCCATGTAAGTCTCGACCTTCCTTTAAGGCTCTATCTCTCCGACTGGCGTTTAAATAAAAGCTTTGGCCTTAGCCAGAATTCACATCCAATTCATCCACTCATCCTCATCACAAACCACGCCAATATATTTCTTCTGGTAACAGTTAAATTGTGCATTCATCTTCAGAACCATTCCTCAGGAATCCATTTATCTTGTAACTCTTCTATGAACTCTGCCCTTGCCTGCCATTTCGAAATATCAAAAGAATGCTGGGGACCCCCGCAGGTCTCCCATCCCTTGGCTCTCTGGCAGAACCCTAATTAAGCTTTTCTGCCACTATCTGCCTACGGCCCCCTAGCTCCTGTGTCGCCATTCTCAATCCTTCTAGTTCCTAATTAGCGGCTCGCTTTATTGCTGAGTGGAAAACCTACACATCTCACTCATCCCACGGCTCCTCCTAGTGAAAACAAGCATCCTTAAATCTTCACCCTGAGTGTTTTTGATTTGCAAGAGGCCGTTTTCCCTTTTGATTGAATCTGAAGCATAGGGCTGGATCTGAAGTTAATGGTGAAGTGGACAAAACTTGTCTAGTGATCTCCTGATCTGTTGTCCTTTCCTTGCTGCAATGTCCTGCTTCTCAAGGATATAAGGGTATCTCCAGTACATACAGTTAAATATGCACTGTAAAAGCTAGAATCTTAGGCATCTGGGTGGCTCAGTCGGTTAAGCGTCCGACTCTTGATTTTGGCTCAGGTCACGATTCACGGTTCGTGAGTCCAAGCCCCACATTGGCTCTGTGCTGACAGTGCCAAGCCTGCTTGAGATTGTCTTTTTCCTGCTCTCTCTGCTCCTCCCCTGCTTGCTCTCCCTCCCTCTTTCTCTCAAAGATAAATAAGCATTAAAAGAAAAAAAAAAAGCTAGAATCTTAGACTTGCCCATTTGCTTTGCCCGTCCATCAATGAGTAAAGACGGTTCTATGCAGAAATGTTTTTTCCTCTCTTATTTTTTTCCACAATGGGCCTTTTTCCCCCTCCTTTTCTTTTCTGCCTTATTAAATTTTGCCAACCATTGAGGACTAACATAACTCACAAATAATTTAGCTGATATTTAAAATTCTTTAAATGAAATTTTCACAAATGACTGGCTTCTGTTTTGTTTATCGGTTCCCACATCAGCCAAGATCGCCTAACCCCAAGCCTCGGGGAGGACCCACAAATGCGAAATGTGGCAGCACCTGTGCTGAGCAATGTGGTTTTCTACATTCTAGGAATGAAAGCAGCCGCAGGACATTGCGGGCTCATTATTTTAGGTAGAAAGGTCCCTTTAGGAGACACAGCAATCTTTTCTACCATTGAGTTCAAATTGGCCCATCTTCTATTAAAATTTCAATGAGTTCTGAAAGCCCTTCTGAAACAAAGAATAGTATTACAGAATAATTTGGCACCCTAATTAATAAGAGTTTTGAGCAGAGTTTTGTTGAAAGGGTGTTAAGACTACTAGTAAAATAGCTCCCACAGTTCTCTATAAATTTAGTACAGGGGCGCCTACGGGGCTCAGTTGGTTAAGCATCTGACTCCTGGTTTTGGCTCAGGTCATGATCTCACAGTTTGTCGGTTCAAGCCCCAAGTCGGGCTCTGCACTGACAGCTTGGAGCCTGTTTGGGATTCTCTCTCTCTCTTTCATTCTCTGTCCCTCCCCTGCTCTCTCTCCCTCTCTCAAAATAAATAAATAAACTTAAAAAAAATTTTGGCAGTGTGATTCAACATTACTAAAGTAGCCAAGAAACTCTGATGAAGAAGCATATTGGGAAGGAGAAGAAAGTCTTGCCTGGTCAGATATTAAAATAAAAGTGTACCATTTCTTTTGTTTTTTAAACTGTATCATTTCAATAATTTTTAAAGTATATTATTAGCTTAAGAATAAAATAATAAAGTTATTAGTTTAAATAAATAAATAATAAAATTATTAGCTTAAAAATTGATAAATTTAACAGAACAGAAAGCCTAAAGACAGATCACAGTATATATAAGAATTCAGTTTATGATATTTTATTTTTTAAGTTTATTTTATAAGAGAGAGAGAGAGAACGTGAGGGAGGGGCAGAGGAAGAGAGGGAATTGCAAACAGTCTCCGTGCTGTCATTGCAGAGCTTCACGTGGGGCTCGATTCCGCAAACTGCAAGATGGTGACCTGAGTCAAAATCAAGAGTCAGCTGCTCAACCAAATGAGGCCCCCAGGTGTCCCCAGTGTATGACATTTTAAATTGGCAAGAGAAAGATGGATTATCCAGTAAATATTTGGACCATTGACTCATTATTTGCAAAATAAAAAGGTAGGTATGTACTTCATACTTTACACAAAAACTAAAATTCCAGAATTATTAAAAATTTAAATGAGGGGCGCCTGGGTGGCTCAGTCGGTTAAACGTCTGACTTCGGCTCAGGTCACGATCTTGCAGTTTGTGAGTTTGAGCCCCGCGTCGGGCTCTGAGCTGTCAGCACAGATTCTGTGTCTCCCCGTCTCTCTGCCCCTCCCCTGCTCATGCTCTGTCTCTCTCTGTCTCTCAATAATAAATTAAAATGTTAAAAAAAATTTTTAATGAAAAAACAAGAATAAATGTATTAGAAGAAAATATAAATATAGTTGAATATTTTTATATCTTATAGTGAGGTGAGAAGTTTATTATTTTTTTTAGATTTTTAAAAATGGTATTATTCTTCAAGTAATCTCTATACCCATCATGGGTCTCGAACTCACAACCCTAAGATCAAGAGTCACACGCTCTACTGACTGAGCCAGTCAGGTGCCCCCAGAGGTGAGAACTTTTTAGTATGAAACTAAAGGGAGAAATTACAAAAGGAAAAACTTCTATAAATGAAAAATTGTCACACACAAAATTACAAGAGAAACAACTGTAAAAACATTTGCAATATATTTGTAAAAGAGTTTAGTTACTGTGTGTAAAGTTCTTATAAAGCAGGGAAAAATGTACATTCCCACGAAAAACACGCATATGAGCAACGATGTGCCATAACAGAAATAATGTCAGGGGCACCTGGCTGGCTCCGTCAGAAAAGCCATGGGACTCTTGGTCTCAGGGTTGTGAGTTCAAGCCCCACGCTGGGTGTAGAGATGACCTAAAAAAACACTTTAAATAAAAGAATGACACACATTAAAATCTCCATTCTCGCTCTTAATTAGATAAAACCATTGTATTTTTTTCAACGAATTAGTAAAACGTGTATTTTTTGAAATAATAACAATAAGAAATAGTACTTTTCTAGACGGCAGTTAGCAACTTGAATCCACAGCACTTTTTTTTTTTTTTAACGTTTATTCATTTTTGAGAGAGAGAGACAAGGCGTGAGCAGGGGAGGGGCAGAGAGAGAGGGAGACACAGAATCCGAAGCAGCCTCCAGGCTCTGAGCTGTCAGTACAGAACCTGATGTGGGGCCCGAACCCACGAATCATGAGATCATGACCTGAGCCGAAGTCGGACGCTTAACCAACTGAGCCAGCCAGGCGCCCCTGAATCCACAGCTTTTAATGTATCCAGCCTTTGGTCAGCAATCCTGCTCTCAGGGATTTATGCTAAGAAAATACTTAGATGTTCAATTTATAAGTTTAATAAAAAAAAAAAAAAGTGAGAGCTAGCTCAAAGTCCATAATGAAATTTGATACACTCAGATTTTGGTTTCTAAATACTACTCCCGACCAAAATGAACCAGGCATTACTGGAGATAGGCAAGATTCCAGGACCGGGACAAGGGAAGTACAGGCCACCCTGGAACAATTTGTGACAGAAAGCAAAAACGGGCTCAAAAAATTGTGGATACATTTCAAAAGGACAAAGGATCCCGTGTAAAGGGGCTCCCGGAGGCGAAATCTGAGACAACGTAAGGATCAGAGTAAATAATGACAGTAATAGAATATTTAAATAAAGGATCTGAGTCCATACTGAACTGAACAATTACAAGAATGGGTAAATAAATAGGGGAGGAGAGAGAGCTCTTCCCTGCAGCAGAATAACAACGAACCAGTGTCAAAGGAATGATGGGGTTGGAAAATCAGCATTTTACAATTATTGTAGTAATCTGAAATTATTTTGAAATTTTGAATGAAAAAATTCAGTCAAGAACCATCTATGAGCAGATAAAAGTTTAAGGAGGAACCCGACATTTTCAGTCTCAAGGTACCTCCCCACGAAGTACTTAGTAATTAAAAAGGAAAAATAGTGACTTTACAATGTATTAATCCAGCAAATATAACCTTAACCAACGAATCAAAGTTAACAGCACCCATAATGAGTCAAAGCAATGTTATGTGACGCCCTGGGAATGTGACTTTCATGGTATTCCTGTTGAAATGTAGTCTCTCTCTCCGATCATAAGAAAATATCAGACAAATCGAAAGATACCGTACCAGATAACCGGCTTTTGCTTTTCAAAAATGTCAAGATCATGAAAGACAAAGGTTGAGGATTGAAGGAGACTAAAAAAATATGACAACTGATTACAAGACTAGATCCTAGAATAAGAAAAACATAGCTAGTAAGGATATTGGAAAAACTTGAACATGAGCTGCAGATTAGATAATATTACCTTATCGATGATACGCTTCCTGAATTTGATAAACAACTATCACTACATAAGAAAAAATCCTGTTCTTAGAAACACTTAATGAAATGCTTATGGTTAAAAGGCATGATATCTGCAAATTATTCTCAAATGGCTCAGAAAATATGCATTGAGAGAAAGAAAATGATCAAAATAGTGATAAAGAAATGAAGCAAAATAGTAATGTTAAGTAAATCTGGGAAAAGGTATACAACCTTCTCTATACTTTTCTTGCGATTTTTCTGTAAGTGTGAAATTATATCAAAATAAAAGAATAAAAAATGATAGCACTCCGTCAAGATTTTAAAATGGAACTACTAAAACCGATGGCAAAGGCGTTCATTTATTGGCAAACAAAGATGTCACTATGTTCAGTGAAAACAAATAGCCTAAGACTCATTCTCCCCCATGTTGTCACGTCCACGTGTCTATAGATGCGTACAAAAAACCCTGGAAGATACTCCACACGGTGTTAGTGACGCTCATCTCTGTGTGATGGAATCACGGAAGACACTGTGTGTTTCTCTATATTTTCTAGTTTTCGTTTAATAAAAGTGATTTGAAAGAAAGGTTTTCTTTCCAGGTGAGTCTTCGAAGAAGAAGAAATAGGGCAGACCGAGCCATGTTTTGCTCACGGGCAGAAGAAACGATTGTATGATCTTCAAACGTGCTTTCTCAGTATTCCATATGTAATCTATGTTTTTCTTTCTAAACCACTGTGCTTTCCTGATGATTTGCTCAGCCTTTTTCAATTATATCACCTGCCTTTACAAAAGAGACCACCGGATACGGGCTCGGAGCTGTCTGTTATCTCTATACATTCTTTTACATGTGCCGAGCAGCTCTGCTAACATCTGCCCTTTTAATTTCCATCAGAAACTCTGCTTCCAACAACCCCTCTCCTTAGACCTCCACCCTCTCTGCAATCCAGTAGTATCTCTGGGGACTCAAACTGCAGGAAGGATGTGCTTAATCTTCCTGGAGCAACAATTTTCTTCGGCTCTGAGAATAAGAAGGTGCTATTATTGGAGTAAGACAAGTCCTGGCATTCAGCCAAGTTGAAAAATCCCATAAACTTTAAAAACAATATGAGAATTTCAAATAATTTCAAGCTCATAGGCCTAAGGGAAGTCTTTCCACTCCAGCCCCTGGAATTCTGGGGGTACAAGTTCCCCTCTTCTCTACCTGAAGGATTTTCCAGCGGAAACGTTTGAGAAGCAGGAATCTAGAACATTCACCCCTTTAACTGCTTCTCTATTAACCACTAATTCTTTCCCATCTTAGGAAATGAGCCCTCGCCCTCAGGTGTGTCTACTCAGAAAGACGCCCTTCACACAGGCATCTCGTCAGAACTGTACGTCTCCCAGTGCACCTGACAAGCAACGGGATTCTCTTAAACACTGGCATCTGAAACACGCATAACTCAAAACACACACACACAAAGAGAAGGAAATGATTATGGGACACAACTTAAAGGGCAATCAGTTTCTTAGCAATAGCACCTCTGTACAAAGAGAGCCCCGGAGGCAGCCCGATTATACTCTACAGTCACTATCGCAGACCTGTTTTCTTCGGGATTAATTCAAGAGGTATAAAGCCTTAAATTGTATACATTAAAAAGAATAAAAACCAACACAATAAAGATACACAAAGGAAAAATTTCGGCGAAATAGCCTAAGATTAGACTCTTTTAGACTCAGACTCTTGTCACTTATGGAAACAAAAAAAGTCCAGTGTCCTGAGCCGGTTTTAGAATGTGCACAAAAACATTTTTCCCAGCAGGCACTCATATTGCCTGTAATGAAAACAGTCTCAATTATAAAAATTAGCCTAAAATAATAGGAGGCTGACTCTTAAGAACCGATAGTTTTGAAAGAAAAGGGCGGTAACTAATGAAATGGATTTCATCCTATGTAATGTGTACTTATTTGATTATTATGCAAACATCTTATTATGTTCCTAAATTTTAAGGCATTCCTTAACTGGAATAAAAGATTGTTTTTTTCATAGCTAGAGCACTGTAATCTCTTCCTAGGTGGAAGAATCACTGGAACAGAGCTTGCATACTTAACAACAGTACCCCAGTGTTTTTAAATGATCAAAGGGTCACTTTCAAATATAAACCATTTTCTCTCCCTATTCCAGTGACATTTGGATTACCCACTATGTTTTGGGCTCTCCTCTCTGTCTGATTTGATTAAAATAACCTAAGGGACCAAAAATCACCTCTTCTGAAACCAGCAGGAAGGCAGTGATCATATAAAACCCTGCCTTGGCAACAGCAAGCACTCAGGAAGGGGTAGTGAGTTAATTTGCTGGCGTGATAACCACAATGTTTTCGAGAGGAGCAGAGTGGGGACATTTCGACGTGAGAAAGCAACTTCATCTAACTACCTAAGGAGTGCATTAATGGATCTCCTTAGCTAAACAGCAGTAAGACTACAAGCCAACTGATTCTGTCGCTGGGTTCTCAGAGCCAATAGGAAGTAGTATTTTGGTGCAGTCCCTGAAATAAATCAGGAAAAACAACCAATTTCTATTTAGCACAATACACTGCACACAGGAGACATTCAATACATGTCTGATGACTCTAAAGGTGACAATGAAGATGCTCCTTTCATCACCTACAATAAAGGTGCCCTTCTACTCCATCCAATTCATTCAACAGACGTTTGTTAAGTGTTGCAGGCACTAGGGATATAGTAGTGAGTAAATAAGATGAACATTATTACTTTCCTGGAACTTCCTTTCCAGTTGGAGTGGAGAAAAGCTAGACGACGGATAACTAAATTCCATAGGATATTGGTGGTAAATGCTCGGGAGAAAGACAAAGCAGGAAGGAAGTATGAAATGTCGAAGAGGTGTTTAAAAGATAAGGAGTCAGGGAAGAACTCCTCAGAAAGGAGACTTTTAGTTAAGATTTAAAGACAGTGAAAGTGAAAGTCGTATGGATATCTGAAGGAAAAGCCTTCTGGACAATGGTGACAGTGTATGCAAAGGCCCCGGGGCAGAGGGATTTCAAGAAACAGCAAAGACACCCGTGTGGCTGTGCACAGGAGATGAGAAATGTGGGTGGAGACAGCGAACCACCGAAGCCCTGGCCGGTCACGGTCAAGACTGCTGAATGGATCAAGAGAGACGGGAAGAGATTAGGGTTTTGAGCAGAGGAGCGACATGACCTGACTTAGGTTTTAACGGGCTCCCTCTGGCTGCTCTGTGGAGAGGAGACAACAGGGAAGTCAAGGGCTTAGCTGGGAAGAGGAGCTATTTGTTTTAAGATGCAGAGTCTGGAGTCTGGGTTTTCAGGAGCTCTCTAGGTGATTCATACGCACAGTAAAACTTAGAAACGTCTACTTTCAATTATCTAAGCACTTGAGACAAACATTGATTGTACAGTGTGACTGTTGGGTAATCACTAGCCCATTGGTTCATTTTGCCTGTGGAGGAACAGGATCTAAGCCCTTGGACTCAATTCAGCGAACAACCTGTCTATTCTGCCGCATGGTTCCAAACAGTGCTTCCGAAGAAGAACTGCAAAGGGATCGTGGCCTCTTGCTCCGTGACACAGGACGCCCTCTGAGAGGTCTCTAGGAGAATGAAATAGAGCTAGTGCAATTAGTCAGCGAGAGCATATTTGATAAAGTCACAGAGCACATACTCCATACGTTTCAGGACTCGGCTAAAATAGAGCATCTGAGCAGAGGATTTTCCAAAAATTTTTAAAATAAATGTTTTCATTCTCTTTTTAAATAGAAGTTAGTGAGCACTTCTGTCTGATTCTAAATATATATGTACATATATATGCATAGATACCTATTTATATAGTATAAATTTTATTAGAATACATTCTAAGTCTATATACCAAAATTTATGATTACTACCTCTTAATGTTTATTTATTTTTGAGAGAGAGAGAGAGGGAGAGAGAGAGAGAGCATGCACAAGTGAGGGAGGGGCAGAGAGAGAGAGAGAGAGAAAGGAGGCACAGAATCTGAAGCAGGCTTGAGGCCATAAACCATGAGATCATGACCTGAGCCCAAGTCGGACAGTTAAGTGACTGAGCCGCCCAGGTTCCCCTATGATTACTACTTTTTAAATACACCAACAAAAATTTATATTCACGAAAATTATGCCACTTATTTCTGGTTGAATTTTATAATGCTAACACTTAGCATTTGTGTGGCAGTTTATACTTGGGACAGTGAGACCCACTTCTACAAACTATGCATAAAAATTTCTTACACGTATATACATACAGACACGTACATCTCAGTTTGTAATCTATTCAAGAACAAAAACTGTCTTCTGTTTATTTTTCTATTCTTTCGTGTGCCTCTGAAGTATGTTATATGCCTCTTCTGAATTCCCCACACCACACCACAGGCACCCAGGTACATGCTTACCTGATCACTGACTAACCAGTCTGGAGCGACCCAACGCTAAGAATTAATTATCGTATATTTTGTTCCTCTCTTTGGCTTCTTTGGCTCTATCGAAACCAAAATTTAAAATCTCCAAGGGGGTGAAATCTTCATAACTAAACGAGACTTAAATATATAGAGAGGATTTATTGGACCAATGTATTATTGTTCATGAGACCATTTACTTCCTGCCACGATTTTTCCTTTGGCACAATTTCTCGAAGGCATGCCATCATTAAGGCCTAATTTTCATGTGAATTTTTATAAAGATATGTAATAAATTGAATTTTTAAGAAGCATTCATTGTTAACGGTACGATCTGTTACTGAGGTACAGGTTATTCTTTTGAACAGAGCACAGGTAATTGACTACAAATAATGGACACTGATTACCTTCTCGAGCGGAAGAGGCCTCTAGATGTTGAAGTTTAAGGCCGGTGTCTAATCTTTGAGGCTTTGTATACAGAAATAAGTAGCAGAGGACACAGACGCTGATGACAAAGGCAAGGAGAACAAGGGCGGCAGTTCCCAGGCCAACCAGGGCACCGATGCTGAAGAAAACAGGAAAAACACGGGGACCGTCACACAAAATGGTTCGCACATACACGAGAGAGAAGGTTTAATATTGTTAATTCTTGCCTCAGTCATTCCTAACCAAATTACATTTTAGTCTAAAGAGTATATGATTGAAACCTACAGGTCGCCCTTTTCTTTCATCAAATTCTTATATTTTCTCTTCCCATTGATATGTTAACATTAGTACAGAATACCATGAGAATCTATATGACGGGTGAAAGGTCGCATGATTCTCTAGGGCTAGTTCAAAAGTATCCCAAGCAAATAAACCTCTCTTAATATATTTTAGGAGGAAAAGTGGCATTCAACAATAAAGGTGAATAGAAAAATACTGACCTCTGCAAATTAGCAAAGCAAATGTTTACCGGAGATATAGAACTTTTAGAGACACATATGGAAGATAGAACTTACTAACATATAAATCCACAACTCTTACAAAAGAGGAGAAGAATGTTTAATGAAAGGAAGGCAGTATATGAAATTTATATCGAGTCCATGTTTAGCCCGAGTTTTTCCTTTCTGAAAGAGCGTAACACCAGCGGCTTCTAGCATTAAGTAAGAAACCCTTGTGCTTCCTTTACAAATAAAGGGTATGTCTGATATTTTTCTCTGCACTAATTTTGCAATAATTCCTTCTAATACAGTTATCTAGAAGACTAAGCATTTGAGAAAGAGCAGTTTTCATAAACCTATGAACTTAATATTAAAAAAAATTTTAATGTTTATTTATTTTTGAGAGAGAGAGAGTCAGAGCATGAGTGGGAGAAAGGCAGAGAAAGAGAGAGACACAGAATTCAAAGCAGGCTCCAGGCTCTGAGCTGTCAGCACAGAGCCCGACGTGGGGCTCAACTCACAAGCCATGAGATCATGACCTGAGCCGAAGTCTGACGCTTAACTGACTGAGCCACCCAGGTGCCCCTGAACTTAATATTTTAAATGGGAAAAGTAGCTTGGAAAAAACATCATCTTGAAAGACTAATAAGGAAAGCATATGTACTTAACCTTCCCTAACCAAATGTTTATGTGGGTATGTTAAGTATATATAAACAAATGTCAAGTTGCTCGAGCACACATACCTCTGTTGACCTTCCCATGGTGTTGGGCATACACAGTAAAAGTGCTGAATACTTACGTTGTAGTACAGAAGTAAATGATAGTAAGTGGAAGCAAATAATAATTGACTGGTGATTGATCCACTTTTAGTAATTGAAAAGGAGTCATCATTGAAATGGTCATTGAAAAGTAATGATCTTTTTCTTCATTATCTTCCTGTCTTAACTGCAGGCTTTCACTATTTACTAGCGATCAAACTCCGACAAGTTTGATATACCAAAGGGAGAGAAGGGGGAATTTGACCAGGGATGCCTGTGTTAGGGCTTTGGAAAGAAGGAGAACAGAATTAAAACATGAGGGGCTAAGCTCATTTCATGTATCCTTGATTTTAGAAGATAAAACACCCCTGCAAATTAGAGATTGCCTCCGTGGCAATGGATGTGGAGTTAGACTTTCAAAGATACTTGTGCTTGGTCTAGTAATGTCAGCCCAGTTCTCTTAGCCTTGCACACTGTGAAAACTGGAAATTCTGTGGCTAGAGTCAGCATACAGTTGTATATTTATGTTTCAGGTTTTTATTTATTTATTTATTTATTTATTTATTTATTTATTTATTTGGAGAGAGAGGTTAAGAGAGAAAGAGTGAGTGAGAACCAGAGAGAAGGAGAGAAAATCCCACTCAGACTCTGTGCTGTCAGCGCAGACACCGACAAGGGGCTCGATCTCCTGAGATCATGACCTGAGCCGAAACCAAGAGTCAGAGTCAGAGTAACTGCCTGAGCCACCCAGGCACCCCTACAGTTGTATATTTAAATCAGAATTTGCCATTGCTTGGTGCACTCTCTTCCAAGGGGTAGACTCCCTGGCTCTGGCAACTCCTCTTTTGGGGTTTGTTTGCACCAAAGCTGACTTTAGTAGATTATATGCGTCAGGGAGGGTTAAGACTATGCACAGACCCGTGGGAACATAACCCACTTAATTAACATTATCTGCCGCACAAGGCAGCTAGGCTGCCAGACATTCAGAGAGATTTCTGAAATGAGAACACGGGTTATTAAAAAAAAAATCTTCAAAGTGAAAAAGTACTTTGGTCAATTTAAAAGTAAAATTGTCAATTTAATTAAATTCAACACGCATGTCTTGAGCTTTTAAGGTGCACGATTTAAAACACCAGCCGCATGATTGGAAGAAAAAAACGAAAACAAAGCATGCTATTTTCTGCTTTCTGTTATAATAAAAGAAGTTTCTTCATAATCTTGACAAATAGTCTGTATGACAGTTCCACTTTACAGAAACGTGGCTTGACGCATACAAAACTCTATGGGTATAGATGGGACTCTAGGAATCGCCTACAGTCTTTCTTTTTGACACATACTTCCTGAACTTGTGCGTTGCTCTGTGCAATACGGATTGTCTTCCTAGGTCCTGAAGAAGGCTACTTAAAGGAAACTCTAAGAGGGTAGCGATTTGTAAGGGGAGAAAAGATGAGAGTGAGCCGGACACAGAAAAGGGAGAATCCTACTTTCCTCACAGAACTGTTATGGCGGTTTGCTCTTCGGTCCCTGAGAGAGGGTCTAGGGCTGCTGTCACATTGATGCTGCAATTCTCCTATTTAGCAACTTTGCTTACCTGGGAGTGGCTGTACTGTGCCTTTGTCCAGCAGCTGCAGAATCTCAGAACAAATGCTAGTGACTTGGGGAATAGTTTTCGCGGTTGGACTATTATAAATTAGGGTGGAGAGCAAAGAACACAAGGGGAGCGAAGCTCTGAATTTTTACCTCCCCGTTGTGTTCGCGGCGCTCAAACACTAACAAGAACCCCGGGATTAACATTGCCAACTGATGCCATCAGCTGAAACGGTTTTTATATTTTCTAGGAACGGAGCTGCACTGTCCATTTTGTCGGTGCTGAATGAAGACCCCAGCAAGGTATGCATTCCTGGTGCCCTCATAAACCTTAGGAAGGTTTTCTGTCCTCTGCTGCCTGTCATTGTGGGACTATTCAGGGATCTGAGGACCCCAGACACTTTTCCAGTAGAGTTTGACTTAAGAGTTGCCAATCTCTCTTGGGGGTCTGCCGCCATTATTAACTCCTCCAAAAACTCAGAGCCGGGTTACTACATTATTTTCCAAACAGCCGGATAATATGCCAATGCAATACTGCCTACTTCTCCAAATAACAAGGCTAAGCTGTCATTTTCTGAGACTATGCCCTCCCACCCCCCGCGGCACAATACAATGTCGTCAGATGAACTTGTTGGTAGGTGACACTCTTTTCGAGATTTTTTTGAAGCTTGCAATACCTTTAAAAAATTATTTTACTGCCTCGAGAAATAGCATTTAAAGTCATTTGCTGTAGACTTGCCATGTGTGACAAATTCTGGATCATGTTAGAGAATTAGAGAAATAACACTCTTCTGGCTTCCTAGCAGAGTCGCTCTGTCTCATCAGGCATAAGCTAATTGGTTTGTGAGACACAACCGAAAGTGGGTTTGCAGACATAGATTCTCCAGGCAGAATGAAAGAATGGCGGTCAAAGGTTGCAGTCTTGGAGTAGAAGGGGGGGCATTTCAAGATACCTGCATAAACACTCGGACTATGTGAAATTCCCATCACAGGAAACAGAGGCAAGAAAAACCCCACGTGAGAGAGTCTCTTGTCTTTCCAAGCAATGGCCAAGTGGTTGAGGCGTTAAGAAAGGGGTGACCTGATAAGGTTCTACGTAGGGTGTATTATAGCGAGTAAGACTTTCCCTGTCTGTGGGTTTCCATTTCGGTTCAGGGTCCGTGTCAGGTCATCTGAAAAGAGCAAATTATAAAGTTCCAGTCGTTTTACACACACACACACACACACACACACACACCTTTTTTGGTTCTTCTCACCTCCAAAGAGACTTTAAATACTCTCATCTTTGGTTAATACCATGAAAGGAGTCCCAGAGTAGCCCCCTTTCTAATCAATTGCACCAAATGCCCAAACAAATCAAAAAGAGAACGAAACCCTCAAGTTATCTGCGCATCTTCTCTCTGCCAGCAGAGCCTCCTGCCCGGGGCTGGTCCCTGGCGGGCGTGAAGGGCCGGCTGAGCGGGGCCAGCGCCCTGGGCGCGCAGTCCGCGCTCCTCCCGCGACCGCCGCGCCTGGGCTCCGGGGCCCGCTCGCACTTCTGGCGCCCACAGCCCGACCCTCGCCGGACGGGGGCAGCACCGAGCGGGTCCCGGGTCCCGGGGGAGCTTTCTTTGCAAGTCCCTCGCCCGCCCTCGGTGTCCTCCCGGAGCGACCCGACCCGAGCGGGCGACCCTCCCACTCCCGGATGGCACCGCTGTCGCCTCCCCGGGGCCCGCCGCCCGCCGCCCGCCCTGCCCACCTGAGGCTCCACATGTAGCTGTGCTTGTAGGGGAAGTAGCTGCCGGGTTCGCTGCAACAGTACTTGAGGTCGGCGAAGCCGCAGCAGTACAGGAGGGCGGCCCCCTCGCCGCTCCGGGGGCACTCGAAGGGCTCCACGAAGCTGTGGTTGAGGCTGTAGTAGCCCGAGCACACCCGGCTCGCCTCGCTCATCGCGGGCGGCTGCCGACGGGGGCACGCGAGACCCCCGATCTGCCCTCGGCCCGCACGCGTCCAGCACCGCCCGGCCCGCGGACTCCCGCGATCCGGGGTCTGCGGACTGCCGGGGCGTTCAGCCTTCGCGCGCCTCTTCTGCGCTCTCTCCTCCCCCTGTCCACATGGTGTCTGGTCGCTTTACTCGCGCTTCTCCCTCTCGCTAGTGAATGGCCCTTTTATCTGCCGGTCTGCGACCCTGTTCCTCTTCTCCCCTGTCCCTTCGTGGGCTTTCTTCACACTCCCCTGACTCCACCCTGCTTCCCCGCACTTCTCCGACAGCCCGCGGAGCTCAGCTGGCCCCACTCTCTGCCAGAGGTTTCACCCGAAGGAAAAGTGGAGGTGCCATATATGCCTGCCATCTGGGCACATGAGCCCAAGTTGCCATCTGTCTGCCCAAGGTCAGGGAGGTGGGTTCCAGGCTAACAGAGCAGGGCTGGGGGAGCCTTTACCCCTCCTGGGGCCACTGACCCAAGGAGCTGCCCTGCGGGCAGAAACAAAAGGCACTCAACTAGGAGGTGGCGGTGAGGCTTACTCCGTCTTTTCTGAGAAGCACACGTGAAACATTAAAATTTGGCAATGAAAAAAAAAATCAAAGGCAGAAACACACTCTTTCACCAACAAGGTAGCGGTGCATTGGGTATTCTGTTAAATAGCCTGCAAAGAGAAGGGCAGGCAAGAGATTCAGGTAGAACAGTGAGGAGTTTCTGCAGAGGCAGGCAGAAAGAGGAGGAGGCAAAGGAAAAGAGAAAAAGACCTTCATCAGTTTTAAAGAGCTGCAGAAATTTCTCGTGTTCCCTTTTTGTTTGGCATTGTCATTTAGTGATTCATTTGTTCACAAAGCCTTTTAAAATAACAGTAGTAATGGATGCCCGTTATAAGAAGTCAAACAATATCTTGGTGTAGAAAGAAGAAAACAGTAATAGCCTTAGGATGGGAGAGGAGGTGACTGTAACATTCACAGAATTTGTGAGACAGAACAGTGTTCCTTCCTCTTCATTTTCTGCTTCTTTCCTTTGGCCAGAGGGTTGACTGGATGTTGCAGTTATGCACTTGACCTTGCTGGGTATTTTTGTATTCCCAGAAATATTCTTGGGCCTTTGTTCTGGAATACAGTTAAGTAACTTGGACACAGCTGGAGTCTTTGAAGTTTGCTTTTCACCTTTGTTGACAGAGCCAGAGCAGACCTGAGGATTGAATTGTTCCCCATCACTGAGGTGAGGCTCTTCCCAGCACTGTACTCAGCACCTTGTGAATTATGAGACTTGCCATTCCCACTGGTGGAAACGAACCGTTCCAGGCCTTGTAACAGCTCAACGGGATGTTCCCTGCGCTCCTTTTACATGGCTCTTTTCCTGGTTTCCAGTTGTTTCCTGACAGCCATGTGCTGATCGGTACCCAGCTGAAGACTCAAGGAGATTCTCCAGTGATCCCGTTCTCTCTCTCTGCTTCTCTCTCTCGAGCTCTCTATTCTGTTCTGCTACCTCGAGCCACCATGACTTCCTGTACTCCTGGCTAGGTCTTCTGACCTTAGGGAAACCACCGGGCTCTCTCTGGGGGCCACTCCTGGTGCTGCAGGCTGGAAACTCTCTCCAGGCAGCATACTGAGTGAAATCATAAGGCGTACCCTGTCTGTTTCCCTGCTCTTGGGGGTGGATCATTGTCCTTCACTACCTGATATCCATGTTCATGACTGTCGTTTCTCTACTCTCTGTGCTTAGTTTTTTCAGGCAGTAGGGTTAATCTTGTCTCTGTTAAGCCATTTTAGCTGAAGTTGGCCAGGTGATTGGACCTGATGTACGAGGGGCCAGTTAAGTTCTCTGTCCTGGAATTGGGATTCTGCCCTGGGGATAGGAATCCACAGGAAACTGGTGCACAAGACAAGGTGAAGCAGAGAGAAGGAGCACAGAAAGGTGGAAAGAGTGTTAATGGTTTTGCAATTCTGTGCAAGTCCTCCCCTGAGATCCACCTATATTCCTCACTGTGATTTTAGGGGCATCCCTGACTCCTTAGAGTAAAAGCCCCTTTCTGGCTGAAGTGC
Organism: Paguma larvata; assembly: GCA_030068075.1. Lineage (NCBI taxonomy): Eukaryota > Metazoa > Chordata > Mammalia > Carnivora > Viverridae > Paguma > Paguma larvata. Next base: position 102,423,369 of record CM057826.1, read on the forward strand.
ATTCAAGTAGATTTCTACTACTTGCACCCAAAGGATTCCAACTCATACGGCACATCTTCAGGCAAAGGCAAGGCAACTGAAAGAGAGGACGATCGAAAGGCAAAAACTGGAGCGCTTTGACCAATGGAGCATGTTCCGTTGGAAGGAGGGCTTTTAGGCCCCACAAGCGGGCTTTTCTTCCCCTTGTGCAAGAGGAAAAGAGATTTTGAGATGAAAATTCTTTTGGACAGTGATGCAGATTGTCCCAATAAAATATACTGAAGTTTTCCTGGAGCATGAGACGCCAAGGTGGACTGTGAGTGATGAGGAGAATGGGAGAGACGGAGAGCGAACACTGGGGCCCGTGTCCGGGGAACAGAGTGGAGCCCAAGGACTGGGCACCTCCCTGAGGGACTAGTTTTGGTTAGAAGTTCTAGCTGTCTCATGGAACCGACTCGTCGGGTCACGTGATTTTCTCCAACACTGAACGGTCAGTAGTTGAGAAACAGGAGCAGGGAAATGAACAGTAGAATTAGTCAGAATGGTTCTCTGGGGCTGCGCCCTGGTCCCCTGATGCCTCTGTAACCACACAGCGCCTTGGTCCTTCTCCACCCCTACATACACACCACAGACACATGAAAACGCACACTCAGAAAGGCATGCCCCCAGCCGCTACGCTCTACCGAGCTTGGAGTACCTCAGGCCTCTGAAGTTCACGTTAATGAAAGAGGGTTTTAACACATGAGGCTTACAGGCAGTGTCAAGCCTGAGCCTTCAAAAACACCGGTTCAGAAAATGCATATTGCTTACTTGATTTGCCTGCTACGTGCGGTCCATTGTGACCGAGTCCCCAGCTCTTGGCCTCCAGGCAGGAGGGGCAGGAGGGGGTGGGGCTGGCCCAATGGTGAAAGATTGCCATAAATTATACTTTTTATTTTCTTGTACCTCACAGGTTCTCAACAAAGGTGATACTCCCCTTTAGGGAATATTTAGGCAATATTCTGGAAATAAGGGGACAGTGTTAGTTGTCATGTTGACTGAGTTCCCTGTTGGCGATGAGGGATATAGGCCGGGGATGCTAGACTTCCTGACATCCTATAACATCTGCAGAAAAATGGAGAACTGTCTGTGATTTTCCAGTGTTCCCCAGGGCATTCACAAAGATGAAAACTGTATTTATACTTACCTGCATCTAGAACCGGTTTCTGTGTTACAAATAAAATACAACGTATTTGTTGAATTTTCCAGGAACTTAACGACCATGTAATTTGAGGGAATGGTTGTTCGTTGTTTTGTTTGGAAATTTACCAGGAGTTTTTCACTCTTTCAGAAAATCAGGTACCAATGGTAATGATGCTGGAGATTTGTATTTGAGTTGCCAATACTGCACACGGTCTGTGCCTGCCTGCATTTGTGCCGTCGCTCTGTAAGGAAATTATAGCTGTTATGGGCACATTACTGGTATAAATGTCATGTCTCTTGGTATGGTTGTGCGTGAGCACATCCACATGAAATATGTATTCCGTTATATATTGCATTCCTTTTATTTCTTCTTTATACCACCATGAAGGCATTATATATATATGTAATATATGTAATATATTATATTACATATAATAATATATTTTGCTAGGGCCATTTTATATTTTGTATTAGTTTTCTAGGGTCACAATAACAAAGTACCACAGACTGAGTTGCTTAAAATAGAGCTTTTATTTTCTCAGAGGCCAGATGTCTGAGATCAAGGTGTTGGCTGTGTTGTTTCTTCCCGAGGCTGTGAGGGCAGGATCTGTTCTAGGCCTCTGTCCTTGGCTTATCGCTGGCCATCTTCTCGCTGGGTCTTCACGTTGTCTTCTCTCTGTATGTATCTGTGTCCAAATTTCCTTGTCTTATAAGGATGCCAGTCATAATTAGGGTGCACACTTATGACCTAATTTTAACCTAATTACCTCTTTAAAGACCTTATCTCCAAATAGGGTCACATTCTGATGTACTTGGTCATAGGAGTTTGGGGGATACAATTCACCCCATACAATTGGGTATGTAGATCCGTAGTACTATAAGTTTCATTTCACAATAGCAAAGGAAGAATTAGAGAGAAACATTTTACAAAATGGGGAACACCGAGCCTGATAGGGGTGAGAGCTACTGGTCTACCCCATCAGTAGGACAATGGCATATGGTATGTCTCAGAAGCGAATGTTGTTTCTTAGCTCTGATCTCCGGCCCAGCCCAGGTCACCCAGAACTTGCATGATGGAAAAACTGGAGGGGGATCTGGAATTGTAACCATGTGGCTATTGGGTAAAAGCAAGACAAGGGTTCAAATGAAGCTGACTTGACTGTGGGATAAAAGGAAGAGGCCAGATGAGAGCTTTGCTCAAAAGCCTTCAATAGATCCTTGTTTCCAATTCCACTGTAATCAATGCCACTCTACTTTGCCCACTTAATTGCTCTGTATACTATCTCTAACATGCTCTCCTGCTCTGGAAAAATCAGTCTTCTTCTTCCCTCGGAAACATCTTTATGTTTATTTCCATCCAGGAGATACCTTGGATTTCTTCTTTCTCTTGAAATCTTCATCTAAGTCCAACCACAGGATTCTCTCACCATCCAGCTCCTTGAAACTGCTAGAATAGGACAATTCCTAGATAGAACAGAATTTGAAAAGCAGGTGGCAGAGGTGATGGGGCAGAAAGAAACTGGGCCCATTCTCCACATCGAGTCACTGGCATGAGGTTTCTGTTAGAAGCCAATTAATTACCCTTGTCTAAACCCCTTTGAGTTGGGTTTTCTGTTTCTTAGAAACAGAGGTATCTTAACAAACACTATGCCCTTTGGATATTACTCTAGAAGAAGTTATAGGAAGTAGAAGAACACTATGCCATTTGGGGCAACTGGTGCAAACCCTGCTGTCTGGCCATAGTGTGCTTTGGAGGGTCAGAGCAGGAAGCACTGTGCTGTGACTACCAATTCTTGTGCCATAAGGCCTGGTTTGGGAGCTTTAACTGGGAGCTCAGCAACGTAAGTTTTAATGAAGCTGCCAATGCAATCGACAACAGCAAATAGCAGAGCCTTTCTAAAGCACACATTACACTGAAAGCTGTGTGACTAATTTTATAGTGAACACACTGAAGTCAGAAACAGCAGCATCAATGGGAAAACAACAGGCAGAAGAATGAACTCAGACCCTGTTCTTAACCATACACAAAAATAAACTCAAAATGGATGAAAGACCTAAACATAAGACAGCAAGCAATCAAAATTCTAGAGGAGGAAACAGGCAAAAGACTCTTTGACCTTGGCTGCAGCAGATTTTTACTTGACATGTCTCCGGAGGCAAGGGAAACAAAAGGAAAAATGAACTATTGGGACCTCATCAAGATAAAGAGTTTCTGCACAGCGAAGGAAAGAATCAGCAAAACTGAAAGGCAACCGACAGAATGGGAGAAGAAACTTGCAAATGACATACCAGATAAAGGGTTAGTGTCCAAAACTTATGAAGAACTTATCAAACCCAACACCCAAAAAGCAAATAATCCAGCACAGAAATAGGCAAAAGACACGAAGAGACACCTTTCCAAAGAAAACATCCAGATGGCCAACAGACACATGAAAAGATGCTCAACATTACTCATCATCAGGCAAATAGAAATCAAACCACAGTGAGATACCACCTCATATCTGTCAGAATGGCTAAAATAAATAACTCAGGCAACAACAAATGTTGGCGAGGATGTGCAGAAAGAGAAACTTTTTGCACTACTGGTGGGAATGCAAACTGGTGCAGCCACTCTGGGAAATATGGAGGTTTCTCAAAAAATTAAAAATAGAACTATCATATGACCCAGCAATTGCACTACTAGGTATTTATCCAGGGGGTACAGGTGTGCTGTTTTGAAAGGGCACATGCACCCCAATGTTTATAGCAGCACTATCAACAATAGCCCAGTCATAGAGAGAGCCCAAATGTCCATCAACGGATGAATGGATAAAGAAGATGTGGGGTATATTTATATACATACGTGTGTGTGTGTGTGTATACATAATGGAATATTACTCAGTGTACAAAAAGAATGAAATCTTGCTATTGCAACAAATGAGAATGGAACTAGAAGGTATTATGGTAAGCGAAATAAGTCAGTTAGAGAAAGACAAATATCATATGATTTCACTCATATGTGTGTGGAATTTAAGAAACAAGGGGTGCCTGGGTGGCTCAGTTGGTTAAGCGGCCGACTTCGGCTCAGGTCATGATCCCACGGTGTGTGAGTTTGAGCCCCGCGTCGGGCTCTGTGTTGATGGCTCAGAGCCTGGAGCCTGCTTTAGATTCTGTATCCCCCTCTCTCTACTCTTTCCCTGCTCATACTCTGTCTCTATGTCTCTCAAAAATAAATACATGTTAAAAAAAAAAAGAAGAAACAAAACAGATGAACATAAGGAAAGGGAATCAAAAATAAGATAAACACAGAGAGGGAGGCAAACTGTAAGAGACCCTTAAACACAGGGAACAAACAGGTTTGCTGGTGGGGTGTTAGGTTGGGGGATGGGCTAAATGGGCAAGGGAAATTAAGGAGAGCACCACTGGGAGTTTTATGTAAGTGATGAATCACTAAACTCTCTTCCTGAAATCATTATTACACTATATCTTAACTAACTTGATTTAAATTTTTAAAAATTTAAAAAAAAAAAGAACTGGGATCTAATTCTAGTTAAGATTTGAAAATAGAAGACATCAATTTTCTTAGAAAAGAGGAAAATGACTTTAATGCTAATATATGGTTATGTTTATGCTACATTATTTCATTATGTTTTCATTAGGTAAGCATACTCTACAATATATGTGTGTGTACATATATGTATATAATTTTTAATTCTGTAAGGACAGACACCAGGTAATAACTGTGACTTCCTCTAGGGAATGGAGCAACCAATAGGCACTCAAAAAAGACCGAATTTACATAACCACATCCAGTATGGAGTGTGAGAGGGGAGAGGAGGTGATTGAGGACTTGTGATTTACCTCTATTAGTGGATTATTTTTATTTTTGTAAATACATGTTCATGTGTGTATATGCCAGAGTCTCAGAAGAAATAAACCACCCGCCCCAATTGTTGAATGAAAGAAAGAAAGAAAGAAAGAAAGAAAGAAAGAAAGAAAGAAAGAAAGAAAGAAAGGGAAGGAAGGGAGAAAGGGAGAAAGGGAGAGAGGGAGAAAGGGAGGGAGGGAGGGAGGAAGGAAGAGAGGAAGGAAGGGAGGAAGGAAGGGAGAGAGGGAGAGAGGGAAGGAGGGAGGAAGGAAGGGAGGAAGGGAGGAAGGAAGGGAGAGAGGGAGAGAGGGAGGAAGGAAGGGAGGAAGGAAAGACAGCAGCATCAGATGTCAGACAGCAGGCCGTGGAGCACCGTCAATGTGGAATTCCACAGCTGCGATGGGGGACGCCCGCGAATCCATCAGCAATGTAGGTTAGGAAGTTCTCTAACACCGTCCTTACTCCCGTGTGTGGCCTTACATTACCCCCTCATTACCTCCCACTACAAGATCCCAACCACATACACACAAAACAAACGCTAATGGTTACCACCTAGGACCATTCTGCAAGTGCTGGGTGCTGTCATGACCGCTTCACATGTATTGTGTCACCTAAGCCTCAGAATTTGCTCCTCTTCAGAGATGAGGAAACTGAGGCACAGAGAAGTTAAGGTCCGGTGACTAGTAAGAGGCAAGAGTAGGCATGTAACTCCTGCTGTATTTCTTAACCCCTATATTACTAGAGCCTTAACTGGTGAGCTGTACCTCCTTTTCTGCTCCTGGACCTCTCCAGTGATTTGTGAAAAGGATAGGCATCTGCATACTCTTTTTTTTTAAAGTTTATTTATTTTATTTTGAGGGGGGGAGGGAGGGGAAGAGAGAGAGAGAGAGAGAGGGAGAGAGAGAGAGAGAGAGAGGGAGAGAGAGAGAGAGAGAGAGAATCCCAAGCAACCTTCATGCTCTCAGCGTGAAGCCTGATGTGGGGCTTGAACTCACAAAACTGCAAGATCATGACCTGAGCTGAAACCAAGAGTTGGACGCTTAATCAACTGAGCCACCCAGGTTTCCCTCTGTATACTTTGAAGTATGTTTTTGTATGTGTGTATACATTGCCCATGTGTATTGTGTATGCATACAATTACATTTTATTTGCTTTTTATATTTATATTTATATTATTGTTTATAAAGTTAAAAAGTGTCCCCAGAGTACCACCTCACCTAAACGAATGGACTTGCTGGGACCCGTGCTGGGACTCTCAATGTCAGCTACTGCTAAAGGAAGGGTCCCTGGCCAAGAGCAGACCCCCTTTCTGAAGAAGCCGTAGGGTAGAACCAGAAGCCAGAATCTGATGTGGAAAGAACCATCAGATTCCATCTAAGACCCGAACATACCAGGCAAACATTCTGGCCCATGAATAAGCTAAGAAAGCTCATGGCTCATGGCCCAGCGGACATGGCGGATTCACATCCTTCTGTGGGGTGAGCATCACCATGCAAAGATAATCAAAGAGTTCACGCCCCCAGGGTGGAGAACACAACTGAGCCAGTGCAGAGTTCAGGGACCCTGCCGGTGCCTCTGAAGACAAACAGCACTTCCTCGGGATGTGGTGGCTGCCAACAATAAATGATAGAAATGTTCCGCTGAAAGCATGTCATACCATGGAACACTCATGACTTGAGCTGAGAGAAGACTCTTTCCCAGCGTCTAAGGGCTCTGAGTCTTCCTTTGGTCACGGGGAGGGGGACAGAAGTGAGACGAGGTTACTGTATCCTAACAGGCCAGTGACTGATTTCTGAGCCCCCCACCCCCCCACCGCCCACCCTGGACCTTTCCCTGAAACTCTCCAGATGTAGGGAGAGGAAAAAGCGACTGGTCCTCATGTGAGAAGGCAGTTTGATTTGAGTTTCATTTGTCAGTATGTTATTTTGTAATTTTAAGAGGTTTTCTCTTATGGCACCCTACATTTAACAACTATTAACCTCCTTTTAATAGTCACCATTTAAGCTGCCTTACCCCCTACCAAGAAAAAAGGAAAGGTCCTCACTCGATTAGCATTCACTGTGAATCAGATGTTATCATAAAGAGTAACTCTTCTTTCCCCTTTCTCCCAGATTAAAGTGGAACTTGCTGTTTGTACTCTTGGGGTCTGGTGTGAGGATGGCAGAGGCACCGTTCAGCCAGAGGCTGCTGAGGATGGAGGGAATGAGTGGTCCGGGGCAGGTGGGTCCTAGAGAGTGACAGAAGTGAGGTAGCCTAACACATCAAAATCTTCAGATTTAGTTCATGGAACCACATTTCCCCAGGGCAAAACCGATGGTCTGTCTACCAAGGCTCTGCCTGATATGGATGGCAGGAGATACCAGTTTAAATCAGTGTTTACTCAAAGATTCTGCATCTTTGTCTGCAGATTTCTTAGGTCTGGGAGTCAAGGACTGGGGATGGGCTTTGCCGGCCGGAAAGTTTGGGTGTCTCAGGGATGGGTGCTCCTACCAGGAGAAACAATCGTGTTTTCTATATAGTGGGGCCCTGAGACTGCCTCTTGGCCCTCCCAGATTCTTCCTGCTTCCTGGGGAACATTCTTTCCTTATTCTCTTCCTGGAGTGGTGTCTGTGTTCTTCATGTTGGTTGTATTTCAAGTGTTGTTACCAATATTCAAATGTCTATAGGTGTCTCATAGGTCATGCCTAAGCTAACCACTGCCCCAGTGCTGGTTATGGCAAACAGCTGGGACAGCAGCAGCTCTGTGGAGGGGACATGGGTGTGTCAGTGGAAACGAGGGCCACTGTGGCAACAGAGGTGAACTTAGTTGGCCTCAAGGCTTTTAGGGGCAGTAGACGTCTCGCTGTGGATGAAGGCTAGGAGGGTTTATTTGCTTGCAGAAATTAGCTGCCCCTCTGAACTCATCTATTAATAAATGCAGATAATTGGGAAGATGGGAAATGAATAGAAAAGCGGAAATAGTGAGTGGAGCTGAAGCTAAGAAATGCTTTTCATTACCATTTATATGACATCGGATAATGGTATGACCTGGGCAAACATAGGCTGAGTAATTTTCAAGCCTGGAACAATTTTGGCGACTGCCAAGTTGGAGAGGGAAAAGAGAAAATGTTTTTACCATACATGGACAAAGCTTTCTGGTAGGAGAATTATCTAGATTTTAAAAAATTGTTAACTAAGTTCTAGGATGGATTTATTTTATAAATTTTTGAAAATTTTACTACCCTGTGTTTTAGCAGAAGAAAAAAAAAATAGAAAGGCTTGAATTCGTTATTTAGAAAAAAACAAGTGCTTCAGTACATAATGTATCACTTATATTGGTTATACTAGGACAAAATTATTATATTATATTATAATAACTGATACAAATTACTTGACAACACTCAGGTGAGAATCATTTCTTTTTTTTAATTTTTTTTATTCTTCATTTTTGAGAGAGAGAGACAGAGACAGAGTGTGGGCATGGTAGGGGCAGAGAGAGAGGGATGGGAATCTGAAGCAGGCTCCAGGCTCCGAGCCGTCAACACAGAGCCCAATGCGGGGCTCGAACCCACAGACTGAGAGATCATGAGTTGAGCCGAAGTAGCACGCTTAACCAACTGAGCCACCCAGGTGCCCCGAGAATCATTTCTTAAAATCAAATGAAATCTGTTGCAAACACCAGTGTAACTGGTGGGATATATAATCTCAGTTACATTTTGGGAGGCCTTTTCCTCTCCCCCTGGTACTAGAAATGTTCTTGCGAGATTATGCAATTTAGACAATTCATGAGTACCAAGAGTGGGCTGGTGGGAACAGTCTGCCCCCAGGGGTTGGCAATTAGGGGGTGCATTTTAATAGGTGATTAAGAATAATAATAATGCTGATTGAAAAGTTGTTCTTTTTATTATCATCGTGCACTGGCAATTTTAAACAGTTGGTGATAGAAAGTCCTTCATGAAACAAATCTCTGTGGGTATAAATTATAAACAATTGCTTTAAACACCGTTCAGTATTTATTAATTGGCACTTTTTATCCCTTATCCTTTAATAAATATTTCATTCTACATGGACTTCAGTTAGAAGAATCTCCAGTTATTCAGTCATCCCTGTTCCCCACCCCCACAGTCATACACATTTGTTCAGCTATAAATTGCTAAAGATTAGGAATCATTTGAGTGAATCCCTGCATTGCTCCACAGTCCTGCACTTTTCTGTTCAAGTAGATTCAATTCAGGAGAGGCAAAGATAACACACTGATTATACAGAAGAAGAAACAGAACGTCAGCTACTCAATTCTTCCATTCTATATGACAACTTGGAATTTTTATTTGTGTTTAAAATTTAAAACAGTGAATCAGTGTGCAAGTTGCAATGCATCATATTTTCCTTTGGTTAGAGCCTCTTTATCTACTGAATTTGCATAATAACTGCCAAGTTGAAATTTTGTATTATAAATTAACTGTTTGTTTTGAAGCTAAGGGATGAATCATCAAGAAAGTAGTTATTATTGTGTGATTATTTCTTGAAAAATTTTGGCGTATGGTGGTAAGGATGTCCAAAAAAAAAAAAAAAAAAAAAAGAATGCTCAGCTCCTGGTATTAAATGTGCTACCTATGCCCCTGGTTTGTGTTCATTCCACTACAGGTGCCCTTATTGTTGGCAGGAAGGTCTGTTTATAGGTGGTGAGTCTGCCCAACGCAGTCACTGGGGCAGCTTCCCTGGCTCCTGGGTGCACGTGTACTGCCCATTGATACAATAGCCCCTTCTTTCTTCCTGTGGGCATAGTGGGGATCATCACTAACTGACATCCACCTCCTTATTCAGATGCTGAGTCAGCCCACTGCCCTTCCTTTCAACCCTTAATACGTCACCCTTCCTGGACAAGCTTAGTGTGTGGATCGTTAGAAGGTGGTGGGTCCAAATGGGAAGAGGGAATTTGGAATAGTGTATTTCATTGTTTTGTCTGGAGACTGTAGAAACATGAAACACAGTAACACAGTTAATTTTTCTCTTGGGTTATCTTGCCACATTAGTCAAGAGTACCATGGAATTGTATTTAAGGAGGAATTCTGATGAGTATTATCAATGCAGAGAAGTAAAAACGATTTCATTTATAGTACTCGACTCACACAAGCTTAGAAATATTATATTCCACTTGAGTCACTGAGTTTGTTAATTACAATTTGGCTTCATTTTTATGGGATATGACAGTGCTCATCACTGATTACATTATTGTTCTGTAGCCTTGTCAGTAGAACATGTTATTTTGTAATATGTGGGTAATGGTGTTGCTTTCAAGATGACAAGAAGATTATATTTTTGTAAGACAATATTCATCAATTAAACCATGAAGTACCCAATTGTGCATAACGTTATGCAAGGTGCTTAACTCATTCTACATATTGTGGGAGATTCTGTCTCAGGATGCTCTCTTCTCCTCAGCCCTGCCCTGTTTGCCTTCAGAACATCGTGGCTATTCAAGTCATACGGTTAAGTTTTCTTAGGTGCGTATGGAAAGAAAGTTACTAATCCTCAGAAGTTATCCATGGAGGTTCTCTTCTGTTATACTCAACAAGAGAAGAAAAAGTATCTTTAATGGTAGGACTGGGACCCCGGGATGGATACCCCAAACAGTCAAGGAATGACCTTGACCTCTGACCCCAGGTTGTACCAAATTAGTTATTACAACCAAATTACCACCATCCCCTCCTTCGACTATACCATCCGTTCCTGAACGGTTGTCTGTTTTCTCTGCAGCCTCTGAGTAATCTCTCTGGTACATACTGAGCTCTCATGAAACATTGGTTCCCTTCCTCTGCCTTTCCTTACCTCTCTCGCTGAATGAATGAATGAACAAAGGAATTAATTCCTCTCTGCTACAACCAGTTTTCTTTGTTCCTCATCCACATGCCTACCCAGAGTCCCCAAATTTTTCTATATTACATCCAGGTATACTGAGAGTACCTCAATTCTGCCTCGCCCCCCCCCTTTTTTTTAAGAGAAAGAACAGGGGAGGGGCGGAGAGAGAGGGAGACACAGAATCCGAAGCAGGCATGAGGGTCTGAGCTGCCAGCTCAGAGCCCAATGCGGGGCTCAAATCCATGAACCGCTAGATCATGACCAAAAGTGAAAGTGGGACGCTTAACCTACTGAGCCACCCAGGGGCTCCAGTTCTAGCAATCTTAAAACCAAACTCTTGGGAAGGTGAAAAGTCTTTCAATTGTATAATCTATTTGATTCAGGTAGAGTCACTGAATTACCCTGGTGGCTCCAGGCTGCAATGACAGGGCTGTGGTTACCGGTGGGGAGTAGGGAACCATTTTTGCAAAGGAGGTTCTGGGCAGAAAGTTGCATAGGCTTTTACCTCTCCTTAAAGCTCCCTTCTTCATAATCTTGGTGGTGTTCCAGGTTTGTTCTGTCCCAGATTCGATACAGCAAATCCCCTATGATCATCCCGGGTCATGTTAGTTTGCCGTCTCTCTACCTCCTGTTCTCTGCTGGATAGGCTCCCCACTCCCCAGCCTCTGTCACAAAAACTAAGTTCAAATTGCTTTTAGCCTTTCCCTTCCTAGTCCAGGTGTAGTTTCCCATCATTGGAAAAACAAATGGTCTCTGTTTTCCAACAATGCCTTTCCGATACCACCTGCCCATGATAGAAACTAGTGAGATGCCCTTTTAAACTGCCTGGGCTCAAGGCCTTGGTTCTGGAGCTGCCAGTGAGAGCCCCAGTTCTGCTGCTTCACAGAAACAGTTTTTGTCAGAATTGAAATAATCCTTGAGTATGACATTATCAAAGAGGCTTTTTGCAGGCTAACACAAGAGCCCAACTATGATTTACAGCATTGACTCTGAGTGTTTGTTCCTGTGGGCTCAATTATTGTCTTAGGAATAGACTTTTCTGGGGGAACAAAACCCATTTGTAAATTAGAAACCCTCTGATACTTTGTACACAGTCTGGGCCAGGTGCTCCAGCCTATGCCCAAAGCACCTCTGTGTGCTCAGAACACAGGTTCAACCTAAGAGCATCAAAACACGACATGAATAGACAGTAACATCATGCCTCAGGATTTATCAGAGAGGCATGAACGTTGGAACTTGGGGTATATGTGAGGAAAGGATTGCAGTTGGAAGGAGGAGTAGGGGTTGGGGTCCCTCGTATGAGACCTTTGCAGTCGGGCAGGGCCAAAAGTGGGTAGGGTCCAGGAAGGAGCTGGGACGTGATCACTGTCAGCCACTGGCCAGGGAGAACGTAGGAAGCCCCCAAAGGTGGGGGACGCTAAGAGGTGGTGACGCTAAGGCAGGCAGTATAACTGGAAGGCAGTGTTGTCATTATTGTGGTGTCTGTCATAGGTGGAGTTAAGACGGGGGTCTGTAAGCAAGCTCTTGAGAATGAAACCAGATATTCAGCTAAGAACATGAGAAGCCCGATCCTCAGAACTAAAATGTATCAGGAGCGGATAAAGAGAACGTATGGGTGGGAGGGGGGTGAAAGAGATGTTTACTGAGGCCCGTTCTCAGAATAAGGCATCAGGGAAGGGGAGGGTGATGGTGGCAAACAGGGCTCCAGTGCTAGTTCTGAATCTCCACATCCTGGGCTCACACCACACCTGCACCTTAAACTGGTCTCCTGAGGACAAGCAATGATTGGCAGGTCTCCCTAAGTACATGGCCAAAACCCAAGCATGAGGCCTCCTGCTTCCCTTCCGTTGCCAGGCAACAGCCACCTCCTTGATTACTAGAGTTGTCATAGTTTTTCTCTAGTTATCTACTCTGAACCGGGGTACGTGGGGCCTACCAGGAAGAAGGCAAAGTCCTGGTCGTTCAATGAAACACGAGCTCACTGGCAAGTGTCAGCAAGCGCCCTGGCAGTACAAGCTCGGAAAAGGGAGAGACACAAGACTGATTTCATGCTGATCCCAGATATCAGCAAGAGAGAGAGGAGAAAGGGAAGAAGGAAATTCTAATGATTCTGTAGATTCCAGAATTACCAGAAATGGAAAGATGGATTGAGAGAGAGAGAAATAAAAAACGTCAAACGAAGACTTCTTAAAAATAGGAAGACACATTATAAATGTATATTAACATAGAATTTTTCCAGAACATCATTCTCTTTCTAACATAGAAATTATTTAATTCTGTCGAACACAAAGAAAAGCATGTAGCTTGCCACTCAAAAAGCCTAAAGCAGCCCAGAAGAAATGGTCATATAGAAGTTTCTCAAGAATTGCTGTAACGAAATGCTAACATTTGATCTGTTGGTAAATCCTGTTCTCCGCCAGGTGGAACAAAGACCGAGAAATCAATCAGATGATGTAATGCTACAGACAGTTGTGGAAAGCCTGGGGCAGGGATCTGAAGGTTCTTCTCTGGCCAGAAGGACCATCATATGGAAGATATTCTAGCTACAGTGATCAAGTTTGAATCTGGAGGTGCAGTGCTGAGGAGGAGAAGAGTGAGTTCAGAGTCATGCTGTCCCAAGCCCTTAAACTGTGTATTCATCAGCCGTAGCCTGTTGGAAAATACACCTGTGCCTTTTTCTTCTTTTATTTTTTTTATTATTTATTTTATTTTATTTATTTTATTTTTTTATAATTGTTTATTTTCAAATTGGTTTACATATAACACCCAGTGTTCAACCCAACACGTGCCTTCTTTAATGGCCGTCACCCACTCTCCCCCACTCCCTCACCCTCCTCACCCTCAGAGTGTTCTTAGTCTTTGAGAGTCTCTTTTCCTTTCCCCTCGTCCCCTCCCCATGGTTTTTGCTGAGTCTCACAAAGTCCACCTATTTGTGGAAACATATGGTATCTGTCTTTTTCTGACTGACTTATTTCACTTAACATAATACCCTCCAGTTCCATCCATGTTGCTACGCATGGCCAGAGTTCATTTTTTCTCAATGCCACGTAGTAGTCCATTGTATATATGTACCACATCTTCTTTATCCATTCGTCAGTTGATGGGCACTTGGTCTCTTTCCATGATTTGGCTATTGTCGAAAGTGCTGCTATGAACATTGGGGTACACGTGCCCCTATGCATCAGCATTCCTGTGTCTCTTGGATAGATTCCTAGCAGTGCTATTGCTGGGTCAAAGGGTAGCTCTATTTTCATTTTTTTGAGGAACCTCCACACCGTTTTCCAGAGTGGCTACACCAGTTTGCATTCCCACCAACAGTGTAGGAGGGTGCCTGCTTCTCCACATCCCCGCCAGCATCTATAGTTTCCTGATTTATTCATTTTAGCCACTCGAATCGGTGTAAGGTGGTATCTCAGTGTGGTTTTGATTTGTGTTTCCCTGATGATGAGTGACTTTGAGCATCATTTCATGTGTCTGTTGGCCATCTGAATGTCCTCTTTGGAGAAGTGTCTATTCATATCTTCTGCCCATTTCTTCACTGGATTATTTGTTTTTCGGGTGTGGAGTTTGGTAAGTTCTTTATAGATTTGAGATACTAGTCCTTTATCTGATATGTCATTTGCAATTATATTTTCCCATTCCGTCGGCTGTCTGTTAGTTTTGTTGGTTGTTTCCATTGCCGTGCAGAAGCTTTTTATCTTGATGAGGTCCCAGTAGTTCATTTTTGCTTTAAATTCCCTCGCCTTTGGAGATGTGTCGCATAGGAAATTGCTGCAGCTCAGGTCAAAGAGATTTTTTCCTGCTTTGTCCTCTAGGATTTTGATGGTTTCCTGTCTCACATTCAGATCCTTCATCCATTTAGAGTTTATTTTTGTGAGTGGTGTAAGGAAGTGGTCTAGTTTCATTCTTCTGCATGTTGCTGTCCAGTTCTCCCAGCACCATTTGTTAAAGAGGCTGTCTTTTATCCATTAGATACTCTTTCCTGCTTTGTCAAAGATTAGATGGCCATATGCTTGTGGGTCCATTTCTGGGTTCTCTATTCTATTCCATTGGTCTATGTGTCTGTTTTTGTGCCAATACCATGCTGTCTTGATGACTACTGCTTTGTAGTAGAGGTTAAAATCTGGGATTGTGATGCCTCCCGTTTTGGTTTTATTCTTCAGAATTACTTTGGCTATTCGGGGTCTTTTGTGGTTCCATACAAATTTTAGGATTGTTTGCTCTAGCTTTGAGAAGAATGCTGGTGCAATTTTGATTGGGATTGCATTGAATGTGTAGATTGCTTTGGGTAGTATTGCCATTTTAACGATATTTATTCTTCCGATCCATGAGCATGGGATGTTTTTCCATTTCCTTGTGTCTTCGTCAATTTCCTTCATAAGTTTTTAATAGTTTTCCACGTAAAGGTCTTTTGCATCTTTGGTTAGGTTTATTCCTAGGTATTTGATGGTTTTTGGTGCAATCGTGAATGGGATTCGCTTCTTTATTTCTCTTTCTATTGCTTCATTGTTGGTGTAAAGGAATGCAACCAATTTCTGTACATTGATTTTGTATCTTGCAACTTTGCCAAATTCATGGATCAGTTCTAGTAGGCTTTCGGTGGATTCTGTTGGGTTTTCCATGTAAAGTATCATGTCGTCCTCAAAAAGTGAAAGTTTGACTTCATCCTTGCCTATCCTGATGCCTTTTATTTTGCTTTCTTGTCTGATGGCTGATGCTAGGACCTCCAACGCTATGTTAAATAGGAGTGGTGACAGTGGATATCCCTGTTGTGTTCCTGATCTCAGGGGGAAGGCTCTCAGTTTTTCCCAGTTGAGGATGATATTAGCTTTGGGGTTTTCATAAATGACTTTTATGATGCCTAAGTATGTTCCTTCTATCCCGACTTTCTCAAGAGTTTTTATTAAGAAGGGATGCTGTATTTTGTCAAATGCTTTTTCTGCATCAATCCACAGGATCATATGGTTCTTATCTTTTCTTTTGTTAATGTGATGTATCATGTTGATTGATTTACGAATGTTGAACCATCCCTGCAACCCTGGGATGAATCCTACTTGATCGCGGTGGATAATTCTTTTTATATGCTGTTGGATTCTATTTGCTAATATCTTGTTAAGAATTTTTCCATCCATGTTCATCAAGGATATTGGCCTGTAGTTCTCTTTTTTTTCTGGGTCTCTATCTGGTTTGGGAAGCAAAGTGATGCTGGCTTCATAGAATGAGTCCTGGAGTTTTCCTTCCATCTCAATTTTTTGGAACAGCTTGAGGAGGATAGGTATTAACTCTGTTTTAAATGTCTGGTAAAATTCCGCAGGGAAGCCATCTGGCCCTGGACTTTTATTTGCTGGGAGATTTTTGACCACTGATTCAATTTCTTCACTAGTTATGGGTCTGTTCAAGCTTTCTGTTTCTTCCCGTTTGAGTTTTGGTAGCATGTGGCTGTTTAGGAATTTGTCTATTTCTTCCAGGTTGTTCAATTTGATGGCATAGAGTTTTTCATAATATTCTTTGATAATTGCTTGTATTTCTGAGGGATTGGTTGTAATCACTCCATTTTCTTTCGTGATTTTATTGATTTGGTTTCTCTCTCTTTTCTTTTTGAGGAGCCTGGCTAGAGGTTTATCGATTTTGTTTATTTTTTCAAAGAACCAACTCTTGGTTTCATTGATCTGTTCCACTACTTTTTCTGTTTCCATATGATTAATTTGTGCCCTAATCTTTGTTATTTCTCTCTTTCTGCTAGGTTTGGGCTGTCTTAGCTGTTCTGCTTCTAGTTCCTTTAGGCGTGCTGTTAAAATTTGTGTTAGGAATTTTTTTTGTTTCTTGAGATGGGCCTGGATTGCAATATATTTCCCTCTCAGGACTGCCTTTGCCGCATCCCAAAGCATTTAGATTGTCGTATTTTCATTTTCATTTGTTTCCATGTATTTTTTAATTTCTTCTCTGATTGCTTGGTTGACCCATTCGTCTTTTAGTAGGTTGTTCTTTAGCCTCCATGTTTGTGGGGGCTTCCCAGACTTTTTCCTGTGGTTGATTTCAAGTTTCAAAGCATTGTGGTCTGAAAGTGTGCGTGGTATGATCTCAATTTTTTTATACTTATTCAGCGCTTCCTTGTGCCCCAAAATGTGGTCTATCTTGGAAAATGTACCATGCACATTTGAGAAGAATGTAAATTCCTTTGCTTCTGGATGAAGGGCCCTGAAGATATCTGTCAGGCCCATCCGTTCCAACGTGTCGTTCAGGTCCATTGTTTCCATGCTGATTCTCTGTTTAGTGGATCTGTCCAGCGCTGTGAGTGGGGTATTAATGTCTCCTGCAACTAGCACATTTTTATCAATAAGATAGCTTACGTTTGTAATTAGTTGCTTGACAAATTTGGGTGCCCCAGAATTCGGCGCGTAGATATTTATAATTGTTAGCTCTTCCTGCTGGATAGTCCTTGTGATTATTATATAATGTCCTTCTTCATCTCTTATTACATCTTTTACTTTAAAGTCCAATTTGTCCAATATAAGTGTGGCTACCCCAGCTTTCTTCTGAGTTCCTGTAGCATGGTAGATAGTTCTCCATCCCCTCACTTTCAGTCTGAAAGTGTCCTCAGGTTTAAAATGGGTCTCATGAAGACAGCAGATAGATGGGTCTTGTTTTCTAATCCATTCTGTTACCCTGTGTCTTTTAATTGGAGTGTTTAGTTCGTTTACATTCAGCGTTAATATTGAAAAATGTGGGTTTAGAGTCAAGGTGTTGTCTGTAGGTTTCATGTTTGTAAGGATGTCTCTGGTGCTCCGTGTTCCTTGCAACCTTTCCTTCATAGAGTCCCCCTCAGGATCTCTTGTAAGATTGGTTTATTTGTGATGTATTCCTTCAGTTTTTGTTTGTTTGGGAAGACCTTTATCTCTCCATCCATTTTGAATGACAGACTGGCCGGGTAAAGGATTCTTGGCTGCATGTCCTTCCTGTTCATCACATTGAAGATTTCCTGCCATTCCTTTCTGGCTTGCCAAGTTTCTGTGGATAAGTCTGCTACTATCCTAATGTGTCTGCCTTTGTAAGTCAAGGCCCGTTTATCCCTAGCTGCTTTCAGAATTCTCTCTTAATTTTGTATTTTCCCAGCTTCACTATGATGTGTCTTGCTGAGGGCCTATTCGGGTTACGTCTGAGGGGAGTTCTCTGTGCCTCTTGGACTTCAATGCTCATTTCCTTCTTCATGATGGGGAAGTTCTCAGCAGTGATTTGTTCTAGTACCCCTTCTATTTCTTTCTCTCTCTCTTCTTCCTCTGGAATTCCTATAATACAGATGTTATTCCATTTGACTGCATTACTCAGCTCTCGAATTCTCCTTTCCTGTTCCTGAATCAGTTTCTCTCTCTTTTTCTCTGCTTCCTCCTCTTCTGTAATTTTATCTTCTAATTCCCCTCTTCTCTTCTGCCTCTTCAATCCATGCTGTGGCCGCCTCCAATTTGTTTTGCCCCTCGTTTAAAGCATTTTTTAATTCCCGTAGTTCGTTTTTTAGGACCTTGATTTCTGCCTCTAGGGTCCCCCTGCTTTCTTCTATGCTTTTTTCAAGCCCTGCGAGTATTTTTATGTTTATCATTCTGTATTCTTGTTCTGTTAGTTGCTTATGTCTGCTTTCATCATTTCTTGTGCTGTCACTATTTCCTGTACAGTCTTTTGAGGGGAGTTCTTCCGTTTGGTCATTTTGGCTAAGTGTGTATTGGTTTATTTCCTATTTCTCCCTGGAAAGGAAAAGGGTCAGACCGACAAACAGGAAGCACAAACTCACAACCTTACTGACCAATGAGACGGACAAACAAATCACAACATAAAAAAGATTAACAAATGACACTCTGGAGGCATGCAACCTGATGTACCAGCTACACAATAATGATGGGATGTGCACTCTGCTGATGGCAAAGCATACATAGAGTAGCGACAGGTGTGGGGAGAGGAAGAAATTGAACTTTGACCAGGTAGAGAGATTAGAAGACTTGATCTGGCAAGAGAGAAATCAGAATAAGGAAGAATGCGAGGAAAGAGAAATGAAGTTAGATTTTGCCCAGATGCACTATGTGGTCTGACTGTTCCATAGAGAGA
Organism: Paguma larvata; assembly: GCA_030068075.1. Taxonomy (NCBI): domain Eukaryota; kingdom Metazoa; phylum Chordata; class Mammalia; order Carnivora; family Viverridae; genus Paguma; species Paguma larvata. Next base: position 102,442,309 of record CM057826.1, read on the forward strand.
GATAGGAAATTAAAGAGGGAGGTATATAACATGCATTGAGGGAGTGGGTTAAATGTCTGTTTAAGCAAGCCAAAACTCCCAGGTGACTGGTTTAGAGGTGGGGAGATATAGGAAGGAGAAGAGGAAGAATATACCTAAAACCGAAGAATTGACCTAGAATTAATCCAGGCAATGCTGCAGTATTTGTGTCTCCACGGCTACCACTTCTGCAGATGGGAGTCTCCCATATGAGGAGGGGCGTTGCCTGGTGTGGGCAGGTCCCACCTCCACTGCTGGGGGTGGAGTCGTAGGGTTTGGCTTTGTGGGAATGTGCGACCACAATGGCACCCTCCCAGCCCCGAAAGTCTCAGATCACTCCTGAGTTTCCATCCTCAGCTCTATCCAGGTTACCAGCACGGTTCAATTTTCTGGGCGATTGTGCCCCCAAGCTCATCTGAGTTCCTTTAACTGGCTCTGACCGCCACGCCTTATGTAAATTGAGTCTCTGACTCAGCATCTGTGGACCACAATGGCATCCCCCTAGCCTCTCTTCAGGGACCTGGAGTCTCCGAGCCCTGCTCTGTGTCCGTCCTCGAGTTGGGCAGGGTGCAGGGGCAGCACGACCTGCTGGGTGGTCGAGAGACCCTGCACGCTCAGCCTTCCCCACCCAAATTATGCCTCTGCCTCAGCACCGATCCAGCAATGGCGTGCGCCTCTCCGTGTGAGGGGCCGGGACAGCGTCGCTGGCTCCGGAGTGTAGAAAGCTCCGCCAGCTCCGCCGTGAGCAACGACCCTCTCTCCAAAAAGCCTTGCGGATAGGGACTGGATGATAAGCTCCCTCTCCGCCCGGATTCAAGGTACTTTCCCCGCTGCTCTTTCTCTTCCCACTCCCCGCAGTCCACACCTCCGCGCTCTCTTTCTCCCAGATTGCACTCACTCAGTCTTCCCAGATTCTCTGGATTTTGCGTTCTCTTTCCTGTAGCCTCCAACTCCTCTTCCTGCAGATCTCTGCGATTGAGAGTTTCCCGGTCTCAGTCCCTCTCAGATTGAGGGTCGCCAGAGACCAGCGGCGGGTATTCCTTCTTTTCCGCCATGTTGGCCCTGAATCCTTTTTCTTCTTTTAAATCAAGGATGTCGCTGACATTCCCGCCCAACTCAAAGTTCTTAACCAAGTGAAAAAACATATATACAGTTACTTTGGTCACTGTGGGTTTTTAAAAAAATCATTTGTCTGAACAGAGAAATGTTTATCATTTCGCTTGTCACTTATTTATTCATAGAGGTATACCGGAAAATAAAAATCTCTCAGGTCGTATTATGGCCAGTGCTGGTAAATTTGCAGTAGTGGAGAGGGGACAGGAGAGGAGAAAGGGAGGGGAGGGAAGGAAGGAAGGCATAAACTGGACTAGGGGGCTGATGGTCAGCTCTCACATCCTCTAGGAGGTCAAGGCCGTGGACATATGTTTGAGAAAATTAAGTATTATTATCACCTCTTGAAGTTATTACTTATTTTTTGCAGTAAAAATGATTACCTGTTTTTTTTTAATTCAAAGCTTATTTTCTCAAGAAATTACTAAATTTTATCCCCTCTGAGGGATCATCTAAGGATGTAACCAGCTCACATAAAAATATTAGAAGGATTGGTCATTTTACACAGCAGGCAGTACAAAAGTTCTTGCTTCTCTGAATTACAAACTGTAATTCAGAAAACAAACCAAGCAATGCTCACAAAGGTACTATAGCTGCATTTTTTCTTTCAAATAATTTTTATTGTTTTTTAAAGTTTATTTAATTAGTTTTAGAGAGAGAGAGAGAGTGATCAAGGGAGGGGCAAAGAGATAGGGAGGGAGAGAGAGAGAGAGAGAGAATCCCAAGCAGTCTCTGTTCGGTCAACATAGAGCCCAGCTAGGGACTTGATCCCACGAACTGTGGGATCATGACCTGAATCCAAAGCAAGAGTCAGATGCTTAACTGACTGAGTCAACCAGTCAGTCAACCAGGTGCCCCTTTTTCCTCTGTATTTTAAAATAATGTGTTTGTGATTTATTGATTTATCCATTTTAGACATCACCTATAATTTACAGTGTAGATGATTTAGCATTTTAAAAATAAATTCTTCTACCCTTCCTTCCCCTTCCAATAGTTATATCACCTTATTTAGTCTGCCTTTTCATTGTGATAATAATATTATATATAATTCCATTGCAATGAAAAATAATCATTATAATTGTTCACTACTAAAGCAAATCATTTAGTATGATTGTGCTTTCTTTCTCATACAATATTTTGTTCCCCTTTAAATTCCTTTCTCCCTCCTTGTCCGTGTGTCTTCTATTTTCTCCAAGTGCCAGGAGTGTGTGTGTGTCCGTGTGTGTGTGCACGTGTGTGAGATGGTCTCTCTCTTTCATAAAGAACATTCCTTAAACATCTTTGACTCTGTTCATATTGAAATGTTAAGTACTAAAACTCTGAATCAAAGGATGGGCTTGCCGGATTGTATTGGGAAACCACTCAGTGTCATTTGTGGAAGTCCATTTTTCCCCCCTGGGGCATTCATTTTTTTGCTAATTTCCTCCGTGTGTGTTATCGTGGCTGCCAGCATTTGGGAGAGTGGATTGGATGAGGAGGCTACATGTTCCACCATTCCGTGTACAAATTGTCTCTGGTAATCCTGTTGGAGACCTCACCTCTCTTCCAGGTGGAGTTGCCCAAGTCCTTCCCAGGCGACCGTGCTGCAGTCGATGCTATAGGATCGACTGCTATAGTAGAATTTCTCCCTCACTTCTGACTGGTTGCCCCACATTATAGCTTCTTCAGCTTCTCCAATCACCATGCACTTTTCGTTGAAATTACTGTTTCCTTCCTATACAAGGAGTTAATCATGAATGAAAAGCACCATCAAAAGCCCTTGACGTATACACTTTAAATGGGTGAATTGTATGGCATATGGATTCTCTCTCAATAAAGCTGCAAAAGAATGATCCGTACATAAAAAAAGTGTGGAAAAAAAGAGAGGACTGCTTTTCTAATGAAATAAATTGGGAAGGTCTATATATGTATAAAATAATTTTAATATCCTTTTTATATTGGAGATGAAAAGTGAAACAGTAAAAAAGCTACAGAGAACTGTCAGCTTGATAGCAATAATAAAATAGCGTAGATAATAGCAACTATCAAATTTGAACTTCATAATTTTTAGGCAAAACGTATAAAAACCTGCGAAATAATATGGACATACACAGCAATGAAAATCATTCTCTGCAAATGTTCTATTTTCTAAAGAAGTTACTCTCATCAAAATAGTTTCCAAAGAAATTAAGGTTAAAACAAACACACAAATAAAAGACCTGACAAACAGAAACGCATAAAAGGCCACTTCTATAATGAATGGTGTTGGTTGCATGCATACTCTGAAAATAAAAGAGACTGCCACATTTAAATTCTGGATTTAACAAACTGTGACTTTAAATAACTATAAAAAATGCATTATATTAAGAAACGATGCATATAAAAATGTAATAAGGAATGAAATCTTGAATGCAGTATAATAAAAATTTCAATTTGCAAAACATGGTTTGAAAAAATCCATCTCTTATGAATAATGTTTCGAAAAGCCTTCTAGCTCATCCTACAAAGAAAACCAGAAAATCAATAACAAGGACTTGTTTTAATCCTCGAAAACGCTAATTAGGAGAAAAGAAGGATCAGAAAAGATAAATTACAGAGAGATACTAAAATAAGACGGACTCTTGAACATTTCAAAGGACAAAACTAGAGGGTTTCGTATGTGAAATGGCAACCTCAATGCATGTGCGATACCTAAAGCACCTGTTTACTATTAGAGGCGAATTATAGGTAACGAGGATAGGAATGGTTGATCTTACAATTTTGAGCATAGGCAGATGAAAACCTCTGATTTTCTTTGCTCTTTAAGAGGCGATGGTGTTTTCTCCTTCTTTATTATCTTAACCATATTATCGTGATGCAGGACAAATCAGGTTCCCCAACCAAAGTATTCACTGCTCTCTTCGTTTTGGAGGAAATAGTGGAAAGCTGTATCAGTTTCTTGTAGCTGCTGTAACAAATTACCACAAAGTGGGCATCTTAACACAGAAAAATGTATTCTCTTTGGAGTAGGTTAGAAGTCTGAATTCAAGGTGTCTGCAGACTAAGTATTAGAACAAAATTACACAGAAAAAGGAATTTTAAGGATTTTAGGAGCCCTATGCCAGGAATTGCGGCCAGAAACCAATACACACACTTTCTATTATTTCACATATGTATACCAAAATAGATTTCAAGTCCCTTGGCATTTTGTTGAAGAATTTCTTCTTCTGGGGAGGTCAGGTTTTTCCTATTAAGGCCTTGAACTGATTGGATGAGGCCCACCCACATTATAGAGGATAATCTGTTTACTCAAAGTCCGCTGATTTGAATGTTAATCTCATTTGAAAATAACTTCACAGAACATTTAGAATAATGTTTGGCCAAATATATGGGTACTGTGCTCTACTAAATTGACATCTAAAATTAACCAGCACTGTGATTTTTGCTTCCAAGCTCCCGCTGGGTTGCTTGAGGCTGTTGGTTTGATGATCCACACTGAAGTCTGAGAGTATTCCTAACACTCCTGACTTCTTTCCCTTCTCTTTCCACAGGTGTCGGGTCAGAATTGTGGTCCAATAGCTTTTCCTGCCCTTTCCTGCTTCCTCCTCTCCTATCTTTCCAGGGCGTTGCTCTGTCCCAGCACCACCCACTTGCCTGCCGCATGCCTCACTCTGTCCCAGTGTGCTTCCAGAAAGACAACACTGACACACCGTCAGTGGGATTTTGGAATGAACACGGGCAGACCTCTTGCTGACTCTTGCCTGTGGGAGAAAGTTGATGACCTGATTCATCAACTCTGACATTTCCTGGGGCCGTTTGTTATTGGTGGATAAGGTCACCTTATATAAACAATTGGTGCTTAAGAGTGACACGTCATCTTTGTGTTCTATTTTCTGGATCCATGCCACTGACAATTAAGTGGGTCAAGGCCTCTGTCTCCTGTGAGACGTTAGGATGAGCCTGGCTGGTTTTTCTGTGTTCTCGCCTCCCACTTGCATCCAGGCTCCAGACTCAGTCCCCACTCACTGGCCAGGTAGCTGGGGATGGGGTGTCCGTTGGGGAGGGCCTGGAAGTGACTTCCCTTCTCACTGTTGTGGCAATATCCCAACTCTGGCTTTGTGAGGAGAGAGGATAAAACAGCAAATGTGACAGACCTGGGTGAGGTAGGCCTTATGTAGCCTCCTTTACCAAGGCACATACCTTGCTTCAACTTCTACCACAATGATGTGGTAAGTTAAAAGGGGTTACCCAGCCATTAAATATTAAAAACAAACTATTATTCAAGTATAGTTGACATACAATACTACATTAGTTTCAGAGGTACAGCATAGTGATTCAACAATTCCACACCTTACATTATACACACGATAAGTGTAGTTACTATCTATCACCAGAGAGCCATGACACATTTTATAAAGGCTTTTATGATGACATCTCCCCCCCTATTTGGCTATCGATCGAATGATTCTCCCTCAATGAGAGTATTGGAAGATTTTGAACTCCTAATAATAATGAGAATGATACTAGATCGTTCATTTAACATGCTTATTTTGAGCCCCACACCTAACCCAAAGTTGAATAAGGTGGAGACTTTATCGTTAAGAAGTTGCTGATCTTGGGGTGCCTGGGTGGCTCAGTCAGTTGAGCGTCCGACTTCGGCTCAGGTTATGATCTCACTGCTCATGAGTTCGAGCCCCGCATCGGGCTCTGTGCTGATAGCTAGGAGCCAGGAGCCTGCTTCAGATTCTGTGTCTCCCTCTCTTTCTCTTCCCCTCCACTGCTCACATTCTGTTTCTCTCTCTCTCAAAAATAAATAAGCATTTAAAAAAAAAAAAAGAAGTTCCTGATCTTGTAAGGAGAGCCATGTCAGCAAACAACTGCAATGCTATGTATATATACCCTGGGGGCTGGGTATAGAATTTTCTAGCTCTCCCTGGAGGAGGGGGGTGGAAGGTGGCTGAGAGAGTCTGAGAGATGGGCTGTAGGTCGGACTTAGAAAAAGGAGGAGGAGGATTAAGCGTCATTAAGGTTATGATCTCACAGTTCATGAGCTGGAGACCCGAGTGGGGCTCTGTGCTCTCAGTGTGGAGCGGAGCCTGCTTGGGATTCTCTCTCTGACCTTCCTCTCTCTCTCTCTCCTTCTCTCAAAATAAATAAAATCAACTTAAAACAAGAAAATAAAAAGGGGCAGGAGTATGGAAGGTGAATGGGGGTAAGAGAAAGGGAACTCTTTCCCTGGCACGGAGAACTCTTGCGCACTGAGTTTTATGAGAATTTAATGAGCTTTACATAAAAAGGACTGAAAGGTAAATGAAAGTTCATATGTGATACACTCTAGCTGACTGGTAGGAATGTGTGCAATTTTCATTTTGCTGATCTCGGCCTTGTCTTTAATAATCTTTATTCTCTTACCCTTAAGAAATGGCCACTGTTCCCCCATTACATTATTAGAAAATAAAATTTATTCTAGGTATATCTAAGTGTGGAGTAGAATATTGTCATTCTTAGTAATTTAATTTAGGTGCATTGACTGAGATACTTGGTTTTCTTCTCTCTTTTTTCTTTTCTTTTTTTTTTTTTTAAGTTTTATTTACTTAAGGAATCGCTACACCCAATATGGAGCTGGAGCCCATGACCCTAAGAAAAGGAGTTGCACGCTCTTCTGACTGAGGCAGCAAGGTGCCCCAGTTATATTTTTTTTCTTATATTCGAGTAACATTTAAAATTTTTTTAATGTCTATTCATTTCTGAGAGACAGAGAAACAGAGCTCAAGCTGAGAAGGGGCAGAGAGAGAGGGAGACAGAGAATCTGAAGCAGGCTCCAGGCTCTGAGCTGTCAGCCCGATGCAGGATTTGGACTCATGAGCTGTGAGATCATGACCTGTGCTGATGTCGGAGGCTCAACTGACTGAGCCACCCAGGTGCCCCTCAAGTATCATTTTTTAATAATAGCATTTATCTCAGTAAGGCAGAAGATTACCAAGAAGTCCAGCCAATTTAATTATTGCTATTTTCATATGGTGTATTAAGTATTTATTGCTGCATAGCAAATTACCTCAAATCCTGGCATCTTAAGGCAACAAATATTTATTACCTTGCAGTTTCTCTGGTCAGAATCTGGGTGCCGCGTCCCTGGATGCCTCCGCCTCAGAACTCAGGAACCTTTGCCATCAAGGTCTAGGTCAAGGCTACAATCATCACAAGGCTCTCCTGGGCTTCCAAGCTCATGCACATGGCTGTTGGCAGGCTTCCCTGGCTGTCAGGTGAACATATTAGTTTTTTGTCACATCAGTTCTCACAACACGGCAACTTGCTTTCCCAGAACGAGAGCTCTGAGACACTGACAGACAGAAAAGTAACAGTCTTTTTATAACGTAATCTTAGAAGTGACAGCCCATCACTTGTCTTTTCATTTATTCGAAGGGAGTCTGTTAAATGATAGGAAATGTATATATGAGGTGTCTGCCTCTAGTTCCTTGCAGAGAGCTCCTAAATCCCATGGAATTTCCTAAGTGACAGGAGTAGCTTTTGTTCTAACGAGCTGGATCTTGGTGGACTAATGGATGGTCAGAATGGGAGCTGGTCCTCAGAACGACCAAGCCATGCTTAGAAGCTTGGAACTTTCTGCCCTACCTTTCATTGTCTGGGAAGGGGAGAGGAACTGGACGCCAAGTTAATGATTAATCATGTCTAGATGATGAAGCCTCCATAAAAATACCTAAAGTACAGACTCAAATAGCTTCTAGGTTGGCGAACGCACGCAGGTGCTGGGAGGGCTTGAGAGGTGCATGGAGGCTCTGTGCTTTTTCCCATACACCTCGCCCTAGGTATCTCTTCCTCGGGTTCTTCATCTGTATCTTTTGTTTTATCAGTTATAATAAATCAGTAGAAGTAATTGTTTCCCTGAATTCTATAAATGATTGTAGTCAACTACTGAACTCAAGGAGGGGTTGTGGGAACTCCAATATATAGCCGATTGGTCAGAAGTATAGATAGCAACGTGGGAGTTGGTGGTGGCTTCTGAAGTGAGGCAGTTAAGGGACTGAGCTCTAAACTTGTGAAATATGATGCTAACTGCAAGGAGATAGTGTCTGGATTTAATTGAACTCTAGGACACCCAACTGGCATTGCAGAGAGTCGTACCTGTGCACGCAGGTTGTCATACTATGGGTGTGCGAGTAAAGGAAAACACAGGAGTGGTTTTCCTAGATGGTGCCTTTAGGTCCAGTCCACACTCAAGGAGAGGGAATTACACAGAGGAAAAGGCTGCCTACCATATATACATGGCAAAGGAAGTTGGCTTTACTACTTACGTTTTCAAACGGTGGGTAAGACCATACCATATCATAGTTGTGATAATGAGTTTTTAATGTTTATTTATTTTTGACAGAAAGAGACAGAGCATGAGTGGGAGAGAGGCTGAGAGAGAGGGACACACAGAATTAGAAATAGGCTCCAGGCCCCAAGCTCTCAGCACAGAGTCCGACGTGGGGCTCAAACTCATGAGTGGTGAGATCATGACCTGAGCTGAAGTCGGATGCTTAGCTGACTGAGCCACCCAGGTGCCCCTGTGATAATGAGTTTTTAAGGTGGGTTTTATGTTCCAACCACATTGATAAACATTTCCGCCAGGACCCTAGCCCTGTGGAGATGAGATGCTGACTTTTAGAGAATTGGCATGATAGATCATACTATTTTCCACAATCTGCCCTCCCTTCCCTACCTTATCATGCTGCACTGTGGGAGGAAGTTATGTCACCGCCTCCCTGCGTTTGAGCTCTGACCAACGGGACTTGGTGGGGGCGAAGCACTGTGCCTGTTCCGAGCACAAGTTTTTGGAGGCTGTGTGTTCCCGCTTACCTTCGGTACCCTCTGTCTCTGGCAGAATGAAACACAGAATGAGAGACTCATGACACAGACCTCAACCAGAGCCAGGCCGAAGCCACCATCACCCCGAGGGAGACCTGAGAGTGAGAAATACATCTTTGTTGTTGTGAGCCTCAAGCATGCTGGGGTGGATTATTGCTGCAGTGAAAGTTGACTGATGCAAATGGGGACAGCAGAGACAGAGCAAAAACATCCTAAAGAGCATCTATTTCTGTCAGTATTCTGTTTCCAAATCCCACGGAGACTGACTGAAGCCCAGTCCCCATAGGTATTTGTATTGGAGGATGCTGTGTTTCAAAAGCATTCATTCCCGAGGGCTGCTGTATAGCTGTGGAGAAGCCCTCAGGGCCCTCAGTCAAGTTCTGAGCATAAAAGGATGTGTGTGTGTGTGTGTGTGTGCGTGTGTGTGTGTATTTTTGTCTTTTTATACCAGTAACTTCAAGCTATTGTGTTTCCAACTCAGCAAATGTTCAGTATTCTACAATTTCAGATTTCATATTTCTCTGTCAAAAACTTTTCACTTTGGTTTACTTTGTAATTGAGATAGGTGCCATCAAATCCAAATAGTGAAAGAGGAAACTTCTAAATTGAAAAAAATAAGCATACTGACTATTATTAACTCAGTGGGATAGCTGTTTAGATTGTTATGTGATTGTTCTGTATCCCTGAACAGAGAGGGAAAAACATGAAAGGCATTCGCTACACTACAAGTTGCCTGTAAACATCTCTGGGAACACTGATGAAAACTCAAGCAACCCCAGCCCTTATCTGAGACAGAAATGTTGAACAGTGACACTCATTATGGAGGTGCTTGGGTTTTTAAAATTTGGTCTCGTTTATTTGTTTCTTAAACTCTTGCCTGCATATTCAATGAAAAGCCAAGATTTGCAAAATTATTTAATACTGCCGGGGTAAGAAATCATTTTGGATAAAGCATTTGGGTTACTCAGATATATCGTATGTGTGTGTGTGTGTGTGTGTGTGTGTGTGTGTGTGTGTGGTCTGAACCTGTATGTCTGGAGTGATTGCTAGCATTTCCAAAATTCGCTTACTGATACCTCAGCCTTCCCTTCTGTGACCTAAAAGTCTAATTGCTGTATAGTATGTAATTTAGGGACAGAAAAAAAGTAAAATGGTCAAAGTTAATTAGAAAAAAAATTACTCAAATGGTAAACTTGTGGTTAGTTTGTCAATGAATCAAAGTCACAGAAACCAATTTCCACATCATTTTCTATGTTGTGATGCTCTGTGACTCGCCCCTCTCCCACTGACTTCAATTACTCCTCTGTAACTTGAAAAATTTTAGTACTAAGAGAACAGTTTGAATCAAATATAATTGATAGAATCTCCTATTCCTTTGTTTTTGTACCCCCACACCCTTCCCTGCCACCACCACCCCCTCCCTGCACCCCGCTCCAGTCCTTCCCATTCCCTATCTTCCCACTGTGAGCATCCGAGTACAATCCAGGGCCTGGACCCCTAACCTGCCTTCCTATTCCTGGCTTGTTCTTGTTTCCCTTCAGTTCATCTAATCCGCTGGTGAGGTACTCCCTTCACCCCAAAATGTGAGGATGAGAAAACCTTTGTCCATTAGGAAAAGTCATGTGAATGATGCAGAGACAGACGGTGAGTTAAAAGCAGGATGCTCCAAGGCCTGCAGGAAACCTCTTCTCTGGAACTCTTAGAGCGGATTAACATATCCAAAGGGTGTATGGAACCAGCCTGAGTCAAACTGACTGTGGCTGGTTATCTCTGGAGGCATCCAAAGAGACGTTCCAAAGGCCATTCAAGAAGGTCTAATGAAGGCCTTCAAGGACTGTGGCTGGACCAATCCAAAGCAAAAATTCTGGGGAGCTCTTAGAAACTACCTCTGTCATACCAATTCCTGGTGTCACCCACAAGAATTCTTATTCAGGTCACCTGGGGTGGTGCCCAGCCTTGCTATTTTTTTAAAGGTTTAGTGAGATGTCTTTGACATATGCAAGTTGCCTATATTTAAGATGTACAACTTGATGTTTTGATATATGTATATGTTGTGAAAAGACCACCACAATTGAGCTAATTAACATAGGCACCACCTCTACATGGTTACCTTTGTGAGGGAGAGAGAGAGAGAGAGAGTGTGTGATAGCCTTGATATCTTTTAAATGCTTTTTAGGAGATTCTGACCAAGGGTTGAGTTTATCGCTGGTAAACTCTAACTTTCAGTTGTAAGCTGGGCTCAACAGCCGGCTCTCAGTTCCTGTCTGCTATTCACCCCAGGTCAGCTAACAATTCATCCTGATTCCTTGTTGGCCGAGCAATCCCATGATTGCCAAGAGCTAGGCTATAAAATAGCTCACCACTCGTCAGGCAAACTAAACTTTGAGTCTGTGCAATGTTTCTCCTGTGCTTTCTAAAAGAGCTTCTTGTCACGATTTTCCATTCCATTCATGAAAAGAATGCATCAGAATTTTTAACACAGGAATTTCCAATCCGTGTGATAATTAGATTTCTCACAGTAAATAAATGGATTGGAATCTCCATGTTCATTCTGGTTCCCCGTGAGTTTTCATGATCGTAATTGTCTTTCACCCCTTCTCTCCAACTAGGTCCTTTCAGCAGAGCTAAGGTTTAGCAGACCCTGCAAATCCTGCTACACTTCTTTCACCTGCTCCTACTGTCTGCATCCTGCAGCTAAACTCTCTCTAGAGTCCAATTTTGGTCGTGTTATAACCCTGGTATAACATCTTCCAGGACTTCTCCACTGCCTTCTGGTCCCACTCTATCTTCTTCTCTCAGTGCTTTCCTTAAGAATCCAATGCTATGCTCCAGCAAACTGAATCATATAAGCTCTACATTGTCCTGCCTCTTCATTGGAAGCTTCCTCTTGGCCCCTCCATCTGGCACACGCTTATTTCCATTCTCTTTTCAATCCTTACCATCTTCCTTGGCCGATTCGACTTACTTTTAGATGTGATCTCAATCAACACCTAGCCACAAGCGTACTGTTCCTTCTGGATGTGTCTTTACCAAGAGCATCACGACCGATTTTCTCAGTCTGGAATTCGCTCCTCAGACTCCCCGCCAGCTAGCTAGTTTCCACTCAGATTTTATTCAGGTCTGAACTTGAATCTTTTCCTTAGGGAGCCTTTTTCTGTTTCCGAAGCCTCAGTTAGATTTCCAGCCACATTGCAATTACTTGCTCAGAGTCTATGATCCTCGTCGCTCTGGGAGTTTCATGAATACAAGGGCAAGTCTACCTTATTCATGGCTGATTATCAAGACTCTAGCACAGTGCCTGGCACATAGTAGATACTTACTGTATATTTGCTGAATGGATGTTAAATGAATTCAGTTTCAATTCAACAAATTTTATTAGCACATACAACATGCCAGAAAATGTTTCAGGTACTTGAGGTATACCAACGAATAAAGAAGATGAAGATCTGTTCCCTCATGAGCTCAGATTCTAGCAAGGGGAGACAGATGATAAACATAATGAATATGTAAATTTTATAGTATGTTAGAGAGTGATAAGTGCTTTAAAAAAATGAAAATTAAAATTTAAAAAAATTAAGTAACAATGAAAAGCTATGAAGAAAATGGTAGTGCACAATTTGTGGCATTAAATAATGTGGTCAGTGTTTGGATGAGCCCTGGGTGTTGTATGTAAGTGATGAACCAAGGGAATCTACCCCCAAAACCTACAGTACACTGTACACACTGTATGTTACCCAACTTGACAATAAATTACACTAATAAAAGATTTTATCACTTTATGATAGCAAAGAAAGAAAGAAAGAAAGAAAGAAAGAAAGAAAGAAAGAAAGAACGTGGTCACTGTAGGTCCTAATGTAATGGTGGCATGAGAGCATTAGTCATACAGACATCTAGGGGAAAGAATGTTCCAGGCTGAAGCATGGCAAGTGCAAAGGCCATGGAGTGTTGGGGAAAGAGTAGGAGGCAGTGTGTCTGGAGCAAAGCGAGCAAGGAGGAGGAAAGGAGCTAACATTGCTGGGGTCCTTTTGGCCATATATAAGGACTTTGGCTTTCATGCTGAGTGAAAAGAAAAGTCATCACAGGGTTTTGAACATGATCTGACATAGTATGATTATGTTTTAAAAGAATTTTGCTTTTTTAAAAAATATTTATTTATTTTGAGAGAGACAGAGCATGAGCAGGCTAAGAAGAGAGAGAGAGAGAGAGAGAGAGAGAGAGAATTCCAAGTAGACTCTATGCTGTCAGCGTAGAGCCTGACCTGGGGTTCCATCCCACAAACCGTGAGATCACAACCTGAGTCAAAACCAAGAGTCAGACATTTAACCGACTGAGTCGTACAGGCGCCCCAAGAATTTTGCTTTTTTTAAAAAATATTTATAGCCAACAGGATTCCCTGAAAGACTGCATAATAGAATATGAGAAAACAAGGGGAAACCAAGGTTTTAGCCTGAGCAAATGAAAGGATAGAGTTGCCATTACCGGAGAAGGGGAAAGTTGTGGTTTAAGTAGGTTTTGAGGGTCATGGGGAGCTCAGGAGTTTGGTTTTGGACAAGTTGACATAAGGTGTTTATTAGGCATTTACATAGGAGTGTCAAGGACTGATTTGGTATAGGAATCTTGAGTTTACAAAAGGGGTCTAGGTTGGAAAAATAGACTTGGGAGTTGTCAGCAATAAAGCTAAATGCAGAATCATAATATGCCCAGATGAGATCCTCGAGGGGGTGAGTGTAGACAGTGAGAAGATCAACACCAAAATCTGAAGGAAAAAGATGAACTAACAAAGGATATCAACAGAGACCAGAGACAGAAGATGAAAACCAAGAGAGTGTGTTGTCCTGGGAGCTAAGGGAAGACAGTATTTCAGGGCGAATGGTGGATTCTGAGAAATGCTGTTGGAGAGTCACTTCAAGCTGAAAAATGGCCGTTAGCCTTAGCATTTGGTCATTGGTGATCTTTATGAAAGCAGGTTCTTTTTTAACTTTTTATTTAAATTTTAGTTAATATACAGTGCAGTATCGGTTTCAGGAATAGAATTCAGTGATTCATCATGTACGTCCAACACCCAGTGCTCATCACGAGTGCTCTCCTGCGTACCTATCACCCATCTAGTTCACCTACCCCCGCATCTCCCTCCGTCAACCCTCAGTTTGTTCTCTATCATTACGAGTCTCTTGTGGTTTGTTTCCCTCTCTCTTTTTTTCCCCTTTCCCTTATGGTCATCTGTTTTGTTTCTTAAGTTCCACATGTGAGTGAAATCAGATGGTGTTTGTCCTTTTCTGACTAAATTATGTCGCTTAGCGTCATACATTCTAGCTCCATCCATGTCATTGCAAAGGCAAGATTTCATTCTGTTGGATGCCTGGGTAACATTCCCTTGTAAATACATACCACCCTCTTCTTTATCCATTCATCAGTTGATGGACATTTGGGCGCTCTCCATAATATGGCTGTTGTTGGTAATGCCGTGATAAATATCGGGGTGCATGTGCGCCTTCGAATCAGTATTTTTGTATCCTGTGGGTAAATACCTAGTAGTGCAATTGCTGGATCGTAGGGTAGTTCTATTTTTAGTGTTTTGAGAGACCTCAATACTGTGAAAGCAGTTTTGGAGGAGTGGTGGAATAAGAGCCCTTTTAGAGTAGATTTAAGAGAAAATGGGAGCAGAGGAATTCAAAGATGAAGGAATATATGACCTTTATCTCCTTCTAGCTTCTGTTGTCAGAAGCTGGCACACTGCCAGTACACAGCGGGCGCTCAATAAATGTTGGTTGACTGACTGGCTGATTGGACATTAAAGGTACAGTTAAGTTTATTCTTACCTTTTTGGGTTTGCCTGGTTTCCTTTTAAATTCTTCCTTCCCTCCCCCCAACACCCAGACAGAAGCCCAGGGTCCTGCTACCTTCTGGCTGCCTCCACTTTTCTCATCCTCCCTCATCCCTCACCAGTCTGATATTTGGCTCACATTGAACCTATTCCCTCAGGGATGCTGAGGGTGGGTGGGTGGGGTAGGAACGGGGCAGCTAATCTGATAAGAGAACTTCAATTTGGGACCCTAGCCCCCTGGTATGGGGGTTTCTAAGAGGTAAAGCCCACGTAAGAAAAGTATTCCAATGCTGAGCAGTAAAGGCCAGTAGGAACCAGATCTCACAATACAGTAGAAAGAACTTGAAATAGGAAAGTTCGGGTTTTTTTTTCCCCATTTAATCCAAATTACACACATCTAACAGGAATATTAATCAGCTGTTTCTAATAGAATAAGAAAACAGGCCAAAACAAAGCACCACAGAGCTGTTCTTAATTACTTTCTTATGGGATTAGTTTTTAAAGTTGTAAAATAGCATTAATTGTTTTCCAGTGTAGCATGGCCTTATCTGTCTAATGATTTAATGTACTTTCTTCAAATTAGTCACTGCAGACAGTTGATTTTAGGCTGCCATATAGCCTTTAGTTAATTTTGGAGTATAGAAAATGAATTGCCAGGGTCATTTACTCATTTATTTCGGGGATACTTACATATGTTAGACACCATGGTACTAACAACAACAACAAAAACCAACAACAATAAAAACTCCGTGTAAAGCAAGCAAGCCAGATAATATCACTTTAGGAATTAGCAGCCACTGTAGCCATTAGGGTGGATAGGTTAAAAATAACTCCAAGTTTTCTCTTGTTTCTTTTCTAACCTCTCCTTTGCGATTATGAAATCCCATTCAACTATGATCCTCAAACATTCATATAAATATATTTCAAAGAAATGAATCCTCAAACAGATAGGAGCTACAAATGAAAACATTAAGGTGCAAGGGAGGAAACTGACTGAGTTCAAGTAATTTGACAATCGTGGTGCTCAAGCCGCAGAATTATTCAGGCGGTGAAGTCTGCAAGCGGCTTGATAAACACCTTCCACCAGGATGAAGGTAAGAACTGTATAAATTTAATAAAGCAAATTACTTCCTAAGGGAAAAAGCACACAGGATGGGTACTGAGAACATTTCTGTCATCGGGGTATCTTATTTTTTCCCGACAGCAAAAAGTGACCACAGGACTTTTCCCTGGTTTACAACAACTGCCTGGAAACCAATGATTAGCGTTTGGAGTCAAAAGAGCCGAGTGTAATCTGTAAATGACATGGATATCAAAGAATATAAGTGTATATATTATAAATTCATTAATATTTGAATCGAAGGTAAACAGGAAAAAAAAGTGAATCATGTAGGTGCCGAGTTTATTCAGGAAATAAAAGGATATTTGCTTAGCAAAGTGTAGTTGTTACGGTTCAGTTTCTCCCTGAAACCACATATTTCAGGCTGGGTTCTGCCAGCTTTAGCAGTTCAAACTTGCGCTTGTATTTTGCAGGCAATTTTGCATTAGATAAAGAGTTAAAATCAGCCAGCTCCTTCCATTTCCTTTTGCAGCCCTTCCCCCAACAATCAAGCTATCAGAACAGCAGAAGAGAAAAAAAAAAAAAAAAAACAACCAACAACAAAAACCAAAACAGTCTCTCAATAAGAACATTTTATGAGTTTCCTCTCTGTCATTATTCTCTTTTGGCTGAGCAATCTTTTTTTGACAAGAGTATTTATCTTCTTTGCAATGCCTGGATCCATGGCCTTATGCCGTCTACTGTAGTAATAATTTAGCTGAATAAAAGGTAGGGGAGAGTCCATTTTGAAAGTCAATTTGTAATTTTCACGTTTTAAACCATTTTCCTCACCCCCCAAATCCATTTCAGATGGATTAAAAGATTGACTAATAAAATACTAAAGCTTAGAAATCAGAATAAAATAGAATTTAACAGCTTCGAAGGTCACAAAGAGATATTTTTATAATTATAGGCTTAGAAACAATAGATAAAATAATAAAGGCAAATATTGACAGATGAGAATGCATACAAATAATAGCATTTGGACAAAGAAAACAAAAAATGTTCCTGTCTTTATTTTATAGACAGCTCTTGGAGAATGCCATTTCTGTGGTATTGTCAGATCTGTTATCACTCTTATCATGCTATAAACTCTTTTTTATAATATACTTTAAAAAATCCTTAGTGTCAAATCAATAAATCATAAATCAAAATAAATCATAGAAGACTGACTAAATAAGAAAAAAAACCCACTAAGCTTTGAAAAGGTAGAATAGTAAATGCTATAAATTGTCAAATTCTCATGAGAAGAAATCCAAGGACTCGAGAAACCTATTGGAAAAAATTTCAGCTTTATTAGTGAACAAAGAAATGCATGGCAACTAGGGAGATGTACTTTTTTCTACTGAATTAGAAAAATACATAATGATTAATACATTGCTTGTGAGGATACAAAATAGCGGGCCCTGTGCTACATTCTAGGGGCTGTGAAATCACTTCAGTATTTTCGGAGGCTATATTGGGTCCAAAATGCTGGATCCACGATAGAGCAAGAGTTATTAAAATATCTTAGTTTCTGCTTTCTGCCAAGATGGCCGACAAGCCCACAGTGCAGGCTGCTAGCCTCGAAAGCAATTCTGCAGTAATTGTAGAAGTAAGAGGAAGGTATGGATTCCAGGAGGGGCACCACCAGCAATAATAGTGAAAAAGCCCTGGGAAGACCGCAGCCTGTGCTAAAAGAGCAGGAGTAGTTGGGTGGCCCAGTATGGCTTGCAGGGCTGCTGCCTGTGACAATAAAGGGAGGATGGGCTAGAATGTTAAGTTCTACTCTTTCCTCTCTTTTGGGTTACCTTGGAACAATCATTATCTGCTCTTCACCTCTGACACTTGTGTGCTAGGGACAGCACATTTAGTGTTGCTGGGTAGGGTGTTCATGAAACCAAAGTCAGTGTTAGTCTTTGAGCATTGCTCTTCCAAACCCTTAGGACTATGACTTCAACCTAGCCCACTCCCAGTGCTGCCCTTCTATAAGTTTCATGGTAAAGGCTTGGGGTAGGGGCAGGGGATCATCAGGGGTTCTATTGTGCCTGCAACTCTCACCCTTGAGTCATTTCTTCTTCTGTTCCCTCAACACACCTGGACTGACATAGACGAGGGCCTGACTTTGGGTGTTCACTGGTGCACACTATTAAAGAGATTAGTTGATACCTCACGAGAACATGAACTCAAAGGCCAAAATGACTAACAGATGAAGAATTCAACCATCTAAAAGAATGACCACAAACTGGATAATATTTTTTTTTTTTACCATCTGAGAAATACTAGAATAGAAACTCTGAGAATTTAAAATAAGCATTGGATAGATACAGAGATAGAAGGGTAAGGAACAAGATAATGATGTGGAAAATCAAAAGAACTATTCCAGAGAACAGCAAGAAACGATAAAGAAATCAAAAATGAAAGGAAACACTAAGAAATTTGGAAGGCAGGGCCAACATGTAGGAAATGGGAGATGCGAAAGGAAAGAAAAATAAAAATAAAGAAATAACTTTGGATAAATTTCTAAAAATAAAAAAATGATGAAACACTTCAGGTGAAAAAAGAAAAATATCTAGATATGATAAAGAGGGTGAAGACTATAAAAGACAAAGGGAAAATCTATAAAAGCTTTCCAAGAGAAATAACAGATCATCAAAAACAGAACAAAACAAAACAAAACAATGTAATCATACATTGGATTTGTCACCAGCAACATGAGATGTGGAAAGGCAATAAAGTAATATATTTGAAGTACTAAAACAATTTCAAAACTAGAAAATTATACCCAGACAAATTTTCAATCAAATTTGAAAGTTTAATAAAAATATTCTCACGCATGCATACCTCTGAATGCATACCACAGAGACCCTGACTGAAAACACTTGTGGAGAAACAAAGTTCTGGGCTCTACGGCAAGAGATAAGAGAAGTGTGGGTGGTAGAATAACTTGTTCAAGTCTATGGTTTTTCATTTTTAAAAGCCAGGACTAAAGAAAATGAAAACTATTATATCCATAGTGAACAAAAATTAAAATTCCAGATGTTATCAACATGATAAGGGGGAGGGGAAGAGGAAGTACCACAAGGACGTGAGGGTGTGTTAAATTACTTTTTTTGTTAGGATTAAGTTACAGATATTAATTTTAAAAATCTGCAGTATAAATAAACTCAAGTGTGGGTATTAAAGAATAGCCACCAAAAGAATATATATAATAATATACAACTATTAGATGAGGAAAAATCACTTCATCTCTCCGTAATGGAGAGCAACAAAGGAGAACAAAGAAACAAATAGAAAGGTTAATGGTAGAATTAAATAAGACAGAAACAAGCCCTAATATAAAAGAAAGGCAAACACTTAAATCAATTAAAGGACAGATTTAGATTGGACTTTAAAAAAATTTAACAATGTCTTCTCTGTAAGAGCCATATTTAAGACCAAAACTCAATAAAATGTTTAAGAGAAAAAGAGACATATGCCAGGAAAATATTGTACAACAAAGAGCTTAAGTCACAATGGGAAAAATTTAGCAGTATATCAGGCAAAAAATATAAATGACAGAAAAGGTATTATTATATCCTATGATAATGTAGGATCATAAAATATGGCACATAAAAATATGTGCATCTGACAACAGACTTGAAATATAGCAATGACTGCCAGAACTGTAGGGGGAAAAAAAGATAAATCAACGACTGAATGCAGATTTCATCACACACTTAGAAACTAAAAGATCAAGCAGACAAATTAAGAATTGATACCAAAAAGTGCCACAAGACTATTAGGTGTGTAGAAAACTTTGCACCTTACAGAGAATCCGCATTCTTTTTAAGAACTCACAGAATAGTTACAAAGAGACCTGAATAGAATGCTATGTCGTCTATTCTAAAAGGTAAATTGTAAGCCCTTAAGGAGTGAGCTTGGGATGCGCACTGGGTGTTGTATGAAAGTGTTGAATCACGAAATAGTCCACCTGAAACTAATATTACAGGCTATGTCAGCTGACTGGAATTTAAATAAAAACTTAAAAAAATGTAACTCATGAAGATATTCTTCAAGTTTTACTTAGTGAACAACCACCAGCAGCCCTTTAAATAGACTTCAGTGGCATCCCGCTTCTTCCCCTGGACAAACACTTTGTCTCTTTACAAATGTTTATTTAATCCAGTTTACTGGGCTTCCCATTATTTAAAAATTACGTTTTCAAATCTTTCTTTACTTGTGGATACAACGTCTTTTCTTCCCAAGAGGTCTCAAAACAATTCCTGGAAGGTAAATGTGGGAGACCTGTGCATTTTACCCCATTTTTATAGAGGAAACTCCTCAAAATTCATATGGTGGATACTGAAGGGTGGTGGTCTCTGGCTCCTGACTGACGGTCACTCTCGTTCTTTCCCGTATGTAGATCTTCAGTAAATGACAAGAGCAATATTTCACAAGTTTGAGTCTCTGCTCTTTCTTCTTATGACCATAGGCCACATTAGAAAATTCAGTACATTCCTAAGGGTTAATGTTATACATGCTAATTAAAAGAAAGAAGATTTTCAAAAATAAGTTAGAAACTATAGTGTTTTGAAAAGCAGTCTTTCTATTGAAAAAGTTAAACAATTTAGAACGAAGTAGTAATGAAAACTCTACATGTCAATCAGTATTTGTAGGATACAGCTAAAGGAATCACTTTAATTCCTTTATTAATCATTTATTTATTATTAAATTATTTATTAAATTATTATTCTTTAATTATTTTTACAGTTATTATTTAGTTATTTATTATTTAATCATTGATAATTTATTAATTATTATTTTTTAATACTTTTATTTGAAAACAAAGAAGGTCAAAAACCATAGGGAATACATATGACACAAGAAGAAATCAAAGCAGCTGGGGACCATGGAATAACCAGTTACCGTGTGTGAACATGTGTGTGTATCTGCAAACTCTCTGTGCCATAAATATTAATGTATCTTTGAATTCCAGTTAAGTTTTATTTTTTTAAGTTTTATTTATTTATTTAAAAAATTTTTTTCAAACATTTATTTATTTTTGAGGGACAGACTGCGAGCAGAAGAGGGGCAGAGAGAGAGACACACACACACACAAGCCGAAGCAGGCTCCAGACTCTGAGCTGTCAGCACAGAGCCTGACATGGGGCTCGAACTCATAAACTGTGAGATCATGATCTGAGCCGATGTCAGATGCTTAACCAACTGAACCACCCAGGCGCCCCTATTTATTTATTTTTGAATGAGAGAGAGAAAGAGAGAGAGAGAGAGAGAGAGAGAGAGTGCGAGCAGGGGAGGGGCAGAGAGAGGGAGAGAGAGAATCCCAAGAAGACCATCTGTGCAGAACCCGATGTGGGGCTTGAACTCATGAACTGTGAGATCATGACCTCAGGTGAAATCAAAAGTCAGACACTTAACCAGCTAAACCACCCAGACACCCCTATCCAATTAAATTGTCTAATTAAAGCTTTTCTGGTCCAATAGTGCGTGACAGGGCTGCCGTGATCCTGTACAGAGTTCAGCCGATGTAGAGAGAGTGGCCTCACCCAATCATATTCCTGTGCTCAAGGATTTGAATCTGGACACGTAGAGGGGCGTTTCAAGTTATTAACTTTCTAATGTGAGTTGAGCCAAGGGCCGTGTATATGATTAGGAGGTAAAGAACGATGACTGAGAGATCCTACACGTGGACCTGATGGCAGAAAGAAACGGGTGGAGGAGACTGTACCACTGCCAAGAAATAGAGAGCTTCTGGTATTGCAGCTCTCTGTGTCATTGCCTGTCCTTAGGGTCTGTGACGTTCCTGAATCCTTGAAATTAACTTCTTTCTTTGGTAGGATTAGTTTGATTGCTCTTGGTAACTGACAAATCTTGGCTCTAATACTACACTATATAATTGTGCACTTTTTTTTTTCCATTCTCTTTTGTGATAGGGACCATTGTGTATTGGGTTATTCTTTCTGCGGTTATCACATGAATGGGACACTGCCAAATATTTGCTTGGAAACTGCTATATAAAATATTAAGTGAATACAAAATCTACTGCTTTTGCAAGTGCAATACCATTTTTGTGAATCTGTGCCTCTCTAGCTAAGGTTTAGATCAATCTATAATCAATTCAACCAATCAGAACCCACCAATACCTTGATCCTCTGTAAGCTTCATACATGCATTTAGTTATGTTATCAGAATTTGGTGGCTTGACTGTAGTAGTATCTGTTGTGGAACCAGACAACACTCAGAAGGTGAGAATAGTAAATGTTTATGGTTGGTGAGTCATAATAAAATTAAAATATGAAATATGCTAAAGATATGGAGGAGGTAGAGATTCCGAATTGAGTTAGGGAAGGGAAAAAATGCAAAAGATAGCGATGGGCAGAATGCAGTTTGGTGTGTGTTTGATCTTCTCCTGGGTCTGGCTCTCTCCAGTGGCTGCTTGAGTCAGGTCCAGACCTGGGCTCTAGCACAGATAGTTCTGCTGTGAAATAGTGGGCATTGTGGTAGATGCTCTTACTACGTAATCTATGTAGGAGATGCCCCCTCCCCCTCCCCTTTTATCAGAATGGTGCACCCCTCCCCCAGCTGCTTCACATGTTAGCCGGTAACCGTTCACAGGTGCACCCTTCTGAGAACTGTCCTCTGCCAATAAGAGCCACCGTGTCTGGAATTTCTTAGGAGGTTACACTGTCCCCTCAAGGGTGGCACACAGTCAGTGTCTGCCTGAAATGTGAGTACAAGAGCCTGGAACTCCTATTTCAAATTAGGGTAACTCTATAGTGTTATTCTTGCTCCAGAGTTCGCTGAGGCAACAGGTTAGGGCTAGATTTTGCCTGAACTCCATAGTGCCTGACTTTTTTCCCTGACCCCATCCTACTTTTCTCATTCCTCTTCATGTTTCCCTGAGGGCACTCTCAATAAAACACCCCCACAGTAATCTCCCTCTCAGTTCTGTTTCTAGACAATCCACCTTTACACATTTGTCTAACATTTCATCTAAGCTATGGTGGTCTTGCATTTTGCTGCTGTCTGTAGATCTGCTAGCACCTCAGTGGAGGAATAACCAATCCTGGCTGACCCTTTCATAGTCTGTAACAGTTTTGCTCTGTGAGGATTCCTCTCCATCACCTCATCCTGTTTACCATTTAGCACCTGGTTACATGAGTCCTCTTAATATCTTTGTTTACGAAAACGCCTGGATGGATTGTTGCAGTGCAAAAGGAGAGACCTGAGAGCATGCATTCAAAGAGGAGGATGAAACAAAAAGATGAATTGATCTGCATAAGAATAAACAAAGATTTTTGTGCTGGGGTGAATCTGGAAGGGTAGAGGATCCAGAGAGGACAAGGAGGGAGAGACTTGGCCATAAAACAGGGGAAAGAAGAAAATTCCCAGTAGTGAGAAAGCCAAGATGTTCAAGACCAAGGACATCTAATATTCAGTTGTAAGTTGTGTTGTTGTGAAGTGAACTTCCTAGAACTCTACATCTTCGGTATAAGTGTAATTTGCGAGAACAACCTTGTAGGCAGCGATGGGGGGAAATAAAGGCAGGGCAGCAAAAATTCTGTCCTGTAATCTTTGTCTTTGCTGACACCTCCAGTGGTGAGGGGCAACACCTTTTCAAGGGAGCAATAGTCCACGTGTCTTGGCAGCAAGTAGCAGGGAGCTAACAGGCAAAGAGAAGCAGCTGTGGCATGGCCCTGACTTCGGACAGGTACGAGACAAGCCCCCCCGCCCCAATAAACTAGAAAAAATGACTTAGAAGTGGGGAGAGAAGAGCTAACATCCGGATTACACACTCACACACACACACACACACTAATACCTAAGTATTGTAAACTCAGTCTTTAATGAAATTCTGGCAAAGTGAAACACAAAGCATTTGTAACATGGTTACATAACCTTTATTTGGCTCTCTTTCTCTCTCTCACTCTCTCCCTCTTTTTTTTTTTTCCAGAATAGACAATATCGGAACCTATTAGTGCTGTCCTTGGGAAGTTGAGTGCTTTTAGAAAGAGTACCCTGGAATAAACAAAAGACAGGCACAATCTGGTGACTAAAAATGCTTTCCTAAGAGGAAAGCCATGTACTGTTTCTTTCGTCCTTCCTGCAAGTCCTACTTATTTTCTCGTGTTCCATCTCAAATTCCCACCTTCATGAAGTGTCTCCTGACCTGTTCCCAACCAGCAATGATTTCTCCCTCCTTTGAGCCCTCTGTACCTTAGTGTTTGAAGACTTCTTAAGTTCTATTAAATTTTGCTATGTTTCAGAGTGTTCTATCCAACCTGGGCTTGTCTTGGGAAATATAAATTAAGACCGAGACATTTAACTGGCAACATTTCAAGAGTTTTACTGGCCACATGGAATTCTTTGCATCGAGAAAAGCCGTCCATGTGTCTAATTCAGACAAAGGATTTCATAATGACTTCATAAGCTCCCCAAACACAAGAATGACAGTTAATGCTTGTGATGTCGACTCATTTCATTTCCATTTTGATCCTATGAGATAAGTGCTATTCCTAGCCTCATTTTACAGAAGAGCTGACAGAAGCCCAGAGATACTTAATAGCTTGCCTCAGGGAGCCGCAGGACCAAGATGGAACCCAAGGAGTCTGCCCTTAACTAGTAAGACTCCCTCTAATAAAAATTTAAAAATCCTGGTCTCTAAGTTCCATTCTTCTCCCAACAAAACAACATTATGGCTCACGTGACAAAGCTGAGGAGGGTACGCAAAAGGGAACAGGATCAGGAAAATGAATTTTCTTTCCCTCTTCCCTGGGAAGTGCCTGACTTTATAAATTCTCTGCTTTTTAACAAAAAAATTATGCATTCATCAATAATAAAGGAGCTGGGGCTTTATATCTCATTGCTCCACGTCAACCTTCTAAGGTGTTCCTTCAGTGCATGTCAGATAGGTGCTGGAATGAGTCCCAGGTCCAGGAACTGTTTATTAAGGTAACTGTCCTAACTTAGTTATGACAAAGGTAAGGAGATGTGTATACACCCCAGTATATAGATATATACCCACTCTCCCTTGATATATACGCAGCTCCTTTAGCAACAAAGGGGGAAAAGAGCAAATTTGAAAGTTGTCTGCCCTCTTCGAGTTTGTCCATTATTCTATTTTAATATTTTACATCCTTGAGGAATCAAATTGATCAGCATGTTGAACATATGATTATTTTAATGTCTTCTTGTATACCCCTCCCTAAAGGGCAAGAATGAATCTCTGTATCTCCCGCATTACCTTTGTACAATGCCTTGTACTCTAAAGATTCATTGAATTGGATTCAGTAATACTTTGGGTACACTTTGCATCTGTCAAGGTTGAGCTGGAAATAGGAGAGAAATCAAGCAGAAGAATTAAAAGAGAAATGGAAGAAATTTAAAGACAGGACTATTTACCAATGTGCAGGGAAGGTGGTGAAGGTACGAGGGCTAAAAACAGCATGAAGCTGTCACCTCCCCTGGGTCCAAAGGGGCAAGGAGAGGGAGTGGCCGCTGGAATCTTGTGAGAGCTGCAGTTGTAGAAAAAAGGCTGCCTAACAAGAGCTGTGGACTTGGGTGGGGGGAACATGGCCCTTGCCATAATGGGACCTAGCAGACAGAAAAAGAGAGAGGGAAAGAACTGATGGAGCAAATAAGTACCTGTCCCTCTTTCTCTTCCCATCACCAAATCTCCTGGAAGGGCTCCCATTGTCTGAGCTAACTGGGAGTCAACAGAGTGGATGAAGTTGGAGAGTAATGTGGGAGGGCACATGGAGAGTACGCAGCAGATGCACGGATCAAGGTTCATGCATTCACTCAACACCTACTGATTACTTTGCTCTGCAAAGAGCACAGCACTCAGTCATGTGAGAGAGACACATACGAAAACAACACAATTCCTATGGGGGGGTTATTTACATTTTGAAAATTATTCCTAATGGATTGCGGCAAAAAGGCTTGTACTCTTTTAAATGTTCCCGATAGTATACGCGCATGGTTAAAATGGACTTGTCGTTACAAGAAAGTGACAGTTGGCTTCTATCTTCCTCACCACCACTCCTCCTTCCTCTTAGAAGAAACTTCTTTAATTCTGGTGATAATCTCCATATCTTTAAAAATACACTTATACTGGAATTTTGATGGATTCTTGTAGACACTGTGAACTTACTTCAGGAAAACAGCCTCAGAGAAAAGCCCTCTCTCTACTTAACATGAGCCTCTACTTAACAGGTAGCCATCCTGGCTACTTCTCCACCCAGTTGCCCAAAGCGAAGGTCCCCAGCCGAGAATTTTCCACCCAGGGCCGTAGCACCTCCAGTCAGCTCCACAGCATCTCATACTTCAGTTACAATTTAATTTTAATTTTTTTTCATGCAATACATGAATGGTTTCAAAAATCAATGGACAGTACCAAGCTTGTAGTGAAACACATACTTCTTGTCGTGTCCTGTTCCATCCACACTGTCCTGTCCGTGGGGTACTATTTCCACCTCCTTCAGCTGTTTCCTCTGCTACTTATCACTGTATTTCTAAATATAAAAGGTGACATTTTGACTTACATATACACCAAAATTATTCAGAGTAGTTCTCTAGGTCTATTTTGCTTACCAAATCTTTAACCTTTTTTTTGTTTGTTTTTGTTTTTGTTTTTTTAGTCTTTCATTTGCTTTTTAACTGCAATTTCTCTGTACTTCTGGATGGTGTTCCCGAATGAAAATTCAATACCCCAAAGATTAACCAAGTACAATAGAATGTAAAGAATGTACCTTAATGCCCAGCAGCAAATAGATATGCACATTTTTTTATTTGAATATAGTTGACATAAAACATTAGTGTCAGGTGTACAATGTAGTGGTTTGACAAGTCTGTACGTTATGGTACCTTCACCACAAGAATAGACGCCATTTAGCTTCCTATTCCAATATAATTGATGTATTCCTTACAGTGACTTACTCATCCTATAACTGGAGGCTCGTACCTACCTCTCCCTTTCTCCCAGTTCACCCATCTCCCATCCCCCTCCTCTCTGGCAACCATCAATTTGTTCTCTGTATTTATAGTAATAGATATATTCTAGAGATCTGCATAAACTACATTAATAAATTGATTTAAAGTTTAGGGAGATTTTAATAGATGTAATACTTAAAGATAGATCTATGTATGAGCGGTTTGTCAAAAATTATTTTGTTTTCAGACCATGGTTTCTTAGTACATAGGTCTTTCTCATATTCACTCTAAAAATATCATATTCACTCTAAAAATATCCTCATATTCCCATTATGACCTATTAAGACACGAAGATAATTATTTTCTCTATTTTTTTTGTCTTGCATTTTCTAAGGTTTTTCTCTATTAAGTGAATTACTCAATCTCTGTCTCTATTATCTCATTTGGATTCTGTATTTGTTCCCCCCGACCCCGAAATATCTATATATAATAGATCTGTATGCTTTGTTCAACAAATTTGTAAGAAGAATATTATGTTCCAAAGTTGTTTTTCAAAGAACCAATTCAGTTCCATTTTTGAATGCTATCTTTCCCCATCATTATAAAAATCTTTCTGAAAGCATTCTTTCTACTAAATGACTTGATATGGTATCTATTTTGAGCATATGAGCAAGCAAAATTATTTCTAAGTCAGAGCAGAGTGTTTAAGTTGCAGTTGAAAGTTCCATTCAATTCCATAAGCCCTTATTAGAACGTGTGTGGATGTCCTCATCATACAGCGAGGTCCTGACATCCGAGACACAATATGTCCATTCAAGAGATTTATGCTGTTTGGAATGACCCATGCATGAAATAAGGAAGGTATGAGTTATATGGAGTTTGAGAGCCCAAATGAGTGATACAGGCAAGCAGTGCTTATAGGCGTCCAAAAAATGAGGAGATCACTGTGGGCCGAGACAGCTGATGGAAGGTGTTATGCAGTTGTTGCAAGCAGAGAGCCATGAAAAAAAGCAGGAGGTGGGCAAAGTGGAGAACGAGAGACCGTGCTGAAGTGATACGTGGTAACTGGGAGACCACGAAGATAGCCAACTTCACCAATGCCTGTGTCGAGTTGAGCAGAGAGCTAGAATTGAGCCCGAGAGCTTTCCTTCCTCACTGTAGAATACGACATTAGGATGCTTTTGATTGTAAGGATGTCTTAATACAGATGCTCCCAGGGACGCATAAGTCTCAACTTCTGCAAAATACACTTTAGAAAAATTGTTGCATGCTGCCCACCAACAAAGTTGAGCCACGGGAAGGAATTCTGTGTGGTATGGAGCTGCAGAGCAGTTTAAGGTGGGGAAGATGATCTCAAAGTGAGCACAAGGCATACAGGCTCCAGCCGAGAAAGTGGCTGAGTGGTACTCAGTACTGAGCGGTACTCTTTCACAGAGGCAGTGCAGTTAGCTTCACGGTTTTTTGTTTCAGGACACCTCCCCTTCTTTGTCCCCCACCCCATCTCCTTCCTTTCCTCTTTTGCATTCTGATTATGCCTGGAAGGATCCTGAAAGGCTAGAACTGTGTTTGGAGAGCCACTCACACCAGATTTGTGACGAATCAGGCATGGTTCATTCGATTTGGCATATGTTTATGCCAAAATGGTGAAGCTGTAGGTGCTGATACGTAAGCACTATAAATACCTTAAAGTGTTTTCAATTAGTGCAAACTTTGAGTTGCTAAAACAATATGAGTCAAAATAAACATCACGAGAGTGGGGATACTCTTTATTTCCTTACCGGTAGGCTGAAACAGATCAGTTCACTGAGCAGCAATTTATCAAAAGATAATTTTGCCAAAAAGCCAATGTGCTGTGTACCCGTTTGCCACATCGTGATTTCTGGACTAGCAATTAGTTGATTGAGTAATTCATCAAAAGAGCTATTTGCTGAATTTTCAATACACTAAAAACTTCACTGTATTACCAACGACTACAAGAGAATGGCAAATTTACTCATTCTGTTCACAAAAGTGCAAAGAAAATGTTATTCATCAAGTTAATCCAATCTTTCTTATGAGTACTTTTCCTCCTTACTTATCCTCTACCAGGTGCTTTGGGCCACGGGAACCTAAATTAAGCATTTATCATTATATTCTTATTTCAACTGATTCCTTTTCAGTAAATGTTTATTCTTTCACAGTTCTCCACCCTCCACCCCGTCCCTGGCTTCTGGGGTCATGGCCTTACTGCGTTCTCGTGACAATGGCAGGGGGAGTGGACGGGGCTGTGATCTGTGCATGAACCCTGGTTCCTGTGGAAGGAATGTTCCCTGCTCTTCTTGTCCCTGATCTCCCTGCTGGCTCCTGTGGCTTAGGTCTGCTAAGGTTGCTGGAGAACTTGCGGTCTAATCTCTTGGAATAATCTACTGTGTTAACTCAAACCCACCTCAGTTGTTGGGGATCCTACATATTCTTCCTAAGATCTGGCTGTGAATCCTATTCGGTTCTCTTGCAGGGTCATGGTCCTGGAGACGTGGCCGTCAGTGGAGAACGTTCCCAGCAGGATTCCCAGCAAGCAACACCAACTTCCTTGCGCTCCACTACAGGCCACGGGGGAGCTACTAGCAAGTTTCCATACCACCAGGAGCTGAGGGAGACTCACAGCCCCGCCAGATCAGGTAGCCCCATAACCCTTCCAGCTTTACTGAAAAGCAGCTGCCTTGAGTTGCTAAAGAGCCGCTCGTGTGGGCGCCTGGGTGGGTTAAGCGTCAGACTCTTGATTTGGCCCAGTCACGATCTCACGGTTCATGCGTTTGATCCCCACATTGGCTCTGCACTGCCAGCACAGAGCCTGTTTGGGACTCTTTCCCTCTCTCTCTGCCCTGTCCCACTCAAAATAAATAAATAAACTAAAAAAAAAAAAAAAAGCTGCTCACATAATTGTGGCCTCTGTCATCGTATGACACATGGGTCTGAGGCATCCCTGTGAGGTCTGCAGGTTTCTTCTCAGCCTGTCTGTAACATCCACCCAGAAATCCAAAGTCCCACAGCAAACATCTCGAATCTTGCTTTCTCTACTTTTGTCCTCTTCCTAATCTGTAGTCTGACAAGCACCAGATCCTCACTTTTTCCTGGCTTTTTACAACTTCCCTGCCATCACATCCTTCTTCCTGAGGGGGCTCTCTCACTCTCCTCCTCCCTTCTTTGGGGCTATAGTGACAGAATGGCTTCCTGCCTGAGAACTTTGTTTCCTAGGGAGGAGAAAGAAAACTTCTACTCCTGTGAGACTGACTTTGTTTTTCTGTTCTCAGTGACATGTTCATCTTCACATATTCGTAGTTTCAAGGATAAGGAAAGACTGGCATTTGGGTATCATGCACTGGACATTGAGGAAGTGTTTCTTTAGTATCTGGAATGTAAAAGAACTTGGTTTTGCTTTATGGTGTGTGAGTGTTGAGTCTAGGAGAGGAAAGTCTCTCCCACTCATGATATCTTTTAGCTCCTCTACTTTACTGCACCCTCAAAAAGCTGCCTCAGTATAGAATATTTGGACTAAGCTGAGATTAGATGGGACCAGAGTTGGAAATGATGCCAAATGGGCTGAGCTGATGAGCTGGAGTCAACAGGAGTAACTCCAAAGACTATGTCCTACCTAGGACACAGCAGAAAATATTTTTCCCCAAAACAAAACACAATGGTGAATTAAAATGTCATAAGTATTCATCGACTACTATTAAGTACAAGGCAATGTGCTAGGCACCACTTGGCAGAGATTTCAGAGAAGTGTTGGACACCCATCAGTTAAGGAGCACACGAGATGATTCAGGGTGCTCATCACCACTTGTCCTGGTTTGCTTGGTCGTGAGGATGCTCCCAAGGAGTGAGACTTTCAGTGCTGAAACTGGTACAGTCGCAGGCAAGCTGGGAGGAGCTGGTCATCCGACTTATCAAACAACCTCATCTCCAAGTTATACGACTTTAACCCAATCTGCCGGATCATAACAACCCCTGATATTTAAAGTAAATTAATAGGGACACCTGGGTGGCTCGGTGGTTAAGCAACTGACTCTTGATTTCAGCTTGGGTCATGATCTCAATCATGAGATCAAGCCCCGTGTTGGGCTCATGTGCTGAGTGTGAAGCCCTTTATCTCTCAAAATAAATTAATAAACGTTAAAAACATAGAGTGAGTTTTGGACCTGTCAATATTTGCTTTTTGCCAAGCAGGGTGTGCAGGAAAGAATCCTGGTCTTTAGAAAACTGATTTTGCTGCTTTTCTAGCTGAGTGACCTTGAATTAGGCATAATTAATCTATGAACCTCATGATGAGAAATTAAAATAATAATCATACAGGTTTTGTTGTGAGGATTAAGTGAAATCGTGTATGTGATCTTGTTTGGTATATTTCAAAGTACTTTGCAGAGTGTGATTTTATTTATTTGCACAAATGTTCCTGTAGCAGTAAAAGAATAACAGAAAACAAAATTTCATGTTTTTCCAGTCTCTTTTGATGTTTTCCCCTCAACATGTTTTATAATTTAGCAGAGTTAAAAATAGTTGAAGCTACAGTGGATCACAAAGTATAATTGTACTGCCATCTTTGGGACATATTTTGAACTACGCTTGTGTAGTTGATGTAAACTTTTTAAAAAGACATGTACTCATGTTTTAAATGTATCAACAACAGTGATTATGGTCACCGGTGTAGAGCTTGAAGGCTTTTTAGCTACTAGGTCATTCATAAGGAATTGAGTCCACAATGACGAACACCTGTCACACAGCTATGACTATGGACGAGGCTCGTGCTCTGGAAGGATTAGCTGTTAAAGCTGGAAGGGGCATTAGAAGTCAATCCTTGCAGATGGTTCCTGTCTACTGCCCTGAGATCAACTTGGGACTCAGCAACAGGAAGAGTAGTAGATTTCAGCTCCGGAAGGTGCCCAGGAAGGGGAGATAGGCGATCTCTGGCGTAAAGGAGAGATAACAGACGTCCAGAGGTGACACGTGTATGTATCATCTCTTTATCTGTATGTGAACAAAAGAAGGAATGAAAAATGAGTAAACGAATGAAATTCTTGTGTCAGGCCCTATCCCTTTCTGACCCTGGCTCTGTCTGGGTTGTGGGCGGAAATCAGAGAAACAGCCTTGGAGCCTTTCATCCTGGGAATATGCGTGTTGGCAGGAGGGGAGTTTTGTGGGGCGATAGGAAGATTGTTATGTCTTGATCTAGGGGTGATCACATATTGGTGTATAAAATATGCACAATGATCAGGCAATATGCATAAGGTTTATACATTTTTACTTCATGTAAATTGTGCCTCAGTAAGGTACTGTTAAAATCTCCTTTCCTCTTCCTTAACCTTTCCACCAATCAGAATTCCATTTGCTTTTACTAACTCTTCTTTCATAACATTCCGGTAGGCTGATGGTAGGAGTTAGGTCAGCCTGTCGTGTCTTAATTTTAGGAGGTGGGAGGGAGATAGGAAATTGCCAAAGACAACTCGTTTCCATTTTGTAACTTTAATCAGGAGTCAAGTGATGGCAGCCAGCTGCTTCTGACGTCACAAAAGAGTATCTCCACCGACTCCCTGCCTGTACCCGGATGGATGTGGCTAGAGGAGAAATACAGCTGTGCTAACTTAGCCTCACATTATATTTATCTCCACAAATCTCAAGTGGACTCTCTGCAAATCCTTGCAGTCCTATTATATTTTTTGAGTAGATTTGCTTTTCTAGTTCCTAAAACTGTTTCATATCTTAACCCTCTCTCCAATCCAACTACACCCTCTCAGCTCAGACCTTGTTGTATATTTCATTAAGAAATCAGAGAATTGCCTCATCTTTCAACCACCAAGGTGATGAAACTACCTGCATTTGTACTCAGTCTGTCTTTGCTGTGTCAGTGCTTCTGTGGCTATCAACAGGGGCTCTACACAGAAGTTTTAAATCTCAATGCCGAGGTTCTGAATTATTTGATCTGGTGTGGGACACTTTCTTTTCTTATTTCTCAAGGGATTCTCATATGCTCTGGAATTTAGACCCAAGAATTTATAATGTCTAAGGTCCTATGATTGGACAATTCCTGTGCTTACAGAGTGGATCTTTCATCTCCTAAAGGCCTTTCCCCTTACCTATCTCCCCTCTTTCCTACATGATCACTTTTTCTCTCTGTGCTAGATAAGTTTTATCTGCATACAAACATGCTCTATTATCTTCTGTCTTATTAAAAGCCCCTCTTGGACTCCACCTTTTCCTCTGGCTGCTCCGCTTCAGCAACATTCCTTCAAATAGTTGTTGATACTGGCTGTCTCCCTTCTATAACCTTAAATTTTCTCATTAACCTACTTTTGTTTCTATAACTTATTGTTGAAATCAACATCTTCCATGTCAGTGAGCACAATGATTTACTCGTCAGCTTTGTCTTATTCCACTTTTCAGCAACATTTAGCATAATCGATTTTTCTTTTTTTAAGCTTATTTATTTATTTATTTATTTATTTATTTATTCAGTGAATATGAATGGAGGAGGGCCAGAGAGAGAGAGAATCCCAAGCTCGCAGAGCCTGACTCCACCACGAGATCATGACCTGAACCAAAATCAAGAGTTGAATGCTTAACTGATGGAGCCACCCAGGGGCCCCATCCACTGATTTTTCTTGAACACCCTTTTTCCTGGGTGATCTAGCTCTCAGTCTTACATGAGTCCTGAACACCCATCCCTGTAGTCTTCTTTCTTTTTTTTACTGGTGGCTTTTCTCCTTTGCTGGCTCTTTCTCATTTTCCCAAGATTTAAGCCTCAGTTGATGCTCTTGGCTCTGTCCCTAAACTTCTCCAGCCACACTGTTCTTGAGGGTAATCTTATCCAGTCAGCGTGAGGGGGGCTCACACACATGGCTCTTGAACTCTCATGACTTTACCAACAGCCGGGCTCAGACTGCTTGCTTCCTCTATGTCTCAATTTGGGCATTGAGTAGACACGCAGATTCTTATTTCTCCACAGCCGTCCCAACCTGCAAAAACCTACAAAACCCCATCGTCTGCACCTCAGTAAATGACAACTGAGTTACCGAGAACATTTTTCACAGCATCCTCTCTTCCTTTTCCCGTCACTCCATATCCAATTCATAAGCAAATTTAGATACTTTTTGAGTATTCCCACTTCTCCCCAGTTCTCACTGTCACCAACCTGACCCATGCCACCACTATGCCTCGGCTCAGCTATTTTAACACTCTTGTAATTTGTCTCTCATCACTCTTGCTGTACAGTCTGCTTTTGCACAGCAGCCAAAGAGAGAATCTTTATGGATTTATATCCATGGGTTTATTTCCACATGGATTTATATCTATCCCTCAAAAGGTCATTCTTGTTTCTACCTGAGAATCATTACTCCTGTTTGTCTCTCTGCCTGGAAATTTCTTCCTAAAGATCTTTGCACATCTGGTTTTTCATGCTGTCCGGAATTCTGCCTCAGTGTCGTCTCTTCAAGAAAGCCTTCCCTAATCAACCATCTGAGGATAGAAGGAGAGGATTTATTCATGTTGTTCACTGCTGTATCCCCTAAGCCTGGCAAAGTGGTTTCTCGGTGAATATTTGTTGGAAGGAGTGAATGTTTTGTGCTGCCTGTAGTGTGAGAGCCTCAGTGTCTCCAGGAGACTGTATGGCTGTAGGAAACAGATGGTTGGTGTGAGGAGAGCTTGAAAAGGATTTATCAAGTGTGGACAGGGTATAGGAAAACCACAAGAGATAGTGTGGGACCCCAGGACTGGGAACAGTTTGGATGCTATCATCACCCCTATGGAAAAGAACCCAGAGAGAACACTGTGCGGGAAAGGTCCTCTGTCAAGAGCTGAGACATTCAATCAAGGCATTCGGCCAGGCCATTGGGGTTATGAAGGGACAGAGTCAGGGAGACACATATTCTGGTTGCATTCTTTTTCCCTCTTTCCCCACTCCTGCCATGGCTCCCCTTTGACAAAACACATTCGGAAGCTAAAGGCCAAGAGAGCCCATTGATGGAATTCAGATGGGTCATCCTCCTGGGGGCACAGAGTGGGAAGAAGAATGGAAATATATCTGGAGGGGTAAAAGGAGCATATCCAACACTCATTCTTTGAGTTGCAAAATAGCTCCTTCCCCCCAGTAGGCAGGTTGCATCTAACTATTTACACGCTTGCTTATGGCTGACAACACATTGTTCTTCTCAGGGTTTGTCTGCCTCTTGCCTGGTGGAAGCAGGCAGTGCTCAGATAGGGGAGCTACACACAGAGCATGTGGTGAAGTTATCAAAATGTCTTGTAGAATGGTAGTACTTTCCTCAGCTGCTTGATCAAGTTCTCCTGTAAGTGGTCTGCTAAAGTTGTATAGAAATTTACAATTTACAGACCTTTTATCATAGCTCTGGAGATCAGCAGGACAGATATTATTGTCTCTTCAGGGCTGATGGCTGATGGACAGAGGTCAGCCACTTGTCAGAGCTGGGCAGCAGGTCAAGCTGAGGTTGAAACCCAGAACTTTTGACTTACACTCACGGGCTCTCTGCTATCACATGCTGCCTCTGGTAGGGGTCATTTTTGTGGCTTATGACAATTCATTTTCAATATTCTATTTTAAAAACGAATTTAGCAAACAATTGCCTATTAGCCTATTGCCACTTCGTAAGTGGTACAAGGAAGTGAAAAGGAAAAGTCTCCTAAGGACTTGGAAGTAAAATTGCCCCTGAGAATTAAACTATGGAATTAGCTCATCAATAAATTATAGCACAGACATCCAATGTCACCTGAAAGAGGCAGAATTGTTCCCAGGTCTGCCAAACTCAATTATGACTCAACTGAAGGCATTACCATTTATGAGGGAGGCGGTATCAGTCACAAGTGAGGTTAATCATTCTTTTAAGCTTAGGAAGACAAGAGTCACAGAAGCCATGTGTTAGCAGAGCCAAGCCCGGCCTATCCTGGGGAAAGGATGCCTCCACCTCTCAAAAGAAACCTCATACCCATTAGCAGCCACTCCCCATTTCCCTTCCAGCCTGCCCCCCGAGGCAACCAGAAAGCTATTCTCAGTCTCTCTAGATTTGCCTGTTTGGGACATTTCACATAAATGGAGCTGTACGATATATGGTCTGTTGGGACTGGGTTCTTTTACTTAGCATGTTTTTCAAGATTTATCTATGCTGTAACATGTGCCAGTACTTCATTTCTGCTGATTGCCACAGACTATTTCGTTATATGGATACTCTAAATTTTATTTATCCATTTAGCAGATGATCGACATTGTTTTTCCTACTTTTTGGCTATTAGGAATAATGCTGCTATGAATGCTTATATACAGATTTTTTGTGTGGAAGCATGTTTTCATTTCTGTTGGTATATAGCTGGGGGTGAAGTTGTTGGGTCATATGGTAACTCTATGTTTAGTCTTTTGAAGAACTGCCATACTGTTTTCTAAAGCAGCTTGCACCATTTTACATTCCCACCAACAATATATTAGTGTTCTAGTTTCTTCACATTCTAGCTGCCATTTGTTATTTTCTCTTTCGTATTGTTACTTTAGTACACTTCGAATAGGAATGGTAAGAGTAGACGTCCTTACCTGTTTCTCTTCTTAGGGGGAAAGCGTATAGTCTTTCACAATTTAATATAATGTTAGCTGTGGGTTTTTGGAGATGTCTCTTATGTCCCTTCTGTGGAAGTGTTGCTTAATTTCTGGTTTGCTGAGAGTTTTTTATTTTTAAATCATGAGTAAATGTTGAATTTTATCACACGCTTCTGCCCCCTCCCCTCCTTTGATTGAGATCTTCACATGGTTTTCTTTCTTTGGCTTCTTGATATGGGAAATAACATTGATTGATTGAACCAGTCATGCATTTCTGGGACAATCCCCACTTGATCTAGCTGTGCTATCTCTTTTACAGATTGTATTTGATTTGCTAGTGTTGTGTTCAATAATTCTTTCAAATTTTTATTTCAGCAGTTATTTGGGATTTTTATTAGTTCTTTTGTCATTGTTCCTTTTTCCAAATGTCTTATACTTGCTTGATGGAGCTGGAATAGCTTTTAGAATTTATTTGAGTATACTAGCCAAATTATGGGAGGAGCCCAAATGTCCATCAACTGACAAATGGATAAAGAAGATATGGTTTATATACACAATGGAATACTACTTGGCAATGAGAAAGAATGAAATCTGGCCATTTGCAACAATGTGGATGAAACTGGAGGTTATTATGCTAAGTGAAATAAGTCCCTCAGAGAAAGACAGATATCATAGTTTCCACTCATATGTGGAATTTGAGAAACCTAACCGAAGACCATGGGGAAAGGAAAGGGGAAAAAATAGTTTCAAACAGAAAGGGAGGCAAACCATAAGAGACTCTTAAATACAGAGAACAAACTGAAGGCTAATGAGGGTACACGGTAGAGGGGAAAAATGGGTGATGGGCACTGAGGAGGGCACTTGTTGGGATGAGTACTGAGTGTATGTAAATGATGAATCATGGGAATCTACTCCCAAAGCCAAGAGCACACTGTATACACTGTATGTTAGTTAACGTGACAATACATTATATTTAAAAAAAGAACTATCTGTGTTTTCTCAATTGTCAGTGTTTTTGATTTGTTTGTTTGATGACAGTCCTTCTCTTTCAAGTTATGGACTAGTCTCAATGTCCGATGAGCCTTGTTTGTCTGTTTGTGGTTAAGGATGAGTAGTTAAAACTGACTGTGGATATTTGTTGACCAATGGCTTCATTTTAGGGGAAATGTATAAGGAGCACACCACAGGTTCTAGCATTAGAATTTTTTTGGAGAATAGGTTTTGAACAATTCACCTGGTTGCCCTTTATTATCATTGTGCCACTTTTTCGTAGAACTGTTCACTTCCATAACCACACTCTGTCATATATCTATGAAGCAAAGCACGGTATATTCAGTAAGCATAGAGCCTTCCTTTGGCTTCCCTTTGATATTTTCTAAGCCTCTTAACTCATATTTGAAGGTGGTTCCCTGCTCTATAACCAGTAATATAATCTTCTCAGCTCAGTGACAGACTCATCATAGCAATATGTAGCAAAAGTAAAGTTTCAATTTGATCAGAATTTGAAGTATGCAGCTGCACCAGTGTTCTAGAAACTCATGGGTGTAGAGAAATCCATTTCAAATCTATGAGAAAAATAAAACACAAAAGTGACCTCTCATTTGACGGGGAGAAAGCAGGAAAGCTTTAAGCTCAGTGGGCTGCTGGAGGAGGTAGAAAGAGCAGGCCTGGATCAGGTGTCACAGTCGGGGTTCTGAACCTTTGGAGCAACCCCACTCTGCCCTCACTTGGAGTTTATATGTATGGATGATGAGTTCTGATATGAATAAGGGACAAAGTGAAACCTTCAGAGATAGACAACGTACTTCCTGTTTTAAAGGATAAAGTTTAGGAGAGTCAAGAGGATTTTAAAAAATAGAATTGGGTTGGAACAAATTCAACATGGCAAGGTTTTTCTGCACGATGCGGTGAAGTTTGTTTTTTGTCTCTTTCCTCTTAGATACCTAGTGCAGTAGATGGTTGTCATGGCTTTTCCTTTGGCGTATTATTCCACCTTACAGATGGGGTAACTGAGTAACCCAGGATCACATAGAATGAGGAGTAAGTATGCTTCTGCAGTCACGCAAGAACTGGAATGAAAAACTCAGCACACTCTCCTCCAAGCTACAGTTTCCTAAATTGAGGAATATAATGGAGACTTTAACCTTGTGAAGTTTTGTGGAAGAGTTTCATTGTATAAAAGTTTCTCTTGCAGAGTCAAAAGTAACAGCTGAGACCCAAGCCCTGTAAAATTGTAACTCCATGATGGTATCTTTTGCCATCAATATTACTTTATTGCTTTCAGAGTATTTTTTTCCCATTACGTATTGATGAGGAGAGAGCTTAAAGAACTTAGAAGAAAACATAGTGAATTCTTTTAGGGAGTGTCAACCTCACTGTTGGTGGAAGGTTGGCAGTTGCCAGTTAGTGAGTAAAATACTCTGAGGAAAGCCCAGGGTAGAGATATGATTGTTTTGTTGAGTGAAAAGTCTCCGTGTGTTTGACATATTAGGCAATAGAGTTCATGCTGCAGGCCCTTTGTCTCCTGCCCCTGACACCTTAAGATTTTACCTGAGACATCTTTGCTCAGCTCTTTCCTCTTTCCTATCCTGCTTCCTTCTCTCCTTCACAGATTTTTGCCAAAGGGCATTCCTTCAAAAAAAACAAAAACAAAAACAAAAACAAACAAACAACCAAATGCACGGCAAGTCCCTATCTTAGAATCTGCTTCTGTGAAACGTATCCTAAGACATTGGGTGCTAAAGTGGTCTTAGGAAGTTGACCTTCAGGGCAGTATTACCAGACAGAGGGCAGTGAGGTCTCCAGCCATGACGGGAGGTGGAGCGCCGAGCCCTGGCATCGGAGCAGTACCATTGCTACAACACTGACCTCTAGTGAACTGGGAGGGGCATAGGTGGGGGGGATGCACTGGCTCCCATGTGACTTCTCTGCCTGGGAGAACTAGCAGTCAGGAGACCGTGGAATGGGGCGGTCACCGATGAGAGAAAATGACAGGCTCAGGGTAATCAATCAACAATTTTAAGCCAAGTATGCAAGTGAGTGGGCCTCTGGGGAAGAATTTAAAGAGGCTGTCATCTCCTGTAGCTGGGGGACAGACATCCCTGAAAACCGGACACTAGACTTAATTGTAAGAGTGGCAGAATTTCAGAGCAGGCTGAATTCTCACCATCAGAGTTAAAGCCCTAACAGAGATGGAGATCTGGAAAGGGAACTTCGAATATTTTCATGTGAGCATCTTAAACCTCCAGATGGTCCCGAGGCCTCTGGGCCTGAAGACATGGCCCACTCTACCTTGTTGAAGATAGAGTCCTGTTCTCCTTCTTTTTTTCCAGGTTTAGGTTATTTTTTACTTCAGACAAACCAAATTAAATATTCTTACTTAAAAACATATTCTTACTCTTTTAGAAATTTTCTGATATAAACAGAAGGCATAATTTCTACATGATTATGCATTCTTTTTAAAATATAATTTATTGTCACATTGGTTTCTGTACAACATCCAGTGTTTATTCCAACAAGTGCCCTCCTCAGTGCCCATCCCCCACCTTCGCCTCTCTCCTCCCCCTGCTCCCCTCCCCCCTCGTCGACCTTCAGTTTGTTCTCAGTATTTAAGAGTCTCTTATGGTTTGCCTCCCTCCCTCTCTGTAACTGTTTTTCCCCCTTCCCCTCCCCCATGGTCTTCTGTTAAGTTTCTCAAGCTCCACTTATGAGTGAAAACATATGGTATCTGTCTTTCTCTGACTGACGTATGTCACTTAGCATAATACCTTCTAGTTCCAACCACAGTGCTGCAGATGGCCAGATTTCATTCTTTCTCATTGCCAAGTAGTATTCCATTGTGTATATAAACCACATCTTCTTTATCCATTTGTCAGTTGATGGACATTTAGGCTCTTTCCATGATTTGGCTATTGTTGAAAGTGCTGCTATGAACATTGGGGTACATGTGCCCACATGCATCAGCACTCTCATATCCCTCTGGTAAATTCCTAGCAGTGCTACTCCTGGGTCATAGGGTAGTTCTAGTTTTAATTTTTTGAGGAACCTCCACACTGTTTTCCAGAGTGGCTACACCAGTTTGCATTCCCTCCAACCGTGTAAGAGGGTGCCCGTTTCTCCACATCCTCACCAGCATCTATAGTCTCCTGATTTGCTCATTTTA
The DNA here is from genome assembly GCA_030068075.1 of Paguma larvata. Classification (NCBI taxonomy): domain Eukaryota; kingdom Metazoa; phylum Chordata; class Mammalia; order Carnivora; family Viverridae; genus Paguma; species Paguma larvata. The sequence continues at coordinate 102,482,834 of CM057826.1, forward strand.
GCCATTCTGACTGGTGTGAGGTAGTATCTCAGTGTGGTTTTGATTTGAATATCCCTGATGATGATGACGTTGAGCATTGCTTATGTGTCTGTTGGTCATCTGGACGTCTTTTTTGGAAAAGTGCTTCTTCGTGTCTTCTGCCCATTTCTTCACTGGATTATTTGTTTTTCAGGTGTGGAGTTTAGTGAGTTCTTTATAGATTTTAGATGCTAGCCCTTGATCCGATATGTCATTTGCAATTATCTTTTTCCATTCAGTCTGTTGCCTTTTAGTTTTGTTGATCATTTCCTTTGCAGTGCAGAAGCTTTTTATCTTGATGAGGTCCCAATCATTCATTTTTGCTTAAAGACCGCGCAGACCCTTCAAATGAGACAGGGGCTTTAGGAGAAAATGCTACTTTTCCTCAACATCTGCCTTCATTTCCTTTTCTGGCTGAAAAATCAATAATGAGGATGAGATGTACAATAGGCAAGTGCTGGGCTTAGGAAGAGAGGTGATGGATTATACATCAAAGGTGCTGACTCACAGGTACCAGCAGAAACCAGTAAAGCATGCCCAGGGTGCTAGATCAGGCGGGACAGAATATAAAGGATGAATACAAAGACCCTCTTTCATGAGATAGGATTGGTAAGGGCTCTGGAAAGTGGTTTAAATGTGCTGCTGTTAAGGCACTTGGAAACTTGAAAAAATGATGAGCCTTGTTAAACAAAGTTGAGATAGCAAAGCTCTGATGGCACAGTATAGAGGAAAGAATTTGCTGAGATAGATCCCCTATGAGCCTGGAAAATTCAGCAGCTGACTCTGTTCTTTGGGAGGACCCAGGGATCCTTTATTTTCCAAGGCAGTAAGGAATGTGCTAATTAGGGGAACAGCAGCATCAATAAGGAGCTCAGTGGTGTCCATCCTTTATAGGCCAGGCCGATAGTTAGATGCTATTATTGAGTAGGGCTGCTAGTAGCAAGGGGATGATAGGATCCTGCATTGGAAAAGTCTAGGTGAGACCACATCACCATCAGGAGCAAGGTGGGAATAATTGCTGTCATGGGCAGCAAGATCAGAATGGCACAGGAGAGGCTGACCTGCAGGGATCTTTGGATATGGCTAATGGTGATCATGGTATTCCTAGGGGTAAGACAAGTGGGTAGGGTATTACTTAATATTTGTATAATTTGAGGAACTCAAGGATAGATGAGCAGAAGACTGACATACCTTCCCCAAAGGAATGTGACCGTCTCCAGAGCTAAGACAGCTAAACCCAAACCTTTCTACCAAAGGAGAAGCTGCATAGATACTAAGACAGATCCTGCAACACTTGCCCAGTTTGTACAGTAGTGACTCCTCCAGGCCTTCCCCAAAGGGTCCTGTGGCCATTCACCCAGGTAACCAAACAATGGGAAGAGGAAACATTTAGATCTTTCAAGGGCTTCAGACATAGAGTCTGAGCTGACACTGCTACCCAGGGATCCAACATCTGTCAGGGGAAAAACCAATGAAGGTAAGGTCATAAACAGAGTCATGGCCCACATCTGCCTCATCATGGTTCGGCCGTACCCATGGACCCATCTGGCAACCATGTCTCTAATTTCTAAACATATAATTTTATGGGCATACTTAAGAGTTGGCAATACCATGACCCCGATGTCTTGATACAGAGGAACAGCTATTGTAAGTAGGAAAGACTAAGTGCAAGTTCCTGAAAAACTTATTCCATTCTCACCAAGACAATTAATCAAAAAACCAAACCAAACAAAACATTATTACGAATCAAAGGTGATGGAAAAGAATCAGAAGTAGTGGTTCTTATCACATCCCCCATTTTAATCACCAGTTTGGCTTCTTCAAACACTGGACGGGTCATGGCACACGAACACCACTGCTACAAGCTTATCCAAGAAGCCCCAGTAATAGCTGCTGTGCTGAATGTGGTATCTACTAGGACAGATTAATACAGCCTCAAGAATAATCATGAGACTTTAACAAAGTTCCGAAGATCTTTACTGACTGTGCTTTATAGACAGAAAAAGTATATGAAGTCTGAAGATCAGGATAAGAATTTTGAAGAGAATCAAGAATCTCGAGACACTCTGGGTCCCCAAAAACAGTTGCTACTTTTGTCTTCCCTGCAACAAATGAACTATCCTTAAGGGTTCCCAGCAGAGGTTTTACCGGGAGCAGGTGGAGATGAAATCCCTAAAAGCCCTGGCTGAGTTTTATCAACCAGCAAATGCATACACACTATTAGAAATTATGCCAAATTGTTATGGGCTTTTATCTAACAATGAGCACATAGAAAATGGAACTCTGTGTACTCATTGTATAATATTATTACTTAGCAGCTGTGTATGTGAGTACAGCCCAATTCCATGTTCTCAGATGACCTTTGGAACCAGTCTTCTCCACGTCTAGTGGATCTCACCTGTGTATAGCACCCTATGTCCTCGTTGTATAATATTTGCTTTCATCATTCAGTGGTTTGGTACCAAGGGTTGAGCATCACTCTGTTCTCACATGACCTTTGGGGAGCAGGCTTGTGTATCCCTAGAGGACCTCACCAAGGCTCACAACAGCACAGCCCAATCCTAGTGATCAGAGTATTCTTTCTAGAGAACATCACATTTGCACACCAAGTCAATGACATCAAGTTCCCTGGACACAGCAAGTGTGAAATGGTGAGTCCTCTGAATGTCTTGATAAGCAAGACACACAAACTCCAGAGGATGGGAGACAGACCTTACAGAGATTAAGGGGCCCGCTATGTCAGTGCAGTTTTTAGGAGCCTAGGGGTCTGAGAGATGCTGGTACATCTCCAAAGCAAAAACAAGTTTCTGTCCCTTGCATTTCCTACCACGAAGATAGAAACATGAAGCTTGAGCAGCCTCCGTAGGTTTGGAAGGCAGTATATCTCACATGTCAGGCAGAGCTCTAGTTTTAAGTTGGTCCCAGAGCAAGAAGGGGCTCTTCAGCATGTTTAGGCTTTACCCTTGGTAGCCCTGTCCCTTGTGCCATATTGTCTGGCAGAGGCCATGGTACTAGAGGAATCTGGGTATAGAAGGATGCTGTGGATACTCTGGCAAACTCCAGTAAAAGAGTCAGCACAGACCCTTGGACTTAGAGAGCAAGGCCATGTTACCTGCAGCAGAGAAAGATAGACCGTTCAAAAAGCAGCTCATGGTAGAGATGGAAGCTGTAAATGGGTCCAACAGCACTGGCCTTGCAGTAGACAGAATAATGGTGCCCCGAAGACGTCCACTTCCTAATCCCTGGAACCTATAAATGTGTTACTTGGCAAAAAGGAATTTGCAGCTCTGATTGTGTTAACAATCTTCAAATGGGACAATTATCTTGGGTTATCTGGGTGGGCCCAATAAAACAGCATGTTTCCCTCTAAGAGGGAAGCAGGAGAGTCAGAGTAGGATGGATACGTGAAGATGAAAGGAGTCTCTCTCTCTCTCTCTCTCTCTCTCACACACACACACACACACACACACACACACACACCGAGAACTGAAGCTATCCTATGTTGTTACTGATTTGAAGACGGAAAAAGGAGCCACAAGCCAAGGAATGCAAGAAACCTCCAGAAGCTGGGAAAGAAAAGGAAGTAGATCCTCCCCTACAGGCTCTAGAAGAACACGGATTTGCTGACCTCATGACTGACTTTAAACCTGTAAAACTGATTTTTGACCTCCAGAAATGTGAGCGACATGTGGGTTATTTTAAGCCACGAAATTTGTGGTAATTTGTTACAACAGCAGCTGTAAGAAACTAATACAAGCTTTTTTCAGCAAAATTTATTTACAGCTGCTGTTGAATGTCCAGCCTCTTGGTAACAGAGATTGACACTTTGCCTTTGATATAATACCATTCCTTCTGGAGAACGGACTGCCAGCTGGAGACAAGTTGAGACTACATCCACCCTGACTAGGATTCACCTGCTTTCTGGATAGGAGCTTGCCATCGTTGTCTGCAGTGCTTCAGCTGGCACCAGTATCCACTGACTCACAAAGTGTCTAATCTACCAACACAGATCCTGCATAACATTGCCTGAGACCAAGGACCCCACTTCTTAGCAAAGCGAGTGCGTCAGCGAAAACACAACTGTGGGATCCACCAAGCAGATGCTGCCTCCCCAGTGGAGTGGTGGCCTGGTTTCTTTAAGTAGAGGATCCCTTGTAATATTGGGATGGTGCAACCTATGGGATTCACTATACTCCTTACATCAGTGGTCATTAGATGGTTCTAAATTCATGGGTCCTGGGGCGCCTGGGTGGCTCAGTCGATTAAGCTGCCGATTTTAGCTCAGGTCATGATCTCGCGGTCTTGTGAGTTCGAGCCCCACGTCAGGCTCTCTGCTGACAGCTCAGAGCCTGGAGCCTGTTTCCGATTCTGTGTCTCCCTCTCTCTCTGCCCTTCTCCTGCTCACGCTTTGTCTCTATGTCTCTCAAAAATAAATAAATGTTAAAAGAAAAAAAATTAAATTCATGGGTCCAGAAATCAAGGGGTGAGAATAGGAGTGGCTTCAGGAATCCACTGAGGAAATTGTGCTCTCTGCGGGTCTAGAATCTGTGTCTCTAGAGGTCTTAGGTCATAGAGTGAAGAAAATAAGAATCCCACTAAGCTTTAGGCTACCACTGCCAAGTGGTGAATTTAGAGTCCTTAAAGCAGAAAACTAGTAGGCAAATAAAAGAGTTACCATATCCACAGAGGTTATTGGCTCTGATCATTGTGAACAGGGAGAGTTACTGCAACAGGAAGGGTGTGTTCATACAGAGGAGTATGTTCGGCACTCACACGACTGCTGGGTCACCTCAGGTACACTCAGGTTTAACTGTCAATGGACAAGTATAGCAACTAGAGTGTACTAGTACAGGGTAATCAGGATCTCAGATCACTTGGGGGTAAGAGTCTGGGTCATTTTACCAGGAAGCTCAGCAGTGTCTAAGAGGGGGGAATCTGGCATGGATTAAGTGGAAGCTGTGGTTTGTCCCCCTGTCCCTCTTTTTGTATGGTGAATGGTAATAACAGAATCCAGATGAAGCTATCCCTGGGTGGAGTAAGTGAGAAGTAAGTGGATCCGGGCAGTGCCAGGGGTGAACTGTAGGAGGTGCTGTGGTACCTGCCCAGGTGTGTTTTACTGAGCCACAGCATCCATCTCTCACCTGCTGTGAATATTGGTTGCTAATTGCAGTTTTGGTTTTTTTTTTTTAACTCCTAGTTACATAGCCACAGCTTAAACCATAGTAAGTGGAGTCTTTAATTTAGGTAGCTTGTGTCTTGCTGAAGTTTGGGGTCTCTGTTTTAAAGGGAAAAAGGAGAGAATGGATATCGGAACTGCTAGTCACGGTTGCACACTGGTTGCACACATCTGAGATTCAGACAAAAAGCCTGTGTCTTTCCAGGCTGTACTGAACCCTTTATAACCAGTTGGACCTCAAAAGTTCGTCTTGAAAAACTTCTTGGGATACACTCCTGTAAGCACTGAATTCCTACATGTCTATCCAGACATGTATATGATTCCTTTTATTAGAAAATAAACTTATTTGGGGTGACTGGGTGGCTCAGTCTGTTAAATGCCCAATTTAGGCTCAGGTCATGATCTCACAATACATGGGTTCAAGCCCCATGGCGGGCTCTGGGATGATATCTTGAAGCCTGGAGCCTGCTTTGGGTTCTGTGTCTTCCTCTCTCTCTGTGCCACCCCTCCCTACCCCGCTTTCTCTAAAATGAAGAAACATTAAAAAAATAAAGAAAATAAACCATTTAACTGAATGTTGTTGTTTTTTTTTTTTTTTTTTTTTTTTTTTTTTTGTCATAGTTATCAGGAAAACGGAGTTAAAGTTAGAGACTTTATTGTCAGGGAGAATGTTTCTGAAGCCTGCTTTAATCCTTCTTCTACTGACTTCACTTTCACTTAATTCTTTCTTTCCTTCCTTCTTCCATCTCTCCCTCCTTCCACCCTCTTTCTTTCCTTCCCATCCACCTTTGTCTGGCTCTCTATTCTATCTTCCAAAGTTATGGTGTCCTGGTGTTTTCTTTCCAGAACCCCACTGCCCACACTTCGATGACAGGGGGTAAGTCCAGGGGGTGGCAGGGAGGATATGAGAGCAAGTGGTGAGTCACAAAGTCTCACTTTTCATTTTTTTTTAAACTTTTATTATTAGTTTTTATTACACAAGGAATACATATTCATTGTAGAAAAATTAGAAAACACAGAAAAGCAAAAAGAAAAAATAATCACCCATAATCCCACTACCCATAAATAACTACTATTAACATTTTAGTGTATGTCTTTCTAGCCTCTTATGCATATATATACATACATAGATATATTTATATATAATTTTCTTTTTTACAAATATTGTGTCATACTATACATACTGTTTTATAACATGTGTTTTTCATTTAATATATATTGTGAACATTGTTGTTTATTCCCTGAAAAAATTATACAGATACTACATGCTCATTGTGGAAAAATCAGAAATTACAGATATGCAAAAAGAAAATATAATTGCTCCAAATCTCACCTCCCAGAGATAGACACTGTTAACATCTTAGCAAATATCTTTTCAGACACTGTAATGCACACATGTATATGTATATGTTCTTCTGTAACTTTCTTTTTTCGTTTAACAATATAGTTGTTTATTTCAGTAAATATACATCGAGTGCTTATTCTTAATTGGTGCCCAGTGTTCCATTGAAAGGGTATACCATACTTAACCAACCCTATATTGTGGGCTTATTTATATTTTTTTCCATTCCTCCAATTTTTTCGATGCTCCTAAAAGCATCCTTTCTTGCATATATTTTTGAATAATGAATGAATGTATCTTAGTTTATTTTTTCTTAACTTTTTTTTAAAGGAGAATTCCCTAAAGTGGAAGTATTTGGCATACACAGAAAATATATTGCCAAAATATTTTCCAGAAAGATCGGATCAATTTACACTCTTGTTTACTCTGTGAGAAAATGTCCACTTCCATCCTTCCTTGCTGTCCCTGGGAACTATAACTCTTTATACCTTTTGTCTTTCTGATACACAAACAGGAGTATATTATAATAATTTGCATTTCCAATTACTAGTATATTTAAATATTTTCATATTTATTATTAGCTCATTACTTTAGTTTATGGTACATTGCCAGTTTGTGTCCTTGGCTCAATTTTCTACTGGAAAGTTTGATTCTCTTTGATCATAAAATGTTATTTATTCATGCATTCATTATTCACTCACACAATAAATATGTCTTCAGTAGTTGCTTTGTGTCTAGCACTGTGTTAAGTATTGAGGATATAACAGTAAGCAAAACAGACATGGTGGCTGCTTTCTTGAACTTCCAGTTTCGTGGAGATAAACAGACAAACAAGCAATAATTTAAAAAGTGCAATGAGGAAAGAATGAAATGGGAACGCTTTGTTGGGAAGGTTGTAGACCATAGAAACCTCCCATCAGTAATGGAGTCTAAGCTCTTGATACACATTAGAGATCTATACTTTTCATTTGCATATATTTCAAATTTTGTTTTCTCTTAATTTGGTTTATTTTTTACTATATAGGATTTCTACATTTTTAATTGGTCGAATCCATCTATCTTTACCTTTTTGTTTTCTTCCTTTGGTGTCATGCTTAGAAAGGCTTTTGCCCATAGTAAAATTATAGAAACATTTATCAGTATTGCCTTAGTCCTTTTATACATTTATGTGCTTTAACGTGTAAATTTTTACTTCACATGGAATTTATTTTGATGGAAGATATGAGGTATAGATCTAGTATTTTCCCCAACAAATGGCCAACCGGTCATCCCAAATCATTTAGTAATCCAACCTTTTCTCACAGATTTGAAATGTCATCTCTTTGTAATGCACTCAATCATTCTATGTGCTTGGGTTTATTTCTGATCTTTATATTTAATTATAATGATTTATTATGGGCCAATAGCATCACTGCTTTTTCTCAGTCTATTTATAGTTACCTGAAACCTGAGCATTTTGCATTTGGTGATGTTCAAGAACACAGAGAAATGATAGGCAATTTTTAGGTACACGCAGGTGGCGTGGGAAGTTAGTCTGGATGACATCCTTAAACCATTCAACTTTGAGACTTCCAGAATCTGAATTCCATATGGAATATTGTTAATCTGGCTCATTGTTTGCTGTCTAAAATGAACGAGATGCTTTTATATTCTGTGCATTTATTTTCCCCTCTTACTCTAAAGCTCAGCATTCAGTAGGTGGCAGTATTGCCTTACAGTAAGTATCCAAATGTTAGAAGAACACCAGGGGAACACAATGATCTGGCAGGATTTTAGAATTTCCCTAAAAGCTTTCTTTAGAGGAGGCATCTGGGCTCCGCTACTTCTAAAGTCTTCTTTGTACCCTTCAACGATGGCACGACCCGAAGTTTGCGCTCAATCTGTTCCTAGAAGCGTGCAAAACATCAGTGGACAGATATTTTAAAGTGATACCTTGCCCTTGTGGGCATTTGTTCAGATATCTTGTCCACAAGTGCCTTTGGGCCCAGCCATGGACTGATTTAAAGCCTGGAAATGTGGTTTTCAACAATATGATTGTGGTGGGATTCAGGTGATTTTTATTTTCTTTATACTTGGTGGTATGTTTCAGATTTCCCACAAAGCTATAAATTGCCTCTGTAATCTGAAAAAAAAAACAAACACATACACACAACAACAATGATGAATCAACACAGGATATTAAAATTATGGTGGTAAAATGGGTGAGCGTGTGCCAGAAAAAGTTGACATCCTTTTCTGTTTTCAGCATGTGAGTACCCATGCTACAGAATGGGCTCAGTGTTTTCTCCTTACCCCTAGAGATCAGGTCAGTGTTATTGCTAATCTGAAAGCGAATTACTAGCAGGAAGCCGAGACGGTAGACCTCTATCTCACGGACTGCACCTGAGAAAGTCCTTTGGTAGGTGAGAGGAGAGTGGGGTCAGCTCCTAAAGAGATGTATTGGCATACCTAATGGGAGATGGTGAGCTGTCTATTGCCACTATGAGCCAGTGAAGGTCATCATGACTTGGAGCACTAAATTGAATTTTAGGACCTGCTAGTGAAAGAAGATCTATAAATCTTGGAGTGTGTCCACAGGAACTACAAAACCAATCAAAGTCTGGGAAACAGGCACTATGAATAAAAGATAAGGTGGCTGAATTTATTTACCTTAGATATGGAAAGCCTACACAGGGAATTAGACAAATTCCCATCTCCATGAATAGCTACTATAGCCCTCCCAGACCTGGAGGTGAGACCTGAATTTATTAACAGTCTTCAGTTGTACAAAGGACAATGGCACGGAAGGTAAGTGTTCCTTTCATACCGAGACTAAGGCGAGAGTGAGCACAAATTAACCAAGCAGAAGTGATTTAGGTCAAGCATTTAGAGGAACATGCTGAACACCGAGGTGGGTTTATCAGCTGATAACTTTGCATGAATTAGTAGGAACTAGATTGAAGCCAAGGGTTCAGTATAGTGGGAAGGTGGGCGAGGGCTGAGATGGGAGCTGAGGGCCTGCCCAATTGGGCTATTTTATAATTCCTATAACAATGGACCGTAAGGGAATTAACCACAGGGGATGGAAATGAACCATATTCAAAAAAGATACTAAGCTTTAGTCAAACCTGATTTATAAAGTCAGGGTTTACAGACCAGATAAATCTGGGAGTAGCCTGCTCTCCAAGGTGGTATTCATTCTAAGAATCTTTAAGTAGCATCCTCCAATAATTGTTTTACAAATATTTGATTTAGAAAGTTGTGGTTTTCTCATATAACTTTCAAGGATACCTCTTTATATGGAGTCAGGCATACTTACAACCATGCATTCGTTACCAGGTCATTGGCACATACCTCTGGATTCCAAGAATAAGGTCCCAGACCAGCTGGTATGATCTAAATAGAGACCTGCATAGCCTTTTGAGATCTTTGCCAACACTTTCATCCATTCGCTTTCAATCACAAATGCTAGAAGACAATTCCAAGTATAATTTTCACAACATCAGATATTAGGTTGAACTATATGAAATTGCCATTTTTATAGGTCAAAACAGTCAAATACCAGCGATTTCATATGGTTCAACCTAATACAATAATTAGTCCACTAGTTCATATATACCTATCTTCATCTTCACTAAAGCTAACAGCTTTAATATATTTAGTTGTTAGGTCAAACTATTGGTGGACCTATAAATGCCTGTGTACACAGGTACTGAGAAAGTGTAGGGTCGGGATTAAAGATGCATCTTGGATAAACCACTTATAGGCATCTAGCCCATCCTTTTATTGTCCTAGACGCTGGTGTCTCTTGTCCGACTTGACGGTTATTTAGATTTTGGAAAGCAAGAAAAAAAGTCCAAAGGCCTGATCTCTCAACCCATGGGAAATTCTGTTTGGAAAACGGGCCAAGGAAGAACAGGGGAAAACATAACAAAATTTGTACCATGTTACAAGTTTAGTGAGGAAGGTCATAACAAAGCTGTGAGCAGAAAAACAAAGCGTGTGGCTTCCTCCTTTCTAAAATATAGTATTGCTCAATGTGTCCTGCTTTCAAGATTCTAAGCATAAGACAAGACACCAAGTACACGTTGGAAAAGTCGTATCTGCATAGTCATCTAAAATGAGACAAGCTTAGCTTAACTAAAAAGATTTTATTAACAGAAAATGTTAAATATTTTTACGATCTGAGCTAATTCCAGCATGCCCTATAAGATTTAACACTATGCTGCTGTGCAGACATCATGCTTCAGATTTCAATTAGAACAAAATGTGAGGATATTTAATTTTACATTTGAGGGTAATTGTATATGCTACTACACCATTTTCTAACTGGATTACTTCATTCTCCAAGAAGCGGAAAAAGACACCATTGGATCCAAAGGAAATTAGTTGCCCATATGCATTGTACGAAGGTATTAGGATTACTGTGTATTTACAAAATTTAAATACTTTTCATAAATGGTTTTTGTTGCATTATAAATTAAGATGTTTTTATGTAGAAGCTCTTGGATTCTGACAGGATGGAAGACTAAATGTGAATGAGCACAGACGAAGCAATAGGTGAGGTGGTATACGTTTGATTATAATATTCTTTCTAATAATATTGATAAATTGGATTTTTGAACACAGTTTTGCAGTTTTAGAGAGATTTCTATGTTTAAAGACCTTCATATATGATAAATTGTTGACATGAGATCAGCAAGAGCTAAAGATATACTATTATACACGAAATAATTTTTCTCTGTATAATACATTTAAAAAAACCTTTAAGTAATTTTAAAACCATAATTCTCGCATCTGTCATGGTATGGTTTGCAGCGGACATGCACAATGTCAGCTTTAAAAATCCTTTTAAAAACAGCCTGCTTTTTGAATCTCCCCTCCCCCCCTCGACAGCAGCTGCTTTCACATGTAAAATCATTTAAAAGGGTAGAGGGAGGTGAATAAAAGTAATAAGGAAGCATAGAAAACATAGTCAGAAACCAATAATTGTGGTTCAGCTGTCTGGAGGTCCTCAGGTTCTGTGATATTTTCAGGTCTTCGCAATGGTGGGTTTCCAGGAGGAGTTGCCTAGCTTGAGACAAGACAACACAGCCCAAAGAACCTTCTCTTCCGTCTTCTAACCAAGGGGTAAGGAGTTAGATTTAGAAGGCTGCTGTCATCTGCGATGGGACAGAATGTACATATGAATGAATTACAAACAAAATAACCTGGGTTTTTATGAATTGGCTTTAAAAATCCACCGTCTTTTGAATCAAGCTTTCTTGACTTCAGCACTACTGACATTTTGGACAACATCGTTCTTTGTTGTTGGGCTGTCGTGAGCACCGTGGGATGTCAGCGGCATCCCTGGCCTCTCCTCGCTCACCGGATGCCAGTAACACTGCTCTGCCAGTCGTGACAACCAAAAATGTCCTGTGATAGGGCCGAATGTTCTTTTTTTGGTGGCGGTGGGGAGCTCAGAGCCTACACTTTAGAACCACTGCTTAGAATTAAATGTAAATTGCTCGAAGGCATTCTTTCCGTTGGGAGAAGCAGAGCTTTTTAGAAAGAGCCCATGCTATGGAGTAACGTTGGCCTCATTTCTAAGCCTGCCTCTGCTATTTACTAACTCTGTGACTTTGAACATGTAACTTGAAGCTTACTAAGCTTCAGTTTTCCCATATTCAAAATAGGGTTTTACAATACTTACCTTAGGTGAAGATTAAATGAAATAATCTATGAAAGACATTAAGCTTGGGTGAGGTCCTCAGTGCCTAGCACAGAGGACGTACTCGGTAAATACGGTAAATGGCCAGCTCTTACTCACTATTTTCCTTTATGCAGGACCATTGTCTTGTCTCTACTCACCTACTTTTTGCCTCAGGAAGAAGTCTCAACTATTCCTTGTTGAGTCTTCGTCTAGCTATTTCTATAGATTTCTGAATACCAGGGCATTCCAAGATTGCCAGCTGCTGAATTTATAAGTTTTGGTTTGACATTTTTAGAATGATGACAAGTAGATGAAAAAATAAACCAGTAAACGAAATTCAGTTTAGTGAGCTGGGTTTTAAAGAAAGAGTCCAGTCCAAAAGAGAGGGTGGGTAGAAACAGCCTGTTGGAGCAGAACTGGCAGTCTGGTCCCAGAGGCTGGAGAAGGACCACGAGGAAATGACCTGGAAATTGCCAATGTGGGCAGCACTAGGACACAATAAGAATGGAGCGAGGGGACACAAGATGGTTGGTTGGCTCTGGTAACTGTTGTGTATCTAGGCTTTGCCAGGACCAGCTGCACTACCCCCCCAGAGCAGAGCTAAGGGACACTCTCCTTTCCCCATCCTACCTTGAGATACAGGACCTTGGGAAGGAACCCAGAATCAGGGGTTGGAGGAAGAGATGGGTAAGGTGAAAATGTCGACAAAACCAGTTTGTAGATGAGCGTTGCTTTTCTTGATTACTGAGCCTAGACACTCAGGAAACTGTCCAGAACAAAAACAAGTTCTGGTTTTCCAGTCCTCTCACATAAATTGTGTCATCCAATTGTCTGGGCTTATCCTCCACTTCCCCAAAGACTGTCATGTGTCATACTTATTTGTAAATTAGCGTCACTCACCAAGCTGACAGTGTTCCTTGCAATGGTGCACTATGCTATACATTTAGATAGAACCAGAGTGGCAAGTCACAGCCAGGGAAGAAAACAGGTGCCCCACCTGAGCGCATTAAATTAACCAAACAGTGTACTCTCCCAGTCTTCACAGATTACATTCTCTCTTAAGATTCATATTCTGCTCATGTGGAGAAAACAGGACTCTCTTTGTCCTTTCCATAGTGAAAAGTAATTTGCTATATTCTGGATGTCAACATTTTGAGACTAAAAATAGGACATCTCTCTTTTATAGTTAAATTTGCCCCAAATAGTTAAGACGCTGAAAGCAATCTCAAATATATATGTGAGCCTGATTTCTCAGGAGACTCTCTCAAAGATGAATTATGGTCTATTTAGAACAGAAAGAAGTCATAACTCACTTTGCCATCAGTTTTAGGACTCTTACTTCATTAACCACCAAATGATCGATAAACAACCTACTTGGATAAGGCAAAGGTACAGCAGACTCTGAAGAATAAAGAATTTTATCTTTTGGTACCTCTTTGGATACCGACTATATTTTCTGAAATGTAAGTTAACCAGGAACTCAATATTTCCTTGAACGGAATCACCATTAGTATGAGATATTTATAAGGAAGGAAAAAAAATCTTTTTATTTCTATTTAAGACTCAGAAGATCTATTTCCTGAATGCTCATATATCCTTCCCTTTCTCCAAACATTTAAGATAGTTGCATAGTGACCTAATGGGTATTTACAACTTATAAAATGCAGCGTGGATGTGTTTTATTCCCACGACATGAGTAAATGGCTAGTACATGTTGTATTTATGAAGAAACTATACATGTGTGTGTTGTGGTATGTGTATGCTGTGGTGACATGTTCGCACCCAGGTTCTCTTTTTAAAAAAATTTTTTTAATGTTTATTCATTTTTGAGGACAGAGAGAGACAGTGCAGTGGGGGAGGGGCGGAGAGAGGGGGAGACACAGAATCAGAAGCAGGCTCCAGGCTCTGTCAGCACAGAGCTGGACGAGGGGCCTGAACCCATGAACCGTGAGATCATGACCTGAGCTGAAGTCGGACGCTTAACTGACCGAGCCACCCAGGCACCCCCACATTCTCTTTTTTATGTATTAAAAGCATATAGGTATTTTACACAGGTATTATAAGATTTATATCAAGACTGACTTTTAGCATTCATTATAGCAGATCAAAAAACCTTTTATGCTATTGAAATTCTCCTCACTCAGCCTTCTTTTCATACCTACCTATCTCTGGATAGATAGATATGCACACGTACATTCACTTGTGAGTGCTGTATACACGTGTGCACACACAGAGCTTTCATAAGTGAATAGGAAGTGTTAGAATTGATAAGAAAGTGCTCAGTTGTTAAGCAGAGGACGGGCTGCCTACTAAGGATGACTGCTCGTTTGGGGCATCTTTGTTGAGCATTTGTGACACCTTTGCCTAGCCCAGAGCTTGTCTGTTCATCACCTAGGGCTGAGGTGACACAAAAGCTCAAAGAATCCTGGCATAAATTCAGAGCAGCTTTCTACTCCCTAGGAAGCTGACACCGGCAGTAAATGCTGAAATTCAGCAGCAGTAAGTCTGCCTGGAATGGTTTGGAGTGAATTCAACTCCAAGGAAAGATGTCTTTCCACATTGATTGAAATCCTGTCTCTGAAATTATGGGCTACCAAAAGAATGTGAAGACAATGGAATGTTTCCCCACTTGTGCTAAACTTTCAGGGCAAATCTACCCAACCTTGCTGGGAATCCTTTGATTTTTATCATGAACGCTTTAGACTTGTATAGCATCTTTTCTCCAAAGTGTATGCTCAAAGAGAGAACCGTAACCAAGGACAGTTTTAGATGTGAAAACGAAAAGTGGAGAAAGGAGAAGGGAGGGAGGAAGGCAGAGGAGAAAGTGAAAGAAAAGGAAAATAGGTAATTCAGCCATCAGCGATTTAAGTCTTAGTCATTCAAAACTTAATTCCTGGACACTACTAAAGCCAGGGACACGGGAGCCACCTCAGGCACAATGACACCATTTCTCTATTGCTCAAATTTCTTTTGCCAATAAAAGATTGCTTATATAGATATGTTAATAAACAGAAGGACATAAAAATAATAAGTTTCAAATAATCAACTGAGCATTTAGGTTTAATCCTTTTTTTAAATGTTTATTCGTTTTTGAAAGACAGGGCGAGACAGAGTGCAAGCAGGGGAGGGGCAGAGACAGAGAGGGAGATACAGAATCCGAAGCATACTCCAGGCTCTGAGCTATCAGCACAGAGCCCGACATGGGGCTCGAACCCACAAACTGTGAGGTCAAGACCTGAGCCAAAGTCAGTTGCTTCAACTGCCCTAGAAGAAAAAGAGACCTTCAGCAAACTCAGTGGTTCTCAAACGCTAGCTGCATTAGTAACATATGAGAGCACGTTCAATACAGATTTCTGGCCCCACCTCCAGCATTTCTGAATCAGTAGCTCTGGGGTGGGGCCGGAGAATTTGGATTGGGTACAAGTTCCCAGACGTGTTGATGTTGCTGGTCTTTTTTTTTTTTTTTTTTTTTTTTAAATTTTTTTTTTTTAACATTTTTATTTATTTTTGAGAGACAGAGCATGAACAGGGTAGGGGCAGAGAGAGGGAGACACAGAATCCGAAGCAGGCTCCAGGCTCTGAGCTGTCAGCGCAGAGCCCGATGTGGGGCTTGAACTCAGGAACTGTGAGATCATGACCTGAGCCGAAGTTGGATGCTCAACCAACTGAGCCGCCCAGGCGCCCCATGATGTTGCTGGTCTTGAGGCCACACTTTGAGAAGCCCTGCATCAAGGAAAGATCTGCTAAGTGCAGGCTCCATGTTGGGTGCTGAGGGTTATACCTGATGGGTCCTAACAGAAAGGTGGTTCTTGGTCTTAAGGATATTTGCTTGAGTAACTATGAAGCTTTATTAGGAATGCCATAAGAGAGATACAAATACAATGCTCTGAGAACTCTTATGGATGGACTCCTCTCAAGTGGAGGAGAAGGAAGAATTTAATTGTGGGAAATCATAGAGGTCTTAGTATTCTTGCTGGGCCACAAGAGATGAGGAGAACTTGTACACTTGGTAAAGGGGAGATGGGCTTTCTGAATGGAGAAAACAGTGTGAACAAAGTCATAGAGGTCAAAGGCAACTTGAATTTCATTCCAAGTAAACAATCCAGTCTGGAATGAAGGGTGTAGAAAGGAGGGTATAGTACAAAACAGAATTCCTTAAATATGGCCATACCTTCTCTTGCCTCTCTGCCTTTACACACACCATTTCTTTTTCCAGAAAACTCCTCCCTTCTTAGACAAACGCCAATCCCTCCTTCAAGATTAGCTTACAAATTTCTTTGACTGATTTCATAATGTTCTTCTGGTTTTCTTTTCAGTCCCCTCTGTAAACTGCAGTTCTTTCCCCTCAGAACTTAAATTTTGGTATCCCAGGGCTATTCTCTGCACATACACTCTGCGGGTGGCCTCCACCATCCATAAGGCTTCAATTACCACTCTGTTGATGATGCTTCAATATGTATTTCCACCCTCCTGGCTCACATGTCTCGCCTCAGCATAAGACTCGTACACCAGCTGCTCACCGCCGAGCATTGCTCTGGGAGTTCCTCCATCTCTGAAACTGAAATCATCCTCTGTCTCTACTACTCCTCCTCTGTTCTCTACGACTTAGTGAATAGACATATCATTCACCTCACCTTTCAAGTCGGAACCTGTGTTCCATCCTTGATTCCGCCTTATCTCTTGTGCAGCCCATCAGTTGTTCACAGCTTCTTCTCCAACCCCTTGGCCTTAGGTCAGATCTTAAGCATCTCTCACCTGGATTATTGCAACTGTCTCCTAACTGAATCCCTCCAATGGCTTCAGGACAAAATCCAAACCCTGACTCCTTTTTTTTTTTTTTCTTTGAGAGAGAGAGAGAGAGAGAGAGAGAGAGCAGGGGCAGGGAGGGGCAGAGAGAGAATCCCAAGCAGGCACCAAGCCCAGTAAGGAGCTTGATCTTATGAACCATGCAGAAATCAACAGTTGGATGCTTAACCTACTGAGCCACCAAGGTGCCCCAAATCCAAACCTCTTTACATAGCTTACAGGGGCCTTAATGATGTAGACTCGCCTACCTCTCTAGTCTTTCTTGTCTCTTTTCTAACCACTTTACCAACTAATGAAGTGCTTGTAGCTCATCAAAATGCCCTGCTCTTTCATCTCCTCATATACCTTCACATATCTAGAATCTTCTGCCTACACTTTTTTTTTTCATCTCTCTTTTTTTTTCTTTTTTCCATCTCTTTCTTTGGCTAACTCTGCTTCATCCTCAGAAATCTCAGCTCGCTTTCCAAAAAGTAACCCTCGATACCAACAACCCTCTCCCCCACCTCACACCCCAGCTCATTACAACTCAAATATGGCTAAATGAGAATCCAATATGTCTTTGTAGTGACCTGTAGCCATTATGGCACAGTTTCATTCTAAGTACTAGTTTCTTTGTCTCTCCAATAGTGTGCGCGTACATGTGTGCGTGTGTTAGTTGTTTTTAGAATTCACATGCTCTACCCCCAAAACATTATCCCAGTCCCTACGAAAGGAAGTATGTCATTTGGGAAGGCTTCCCAAGTAATTCTCATCCAATCTCTTCCATTGAGATAGAGAGCCTCTAGGGGGAGAGATAGCCCCAGCACCTGACACAGAACTTGGCACATTATAGGTTATCATCACATGTTAGATGATGGTGGGGACACCAGATGTTAGAGAAAGAAGTCTGTTCTTCCTTTAGTAGACAGTGAGTAGGCATGCATGTTCAGTAAGGGCTGAACATAGAGTAATGTATTAAGAAACCGATGTGTGAATTAACTGGAGGAGAAAGGGGAAGTACATAGTCATACTGAATCCTGGATGAAAGACTGCAGAGATTGCAAAGGATATGGGGCTGCTGGAGTAAAAACTACCCAGAATAACATTCAGACACCAGATTGAAGCACACAAAGTCTTTATATGAGGCCCCGGCGAAAGACCTAAAAGGTCATTTCTAGGTTACCAGGTGCCATAATTGCCCACTGTTCTTCAGCTAGATATCAAACACTTCTGCTCGACATGGCTAGGGTGGATATGGGAGGGTCAAGATAGGAGTGGATTGTGAGAGTATGAGTCTGGGGGAATTGTGCCTAGACCCAACTTAGTCTGGAGTAGCACTGTCCAGGAGGGGACCCATTCTAGAGGAGATTCAATTCCCAACTGATCTTCTTCAAACAGATTCTCATGCATGGTCTCGACAACCACATTCTAGGCAAGAGTGTAAGTACAAGCACAACCCACAGCCTTCATTAAGTCAGAATTCTGGAAAAGGTGAAACCGTCTTTCAGGCTGAATTTATTTCTGCCACCTTGTTTTGTTTGATTACAACATGCCTTTAGAAGATGCTTGTCCTTCACTTTCCAATCTCCTTTTAGCCTTTGTCAGTAACCTTGCAGGCTCCCCACAGGTGGTTCTATTTGTAATCCATTTGACACAGCAAGACTATCATAATTAATGAAGCTCCCTACAGCACTGCCAGTGACCCAGAATGTAGGACAGGAGAGGCGCTGAAGCAGTGGAAAGAACAGTGGGCTGAGAGCCAGGAGACCTGACCGTGGTCAGGAGCCTGCTGTGGAGCCGCGGCAGAAAGAGGACAGCTCACTTTTCTTTTGTGCATCTCTTTGTCTCCAGTCTTAAACGGGAGGATTGGAAAGAAAAGGCACTGTCTAAAATGAGGGCATAATCGCTACCCATTAAAATTCTTGCTCTTGGCCACCTGCCTTTATTGGCCACTGAAAATCAATTTAAAACCAACTGTTGTTGAGTCAAGTTTTGATTGCGGTAGGAAAGGGGGGAAATACGTTTGAACCTTTAAATGCCGAAATAAACACGGAAGTTTCTGAGTTGAGAACTAGGGTGGAGGAGCCTGGTGAACGGGGGCATCCGAGCCTCTCCATTGTAAAATCCACCAGCACCTGCCTGGCAGGATTTTCACACGGTCAGGGGTGAAGTAGGAAAAAAGGGAACCAGGAGTGGTATCTTTCCCCTTTCTTCTCTCTGCTTCAGACTCACATGTAAATGGAATAAAAAGAGGAAGGAAAGCAAGAGCCAGAAAGAAAACAGATGGCTTTCTATAATGGTTTTCATCCAGTTACAAAGATGTTTTGACAATAAGGTCCTAGAGAAAAGAACTGGAATACATTTTCCACATTTTACCCCTCACCGTGTCTTGCACATATTAACCTACACCCATATAAGAAACCGATGAGCTGCAAAAGAATTCCAGGATGGTCATGGGGAAGCTCCTCTGGTCTTTCTTGGTTTATGGAATCAGACAAAGGAATCTGGCTGATTCGTTCATGAAAATGGTGCCATAAGCATCTGCTAAAAAAATGTTCCCAGAGGTACCCGAGAGACCTGCTCTCCTTCCCTCAGGCTTTCTCAGACCCTCCGATTCAGACTCACATCTGCCTTTCTCCACCGGTCAGCTCAGAGTGACATCATGCTGTGAGCACCCGTGGAACATGTAAAGAACAGAGACGTGGCATCGCGTGCCGAGGATCCCATTTCTCCCCCAAGTGCGGAAACCTGAAATTACCTGAACTGAAGCCTTCACCTGATTTTTTCTTTCTTTTAAATTTCAAAATCCTATTGCATCATTCTCTCCTGAATAGGTCCTCAAATCTCCTAGCTTTTTCCTTTTCCTGATCCAAACAGATTTAGGGTTTAAATCCTGAATATCATTTATTTGGACTGTTCCCTTTTCAGTCCTGTTTTTTTTTTTAATTTTTTAATTTTATTTTTGAGAGACATAGAGTGAGCAAGGGAAGGGCAGAGAGAGAGGGAGACACAGAATCCGAAGCAGGCTCCACGCTCTGAGCCGTCAGCACAGAGCCCGACACGGGGCTGGAACTCACAGACTGTGAGATCATGACCTGAGCTGAAGTCGGCAGCTTAACCAACTGAGTCACCCAGGTGCCCTCAGTCCTGTTTTTATTCACATTATCATTTATTATTATTATTACTAATTATTATCATGTTTTTAAAATATATTTAAAATTCTCCTTTTTTCTGTTTATAAAATACAAAATGATAGAAAATTTTTATACTTATTAGGATTATAAAAATGTCCTAGGTGAATAAAGTGAAATTTCCGTTTTTCCACTAATGCACTTTTCAGAAACCATTGGATGTGTTTTCATGAAATGTAGAGGGAATGTTTTAGATGGTTTGATTTAAAATAAAGGCTATATGGTATACATGAAATTCTGTCTGAGGCCCCTGGTGGCCATCCTTCTGGGCACCTGATTGTGAGGTACAGGGAGAGGCTCCCGTGCTGCTGGTGGGGGGAACTTGCCAGACATATAAAGAAACTGAGAATAGCTTCAGACATGAGCTCCAACTCCAAAGTCACAGGGACCAATGTTCTGTACCACAGGCTCGAGATCACTGAGTGATCAGCAGGGGCTGTTCTGTTTGATGATGATGCGGTATTCTCCCGAGCTAGGCTGGGGGGGCCAGCTGGTAAAGAGTAACATTACCAACAACAACAATAATAATAAGCACCTGTCCAGCACCTGCTCTCCGAAAGGTCCGTAGCAGACACTGGACGTGTGGTGCTTCATTTGAACCTCATGACAACCCTCTGAAGTAAGTAATGCTATTGTCTCCTTTCCAGGGCTGAGGAAAATGAAATGACTGGAAGTCCGACAGCTTGTTCCAGGGCACAAAGTTGGTAACGGGGCAGGGTCAGTGTTCGAACCCGAGCATCGGAAGCATCGCCTTAATCCAAAGTCCCTGGTTCCAACTGCCATGCAGATTTCTAGCAACCATCTTCCATGCTGTGGTCGGAGGGTTCTCTCATCACCACACCGTGTCTGTAGAGGCCACTTTTTGGCAAACAGGCTTGAGCGATGGAATGCAGAAAGGGCCCGCAGGAATCACCTGGCTGAATATAGGCCCATCCATCAGGTGGCCCACCTCAAAACAGCCATAGACCCTAACCAACCAGTGGGCTACTTACAACCAGGAGCAGTTACCAAAAAAGGGCACATTCCATATGTCTCCATTCCTCCTCTTCTTCCCCCTTTAACAGCCCCCACCCACTTCCTGGCTGCAGACAGCCTCTCCTCTGCTGTTTGGCCTGCCGCTTCCTTGAAGTGTATAGGCCATAAACTTCTCTCTCCTTTGTTCTGCCTCTGGCCGAATCCTTTCATCTCCCATGCCACTGGCTTCTACCTGATCATCGCTCCACATTTGGGGGCCCTCATCTGATCTGACAGTCACCCCATTTAGACACCATAATGTCTGCTTCCCGAAACCACCACCACAAGGTCTCCACAACACCACGCCTGTGGCTCAAGTCCATGGGTCTGATCCCAGGCCCTTCAGGGGGGCTTCGCGTTAATTGATGCTCCACACCCCTGCCTCTCAGTTCCTTACACCCTGCCTCTGTTCCGTGCAGCTCAGGCCGCACTGCTGTAGGCCTCTTCATCTGGTGTTCCCACTTCCACCTCTCCACCTTCTGCCACGCTGCTTCCTGTGCCAGCAGGCTCCCAGCTCTGCTGCCAAATCCTCTCAGAGGCAAGCAGCACCCTGTCCTTCCTCCGCCCAGGCTTTGATTAGTGGGAACCACAGGAGTTTCTTACTCTAAAAACCCTTTCCCCACTGTCTGGGTAGCTCACATGGAAGCTGGTGCTTCACTTGAGGCCACTCTGGCCACGGAGGGGAATGTGTGCCTTAAAGTCCTTGATACGTATCTTCAGACTCTGGGGCTGCCAAGTTGGCCACACATTGAACAAACATTTACTGTGTATGCGGGGATTTTACTACCAGGTGCTAGGCATCTCTGTAGCTACAGAAGATACAATAATAGTGGACAAAAGCATATACAGGCGGTTCCCTTATGGAAGTTTCATTCTAGTGAAAATACCTTTCCATTTCTGTGTTAAGGTGTACATTCCCATAGGATAACTCTGGAGACATACTGCCTGGGACCACATCTCAACCTTTCTATTTACAGTCTGTGTGACCTTTGCAGAGTTAGCTAATGTCTTTTTGCCCCGGTTTTCTGTAAATGGAGAAGCATTAATAGTTATGTCCCTCAAAAGCATTATTAGAATTAAATAAGTTAACACAGTTAATACATGTAAAGTAGTTAGGATAGTGGTTGTGATATTGTGATTTATAATTAGAAATATAGAGTTGGTCTTCCACTTCATTCCCGGCACAGAGCTCCTAAAATCCTTGGAATTTCCTAAGTGATGACAGCATCAAGGGGTCTTTTGTTATGTTAATAAGGTTACTTACAAAAACCTCCAAAGGATGGGGGCTGGTTGCTAGGAGAATAACTGTGATTAGTTGGAACTTTCAGTCCCACCCCCAACCTCCAGGGCAGGGAAGGAACTGAAGACTGAGTTCAGTCCCTAGCGGCCAATGATTTAATCAACCATGCCTTTGTAATGTAGCCTCCATAAAAACCACCAGAGGACAGGTTCAGGAAACTTCCGGGCTGATGAACATGCGGAGCTCTGAGGAGCCTGGTACACCCAGGGAGGGATGGAGTCTCCTAGTCCTTTCCCCACACTCTGTGCTTGGCATCTGACCCCTGGCTCTTCCTCGGGTATATCCTTTTAAAATAAACTGGTGATCTAGTAAGTAAAATATTTCTCTGAGTTCTGTGAGCCGCTATAGCAGAGAAACTAAACTCATGAAGGGGGCCATTGGAACTTCTAACCTGTACATCTCAAGTGGTGGGGGAGGGCAGTCATGTAGCCCTTAGCTTGGGATATCTGATGCTGTCTCCCTATCATGTCAGAATTCATATGAATTGTAGGACACCACGCTGGTGTCCACGAATTGCTTGGTGGTGTGGAAAACCACCTTCCCACACATTGGAATTGGGTGCAGAACCACAGTGGCACAGTGTGAGGTCTCAATATATGTTATTATTACTTCTTTTAGATAATTAAACATCTATATGCCAGAGAACTTTCTTTGGAAATTTCTTAAGTGTCCTCCTGTAGGCCATAAATTTCTTACAGTCAAGGGCCAAGTTTCCAGTTCATTTGTGTTTGCCACACCTGGTCCGGTGTTTTCCACCGCATGTCAATGAATCCATGCTCTTGACTGCTAGAGCCAGTAGAGGAGGCCTTTGAGGGTCAGAGCACAACTGTGTTCACCTGAGGGACTCCGTTTTCATGATCATATCTTCCCGAAGAGAGAGGAATGTCTATTCAATGCCTTCTATTGTTTGTGTAAAACAAACTTGTAATTTCTCAAGAAACAAGTCCCAAGGTTATTGTGTTAGCAACATCCTCTGCCTCAAAGAGAAATGACAAAAACTTACCTTGATTTTTCAGTGGTAAAGGCATAGTTTCCCTGAGTTTGCTTAAGAGGTTTTTCATTTCTCGCATGTCTCTGTAAAAGTGATAAAAAGAAAAAAGAATTTGCTGTAAATTTTTGAAACGCAATCCCAGTCTGTTCTATAAGACAATTGAGAGACGAGATTCTGTGCTTAATTGTACAAGCTCTAGTTTCCAGTGGGCAAATATTGAGTTTATTTTGTTTTTATAAGAAAAAATATCTGAGATTGACGGCTCTGGAAGGAACAAGACTACTCTGGCTAACATTTCCACGGGGCGTTCTGCTGTGGGAGACCTCACCTTGCCTTCAGTGGGACCAGACTCTTTGACAATGAGGACAGTATTGCTTCGGTATAAGAAGGAGGTCAAGGTCATGCAACTGGAGTAACAGGGGTACTCTGGGCAAAGTTGAGGTTGGGTGATGGTGCTCTCAGGCTTTCTGGTCAGAGGGCTGTTGTGGCTGTACAGGTTCACTTGGTAGTGTCTCATTCCTGTAATTGAAATTCGGTGTAACAAAGGTGTTAGGGATTTACAAGGCTCAACATTTATTAAATTGGCTTGGAATGATGGGAGACTGACAAACTGTAAAACCTTCAGAGAAGAGCTCTTCACAATGGTGGGGGATGGCTGGAGTAGGAGGGTGGAGAGAGAGAGAGAGAGAGAGGGAGGGAGAGAGAAGTACCTGGAACAGATGGACCTTTCTCTAGCCTCTAGCATGTAGGTAGGCCACAGCATACCTCCAGCATCTCCCCTCTCTCATCTTAGAGAATATATGGTCATAAAACCACCAAACAGTGGAACAGGAAGCCATCTCAGCAGGCTTCTAGTCTAGGGTAAGGGTAAGGTGGGCTTTTCAAGTCTGTGGGACAGTAGTTCCCCACATGTTCAGGTGGTCATCCACTGGAGATAGTATTCTTGAAAGCACAGGACATAGTGGTAAAATTTCATTTACAAGGGCAAAAATCAGATACATCTTTTAGTTAACTCCAGAATAGGCAAGCAATAGTTGGTACTAAGGATTTAAGGAAGTTTTTTGAGAGGATAGTCCTAAAGTTGAGGAAATTCTGTCTACGAACTTATTTTTCTTCTGCTGTATGAAGAACAAGAACCACCATTTAATTTGAGGTATGAAATCCCTCAGTTTTTTTCTTTTTCTTTTTTCTTTTTTCTTTTAAGTAGGCTCCACACCCAATGTGGGGCTTGAACTCACAATTGTGAGATTAAGAGTTATATGCTCTACTGACTGAACCAACCAGGCACCCCTGCCTCTCAGCTCATTTCTTGAAACATAGCTATTCTCTTGAGTATAGTTGGAGGATCTCTTGTCCTAGGGGAGGCCCGAGACCCCATAGTATCTCTCCTTCAATACTGACTGATATGCAAAAAGGAACTCTTTCTCAGGAATAGCTGATTGGAAAAGGAGAGGAAAGCAGACTTGTGGATCAGGTGTAGAAATAACACCTTTATTTTATTTTATTTATTTATTTTTTGAGAGTTTACCATAGTTATTTATTTTTTTTAGTTAATTAATTTTTTAAATAATTTATTGTCAAGAAATAACACCTTTAAAAGCATTTAGAATTCTCTTCCACAAGTATGAGAATATGGCTGTGGGGCAGTGACGCTGATAAGCTGCAGATATTTCTAGAGAGAAAAGGTGTAAGTTGGGGAGGGGGAGAAAGGAAGGCAGGGCCCTACATCCAGAAGTGCTAGGGGCACAGTCTGATTTTCTGTAAAATTCTCAAGGGCAGGTGAGGCACTGGGTGGCAATGGGCTAGGAATGCAGTGTGTGAGACTCAGGACAAGTCTCCCTGGAATCCCTTTATGCCGAGACCGCACCCTGTGGGAGCCTGATACCGCTGGTTTGTGGGGTTGGGGCTCAGGAATCAATTCTTTTTTTAACATTTTATTTATTTTTGAGAGAGAGAGTGTGAGTAGGGGAGGGACAGAGAAAGGAGGGACAGGGGATCTAAAGCAGGCTCTGTGCTGACAGCAGGGACTTGAATTCAGGAACTGTGAGATCATGACCTGAGCCAAAGTCAGACACTCAACCACTGACTGAGCCAGCCAGGTGCCTCAGGAATCAATGTTTTTAAAAAGCCCTCCCGGGGTGTCTGGATGGCTCAGTCGGTTAAGCTTCCGATTTTGGCTCAGTTCATGATCTCCCAGTCTGTGGGTTCCAGCCCCCACCTTGGGCTCTGCTTTGACAGACAGCTCAGAGCCTGAAACCTGCTTCAGGTTCTGTGTTTCCCTCTTTCTGCCCCTCCCCTGCTCACACTGTCTGTGTGTCTGTCTCTCTCTCTCTCAAAAATGAATAAACATTAAAAAAAATTAAAAATAAATAAAAAGCCCTCCTGGTGATTTTAATGTGCAGCCCAGGGTGAGACCCACCGATCCGATCCCTTAGGGCAGGCAGAGGGGGAACGTGGGAAAAGCTGCCTTACCAGGTCAGGTCTCTAGTGCCTGCTTGTCTCTGTCATTCCCACCTCATTTGCCCTGAGTTTGACTTGAGGACTGAACCTCAGAACTGCGGCTTATACTCTCCTTTTTTTTCCTTTAATTGAGATAAAATTGGTATACACCATTATTTAAGTTTCAGGTGTACAGTATTATAATTTGCCATCTGTATGTACTACAAGTGATCACTAGGAGTCTAGTTACGATCCATCACCCTATAATTGACCCCTTCAACCATTTCTCCTCCCTCTATTCCCCAACCTTCCCCTTAGTAGTTACTAATCTGTTCTCTTGTGTGTATGAGTTTGTTTTTGTTTTGTTTTGTTTTAGATTCCACAAATGAGTGGAATTATATAGTACTTGTCTTTCTCTGTGTGATTTATTTTACTTAGTGTAATACCTTCAAGGTGAGTCCATGTTGTTGCAAACAGCAAGCTGAGTAGTTTTCCATTATAAAACACACACACACACACACACACACACACACACATCTTCTTTATCCATTCATCCATTGATGAACATTTAAGTTGTTTCAATTTCTTGGCTATTGTAAATACTGCAGCAATATGAACATAGGGGTGCATATATCTTTTTGAATCAGTGTTTTCATATTCTTCGGATAAATACCTAGAAGTGGAATGGCTGGATCATATGGTAGTCCTATTCTTCTTCTTCTTCTTCTTTTTTTTTTGAGAAACCTCCATACTGTTTTCCATAGTGGCTGGACCAGTTTACATTCCCATCAATTGTATATGAGAGATCCCTTATTTCTACATCCTTGCCAACACTTGTTATTTCTTGTCTTTCTGGTACTAGCTCTTCTAAGCGGTGGCCGGTGATATCTCATTTTAGTTTTGATTTGTATTCCTCTGATGATGAGTGATGTCAAACATCTTTCTTTGGGCCTGTTGGCCAACTCTATGTGTACTTTGAAAAAATGTCTATTCAGATCTTCTGACCATTTTTAGTTGGCCTGTTTCTTTTTTGTTGTTGTATAAGTTCTTTACATATTTTGGATCTTAATCTTTGTTGGATATATGATTTGCAAAAACTTTCTCCCATTAGGTAGACCACCTTTTTGTTTCAATGATGGTTTTCTTTCACTAGGCAAAATATTTTGTTTGATGTAATCCTATTTGTTTAATTTTGCTTTTGTTTCCCTTGCCTTTGGATCAGATATACAAAAAAATATCACTAAGACTCATGTTTAGGAGGTTACCACTTATGCTTTATTACAGTAATTTTATGGTTTCAGATCTTACATCCATGTTTTTAGTCCATTTTTGAGTTAATTTTTGTGCATCCTGTGAGAGAGTGGTCTCTCTACTGCTTGTGGCTGTCTAGTTTTTCCAGCACCATTTGTTGAAGAGAATGTCCTTTCTCCATTGTATGTTCTCAGCCCCTTTCTCATAAATTAATTGTTCATATATGTGTGGGTTTAATTCTGGGCTCTCCAATCTGTTCTATTGATGAGTGTGTCTGTTTTTATGCTAATATAATATGGTTTTAATAACTGTACAGCTTGAAATCAGGGAATGTAATACCTTCACCTTTGTTCTTCTTTTTCAACAATAACTTGGCTATTTAAGGTCTTTCGCGGTGTCATGAAAACTTTAGAATTATTTGTTCTAGTTCTGTGAAAAATGTCACTGGAATTTTGATAAAGATTGCACTGAATCTGTAGATTGTTTTGGATAGGATGAACATTTTACCATTATTAATTCTTCCAATCCATGAGCATGGGATATGTTTTCCATTTATTTGTTGTCTTCATTTTCTTTTAATCAGTGTCTAAAAGTTTTCAGTGTGTAGGTTTTTCACCTCAGTTACATTTATTTGTAGGTTTTTGATACAATTTAAGTGGAATTATTTTTTAAATTTCTCTTCCTGATAATTTGCGATAGTGTTTACAAATGCCACAGATTTCTGTGTGTTGATTTTGTATCCTGCTACTTTACTGAATTAATTTAATAATTCTGACAGCTTTTTTGTTGGAGTTTTTTGGATTTTCTATCTATAGTATCATGTCATCTGCACATAGTGACAGTTTTGCTTCTTCATTTATGATTTAGACACTTTTTATTTCTTTTTCTTGCCTAATTGTTGTTGTTAGGATGTTCATTACTATGTTGAATAAAAGTGAGTGGCTTTCCTGTCTTATTCCTGATTTTAGAGGAAAAGTGTTCAACTATTCACCACTGACTATGATGTTAGCCATGCGTTTATCATACATGGTCTTTGTTATGTTGCAATATAGTCCCCTTATATCCGCTTTGTTGAGTTTTCATAAAAATGGTGTTAAATTGTGTAAAATGCTTTTTCTGCAACTATTGAGATGATCATATAATTTTTATACTTCATTTTGTTGATCTGGTGTATCATTTTTGACTGATTTGTAATTGTTGAACCTTATATCCCTGGAATAAATTCCACTTGATCATGGTGTATGAATACAATAATGTATTATTGTCTTTGGTTTGCTAATAATTTGTTGAGAATTTCTGCATCAATGTTCATCAGTGATACTGGTCTGTAATTTTCTTTTTTGTGATGCTTTGTCTGGCTTTGGTATTGGGGTTATGCTAGCCTCATAAAATGACTTTGGAAGTGTTTCCACCTCTTCAATTTTTTGGAAGAGTTCGAGATAGGTGTTAAATCTTTGAATGTTTCATAGCATTCACCTTGAAGCTGCTTGGTCCTGGACTTTTGTTTCTGCAAAATTTTTGATTACTGATTCAATACCCTTATTAATAACTGGTCTGTTTAGATTTTCTATTTCCTAATGATTCAGTCTTGGAAGAGTGCATGTTTCTAGGAATGTGTCCATTTCTTCTAGATCATCTAGTTTGCTAGCATATACCTGTTTGAAGTAATTTATGGTCCTTTGTATTTCTGTGATGTCGGTTGTAAATTCTCTTTGATTTCGGATTTTATTTTTTAGAGATTTCTCTCTTTTTTCTTGGTTAGTCTAGCTGAAGATTTTTCAGTTTGTTTATCTTTTCAAAGAACAGCTCTTAGTTTCTTGATCTTCTATTTTTCCCCCAACACCCACCCCTTAGGTCTCTATTTCATTTCTTTCTACTGTGCATTTATTATTTCCTTCTTTTACTGAATTTGGGCTTTGATTTTTTTTATAGCTTTGTAGGTATAAAGTTAGGTTGATTATTTGAGATTTTTCTTGCTTATGGAGTTAAGTCTGCCATAATCTTCCCTCTTAGGCCACTTTTGCCATACCCTCCAGATTTTGGTATGTCTTAATTCTGTTTTTATCGGTCTCTATTTTTTTTAAATTTCTTTATTGACATTTTTGATGGCCCAAAAATGGTTGTTTGGTAGCATGTTGTTTCATCTCCACATTTTGAGATTTTTCCAGTTTTCTTTTTGTAATTGATTTCTAGTTTCATACCATGGGAGTCAGAGAAGATACTTGATATGAATTTACTGAGACTTGTTTTGTGGCCTAACATGTGATGTGTCTTAGAGAATGTTTCATGTACACTTGAAAACAATGTGTATTTTGTTGCTTTTGGATAGAATGTGTGTATATATCTACTAAGTGTGTCTGGTCTAATGTGTCATTTA
Source organism: Paguma larvata (assembly GCA_030068075.1). NCBI lineage: Eukaryota > Metazoa > Chordata > Mammalia > Carnivora > Viverridae > Paguma > Paguma larvata. Next base: position 102,512,389 of record CM057826.1, read on the forward strand.
AGGCCATTTTTTCCATATTAATTTTGGGTTTGCATGATCTCTACATTGGTGTAAGTTGGATGTTAAAGTCGTCTACTGTTAGTGTATTGAAATTGTACCAATTTCTTCCTTTTGGTCTGTTAATATTGATTTTATATATCTTGGTGCTCCTATGTTGGATACATATATATTTAAAAGTGTTACGTCTTTTTGTTAGGTTGGTCCCTTTATACAATGTAATGCCCTTATCTGTCTATTATTACAGTCTTTGTTTTAAGTAAACTATACCCTCAGTGTGGTGCTCGAACTCATGACTGCAACATCAAGAATCACGCTCTACAACTGAGCCAGCCAGGCGTTCCCCTATTATCATAGTCTTTGTTTTAAAGTCTACTTTGTCTGCTATGAATACACCTACACCAGCTTTATTTTCATTCCCATTTGGATGAAATATCTTTCTCCGTCCCTTCACTTTCAGTCTGTGTGTGTCCTTATTTCTGAAGTGAATCTCTGGTAATAGCATATAGATGGGTCTTATTTTATTCCTTCAGTCACTCTATGTATTTTGTTTGGAGAGTTTTGTCCATTTGCATTTAAAGTAATCATTGATAGGTAAGTACTTATTACCATTTCGTTCATTGTTTTCTGGATGTTTTTGTAGTTCCTCTCTCTTCCTTTCTTTTTTCTTTCTTCCCTTGTGGTTTGATGGCTCTTTTTGTGTTTTGTTTAGATTCTTTCCTTATTTTCTTTTGTGTATTTATGGTAAGTTTTGCTTTGTGTCTTACCATAAAGTTCATATACAAGTTTGTGTGTGTGTAATGGTCTGTTTTGAGTTAATAGCAACATGACAAAACTTTACATTTTTTTCTCTCCCCTTCTATTTTATATTTTTGATGTCACATTTTTACATCTTTTAATTTTATGCATCCTTTAATTATTGCAGTTTTAGTTAACTGTACTATTTTTGTCTTTTCACCTTCATAGTTGGTTTGTCAGTGGTTGATTCACTGTTTTTACTATATTTTTAACTTCTCCAGTAGAATTTCATATATGTTCCCTTGTAATTATGTGTATCATTTCTTTTAAGTTTAGAGAAGTCACTTTAATATTTATTGTGATACTGGATTAATGGTGATGAGCTCCTTTCTAGCTTTTACTTATCTGGAAAACTCTTAATCGCTCTTTCAATTTTGAATAACTTGCTGAGAATTCTTAGTGATATTTTTTTCCTTTCAGCAGTTTGAATATGTCATGCCAGTCTTCTGGCTGGCAAAGTTTCTGTTGAAAAATCTGCTGGCATCCTCATGGGCTTCTTTTGCTGCTTTTAAGATTTTCTCTTATCTTTAACTTTTACCATTTTCATTATAATTTTTCTGGTCGTGAATCTCTTTGGGTTCATTTTATTTGGGACTCTCCGTGCTTCTTAAACCTGGATTCCTTTCTCAGGTTAAAAAAGTTTTCAACTCTTATTTCTTCAAATAAGTTTTCTGGCCTTTTTTCCCTCTCTTCTCTTTCTTGAACCTCTATAATGCGAACATTATTCCACTTGCTGTCTCACAGTTCCTTAAGTTATCTTCGTTTTTTAAAAATTATTTTTTCTTTTTGCTGTTTTGCCCAGGTGACTCCTATTCCTTTGTCTTCTAGCTCGTTGATCTGAATTTTGGCTTCATCCAGTCTGCTGTTGAACATCTCTTGTGTACTTTTCAGTTCAGTTATTGTATTCTTCAGCTCTGTAACTACTACATGAAACTTTCTTGTATTTCTGTCTCTTTGTAGAGGATTTCCATGTTCATGCATTCTTCTCCTGAGCTCAGTGGGCATCTTTATGACCATTACTTTAAACTCCTTATCAGGTAGGTGGCTTATCTCTGTTTCATTAATATTTTTTTTCTGATATTTTATTTTGTTTGTTTTTTTGTGGTTGTTGTTTGTTTGTTTGAAAGATAATGTTTTGTTGAAACATTTTGTCTCACTCTCTGTGTTGGTTTGTATCTCTTAGTCAAATCAACTATACCTTCCAGTCTTGAAGAATGTGCTTGGACAGGAGATGTCATCTGGAGCCCAGATATACAATCCCCTCTGACCACCAGACCTAGGCACCCAAGTATTGTCCCCTCTGTGGGCTGTACACAGCCATTTGCTGTGGCAGGGTTGTATTTGTGGTATTGGGATGGGTGGGATTAGCACTTGGCCTGGCTATGACATGTGGTTTTGCTCTGATTGTGGGCATGCTTACCAGGTCTAACAGGTTAGAGTGATTGTTCCAAAATGGTGCCTACCAATACCAAACTTAGCAAGGTAGGAAGAAGTCACATATATGGTGGCCACAAATGTCTGTCTCTGGATGAAGTCCCAACATTTTCCTGCCTCTCTGTCAGGTGCTTTGAGTTGACTAAGTTGATTTCCTTCACATATGATCTAGGCACTTTTCAAATTGGCATTTTTGTGCTGGGTCCCAGAGAGAGTAATTCTGTGCATGGGTCCTTATGAGTGGGTTCTCCATTCCTTTCAGTCTTACATACAGTTATCTTAGATGTAATCCTCATTGGTTTTCAAAGCCTGGCATTGAGAGGGCTCACATCTCTCCTGCGGGATCTCAGGGTTGGGGTGCCTGGTGTGGAGCACAAACCCCTCACGTCTCAGGGAAAAGTTCTGTACTTTTGAGATCCCTCCTGATTGTGGATCATGGCACTTAGGGTAGAGTCTTTTTGGCAAGGCAGTGTCTTTGCCTCTCCTCCTCATCTCGGTGCTGTCCTCTGCATCCTTTGTTTTGGAGGCTCTGTTCAGCCAATGTGCTGTTCTTTTTCAGAGGAATTTATTCCATAAATCATTGTGTATTTGTCAGATCCATGAGAGGGAGTGAGTTCACATCTTCTTATGCCACCATCTTGAACCCAACTCTGCCCTCCCTTTTTTTATTGCCAGCCATAGGATGCTTTCTTATAAGCTCAGAAGGCTTAGACATAGCTGCTGTGCAAGGTTTCTAAAAAGGAAAATGTCTTTGCTGATGGATTATGCCCTGATCATAGCCCTCTGGCAGATATTTCTTCCTGGAAATAGAGCAAAGCATTTTCTATTTCATAAATTAAGATAAATCATTCCCTCACCGTTTGTCTATAGCTTGATCAGACTGTGCCAAACAGCTTTATTGTTTGAATTGTTTGATTTCCAAGCTTATACAAAATCCAAGTTTTATTAATAGCCCATAATTACCACATGCTTCAATTTTCTATAAACACAGAAATTCAGTAATTAGCTTTAGAATTATATTACAATCTGAAAGTAGAACCACAATGGCTATAAATGCCATTGTGTGTTACAGTTCTAAAAATAAAAAAATAAAATGTTCATTATCTTGTCAATGATTCAACTCTACACAAAAGCACTCGGTGGAACTGCCCAGTATTCATTCAACTGCTCTGTGCCAGCTCTAGGGACATTAGTAGCAAAGGATATGATATCACTGTAAAGACCAATAAATAAGGGCCTCGTTCTTCTGCCTCACAGAATGGCATTTTAGCATCTAGATGAGCCATGGCATTTATTATATTATTACTTCTTCCTTTCCCCAAGTGAAACTAAATCACTGTAGAATCTCTTGTTCCCAAGAAGGAAACTCCCTACCTAGCAGCGAGCTGGTGCTTGTTAAGATAAATGCATTAACTCGCTTTGACCACTAAGGGGCCCTCAGCTGTATTATGGGAAAGCAAGAGAAGCAAGCACTATGAACTGTCACCTAGGCAGGCCATTCCATATACCTGAAATCTAAGAATCTACTGGAGGCAGATTTGTCTGATTTTGGATTCTTCTCCCTTCAAGCGAACGGAAATTTTAGTACCCAGCCCTGTGGGTGAACAACGTTGGTATATGGATCCAACTTTCTTCCTTCCCAAGGAAGCGCACTGTTTTCATTTCCATGGAGACACGATGTGTTTGTTGGACTGGAATAAGAAGAGCCTTGGGAACCTGTAACTAGTGGAAATTCTACCATTCTTCTGCAGGGTTTGGACTCCTTACCTTCTGTTCTCTCAGTTTCCTGAGATTTCTGAAATATGTATATGAAAGAGAACATCTCAACTTTTATAGCCCCTGAGAGTATTAACTGGAGGAATACTGGCAGTAACTTCCCACTCACCTTTCAGTGTTCTCAATGTCCGTGGAAACCTGCCAGGAATGTTGCTGAGTATCTACAGGGGATGACGAGGAGTCCTCTAGAGCAGGTGTTTCAGTACTCTCCTCAATTTTGCAATCCAAACTCTTGGTTCCCCCACCAGGCTCCTTTCCTAAAGAGGGGGGAGGAGATGTTGGTAAAGAAAAGGATAAGAAATCACAAATGCAAGTTCTGTAGCCATGATATCATTGCAAGGATTGTCTCTGGTTTGAGTCATAGGTTCTATTAACACTGATAACTTCTGTATATCAAATATAGTACTAATTCTGTTATTTATGAATAATACTGAATATAGATATCTAGTTCCATTTCTAGCTATATAAATATATGTACTTGTGTGTGTGTGTGTGTGTGTGTGTGTGCGTGCATAGCATGTTTCACGACATTCTGGGAAAACTCGAAGATTAAGGCGAAAGTGAGGGCTCCATCTCTGATGGAGTCCTGGTGCTCTATAATCCATTCTAGTGAGATAGATCAGGTCAGCTTGAGAGGAGGGTTTCAGACTGTGAAATCATGTTGGTTTTTGTTCTTTGATTCCGGAGCAGCTATGAGGGCCAGGAGTGGGTGACACCCAGCAGGCTGTATGGGAGCTCCTGCCCTTCTCTCTGACTCTGACACTGGCTCTCTTGGATTCATCTCTCTTAAAGAAATGTAAATTTGGGGACCTGGCATGTGGAAAGCAATTGTATCTTAGTATGTGGGAAATAGCAGAGATCGTGGACTTGCCTTCCATTTCCTTGGTTTTCCAACCTCCTTCACTTTATCCTTCTCTGAGGAAGTAGTTCAGCCTCAAGATCCAGCCTTGCTCCGCTGAGACCATAAAGTGCCATAAACTAAAGTGCCATGTCTGTCCTGGGCAGCCATCCACAGCAATGCACTGCCACTCTGCTGAGACTTGTATTTACCATGATTGATCTCAAGCGAATAAATCACTACTTTCTAGAAACAAATCTCCACATTGTTTCAGCAATAAATTCATATGAAATTAAATGGGAGTTATAGTCTATGGCCCAGGTATCCTCTGTTAATGTCTTTTATTCTGCTCTGAACGTTTGCCATCTGCAAGAGTGTATCTGGTGTCATGGAAATGGCATATGAAGCCCGAGAACTGAGTTTTGTCAGTTCATTCACTCATTCATTTATTCACTTATAAATATTTCTTGAGTGTCAGCTAAGTATCAGGTACTGGGCTTGATGCTAGATTGTTTTTTACTCTTTTACCCCATTTTATTTGTATTATGTAGATACAACTCTAGACTAGTTGGTAAGAATTTATTATATCCCAGATCATTGAATATTCATGAGATAGCAGCCACACCAGGCTACCTCTTAGGTCCATTTCCCCAGTCCTGATGTGTGTTTTGCATGGTTAAACAAACAAACAAACAAAAGTAAAGCAAACACACTTGTGAAGGGGATGGTAAAATCTAATGGGAAGATTTTCCTTTGGATTCCTGACTGAAGGAGACTAACCAAAATCTGATCCTTGTAATTTCTAACCTATATGGCAGCAACGTGAGGAAAAAGAAGCAAGCAATTAAGTGGTAATTAACTGTATACCATTCATCAACCTAGAGTAAAAATGGACCTCTGAATATTCAGCCAAAGCACACACACACAAGTTCACTGACGAGAACTTCTGATCCTTTTTGTATACTTTGTGCACATTGATCCTGGGTGATGGAATTGCTTTTCCAATTTTACGGTATACTGTGGGGGTGAAATTTAATTAGGCACCTAATTTAGCATCTTACCCTTTCACAGTTGGAGGGCGCTGACCTCTTAAAAGCATCTGCATTGCACTTCCTGGGAAAGTGCAACAAATAAAGCCCATCTGCCATCCCCCGCTGAGCAGGGTCAGCCTTAGGATACAGTTCTGCAGGGGGGCTGAGATCTGAGATAGAAGCCAAAGTGGGGGGAGGGCTTCCAAACCTCAGCCCTCGGCTTTTCAAAAATCTGAAGGAGGGGACCTTTTGAAAACACACGTGGGTCCCGGGGTACTCCTGCAGAGTCGAAATGCTTTGGGGGACGCAGTATGCTTTGGGCAGCGAAGAGTAGAGAGAGAAGATACATAAACAGACTTAATTGCCCGCCTATGGGGTTTGCTTGGCTTGGGGCCACAGTAGCCCCTGTCCTGTGGTCAGGACTGTACAGCTCAAACCTTTATTCAAGTGAGAACAGGGAAGGACATGAGGTAGCGTGATGTTCTTTTTTGGAGTCCTCTCTCTTTTAAAAAAATTCCTCTTAATGTTTACTTGATTTTGAGAGAGAGAGAGAGAGAGAGAGAGAGAGAGAGAGACCCAGCGTGAGTGGGGGAGGGACAGAGAGAGAGAGGGAGACACAGAATCTGAAGCAGGCTCCAGGCTCTGAGCTGTCAGCACAGAGACCGACATGGGGCTCAAACTCATGAACCATGAGATCATGACCTGAGCTGAAGTCAGACGCTTAACTGAGTGAGCCGCCTAGGCGACCCTGGAATCCCTTCTTTACCTCCCTCATGGATATACTTTTTATAGGCAAAGGCATAAATAGAATCCAATCTACAATCAGTTTGTTTATACCTACTGCCTGTAATAATTCTCCTACTTATGTAAGATATATATCATTCTATGACCTTTTCAAAGTAGAGTAACTGTTTATGTATTCCTGAAACACACCTGTGACCTTGTCATCTCACCAGTGTATCTCCTCCTTTTCCTCCTTTTCAGTGACTAGTTCTAACTCTGCTAATGCAGATGAACAAAAATAAAAGTCTTGAAAGTTGGGCTTGCACTTGAGTGTTTTTGCTCAGGAAATCTCTGCAGAATTTTGGTCATATTGTATCTTCTCTGACTGAAACATCTTCAAAGACATAAGGGATCAATATGCATTTAAGGGGTATTCAATTGCAGAATATTTACAGAGTCAAGTTTACTCTGCAAGTAGATATTAATTGCTTTCATTTACACTGACTTTATGTTGGGCATCCCTTCCCAGTACAGTAGCTGCTTAATGCCTTTATAGTACTTATGTCATTTAGAAATTATCTTGCTTATGTATTTTTTTTAGTGTTTATTTTTGACAGACAGAGTACAAGTGGAGGAGGGGCAGAGAGAGAGGGAGACACAGAATCTGAAGCAGGCTCCCACCTCTGAGCTGTCAGCACAGACCCTGACACAGGGCTCAAATTCACAAGCTGGGAGATCATGACCTGAGCCAAAGTTGGACGCTTAGCTGACTGAGCAGCCCAGGTACCTCTTCTGTATTTGTTAAATAGATACGTTTTTAATAGTATATCAATTTGAATATGTTTTTTCTTGTAACTGTTTCATATCTCTAATGCTGTGTTTTTATGGCTCCTACTTTCTTTGCATACCATATTTCTTGGACTCCACCTTTTCAGCTTTCTTGGGTTTGGTTCTTATTTTGTTGCAGCATATCCTCAACTAATTATTTCAGTATATCATCGGAAAATACATTTTCTTCTCTCTCTCTTTTTCTTTGCCCTCACACTTAAATTTTAATTGACTAGATCTAGAAATCTATCTTCATAGTAAGTTTCTCTCAAAACTTGGATGATACTGTTTCCTCATCTTACATCCATATCCAGAAGGACTTGCCTGTAGCCTGTTTACGGCGCTCTGAAAACTTTTTAGGGTATTATCTTCACATTTTTTGATTTGTGAAATGGCTCCTAAATATGTAGAGGAATAACTTTTTTATGTTAATTTTTTTGGCTTTTGATTGGCATTTGCAATCCATTATCTCCCATTTTTTTTATTTTGAAAATTTGCAAACCTATGGCAAACTTGCAAAAATACAATGGACATCCAAATATTTAAGTTTCACAAACCGTTAACATTTAGCTATATTTTCTTTTATTTCTCTTTCTCTGTGTGTATGTATATTCATATAGGTTTCATATATACAGACTGTACTGATTGTATATAATTTTTATATTTAAAGTCACATATACATAAATATATAGTTTTTTATGACTCATTTAAGAGTACGTTGCAGACATTCATGGTGCTTTACTTTGACTACTTCAGCATGTATCTCCTCAAGAACAGGAGCTTTTCCTGCATCACCTCAAAACAATGGTCGTGCCAAAAAATTATTTAACTTGGATTAAATATGATTCAATACAATTTGATACAATACTATTATTTAAAGTACAGTCCATATTCACCTTTCCCCAATTGTTCCAATAAGGTTTTTCTAGCTTTTTTTTAAATTGAGGTTCCGTTTTAGGATTGTGCATGTTATTAGTTCTCCTTTTTCTTTTAGAACTGCACCCTTGTCATTTTGTGACTTTCAAGTCGTTAACATTTTATTTAAGTTTTTTATTTTATTATTTTTATTTTGAGAGAGAGAGCAAGCAGAGGAGGGACACAGAGGGAGAGAGAGAGAATCCCAAGCAGACTCTGTGATGTCAGCATGGAGCACAGTGTGGGGCTCAAACTCACGAACTGGGAGTTCATGATCTCCAGCTGAAATCAAGAGTCAGATACTCAACCTACTGAGCCACCCAGGCACCCCCGTGTTATTAACATTTTCGAATGAAGAGTTTAGGCTAGTTGTTTTATAGAAAGTCTTTCTGAGGCGCCTGGGTGGCTCAGTCAGTTGAGCGTCCGACTTTGGCTCAGGTCAAGATCTCGCGGTCTGTGAGTTCGAGCCCCGCGTCGGGCTCTGTGCTGACAGCTCAGAGCCTGGAGCCTGCTTCCGATTCTGTGTCTCCCTCTCTCTCTGCCCCTCCCCGACTCATGCTCTGTCTCTCTCTGTCTCAAAAATAAATAAACATTAAAAAAAATTAAAAAAAAAAAAGAAAGTCTTTCCGTTTGGATTTTCTGATTGTTTCTGCGTGTGTGGATTCAGAGTAAACATTTTTTGGCATGGATATTATAGAAGTGATATTGTGACCGGCTTAGTGCAGTGCATTAGAAAGCATAGGACTCGGTTTGTCCCATTATTGTTAGTTAAGTATTATTAGTGACTTGGTTCCTGTCCAAAGCTTTCATTCCAATGGAAAAAGGGGATCTACCATTATAGATGTACCCTTTTCCCTTAGTAATTGCTAGGCGCTCTATGGAGTGATTCATTGAGAAGGTATGGCATTTTCAATTTAAGTATTTCTTTTAGGTTTGGGGAAAGTTTTTCTCTTTTTCTCGATTATCTACTTCTGTCTATTCTCTGCATGCAAGAATTCCTATTTCTTATTAGAGTCTCTGGATCCATCCCATGTGTTTCTTAACTATCCTCCATATTCCATATTTATTTTGGGGGCTGAATTCTGGGAAGATATCTTGACTCGATCGTAGAGTTCACTATTTTAGGGTCTCAGTATATTCATTATAATAATTGTTAAGAAATATAAAGGGCCTGAGATTTTACTCTGTCAGTGAGCCTGCCACAGTTTCCTGGTTGCTGGAAGAAGACTCGAGACTTCTGGGTCAGAGACAAAAACAGGTGATTACTCACAGAATAGCCGTGGCCAGACTAATAAGCATTTGTGTTGCTTTCTTGAGTCCTAATTCCCACAGGGAAACACAAAAAGGGTCAGATCACTACCTGTCCAACAGGGGCTGTGTGACAGAAAAGGAGCCCTGAGCTTAGGGAATTCTGGCTTTTATCAGCATGTCTGCCCTTTGCCCCAGCGGGAAACATTTTCATCAGACTGAATTGTCAGAATGCCTTGCTCTGGAGAGCGATGCTATCTCTATTTTTCAAGGCATCTGCAAAGTAAATACCCTCGAAAAGATAGTATGAAACGAAGGGCAGTCAATGCCTCACTTGGCAAGAGGTATAGAAAGGCAAGAAACTGGAGAGTTGTCTCCCAACACTAACTAACCCACCTCTTTAGTTTTTATTTGGGGGATAACATTTTAATCTCCAACAAATTTGGCTGCTTCCTTTTTGTTACAGACAATTACTGTTTTATGGGTATGATAGACTCAGAGGTCTCTGAGAATAGCAACTACATATATTTTAAATTCTTTGTTTCCACTTTACAATTTGTTCTTCAAGTATTAGTTGTTTGTTCGTTGCAATTGGCATCCCCTTTTGGGGGTGTTGGTTTTTTTTTATTAGAGATAGGGAGCAGGTGAGCTAGGGTGGAGAGAGAGAGGGAGGAAGAGAGAATCCCATGAGGGGCAGAAAGAGAACGAGAGAGAGAGAGAGAGAGAGAGAGAGAGAGAGAGAGAGAGAGAGAGAGGGAGAGGCAGGACTTAACCAAAGTGGATTTTTTGTTTTTAATTTGTCATTCCCGGATGTCTATCCAGATTTGTCTTTGTTCTGATTACAGTGTCCCCCTTCTGATTATTTTGGAGAAGGGACAGGATGTGTGGCTGCAAAATAAGTGTTTAATCTTCTGGGTGCTTTTCATCTCTGATAATACATTACCTGGGCACTTGGCCTATTTTGGGGGCCTCATGTCTACCCAGAGTTTCCTGTTTAAAACTCCTACTCCAGTGAGATATACTGAGCAATTTAGCCTGTGAAAAAGCATTGGAGTAAAGTGTTCACTTTCTTTTTCTTCTACAGCTGTCTTTGTAGAGGCTCGCAGTTATTTCACACTCTGCTCTGCTGCCCAGTCCTGACAATCACACCAGATGTCCTCCTGGGGCAAGCGGTGATGGTCGCTGCTCAGTGTGGGGCGGCCCAGCTTTTTCTGAATGCCATTTCAAACATTAATTTCCCTGACAATAGTCCCAGAAATCCTTCCTGTGATTTGCATTTGTTGATTCCAAGTTCAAAGTATTTCTGGAATTGATTTTATTTTTTGCAGTAATTTTCTCCTGCTTGAATTTCTTTTGTTTCTTTTTGAGTATCTTATCAGCTGTGGTTTCCTCTGTTCATTTATATCTACCAATCCAATCCCAATAACTTTGGAACTTTGAGAAATTCTTCAAACTTTCTGGTTTGCTGGAGACCTCCTTCCTTGTTTTTCAGGGGCATAGAAGACTGTTCTTTGTTTGCCAACCTCTGTTTTCTCTTCCTCTTACCATTGGGTGGGGGCAGGGGGGGTTGTGGCAGTGGCTATGGCCAGTGGATTGTAAGTAGGAGTGATGTATGCCTCTTCCGGATTAGCTCCTAAGAATCTTCCCATGTGATTCCCTTTGTTTTCATTTCTCCTCCTGACCACTGGATGGGTGTGGAGAATGGAAGGAACGACACTGCTCACCCACCCCAGCTCTCACATTGGACTATGTCGTGGACACTGAATTCTAACTGTTCTCATCCATCAAGATTTGGTATTGCTTCATGCAGTGATACTCTATCCTGACAAATATAAGAACTAATATGAATTTACTTTTTTTATTGTATCTTTTTTGTTATTTCAATGGAATTTCATAGGAGGGAAAATATATGTATGAGTCAAGGCTAACATCTCTGGACAAGCTTTTCCACCAATTATCTCCCTCTCTTTTGACGACAGATGCAAAATGAAAGCAGTACATTCATCCATTCACTGGTTATTAACGGAAACTTTGCTCTAGGCTCTACGCTAAATCCTGGGGATACAATGGTGAACGCACTGAAGGTGATCAGATCTAGAGAGGAAAACAGAGAGGAAACCAGGCAACTACCTACCCCTCAGTGTAAAAGGTGCTAAAATCTGTGCCATGGAAATGCTTGGGGACACATTGGGTGGGCATCAGCCCAACCTTGGAGGCCCAGGAAAAGCTTCTTGTGGGAAATGGCATCTAAGTTATGACCCAAAAAGTAGGCCAGGTGAAAGGGATGGCTGTAGGATGGGGTAGGATGGGTAATGAGTTCCAAGCAAAAGGAGGAATTGCAGAGAACATGCAAGTTCAAGTACCTGCAGATAGTTCAAGAGGCCTGGAGAGTGGCAGGGCAAGGTTAGGGGGGCAGGTTGGGGGGGCTGTTAGTGAAAGACGAAGCTGGAAAAATTAGGTTCAGTTCATAGATGTTCTTCCGAGCCACATTAACGAGTCAGCAGAGATGTGCTCTACACGCCTGGCCGGCGGCTAGCTTGAGTTCTTTATCCCTAGCTTCCTGCTTTGACCAGGTGTCCGTAGAATGGAGTACCAGTTCTCTCACATCAGGTGGGCTCTCAGTGTCGGGCTCTCAGGAAAGGGATCAACCAGCTTGCAGATGGTAACTTCAAGTCAATGTTTTACTGTCCCCAAGAGAGTGAATATGCATTCAAAATAATTTCTGTTTATGAAATGAAAATCTCTGTCCCCTGAAAAATCAATTTCAGGCCTCAGTGAACAAATATTTTCTCAGGGAGGGGATGGAGGTAGGGAGAGAGTCCGTAGAGTACCTTGAAATCATACTACGCTGGCTTCATCACTGTTAAGAACTAGGACATCAGAAAGTTGGCCACTTTCCTCAGGGCCTTGCAAAGTTTTCTGCCTTCAGCTCCCTTGGGATTTCCATGTATTTTTAGTTTGTTTATGGATAGTATAATAGCCGTGCTTGAGGAAAAGTTGGGAGAAACCACCCATGAAGCACATACCAGTTTGGAAAGTTGGTTATTCTTATATTCGTGAGAAATAGTCGGTTGTTTAGGAGAAATAAAAACACATCTGATCCTGCGGCAGCCTCAGGAGTTCCAGAGAGCACCCTCCACCTCAGAAATCCTAGGCATGGGCCCTGGCAGATGGCGCTGGGGTCCTTTATTTTCAGGACCAGTTTCCTTATCACACTCTACTTGACTTTCCTTCTCCTGATTTCTTATTTTTCCCACCCTCTTCCTTCTCTATCCATGCTTTCCTCTATTGCTTTTCCCTTTCTCCCTTCCATTCCTTCTTGCTTTCCTGGCAGGGACATTGGGAAGCACTGCTATAGATGGTGTCTCTTTGGAGGTCCCTCATGTCTAGCAATGTCAATTTTATCTGTTTGCGTACATTTCCCCAGGAATCGAAACCTATCTTCTCTGAGCTAATATTATACCACTGCACTCTCATCTCCTTGATGATAGTGGCAAATTGTCTGTGTTCTTGCTACTCCTGACACGTTATCTGCTCTGCACAGACAAGGCTTTCACAGAAGTTTTCATCCCGACTGGGAGCAGAATGAACACGGTTTACCTGAGATGCATGTAGGGAACCTTATCTAGGTAGTTCTCGCTCTCAAGCGTTTCCATAACTCGTAGGTGCTTCTTATCTCTCTGCGCTGTGAAAAAAACCTGAGGAAACGTAGGCTGTTGGTGAAGTAATCCACCTTTACTCTCAAGTTTCTCAAAAGCATGTTGTTTAAGTTAGAAATAAGTTATATTAATTCAGTTAGTTGTTTACCTATATTAGAAAGTAGTTTCAAAGGCTTTTCTACACTGTGATGAGAAGATATTCACAGTGCCATGAAACACGTAGTGGAAAATAAAAACGATAACATAAACAGAGCTCTATTCTTATCCGTACACTGGAAAATAAACATTTGCCATTTTGGGAGAGATGCAGAACTCCCCTCCTTTCCCCGCAGTCCTCTGTGCGCCTTCTGGTACTGTAGTCCTGTCACTGCGCCCACAGTAACCGCCATCTTGGTGGCTGCTCGTGGTTGTGTGAGGAAGCAGAGGCACAGGGCCCCCCAGCAGTACAGAAGAGCAGACAGAGAGATACATTTGAAGAAGGTCCCTATGAGGTTTGTACTGCATCATTTCCGGCCCCTAAAGCGGAGCAGAACAATATGCAAGGTGTATTTACTGTATAATTAACTCCAATTTCCATAAGGGTGTCATGGCTGAATCATTCTTTCCTTGGATCACACAAATGCTACATTTTATTTAATTTTAATAAACATAATTTTGCTATATATATACTATATATATATAGTAATATAATCATTTCTTTGTCAGAATTCTTCACACCCCATGTAAAATATTTTAGAAATCATTAAAAGATCTGTGGAGTTAACTTTCCCTCCCATCCTTCCCACTCTCCAACTTAGCGTTATTTTGGTTAGAAATTAAATACATAATGGATTTTAGCCATTAAACATGGTATTTTGAAATATGTACACTAATCATTAACAAGTCAAATCTGTGGATCGAATTCAACCAATCAAACTACGACTTTTTATTTCTCCATCTCAGAGGTTTTCTTGCCCTTCTCCACTGTAACTTAGTGGAGAAAGGTCTGGCGTGGTGGGACAATCAGAAACTTCAAAGTGGGATTAATGTGCTGTGTGGCCTGGGGCAGGTTATCTCTTTCAGTTTTGGGCTCTTCTAAAGGTTTGCCATGTGAAGACAGGGAGAGAGAGTCATAATAGATGGTGCTAGATAACCCTAGCAATAGACTCCAGAAGGTGGTTATAAATATATTCTGCAAACAGTGCAGATTGGTTCTGGTCTTGGATTCTTAGCATCAGACACCAATGTTTATGAGGTTGTTTCTTTCTTGTCAGTCACATCTTAGATTAAATGCTATCTCCTCGAAGCGACTGGGTGGTTCTGTAGGTTAAGTGTTAAGCATCTGACTTCAGCTCAGGTCATGATCTCACGTTTGGTGGGCTTGAGCCCCACGTTGGGCTCTGTGCTGACAGCTCAGAGCCTGGAGCCTGCTTTGGAGTCTGTTGTGTCTCCCTCTCTCTCTCTGCCCCTCCCCCACTTGTGCTCTCTCTCTCTCTCTCTCTCTCTCTCTCTCTCTCTCTCAAAAATAAATAAACACTAAAAAAACCCAAAAATGAAATGTCATCTCCTCACAGAACTTTGGCCGTCCCTTCTAGGGTTGCCACCCAGTCACTTTCTGTTATATCATCTATTCTATTTTAATTACTGACATTGCACTTATTAGTATTTGGGATTTTTAGAATATTTGAATTGTTTTTCTTTTTTCTTCTTTCCTCTCCTCTCTTCTTCTTTCCTTTCCTTTCCTCTCCTCTTCAGCCTTGATCCCTGAAGTCCTTTTCCTTTTCCTTTTCCTTTCCTTTTATTTCCTTTCCTTTCCTATTTTTCTGCACTAGAGTATATACTTGACGATAACAGGTATCTCTTCAGCCTTGATCCCTGAAGTCCCCTAGCTCCTATTCCAGGTGCTATCGTATCCTTAGATATGATAGGTGCTCAATAAATACTTGTCCAAAGAATGAATGCGTGTTTCCACTCAGAATTTGAATCATACTCTATTTTAAGATTTATCCTGCTTCATTTCTTCTAACCTGCTGTTCTATTTTAGTACCAATTGCCTCATTATGTTGGAAAATAAAGTCTTTACTTGTGGCTATATTCTATTTCTGTTTTTATGTTGCTTGTTTCTTTTATTGGTGTGGGTCATTTCCTTTACATTTCTTAATAGGAGACTTGAATACATTGGAGTCTTTACTGCTCATATTCTATTCTTTGTCTTCAGTTCATCATGTATTTTGCTGGATGGCAGGCAGTTCATTAATTTCTCATAATAGCATCTTGAGCTCTCAGCTCCCACTAGATTTCGAATGAAGATTTTTTTTCAACTTTGAACATTTCTCTCTCCTTTCCCTTAAAGATTACATCATACCCTCAGAGGACTTGGGGACAATTTTGTTGTAAGCTGTGGCCAAGAGGTGGAGCAGGGTCAGAGGGGGCCACCGACAGAGCAAAGCGAGACAAGAACACGTACGGAAAGAGCAAGTTCACACGTGAAGAGGAGCTATGCTGGAATGTTCTATTGTCTCTGCTTCTTTCAATAGCAGTGTTGCCCAAACCGAATGAATGGGGAGAGAATGTGAGAGAGAGAGGAAAGCCATGGTCAAAATAGTAGGATCATTCAATTCCCTTGAAACCTGGCCCCACTTTCTGCCAACAGAGAGAATGAGACCTACAATCTGATTTCATCTGGTGGCAGGAACAGGCACTGATGGTCAGTGCGATACAGGGAGTCCGTTATGGGAAAAGATTTCCTAGCTAACTAAGTGTGAAGAAGAGAGAGCACTATTTTTCACTATAAACAAAGAAATTACACTTTGTCAAGCATTGGTCCAATCTACAACTTTAAGTGTTAGAATATGAAACTACAAAATGACTAAAATTGTTCCCATCTGTCATCTTCTTGAAATAAACAATTCTTCAAACTACAAGCTACGTGGTACAATCCAATGCCTTTATTAAATCTGGATTATACCTCACATTACTGTAACTGACTTTAATTTTGTTGGCTGTGAAAAAAGAAAATCATTTTATTACTGTTTTTCTTCTTCTTCTCCTCTCCTTCTCTTCCTCCTCCAACTCTACCTCCTCCTCCTCCTTCTCTTTCTTTTTGGCAGTAGCATGATCTTGTAAATTATAGAAGATTTCCAAGTAGATTATACCAAAGAGACGTATGAGACAGCAAAAATTCAGAAGCACGGTGCATGGAAAAAGCATGATGATCCATAGAAGGTTATGTTAAGGACTAAAGATACTTAGAATTTGCTTATTTGGGAGAGGAAGACAATCTTCAGTACTAACTCCAAGCTCCCTACAGGGGCTTTAAAATGATTTGAGCCTCATGTTTCCCAGAAAGAAACCGAACTCTTTGCTCCTGTAGTAACTTTGTATGCCCTTTTTCTCCAAAGAGTAAGGTCATGACTCCTCAATACAATAGCAAAACTAAACGTGGTACACAGTACTGGGTGAACTTCTGGCGGTAGCCACCGGGTAACTAGAAATAAAAATACATTGAAAGTACGTGTAACTTTGGAACAATCTGGCTTCAATATCTAATCTCAACAACAACCACAACAACAAATTGACCAGAGACTCTCCTAGAGAGCCAAACTTGATTCAGTTACAATTCCTTCCTTTTCGCTGATGGAAAAGAAATAGTGAAGAAAAGGGGAATGGCTTACCAGTAACACTCACGTAGAGGGAGAAGAAATTAGCTAACCCCAGAATTGTCCAAACAGCAACTTTTATCACACATTAGAAGAAACGTACCAGAAAGAAATTCTAAGCAGAAACATATTTCGAGTGTAACAGAATAGAATGGGAGTCACTATTCCCAAGACTCCAAGTGCTATTGATTTCTTGGATAAAGGGACTTAGTGAGATTTTCTAGACAGGCCACTTCCCCAGCCCGAGGCCACACCAGAGATACTACTGCATTTGGATAAAGAATATGTTATCTGACATCTTCAGTCTTGGTAGACAGATTTGTATAAATCCTGGGGGAAGGGTACTGATTTCTTGCTCCATGCTTCCCCCTGTCGCCTCTACCACCTTGCCTGAAGTTTGGAATGGCCTACCCTTCGGGAACCATTCCATTGCTCATTAAAGTCTTTATATATTTTCCCTTAATCACCTATCCTGGATCCATTTCTTAGTAAGTCACATTGGCAGAGCCTTCTTCCTTATCTCCTCCCCATATCTTGTTCTCATGCAGTAAGACTGCTTAGGCTTGCTGACTCCCCTCTGTCTACTTTTATGAGTAGGAGCTGTACATTTCCAGGACGAGATGCACATTACATCTATAACTTTGCCCAACTCTTAAAGTTTCATACTCCTGTGCTGTGTTTCTTCCTTTTGTTTTTAAGATTTTATTTTATTTTATTTCTTTTTTAGCGTTTTTATTTATTTTATTTTTGAGAGACCTAGAGACAGAGAGTGAGCAAGGGAAGGGCAGAGAGAGAGAGGGAGACACAGAATCTGAAGAAGCAGGCTCCAGGCTCTGAGCTGTCAGCACAGAGCCCAATGCGGGGGCTCGAACTCACAGACCGTGAGATCATGACCTGAGCTGAAGTCGGACGCTTAACCGACTGAGCCACCCAGGCGCCCCAAGTATTTCCCTTCTGTTTAGTCACAGCCTTCCAGATTGTTAGCAGCATGTTACATATACTTATTGTTTATTAATTGGAGACTTCTGAACACAGGTTGCTCTCTAGTTGCCAATGATACCAAACAAAGAAAAAAGAAAAACTAATGACATCAAATGACATTTTCTATGCCATACCGGTGGTGGGAATATAAATTAGTGAATGGCAACAAACAAGCCAGGAGTCGAAAACAATGATTATAGGGCTAATCTCTTGGGTGTAATGAGGAAATTAATGGGCAGAATAAAGAAATAGAGATGAAGTGTAATACAAATATAGAACTAGAAAAATTAGAAGTGATTTCTTTAATGGAACCGTCCCTTTTCCAAGAGCTAGTATTTTATTTGGCATTCCAGAAATTTTCAGGGTATTTGTCAAGTATATATTTTTATACATGTTTTCTAGTGCTTTATTTTCTTTGGTTTAATGACATTTTCCTTGGTGCCTACTTCTAGTTACTTATTTCCATTTTCAATGTAGTTTTTCAAGTTTATTATACTTTTTAAGGTTTATTTATTTTTGAGAGAGAGAGAGTGAGCATGCACACAGGCAGGGAGGTGAGGGGTGGCAGGGTGTGGGGAGAGTGGGGGGGGGAGGGGCAGAGAGAAGGGAACAGAGGATTCGAAGCGGGCTCAGTGTTGACAGCAGTGAACCAGATGCGATGCTCCAACTCGCCAACCTGAGATCGTGACCTGAGCCAAAATCGGACAGTTAACTGACTGAGCCCTCAGGTGCCCCTGAGTCTTTAAATAAGACTATTTTCTTTACTCCTAGTTTGAAAATTTCTCACTAAGAAAACCTCTTTGTCCTCATTGCCTTACCTCCACTGATGCTTAGACAGTGGTAACGACCCAGAAGACAATTAGCTCTCGGATGTGTTTTCTGGAAACACGGGAGGCTTGCCAGGGGTAGAAGTATGGTTTTTCTGATTACAGATGGTGATTCCAGAAGGTTACAGAGGGTTGCAAATATATTCAGTTGAAGAAATGTCTTGATGAATTGTTCTTTTAATTTTCTTCAAGCAGGAAAAAAGAAAATTGAGGGGAACTTCCGATTCCATAGATCTAGGTTGGGGCCCAAGACTTTGCATTTCTAATAAGTGATGCTGGTGCTGCTTGCAGAGACTCCGCTTTGAAAACCACAGCTTTACTTCAGTGGTCATGTCAGGGGGAAAGCATGAGGCATCACACACAGCTCTTGCGCATCGGAGGTGCCTACCCTCTACTACTTTCATATTTGCTTTTCATCAGCTTGGATGATAAAGAAGAAAGCATAGAACAAAGTCGAAAGCATATACTTAGGTGGATAGAGAATGGCAAGGTAAGGACTTGGAAGTTTTAGTTTTTATTCATACAGCAGGGTTATTTCCTTTTGTTTCAAAGAGTAGAGTAACACCTTTCAATCTTTACTGTGTTTCGGAATCACCTGAAGGGCCCCCAGAGATTCTGATGCAGTCATTCTGGGGTAGGATCCATGAGGCTGCAAGTTTAGTCACCGTCCTGGATAATTTTGTAGCAGATTTCCTGAGGATTTACACTTTAAATAAGAACGATTTTAGAAGAATAAAATAGATGTCCAAGTGAAGTCTTAATCTTACATGTGGGAGAAATCAAAGACATTATCAGGCAGATTCTTTTTAGTGTTGTACATAGAAGGCTAGGTGCTAGAGTAGGGAGCAGGGGGTTATTATTTTTAGAACAAGAAGCAGGGAAGGAAGCAGATCAGAGACTGACAACGAAGGCAGGAGGCATTGAAGGCCACATGAGCTGATTGGTTAAGAGGCGATGTGTTTTTTACTTGCACGCTCAAGACAATACAGTATTTCCAAACACAATAAGGAAAAAACCCGGTTGAGGGAATCCCTTTTACTTTTAAGCAGAGAGCTAGCCGAGAAGGGCCCTTCTTTCAAAAGCCAGTTGTGAAAATACAGAGTAGGAGTGGATGGCAGGAGACCGGGAGCCACACAAGAGTTAGAGGGAGGGAGACTGGCGGTGGAGGTCACTGGGTGATAAGGACATGTCATCCACTAGGGAGAGTCCACGGCAGCATGTTCACGAAATAAAATATTGCAAGAGTAGCCAATGCAGACCTCAGAAAAAAAAACTACCTGTACCTGTTCTGTTCAACCGTGATTAAAAAGAATGAAAATACTACTCTGCATGGGAGTTTAATGTAGGAACGCGCGCGCGCGCGCGCGTGCGTGTGTGTGTGTGAAAGAGAGAGCGGGAGCGAGTGAGTGAGCAGACAGGATAGGTAAAGACATCAGGCCAGGCCAGTGACAACTTGTTTGAATGTCATCAGTGTGTGTGAGTGTTCAAGTCTCTGGTCAGGCATCAGGAGTGTCTAGGAGTTAATCTCTCCGAACATGTTCTCTTGCATTAATAACAGAAGTACTGAAGGAAATTGTTGAAAGGTCAGCTTTTAGAAGGAGAAAGGAAAAAAAAAAAGTAATATTCATGTTTCAAAAAAACGTTCTCCTTCCTCTGGAGCCCTGTAGCATAATCCTATTTTTAGTTCTGCCTTGTGCATATGTAGCGTGTATGCAAGAGTTGATTTTTACAAGGACTTTGTCACATCATTTAGTTTCCCCCCCAAACTGCATGCTCATTTGATTTCAAAATTCTATGTGAACTGCAAGGTCCTTCTTTTTCCTTCCCTCCTTGAACCCTATCTTCGCAGCCCAGCTCAAGCCCCACCTTCCTGTAAGATTTTCCCTGATTATTACAGGGTTTACTCTCTCTGAGCTGAAATCACAGACAAGGATTGGCGTCTTCACATCATCCTCTTCTTTTTGAGCTCTGGTAAATTATTTGTTCACTGAATGAGTAAAGAAAATAGAGCTGGAATCCTCCACTAACAGAAACTTCTGATTTCCTCCTCAGCATCTGTTCCATTCCACCTGGTCCCATTATGTAACGGCCACTGGTTGAACCCCCTCTGGAGGTTCCAGTAATGGGCCTTGATTGCCTAAATCAATCCATATAAAACCATCCCTCTGGCCACAGTGATTGGTTCAGGTATAGACCCATGGTCCAACCTGATCCGATCAGAACGAAGCTTAGGACATCTTCTAGTCTATAGTGGGGAAAAAGTCTCTTTATGGATCTTTTCATATGCAGACGTGATGACTGGAATTGTTGGAATCAGTTCACGGTTGTGGGGAAAGCAGTGTGAGGGTAAAGTCAACACCCAGGAGAAGGCAGAGGGTACCATTCAGAAGGTGAGTCAAAGTCTGATCAAACCACACTAAACTCATGGGCACCTCTGAAGTTTCAGTCCTTTTAGCCAATGTATTCCTTTATAACTTAAGTCAAGGAATAAGATTTTTCTGTTACTCATATGCCTCCCGATTGTTGGTTGAGTTCCCCCTATTTTTAAATCTTTGAGACATAATATGTAATTTGTCTTCTTGCAGCCAAATTCATTTAGGGAAATAGCAGCAGTCTTGGATGGCATTTACCCCTAGTAAGATTGTTATATATTTTTACTCCCCACGCTGATTGTAACCGAAGTCATGTTCACAAGTGGTAAAATGATACATTCAAGAACAGTTTCTACCACCATTTCTGTTCAAGAGGATCAGTGTTCTTATGCACTTAGTATTGGTGTAGACTTCTTTTATTAATTCACATCAAACATTCCCTGGACATTTACGTCCATTCTAATTGTGTGCACATAGACATAGGGTGCATGCAGGCCTTCGGGAAACATTAGCTCTGTTTAACATGCCTCGGTGTTTATGGCAGTACACTAAATGCAGATACCTTTTCGATGAAACTGAAGAGACCCCAGCAGACATATGGATTTGAGCATCTCTGTTGTGTACATTTCTAAGCAACACTGCAGCTGGATATAAAGCCGACAGATTTCTGGATGGATCTCACCATCTTCCGGGCTGTAACAGAATGGAGGAGAAAAGCTGTGAGCATTTCTCAAGATTTCACTCATCAGCCATTTGTCTCAGCTCCGAGGGGGAGGGGGGATAGGATGCTCAATAAAGATTCCTTAAAGCCTTGAGTCTAAAATATAGGCCTTCCTGCTTTCAAAGCAATGACCAATGTCACAGTTCTTACATAAGCGTCTTTCTGACTAACAGCTCTTAATTTTTTTTTCCCCTTCAGCAGCAGATTTCTGCTGGGAGCTTAAAATCATAAATGTTTTAAGTAATTGAAAATATCAGACATTTTCGATTTAACTGTTGAAACAGATTTCCAAAATATATTTAAATCATAAGACTCTCCTAGCCTGCAAGAAGAGATTAAAAACTCTTATTTTTAGAGAAACTAACGAAGAGCTGTTCAATTGCCAATTATGAGAGCTCTTTAATATTAAGGCCCTAGAATAATATGATTGGAGAGCCAAGATATCAGTTATTTTTATCAAGGTCTTTTGTCTCAGTCTGAAGGATATTCCTTTATTGTTTGCTCTGGTTAATTTACAAAAGGCCAATGATTTTAGTGAAAACACAAACATTTTATGAAAAAGGAAAGTAATACAATTTAATATATGCTTAACAATCTAAAGCTAAATTATTACTGAATTTATGTTCTAAAATCTATTCTAAAGTCCTTGAGCCTTTCTCTATTATTATGATAAAATGTATAAATGAGCATATGATACCACATGGAGGGATCACTTTTATTTTTTTATTTAGGGAACAGTACGTTGTCAGGAAAACCCTTTACGTGCCATTACAAGAGCACATGTTGAATAAAGCAATATAAATAAAAGAGATAAAGTTTAGAGAGACATTAGAAACGGAAGAAGCCTAGAAGTGAGCTCTGTCACTGTCCCAATGCGTCATCTTCTATCCCTGTTCGTTGAAAACACAGTGAAATCTGATTAAATAATGCAGCCTTTGGATTTGATTCCTTTATAAAGTGGTCCTTGGCAAAATGTTAGGGGCAATTATCAGCAAAAGAATGACGGCTTGATTTTTATTTAAGTTCTGGACTCACAGTAAAAAGAATTTGTATTTCCACAGCATTTTACAATGACAATCGGTTTTCATTCTCAGTACTTATTTAGCAGATGAGCCAGTGTTTATCTAACTATATGGCTTATGTAACACGGGAAAATGCACAAGTTTTTGCCTCAGTAGCACTGACGCCCGCAAAGTTACTCTGTCTTTCCTACCACAGCAGAGTGGCTCAGGAGAGCTCACATGCAAAATCTGGCTTTCTCCAGAAAATCAAGGACCAGGCTAGTTTCTCATTTGTGTCTCGTGGGTCCACCCCCAGGCCAACACCGGAAACAAGTGTGTCTTTTGTGACAGTCCCAGATTTTCTTCCCCAGTTTCTACCCTCAAGCTCTGGGTTACCTGGGGTTGTTCCCCACTGCCTCCCACTCCCTCCAACCACACAGACACAGTGTCTCACTTCATATCATCTTCAGTCTTTCAAAATATCTCTGTGTTCCATCCCTTTATGGTTCTGCTAGATTCCGGAGGAATAATGGGCATTAACGGTTCATATAGTAAAAAGCGATTCTGGTATATTACCTGCTAATACATTGAATTGATAGAAAAAATCTGAAGATAGTGTCTTATCCCTAAGGCACCCTAGAGGAAAAGTTTGTTAAGGCAGCCAGGTCTTTTCTGTGCTGCTTCATCCCAAAATGACTGCCTGTTTTCACCTGAGTATAACATTGGCCCTGGTGGCACATACGCAGATAAAAAAAAAAAAAAGAAGAAGAAGCTTATAATAAATCTGTAGTATACATTGCACATTTGATGTGTGGGACAATTAGTCACTGTAATATCGTTTCAAGCCATGGAGTATTCTTATTTTCAGAAGTTCAAAACATGTGCCTAGTACTTAGTTCCAAAAATATGCAAACTCATATAGAAGTGACATTTGACGTAATTCAAACAAGTGATTACCATATTAACATATCTTAAGAACCAGCACGTTTTATTATCTTACAGCTAAATAGTGAGCGATAAAGTAGTATATTTAGTGCTTCTGAAAAAGCTAAGTCAGGATAGAGATTCAAATGCCTAATTCATAATATTCCCTCAGGCTCCCTAAAGCTTCCGTGACCAATGGGGAATCTTGAAACTGTAGAACCATTTTGCCCATCCTAGATGGTTCAGGAAGGAACTGAATGGGTCACCAGAAATACAATGTGCCTAACAATGATTGATTGGTGCTAAGGTTGCAGTATAAATTTTCTGGTTCAAAAATTCATCCACGTACTTGCAGAATATCCTTTCATATCCTGGAAAATTGTAGTCAAAGAAAGGAACTAGTTAAAAAGCAGTAGAAAAGTTACTATATTGTTTATGTTAGTGTTTAATGAAATGCCTTGACCAGTTCCATTAGCTTCAGGACTTGTACAATTTGTTTCTCCCACTTTAGGGCTCTAAGATGCATTTCTGCTGCTGATTACGAAAAGTTCATTAAAGACAAAATGTCAAATGAGTTATAATATGTCTAATGTTATAAGCCGTGGACTGAAAGACATTTTGATAAGCATTAAGATCATGTAAGTTATTTTCATAATAAGTGACCAATGAAGTTAGGACAGAGAAAATGCAGGAAAAGCCAAGAAAACAGCGATGTAAAAGCTTGAACTTTTCTAAGGATAAATTAGAAGGCCGAAGGAAGAATTTACTTTAAGACAGAATTAGGCCCGTGACTTCCTCCAGCAATTAGAAGCAATCTAACTTACCATGTATTATTACGTAAGCTTAGTCTAAATGGATTCACTCTTATTAATATTAAGTTTAAATTGAAGAGCGTCACCCCTGTGGTGGTGCCCATTTAATTTACTCAAAGACATTTTACAGGTTTGTGACTAGGTTGTGCTTATTTACTTATTTTTCTTTGAAAAAAATTTTTTTCAAAGTTTATTCTTTTTGAGAGACAGACCATGAGTGAGGGAGGAGCAAAGAGAGAGGGAGATACAGAATCAGAACCAGATTCCAGGCTCTGAGGTGTCAGCCCAACTTGGGGCTTGAACCCACGAGCCGTGAGATCATGACCTGAGCTGCAGTCAGACGCTTAACTGACTGAGCCCCCTAGGTGCCCCTCTTTTTCTAGTGAACATAAGTCAAGAGCTATTCTGATCATTTTGATTAATTTGAAAGCCTTAGTTTCAATGGGAAAACATCCTAAAAATTAACTTCAACGATATTCAGTGACTTGGAGCTCAGGGCGAAGCAAAAAACATTTAAAATAACTTGTCAAATAATGAATCTTTCAATCAACTCCTGAAAGACAAGAATCAAGATTTAATGGCTGTATTGTATGCCTTAAGAAGCCTGAACTGGCATGGTAACAGGTGGATGTAGATAATAGAGATTGCCTAAGATGCCCCTTGATAATGGAAGTGTGGATATACTTTGTGAACATTCTTATTTGGTAATTCAAAAAGTAATATGATCAACACCCACCAGAATGGCTAAAATTAGGAAAGACTGAAGATGCCAAACGTTGCTGATGATGTGAGGTGGCAGAGACTCTCCATACGTTGTTGACACGAGTCAAAACAGTATGATTGCTTCGAAAACAGTTCAGGACGTTTCTTATGAAACTAAACATATACCTGCTTGTGACCTGGCAATCCATTTCTAGGTACTTAACAAAAGAAATGAGAACATATTCACAAAAAGATCTCCATAAGACTGTTCATAGTGCTTTTATTTAGAATACCTAAA
This sequence comes from Paguma larvata, assembly GCA_030068075.1. NCBI lineage: Eukaryota > Metazoa > Chordata > Mammalia > Carnivora > Viverridae > Paguma > Paguma larvata. The sequence continues at coordinate 102,537,912 of CM057826.1, forward strand.
AACTACAAATAGCCCAAGTTATCTGTCAAGAGGACAGTGAAAACAGAAACTAGTCTGTTCTTACAATAGAAAAATGCTCAACAATCAAAGGAGTGAACTCTTGATACACAAAACAACACGAATGAATCACAAACACACGATCCTGAGTGAGAAAATCCTTACACAGAAGATAAATACTGTATGACTTCATTTATTTGAAGTTCTGCAAGAGACAAAACTAATTATTAGTGATAAATATTAGAATAATGGTGAGGAGGCAATTTGGGAAGGGGCATAAAGAGAAGGAACTTTCTGGGCGAGTGTAATATTCCATGTCTAGACAGAGGTTGGAGTACCATGGGTGTGTACATTTGGCAAAACTTACTGAATGGTACACTTACGATCTGTCTATTTGATTATATGCAAAGTTAACTTAAAACATAGTAGCCATCAGCAATTATTGATAGTTAATGATATGCGTGCCCCAACTATTTAAGTGTAAAATTTACTGATATCTGCAGCCTCAGAAAAATAATACGGATTGCTGGTTGGCTAGAGGGATAGACAGACAGGTTGATAGGGGGCAAGGCAAGTAAAATAGAATGTTAATTGTAGAATCTAGGCGACGGGCATTTACTTGATGTCCAAGGTTTTATGGTTCCCCAAATAATTACATGGTATAAATGGAACAAATCAACTGAGAAGCTTAACGACTGGCAAGGTCAAGTTCAGGAGTGGACACCCTAGGGAATTTAGTTATGAGGTGCTCTGGCCGTGTATCGGTCTGCTCTTTTACTGAGGTTGCCAGACTTTGGTGTTCTATGCAACCGCTAAGAGTTTTTTAAAAACCAGCAAAATGTTTGTCATTTTGAAAGTTTGTCCCTCATGTAATGGTTTACATATTTAGCTGAAGGCAGCAAGACATAAAAAAAGGAGAAAAGATCTGGAGTCAGAAAACTCAGCTCTAAATATAGACTTTGCTTCTTTGAACAGTAATCCCTGGAAAATCACGTTAACTTCTCTGAGACTCAGTTTCCTCTTTTGTGACACACGGATAACAACGATTTGTGACTAAAGTATCTCAAGGTTGTTGCAAAGATCAAATGAGATCGTGTGCAGGAAACCAAGTAGAAACTGTGAAGGATTGTTGGAAGTTGGCTGTAAGCCATCTTAACACATCAAAGCTGTATTTACTTAGCTTTATGCTTGAGTGTGGTCTTTAGTTTTAAAAATTATCTGCTCTTCTATAACATTCTTTATTTGCTTACAGTTTCCAAATATGGGCTTTGGTTAAATAAATGTGCCATTAGGCTGAGAAAAAAAGAGGTGCGACCCCATTGTACCTCAGCATTTCACAGACCTTGGTGAGGCTCAAGAACACTTGGGGTTTGTCAGCTCCCGGAGACAGAAACCAGAACTTCTGCTGCAGCAGACACAGCCAAGTTTCTCTTTTCGGAATCCATTCTGCTGCCGGCTATTAGACGAAGCGGCAAGGCAAGACTCAGGAAGACAAACGGCATGTACGAAGGGGATGAGATCTTTTGCTTTATTTTTCAGAGCAAATAGCTAGGGAGGAAGTGGATTCACTGACTTGACCCAAGGATAGTGAGTGAGCTCCAAACATGTCAGTTTACCGCCCCCCTCACCCCCCAGTGATTTCCTCTCAGATGGATGCCACTTACAAGGGTATAACCCAATTCTATGTCAAATGCAGGGACAGCTTCAGAGTCCTGCCTTCATATATTTTCTGTGAAGGAGACATCTCAAGGTGGTTTCATAGTTTAAGTAATCAATGGATAATTACAGGGCAGAGAAGGCACAAATGTGTGTGTGTGTGTCCCAGTTATTATTTTAGGTTTCAAATTCTTTTTATTATTATTTTTTAATGGTTATTATTACCTATTTTTGAGAGAGAGAGAGAGCGAGAGAGAGAGAGCGTGGAGGAAGGGCAGAGACAGAAGGAGACACAGAATTTGAACCAGGCTCCAGGCTCCAAGCTGTCAGCACAGAGCCCGACGCGGGGCTCGAACTCACAAACCGTGGAGATCATGACCTGAGCTGAATTTGGGCACTTAACCAACTGAGCCACCTAGGCACCCAATAGGTTTCAAATTCTTAAACGTAGTTACAGGCTTTAGCCAAGTACAAAAACACAGAATTAATGCTAGATACCTACTAAATGACTATACTCTTTTTTTTAACGTTTTTATTTTATTTTATTTTATTTTATTTTATTTATTTATTTTATTTTTGAGAGACATAGACACAGAGCATGAGCAAGGGAAGGGCAGAGAGAGAGGGAGACATAGAATCCGAAGCAGACTCCAGGCTCCGAGCCGTCAGCACAGAGCCCGATGCGGGGCTCGAACTCACAGACCATGAGATCATGACCTGAGCTAAAGTCAGCCGCCCAACCAACTGAGCCACCCAGTCGCCCCGACTATACTCTTTTTTAAAATTTTTTTTCAATGTTTATTTATTTTTGAGAGACAGAGTGTGAGTAGGGGATGGGCAGAAAGAGAGTGAGACACATAATCTAAAGCAGGGTCCACGCTCTGAACTGTCAGCATGGAGCCTGACACAGGACTTGAACTCAAGAACCATGAGATCATGACCTGAGCCAAAGCTGGACGCTTAGCCAGCTGAGCCACCCAGATGCCCCATGACTATACTCTTTGATACCAAAATAAGCCCTGCAATCACTTCTCAGCCTTTTGGCTAAGATCAAGTGCAAAATAAGCACTGCAATAAAAAGACAAGTTCAGGTAATCAGGAGAACAGAAACAAGACATTTTTTCAGAACATCTATCTATCTATCTATACACAATAGTTGAATCTCTCCATAGTCTCAATTTTTCTCATAATCTTTCTCTAGTGAGTTTTCATGACACTTGTGTTTTCAGGAGCAACCTCTTATATTTTCTTCATAGAGAGTCATACCAAGTTTTGTTCCCACAGGAACCTTTGAAAAATTAATTGCATTAACTCCCCTCACTTGCCAGCACGTCATTGCATGGGAACATATGGTTCCGTGACTTCCTCGTCCCTGAACAAGAGCTGGGATCAGTCTCTGCCCTGAATTTGTTCAGGTTCAGTCAGAAATGAAACTTGACTTTTAACAACGGAGTGAAACTGGGGGCACACCTGAATTATCTGTGGGTGGCTTCTCCAGGAATCTTCGTGCAAAGCATCGGGGTCCAGAGGGGCCAGCACCTTTAATGATTTAGAGCCATTTTCTGGTCTTCATCTCCCTATGTCTTTTGGTTTGCCCTCTGGAAGGACCTTTGACATTTCCCCAAGCAGCAGAAGGAAGCTCGGATGAATAATGGGTAGCATTACTGAGGCACCTTATTCATTTTTTTTCCATTTAAAGAGTAAAAACTATATTTAAACACTTAAAAAAATAGCCATCAGTTTCCTGACATTATGATACTGATAATGAGGACTAAAAATATTACTATTGAATTATAAATCATCTTTTATTTATTTTAAATGTTATTGTTTCAGGCATTACTGGGGAGGGTTGGAATGAGGTGGTGACTTTTGTGGTGTTTCCAAAGGGACTTTGTGGGCATTTCTGGGGACATTAGAGGTTGAAGGAGTTAATGGGGTGCACATTATGGTTTCCTTTGCTTGATACTTGAGACTCATGTTTATTGATGTGGGGAAAGCTAACATTTATAAAGCAATATTTCTTCACTCTCCAAAACAAAATATCTTTCTTATTCTGTCTTGGCCTGCTTCCCCTCCCTTTATCGTTTCTGTCTTAAGAGCCTCTTGGAATTTCCATTTTTTATCCTCTAGGATTCTCCCAATGTTTTTCTGTTAATGGTCTCTGGTTAGGAGTCATGGGGTCTACAAACAGCAATTTAGCTCCTGGTCTACCAGGTCTTGTGATTCTTTTTTTGTTTTTTAATATTTTGAGAGAGAGAGAGAGAGAGAGAAAATGGGAGGGGGCAGAGAGACAGGGAGGGAGAGAGAGAATCTTAAGTAGGCTCCACATCTACCTTGAGTCCAGAAGCAGGGCTTGATCTCACGACCCTGAGATCATGACTTGAGCCTAAATCAAGAGTCAGACGCTTAACCGATTGAGCCATCCAGGCTCAATTCTTAAAGCGTGATCTTGGTCTTGTGATTCTTACAGCTAGCAGAGAGAGGCCAGTGGCTCTTAGAGTGTGATCCTGGATTCCTGAATCTCTGTGGAGATAGCAATCAGCACCATGGACATAGTTCCCACATAGCTGTATCCCACCGACGATAGCCACGATCAGTTTATTTATAAATATATATACATATGTGTATGCATATATTTATATTTAAATAAGTGCATTACATTTTTACATTGCAATTGGAAAATATTTTCTGCATCGAAAATCAAGCTTTTTATCCTCTAATGTTTACTGTTTTCACGTGATCCCAGTGATCTTCAAAGGTCAAGTATCATGTGTTACACTGGAAAGAATTCAGCTCATTAATTTTCATTAGATTCAAAGTCTGGGTCGTTAATTGCAGCTTGCAGTTAATTCCTGCTTTTATCTGCTGAAATTTTAGGGCTCAGTATATTAAACTGTTGGTTTATCTAAATAGTATCTAGCCCTTCCTTCTTAATCAGGTCATTAATTTATGTGATGTCATATTTCTTCTTAGCTAAAGCCATAGGCTTCATCAATATTCCCAAAATAATAACAGTTTTAACTCTGATAACTGGGCTGACCAAATTTAACTCCTTCAGTGTATCCAAAAGAGAGTTTTTAATAAAAAAAAATTCCTCATCTCATTTATCTGTAACAGCATGGGATGCTGATCAATACTTGAATAATGATGACATATCAGTTGTATCATTATAGAGTCATGATCAAATCCATTGTGGTTGCTGGTGCCAATGGCTTCCTCTTACAGGTGAGAAGCTGTTTATCTAGGACGAGGGTCTGAAGGGTGCCAAAAGACCATGAGAGTCCAATATGGCCCACGCAAGGCCTAAAATTATTTTTTTTAGCCTCATAAAAGGAATAAGCCGGGAAGACTCTTTGGAGAGCGTTTAGGCAAAGGGTAGAGAGTTGATGTCTATGGCCTTCCTTTATCATATTAATAACAACAGCATTCTGCTTTGTGCTAGCACTTGGGGTTAGCTCTCTAGTTCATTCCCTCATTTACAGGAAGTATTTTGGGAAGGGTTAGGACTTTTTTTTTTTTTTTTAGCATTGTACAGTTTACTTTTTCAGCTTCAGACTTTTACCCAACACTAGAGGTTCTTTAAATATATATATCTAAGAGGATTCTTTGGGGTTATTCTGTCTTTCTATTGGCACGCAATGATAATTTGTGGGTTTTTTGCAAAGCTCTCAGAAGAAGACACTTCATGTCAATACGGCAATGTGCCTTTCTAGATGGATGTAATAGCTACTTTCTATAAAAACAGGCAAAAGCTTTATGCAAACAGAAGAGACCAGGATTGGTATAAATGGAAAATATCATATCCCACCATTTTCCACTTCAAAGTTTATCTTATTTATCTCTATAACTTCCAACACTTAACAGATTGCCCGATATCTAGCAGGTTCTCAATTAAACACTTCCCCAAAGTGGCTTCGAAGATTATGCCCTCCATGATGTAAGGTGTCAGAAGGCTGAGGTAACGGTGCAAGTGCAGCCTTTGTCATTAGAGATCAGTTTCTGAATAGTTTCTTTTCTTGCGGTCCTTGTTTTTTTCTTTAAGTGCTTCTATAAAAGTAATACCTGCTAGCAGACGTTTTATCCAGATAAGAAAAAAGAGGAAAAGATGACTTAAACCAATCCCAGGGGTATCCATTATTATCGTTTTGGTCTATTTCCTTCCAGACCGACATCCTCAGGAGCAAGAAGTTTTATCCATTATCCTGGTTCCCAAGCCGCTAGCATAGTGCCTGGCTCATTGGGGGCTCTCAGTTCATGTTTTTTGAAATGGATCAAACTGAATGTTTAAGGCTGACCCAATGTATGAGTCCGTGTGACAGATCTAGTGGTCTCGGAGGGGCAAGGCTAGTAACTGAGGAGTGTTCGAGCCACTGAAGCAAAGCGGTGGTGATGTGAGCATGGGAGGAAGGGATCCACCTTGCTGCAGTAAGTCACATTGTCTCAAAGAAGGAAAAACGATGAACATGAAGACCACTTTCCATCCTCCACGTAAAGCCTCTTTTTTCTCTTTTTTCTTATCTGGATAAAATGTCTGCTGGCAAGTGTTACTTTTATTGAGGTGCTTAAAGAAAAAAACAAGGACCTCCACGTGAAGCCATAAGTGGGTTGGGGTTTATATCTTGATTCCATTACTTATAACTGTGTTAACTTGGGCCATGTCTCAAATTCTTACTGCCTGAAATACTGAATTAGGACAATAATACCTACTTCATCCATTACTGAAAATATTGAAGTCAAGTCATATATGGGAGTTATTGACTGTAACAAGAACAAATGAATGGGCAAGTATTCCAGGGAAGCAATTCTGTACATTCTGCCTAGACATCCTCCCTCCTTTGTTACAGGCTTTCTTCTTATTTAATTATTAATTTAAATAATATTTATCGATTTCCCATTATTCACAAAGGGTGAATCTGGGGGAAAAGAGGAAACTACTGTATTACCTTTTTCTGGAGTCCTTTTTTTTTTTTCAGCGTTCATAGAAACTTCCGTTATTATCCTAGGCTGTTTTTATTTGATGATAACATGCTATAAAGTCTACTCTGAGACAAATTAATTTTTCTAAACAGTGATAGAAAACTGTCTTTTATTTCTTTCTTGATGTGGTATCATTTTACTGCCATCCAGTTTTCAACTAAATGGGTCCAGCGTGGGGATCTACATATAATTTTCCCCTTCTTTCTTAATGATGAAGTATAATGTTCCATTAGGTGAGACAGAATGAAAGAACTCTGCATCTCTGCCAGTAGTTGTAGCTCAAGAACAAAAATAGCTCTTTCAAGCAGACAGACATATAGGCGGGAGGAGATAGTGATTAACAAATGTTTAGGTCAGTCTCTTGAATAAAGGCATCGCTTTTGATTTTCAGAAGAGCATAGATTATGTAAGATCACTGGCCTTAGCGAGGGAAATAAAGAGCGTGTGAGCTTCACTCAGAAAGGGTGTGAGGGCAGGAATAGGCTTTGTGAAGTGTTGGCATTTGATTCAGCATTAGCGACATACAACATAACTAACCTTTCCCGGGAGTTTACATGTGCCAGATACTGTGCTGAGCACCTACATCTCACTTAATTCTCGTAGTAAGTTTATAAAGTACTTACTACCCTTATCTTTGATTTACAGGGCAAAGGAAGTGAGGCTTAACGGAACCTCTGTTACGGGACTTCCTTGAGATCACACCAATAGTTAGTGCGGTGGTAAGACTCGAACCTGTATGTATGCTTTTAAGCTGCTATGTAATTTTACTAGAACGCAGTGCTCAGGAACAGAACTGTACATATATATTTGTTCATTCATCTCATGCACAGTTATGGAGCGCATACCTCATGCAAACATTATGCTAGGTATGAAATAATCATTTTTTCTTTTCCTTTGTTGAGTGAAATTATTGTGGCTTGAAAGTCAACCCTACTCCTAGTTTCTCCATTTTTGTCTATTTATAACAAGTGCTCAATGGTATTTTCTGGATAGCTCAGGAATACATAAGACAAAGGGAGCATAAGTGTGTAACACAGGAGGCACACCATGCCCGTGCAAGCTGGTATTTGTGGGGGAGTGAGGAAAACTGCTGATGAGAACAGAGTGCTCCCCCCGTCCCCAGGGACTCCCCTATCTAAGCAGAGCAATGGGAGTGGGAAAAGGGCATGGCCAGTACTGGGTGTAGAACCCTCTTTCTAGCTCTTGTGCCTTTTCTGCATGCACATTTGATGAACGCGCTGAGGGGGACGTGGGAAGGTGCACCGATGCTGTTCACGGGCCATCATTATTCTCTCCTTTGTTCGAGGAGAGGCAGAAAGAATCCAGGAGGCCAAAGAGAGGTCTCTTTTGATCCCTTTACTGGGAATGTGAGAGTTCTCTGTACAACAGGAGAAATGAATACTACAAATTATTTGCAAAGCGTTTTAGAACCAGGGAGATAACTATATGAACCCGAATGCATGACGTTACTGCTGGCTAATAGTTCAGTTGGATTTAAAGCATAAGCCTTTTTAGGTGTTATACAAGCAGGCTTCAAACTTTGTGTATCACGCATCCGTATCAACAACAAAATTAAGCATGGACTCCTAGTACACAACATGCATGAGGTGGTAAATTATACATAAACAATAATACATATTAGATATATAAGATGCACAAAAGTAGACATTAGAAATGGGGACTATGAAGCATAAAGTTACAATATTTCCTTTCGGATCAACTCGCATCTGTCACTTTGAAGTCCACAGGCTTCAGCAGGAGGCTCTCAAACTTTAATGAGCATTGGAATCACCCGAAAGGCTTGTTAAACCACAGAACCCTGGGCGCTGTCCCTCAAGTTTCCAGTTCAGTGGGTCTGGTCTGGGGTCTGGTTATTTGATTTCTAATAAGTTCCCAGCTGATTCAGGAACCACATTTTGTGAAGCAATGGGGAAGCTTATTATACTCATACCCTTCAGGGAAGGCATCCAGCATCCAAAGGAAAGAATAATGCCAGCGTGCCAGTGCTAAGACTGATATTTAAAGCAGACGACCCTATGGAGTGCCCCCAAATCATGACACACAGCTGCAAATCTAACTCTGTTATGCAAAAGGGTAGCTTCAGGAAACATCCGAGTACATTCCAGGCACTTGAAAAGAAAAATGTTTTCAGATAACATTCAGGATACACGTTAGGGAAATCTTAGTAAGTAGATCCAAACGCACACCTTAGCTCAAACTTCAGCAGATGGAAGACCATGGGGGGGCTCTAGGACCGCAGTGATATGGCATCCCGCATCACAAGCACCCCTGGGAAGTCAAGCATTGCTTGGCAATTCTTCTGAGAGGCCTCCTGAAGGGCGCGCATTCAAGTTGCAAATCCTATTTTGTTGGCGCTCCAGGTTTTACTGGGCAAGGTTTTATCCTAATTTTAAAAACATCTTGTGTTATAAATTTTACTTTATCGTGGTCTTCTTTCATTTCCTGTCCTATCACTCATGTCGCAACACCCTTAGAATGAACCGACATCTCACTGCAAATCAAAGGAAATGCGGCAACACCCACTTTACAAATTAGTATATGAGTTAACAAAAAGCCCCGCAAGTTGAGACCACTGGAAAGGGGCACTTTTCCAGGCAAGGGCAAGGGCAAGAACAATAGACTGAGAGGCTCTGTTCTGAACAAGTCACTTACAGGGGTGTTCATTTCGAAGCAAGTGGGAAAGGCAGAGAATGTACAAAGGCATATTCTAGCACATGCTACTAAAATTCCAGAGAGAGATCCATAACAGATACCCAGTTTGCCTCTAGCTGATGAGAATCGCTTGGAGGCTGTGAGGGTGCAGCATCATCCAGTGTCTGTAGTCTCAGTGCGCAGGTGTAAAGACAGCTCCTGTCTGTCTTTGTTAAAGGTAAAAATCCTAGCTCTCTTCGGACCTGCTGTAAAGAGCGCCTGTACCAGGGGTGGGAAACGTTCAGCAGAGTGTAAACAGGGAAATTGGGAAAGATGATCTAGGCAGGAAATGAAAGAATAATAGAAAAGAGCCTGGTTGACAGTAAAACAGAGGGAAAGGACCAATAGGGGACAAATCTGTGTGGGTACGTGTGGGAACTTAATTGCGTTTCACTGTCTGAAGGTTCCACATGCTGCCTGCCAACACTGCCATGAAACGTGCTAGCGATACAGCCTGTTTTTCCCAAGGATTGAAGTTGGGCAGGAATTAATTTCTATTCAGTTTTTACATTACCATTTCTCTTTGTCTTGTTTCTGTTTTTGTTTCTAAATAGTGCAGTTTCACTTTCTTTAAGGAAGTGAATTAAGAAGTGTCATTTCTTTTCCAAGTTGACTACTTAGACTGCTGTATGCTTAAGGTAACTTCCAAAACATGAATATGTGAGGTCTCCAAACAATATACACAGATTCATTTCCTTCTACTTGAGTTATGGGAGGCAGTTTCCTTTGCAATTTAAACATGTAGCCTAATTAAAGATACAAATCTTGAAATGTTGTTTTTCTCTCTCTGTTCTATCCTTGCTTTTATGCACACATACATATATTCATACAGACACACAGACAGACACACAAATACACACGCACATGGACACTTTTTTTTTAGGTCAAGCACACAGTGTTCTACCAGAAAGTTATAACGTCAAATAAAAATAATAGCAGGGATAAAGAAAAATAATCGCTCCGTCTACATGGAGCCAAGAGGAAGACTTAGAAAACAAAGAATAAAAGCTTGTTCTTTTTTTTTTTTTAAACGTATCACTATATCATAAACATTTTCCCATTTTAAATTATTTCAGCATGGTAACATGGAGAAAAAAACCAAATAGGCCACTCACGAACGAGGAAATCCAAAAGGCTAATAAATACATGAAAAAATACTTGACCTAATTAGTAATCACAAAAATGCGAATTTTTTAAATCAGTGAGATAAATCATTTCATTCCATTCGGTTAGAAAAACAGGTCTGAAAATGCCAAGTGTTTAAGAGGAGATTGGGTAACGTATCAATGGAAAGATCAGCTGATAAAAGCACCGGAGAACAACTTGAAATATCAAGTGCTATGAAGGTCGGGCATCTTTAAGATCTACCCCCCTGTGTCTATCCTCTGGCCTCCACTTCAATAGTATTTCCTGTGCTAATGGAAATATTCTGTGCCGAATGGTATGATAACTCCTACTTTCTTGTGGCTATTGAGTACCTGAATTTGGCTAGTGTGACTAAGGAACTGAAGGGGGTTTGTTTGTTTTTAATGTTTATTTATTTCTGGGGGGGGGCGGCGCGGAGAACACGAGCAGGTTAGAGGCAGAAAGAGAGAGACACATGGAGTCTGAAGCAGGCTCCAGGCTCTGAGCTGTCAGCACAGAGCCCGATGTAGGGCTCGAACTCCTAAGCGGTGAGATTATGACCTGCACTGAAGTCGGATGCATAATCAACTGAGGCAGCCAGGCGCCCCCACAGTTTTTATTTTAATTATGTAAGTTTAATTTTCTGTGCCTCTAGCAATAGATACATATGCCAATTTTAACATAGCATTACCAGAACAAGCTGTAATCATTTTTTGACGTTTTGCTGATTTATAGTGTGTACAATTCTATATTTCCATGTGTTTTTACTATTTTTCCTCATGTCTGCCTCTACCAGCTGTACATCCAAACCCTTTGCCTATTTTCAGCTAAAGTCTTTGCTCTAAGTCCCGGATAATATTTATCCTTTTACTTCTGGTGCTTCTTCCTAGCAATTTTATACACCCCTTGATTTCTTTTTAGTTTGTATCCTCTAAAACTTCAGAACAATTTTTCCCATTGTATTTTTCAAAATGCATAAAATATGTCTGCATTTTTATTTCCAGGTTTTTGTTTGAAGATTAAGACAACTTTAGGTGAGACCAATGGGCTCGACTAGATAAAAAACAAACTATTATTAAAACAAAAGAAATATGCAAACACTGCATTGTATTGAGTAGCACAGACAAATATGTTTGTAAAATACAAAGAGCTCATTCAGGTCATAAGGGAACAGTGTCCCAAGAGGCATAGCAAGATTTATCACCCATTTACTGAGTGCCGTTTTTATTTTTAATGATTCTATGTTTTTCTTTTCTGTAAAATTTTTGAATTCTTCTCCAGGTGTGCTTGGTCTTTTTACATACTCTCTTTGGTCATATGTTTTTAAGTCTTCTTCTGTGTCTTTAATAATTTAAGACACACTTCCTCTAAGTCATTATCAGGCAATGCTGTTAACTAAGGCTCTTGCAGAATTTAGTCCTACTGTCTGTTTTCCACGTCTCTTGCACCTTTGCAAGATTCTTTCCTTGTGTGTTTCACAGTATAAGCTAGTGACCTCATATTCAGCAGGACTTTATCGTACATACCTGAGAAGTGTTGCTCTTGGGCTACAACGGCAGGGGAAAGTATGGTTATAATTTCTCAGAAGGCCAAATCAGGCAAGTGATCTCTTTGTGCCGGTTGTACATTTCCCCGGGAAAAGGATTCCCTTTTCACTAAACATGTAGCACTTTGAAATTCTTGGTTTGGATCAGAATCTCAAATGGAAAACCAATGGATGGTTTGAGGAGTATTTCTTTATATATTCCTTATAATAAAGGTACGAGGGGGCAAATGGGAGTCACAGCAACTTGAAGCTGGTCACATGGTGCTGTCACCACTCCGAGGGCATAAAGAGGTTCCTGGGACCTGAGGGGAGACAGTTGTATCTGGCAGGCATCCATGATTCACAGCCCCATCAAAGGGACTGCACAGGAAGAGAAAGAGGAAAACATATGCTGACCTCACTCTTCTCCTTTCTTCCCAACTCCTTCCTTATTGGCTAAACGCAGCTGGAAGCAGGAGGAGAAGGGAGCCCAGTGATATAAGGTGAAGATGGGTGAAACGTGGATCTGGAGGGGCACGGAACAGCCAGCCAGCACAAGACTTCATGGGAGTATCTCGCTTCTAATTCTCGCCCTCACATGACCTTCTGACTGGAAGGCCCTCTGGTATGGATCCAGCAGATCCTTCAGGGGAAGCCATTGGATCAGTCCATGCTGCCTACCACTTGGCTTTTTATTCCCTCTTCATCAAAAACAAATTTTTTAATGTTTATTTATTTTTGAGAGAGAGAGAGAGAGAGAGAGAGAGAGAGTGAGCATGCCATTGGGGGAGGGGCAGAAAGGAAGACACAGAATCCGAAGCAGGCTCCAGGCTCTGAGCTGTCAGCTATCAGTCCAACGCAGGGCTTGAACCCATGAAACGTGAGATCATGACCTGAGCCGAAGTCAGACGCTTAACCGACTGAGCCAGCCAGGCACCCCTATTCCCTCTTCATTCTTGACTTTAGGCACTTTTCTTTCCTACAAGCTCAGTTAAACATTTAAAAGGGTGTTTGCTTGCCATAGTTTACACAGTTTAGTTGTCTCGTATGCCCTAGAATTTTCCAACCAAGTGTATGGCCAGAAGTGAAACACATAAATTATCCTGCCCTATCTGTCACAGACTCTCTGAGGTAGATATCAGTAACATTTTAAGACGGAGAAAGATGATGATGGGTTACTTTCACATGGGTCCCGGAACTAGTAAACTGGGACTGGAATACTGCCCCCAAAGTCCAGGCTGTTAATACTAACTATGCTAAACACTGTATGCATGCATACTGTGTGTCTGCCGTTTTGGGGGGAACAAAGTAAAAAGGAAGGAAGGAAGAAAACAATAACAAATTCAAGCAATATTAGTCATCTCTGAGATTAACTATGAAGCTCCAAAAAGAAAAGAAAGATAAATAGGCTAAAACACAAAAACACCAGAAATTCCTTAATAAAAGGACTGGCATTAAAGTATTACAGATTGCAGGTGTGAATCTGACATGATTTATTCCACAGAAACTATCATCAAGAGAGGGAAAAATTAAATATTTACATTTATTTTCTTTGGATCATACAAGACCATGAAATAAAAAATTCTGATTTCAGATTATCTGAGCATTTACACCTGTTCCATGACCATGTTGTTTCAAAACAGAATCAAAAGTCTCTAGGTAGATGAAATGGTCAATGCACACCAGTGAAAGAAGAAAGTACCATTTACAAGTCCAGAAAACCCTCAGTTTAAATTCAGAACCAGGTGTTAGGAATTTCTGTGGAGCACAAAGAAGAAATTCTATTTCCAGATTATGTCAAAATAGATAAAATAATTGCTTCACATAGAGAAGAAAATAAAAATGAATCTATGTTAGGTGTATTGGGTCGTTTTTATTCCAAAACATTTTTTTTTTTTACAAAAACAAAGAAAAATTCTGCTTTGTTGAGGAATTGGGGCAAAGACAAAGGGGAAAAAAAAGGATTTAAGTAACACAAATCCTACTTGAAAGGTTAAATAATCAAGAAAATGTCAGATGTAGCAAATAGAGTCTAAAAACTGGATAATTTTGGAAAGGTATTTAGAAAATATTACTGACTTTGGAAGAAATAATCACAATTAATAGAAAAAAGGGAGTTAAAAGAAAAATAAGAATTTTTCTTAATGTGTGCATTTTAACATATCATTTTGGGAACTGTTATTTATTGAGTAAATGTATTTAGACTGTTTCCATCAGACCATATTATCAACATTTTGCAATCACCATGAGGCACATTTTATTGAATGTTGGGGTAATTTGTTTTAGAATATACCTTGAAAATAAGGAAACTGAATTCTGTAGGTAAGAGAAAAAGAGATGCTTTAATTTTACAAAAGTATTTGAAAAAGGTTCATGTCCAGATTCAAATCAAGGAGGAAGGGTCAAGGTTGCAAGGTATCAAACATGGAGTTGGGTACTGTTTGGGGTACATTGGTAAACTTTTTTTTATTTAATATAATTTATCGTCAAATTAGTTTCCATACAACACCCAGTACTCATCCCAACAAGTCCCCTCCTCAACGCCCATCACCCACTTTCCCTTCTCTTGGGGTACATTGGTAAACTTAATGTAAAAAGTTTTGTCAGGTTAACAAATATATTTTTAAAAGAAACTACATTTGAGCCAGATGATACCTAACTGGAATACTAGAAAAACTGTCTTAAAATTTAAAAAGTAAAAGATTTTAATGTTTTTGTTTTAATGTTCATTAACTTGAGGGAGAAAGGAAGAGCACGAGCAGGTGAAGGGCAGAGAAAGAGCAGGAGAGAGAGAATCCCAAGCAGGCTCTGTGCTGTCAGGGTGGAGCCCAAAGTGGGGTTCAGTCCCACAAACTATGACATCAGGACCTGAGCTGAAATGAAGAGTTGGATGCTCAACTGACTGAGCCACCCAGGCACCCCACAAAATGAAAGATTTTAGATTGACAGTAAACAACAGTACACTGTATGTAATGGGCTAATTAATTCAAAGTTAATAACTGCCTAACACATAATGAGAAGAAATCAAGATGCAATATTTCAACAAAGTACAGAAAAAAACATACTGTATTACAATGATTTAAAAAAGAAGATCAGGAGTTGCCTGAAAAAAAAATCCCTTTGTTCTTATTAGCCAAGTGCTGATCTGAAATACTTTTCTGAATACTTGATGTCTAAAAATGAATTGAAGCACATTCTATGGTTCTGATATAGCCTGACTTCCATAAAAATCCTTGAGACACAGTGTGTTTCTGTAGAGAGTAATCTTTTTCTATTTTAATACTGTGTTGGCAGAAGGGGGCACATTCTTGAATGAGGGTGACACATAAATAGAAAGCCCAATACAGAGACTAAGTGGTAATGACTGGGGTTTCAACAAAATAAAATATCAGCTCGGTGAGCACTCAGTTTGGGGAAATTGCTACTGTGATTTTATTCTGATTTAATGGCTTTAGAATATACTATTTTATAGGTTTTGGCCATTTCATTTCCTAAAAAATTTTTTTTTAAGTTTATTCATTAATTTTTGAGAGAGAGTGTGAGCAGGGAAGGGCCAGAGGGAGACACAGAATCTGAAGCAGGCTGCAGGCTCTGAGGTGTCAGCACAGAGCCTGACGTAGGGCTTGAACTCACGAACCACAAGATCATCACCTGAGCTGAAATCAGAAGCTCAACCGACTGAGCCACTCTGGTGCCCCTAGTTAATTTCATTTCTAATATATCTAAAAATGCATTTGTTTTACAAAATGAAGAATGTTTCATATTATGGATTAGATGTATATGTCCCCTCAGAATTGATATGTTGAAACCCCAACACCCAGCATGAGGGTATTTGAAGATAGGGCTTTGGGGAGGTTAGTCAGATTAGATGAGGTCCTGAGGGCAGTGCCTTCCTTGGTCTGTATTTGTGCCCTTAACTGAACAGCCAGCAGAGAGCTTGCTGTCTCCTCTCCGTCATGTGAGCACACAGGGAGAAGGGAGCCAGATGCTAGCCAGGAAAAGGGCCCTCACCAGAACCCAACCATTCTGGCACTGTGATCTCGGACTTCCAGCCCCAGAACTGGGAGAAGATCAATTTCTTGTTTCAGAACCCTTCTATAATACTTTGCTATGGCAGCCAGAGCAGACTAAGTTCTGTTAAAGTTGGAGGGCTGTTTTTTTCAAAAATGTGAGAAAAGTTTTTATCTATAGAAATAATAAATAAAATAAAATAAAAAGAAATTAAATAAATAAAATAAAAGATTTTATCTATGGAAATAGCCCAGATTAACACAAGGTAAAGACTCATAACATGGGGTGCCTGGGGGGCTCAGTCGGTTGAGCATCCTATTCTTGAGTTTGGCTCAGGTCATGATCTCATGGTTGTGAGATCCAGCCCCGCGTCAGGCTCTACACTGACAGTGGAGTCTGCTTGGGATGCTCTCTCCCTCTCTCTCTGCCCCTGACCTCCTCAAAATATATAAATAAACATTTAAAAAAATGTCATAACACCTAAGTGCAATACCTGACCTAAATTAAAGCCTCTACTGGAAATTTGAGGCAAAAATGCTATACACAATAGTTACTAAGGTCTGCTGACAAATAAGGAATATGGATAGCAGATTACATGATTATTATTTCAGTAAACATTTATGATGTTAATAACTGTACTATGGTTATGTAAGACACTATCCCTATTGTTAGAAAATCCCCACTGAAATATTTAGTGTGTCAAAAGCCATGATGTATTCAACTTACACTTGAATGATTTAGAAAATAATCATATATTTAATTATACACATATATAGCAAATGATAAAGCAAGTAGGGTAAAATATTTACCATAAGTGAATAAAATATTTATTGTAGGTAGGCAGGTATTTGCACAAGCTTTATTTCTGCAACTTTTCTGTAAGTCTGAAATTATTTAAAAAGAAAAAATTGGTAAAATTACTTTATTTATGAAATTCACTTAAAAAGCAGACTTTAGATTTGATTCAGAGTGGTATTCAGTAAATAGTGTCCGTCCCTGAGGACAACAAATCAGGCACGCTTGGCTTTGTTAGCATGTTGTACCTAATAGCTGTTTGGAAAACCACCCCTGAGGGTCTGTGGAAAAAGCCGGGAGCACTGGTACCCCACTCACCACCACTCCCCTCTGACTGAGGGAAAAGAGCCACCTCATCGCTGTGAGCTTCTCTTCACTTTATTATAAAAGCAAGAGGTCGGACTTCTTTCAAGTGCCTTCATAGGGTTTCGTATAGATAACATGTGGGAAAGTACCTCGTATTTCTTGATACAGATTTAAGTCGAACAGAAATATAGCAGAGGTTGGTCTTGAACACTTTTGTGTGGCAAAAGGAAGAGGGAAAACAAATCTCAAAAGACTAACAAAGCTACAAATGGATTGCTTTCTTTTGAAGGCAACATTTTTCCCCCTTTATAAGGAAGGAATACATGCTCATCATAGAATCTTTGGAAAGTAACCTTTGAATAAAGAAAACAAAAAAGTCACCCATAATTCCACATAATAATAATTGACTTTCATTGTATTTTTCAGATGTTTTCTTAAGTAAATATATAATATATAACCCTCACGAGTTTAGAATGAATGGGATCGTGTCATAAATAGTTATTGTAACCTGCTTTTAGAATAATGGTACATCATGAACTTTTCTGTGTTAGTACACCTACAGAACTCCATTGTATGGAAAACTAATACTCATAAGTCCTGCAAAATGCACAGTTATTTCCTTAGGATAAATTACTACAATTGGGATTTCTCATTCAAGTGTAGGAATATTTTTAAGAAGCTTTATTGAGGTATAATTGACAAAAATGTATATATTTAAGATGTACAATGTGATGGTATGATATATGTATACATTTATGAAATGATGACCACAGTCAATTCAAGCTACATATCCATCACCTTGCATAGTTACCATTTGTGTGTGTGCGTGTGCGTGTGTGTGTGATGGGAAGATCTACTCTCTTAGCAAATTTCAAGTATATAATGCAGTATTATTAACCGTAGTCACCACGCTGTACATTCGTCCTTCGGAACTTATTCATCCTGTATAAGTGAAACATCATACCCTTTGACCTGTCTCCCCGTTTCCTCTCCCTCAACCCTTGACAACCACCATTCTATTCTCTCCTTGTACAAATTCGACTTTTTGAGATTCCACATGTAAATGAGATCACGTAGTGTATGTCTTTCTGTGTGTGGCTCATTTTATGTAGCATAACGTCTTCTCGATTCATCCATGTCATTGCACAGGAAACATTTTCTTCATGGTAATGCTGGATAATATTCCATTTTACATGTATGCCATATTTTCTTTATCCGTTCACCCATCCAAGGACACTGAGGTTGTTTCCATATCTCAGCTATTATGAGTTATGCTGCAGTAAATGGAGCGCAGATACTGGTTTCCTTTCTTTTGGGTATATTCCCGCAAGGGGAACCGCTGGATCATATGGTAGCTCTAGTTTTACTTTTTTGAAGAATCTCCGTACTATTTTCCATAATGGAGCACCAATTTACATTCCCGCCAAAAGTGCAGAGGGTTTTCCTTCTCTACATCCTCATCAACACTTGTTACCTTTTGTCTGTTTGTTAATAGGCATCCTAAGAGGTGTGAGATAATACCTTATTGTGACTTGGATTTGCATTTCCCTGATGACTAACATTTCTCAAAAGAACACATACACATGGCCGACAGGTACATGAAAGGGAGGAATCAAATTAAGGTGTTGGGTAAATGTTGCTAAGTAGTCACCAATCAAGTTTAAACTAATTTACGTCCTGTACCAGCCATCTCTGAGAATATATAGATTTTCTAATTTTTTTCAATCTTTGGCTTTCTAATGTGCATTTCTTTGCTTACTCGCAAACTAGGAAAAATTTCCGTAACCTTTCCGATCATTTTTTTTTCCTTTTTTCATGATTTGAGATTTCATGTCCTTGGCTTTTTTTTTTTTTTTACTCAAGTGTTTTTGTTCTACTAATTTGTGTAAGTTTTAAAGGTAAGTTATTAACTTCTTTCTGAAACATTTGAAATATTTTTCTTAGTATGTTTGTCCTTCAATTGCTAAATAAATAGCTACAGAAATTAATTGGAAAAATACATTAATTATGTAATTAGTACAGAAAATGTGCTTAATACTATGTTTTCAAATTTTCTCAGAAGTCCCTAAAATCTTTTTTAATTTTTTCAAACCAAAAGTCAATGAAAGCTCACCCAAGATTTTAGGTCTCCTTCATCTCTTCTTATTCTAGAACAGTCCCTTACCTTTTGTCCCCAAGACATTAGTTAAGATGATTCACATTCTGAATTTATCTGTTTCTATGTGGTTATTTTACTCGTATAAACTTTTCATAGAGCAAATGTATCCAACATTTTATTGATGGTCACTGGCTTGGGTTCATTTTTAGAAAGGTCTTTCCCAAACTTAATTATATAAATGTATATCTCTATTATTTTCCAACACTTTTATCCCTTCAGTTTTAAACCTAAATCTGTAATCCATCTTATTATGGCAAATGTGTGAACAGATTTTATAATAGATTTACCATGATACATGTAAGAAATCAATTATTAGGTGATGGTGTTGATAACCAATTTTGTTGAACATGAATAAATGTTTATTTAATGCAATGATAAACTGTAGGGGTAACGTGATTTGAGTGTCATATATTTAGTTTGTCAAGTTTCAGATATTTCATTAAACAAAAACTGCATGCAAGAGAAACATTGGGAGTCAAATACAAAATAATCAATATTTAATTGTAAGTAAGCAGTTTATTCTATTTCATTATTTTCCCCCAAAAGACTTGCTAGCATTTTTCAAAATCGTAGTTTATAATTCTGATCATAGTGAATGATGGTTTCGAATATAGTTCATTAAAATGAAAATGAGTACTGAAAACAGAACCATTATCTCCATACTCACTGCTTACACAGAATGCAAATTGGAATGGATATATGGGTGCGGAATTTCCATCACCATGTAAGCGACTTGATTCGTACTAGTACATTTAGAAGATAATAGTTCCTATATCTTCATAATTTGCAGCGAGACTCTATCCAACAGGATTGTCCTGATCATTATGTTAAATTTAGCTAACTTTAAAGGAGAATTAAATTACCTTTCTCATGAAACATCTTGAATTATGTTTACCTGTTTTTAATATAAGATTTGGTTTACTGAAGGGCAATAGCCAATGACAGAAAGTGCTTTTTAAGTTAGAAAGCTTTGAAATTTGTATGTATGCCAACTGAGAAGCTGTGGTTTATTACCTCAAAAAACCTGATTTTCCTAATATCTGCTTACGGGAAAGCTAAAAGGAAAAAGAAAAATAATATCAAGCTAAATATCCTATATTCATATCCTATGATCCAGCATTTTACTCCAAGAGGCATTTACCCAAGAGAATTAATTTTTTTATTTTATTTTATTTTTATTTTTTATTTTTTTAACTTTATAATAGTTTATTTTCAAATTGGTTTACATATAACACCCAGTGTTCATCCCAACATGTGCCCTTTTTTTACCCAAGAGAATTAAAACCTATATTCACCTTTCTATCCTTCAGTATTTGCCTTAGGTGCTTAGATGCTTCAGTGTTGGGCACATAGATATTTAGAATTGTTATTTCCTCTTGTTGGATTGATCTCTTTATCATTATGTATGGCTCTTCATTTTCTTCTGTTACAGTCTTTGTTTTCAAGTCTATTTTGTCTAATAAGTATGACTAACCTGGCTTTTTTTTTTTTTTAACTTCCATTTACATGGAATATCTTTTTCCATCCCTACACTTTCAGTCTGTATGTGTCTTTAGGTCTGAAGTGGGTCTCTGTTAGGCAGCATATAGAAAAGATCAATAAAACAAAGCACTGGTACCTTTGAAAAGGTAAACAAAATTGAGAAACCTTTAGCTAGGCTCATCACGAAATAAATAAATAGGACTTAAATAAATAAAATCAGAAGCAAAAAGGGAGAAGTAACAATTGACACCATAGAAATACAAAGGATTATGAGACCGCTACAAAAATCGTATGTGAACAAATTGCACAACCTGGAAAAAATGGATAAATTCCTAGGAAAATCCAGTCTGCCAAATCTGAGTCGTGAAAAAATAGAAAATATGAATGGACCAATTACTAGTGATGAAATTACTTTGGTAATCAAAAAACTCCCAAGGGAGCAAAATCCAGGACCAGAGGGATTCACAGGTAAGTTCTACAAAACATTAGAAGGAGAGTTAATACCTGTTCTCCTCAAACTCTTCAAAAAAGTAGAAGAGGATGGAAAGCTCCCAGATATATTCTATGAGGCCACCATTACCCTGATACCCAAACCAGAAAACAACACTACAAAAAAAAAAAAATCTACAGGCCAATATTCCTAATGAACAGAGAGGCAGAAATTCTCAACAAGATATTAGCACACTGCATTCAACAATACATTAAAAAGATTATTCACCACAATGAAGTGGGATTTATTCTGGAGATGCAAGAATGTTTCAGTATCTGCAAATCAATATGTACATAATACATGATATATCACAGTAACAAAATGAAGGATAAAAATCATATGATCATCTCAATAGATGCCAAAAAGGCATGTGACAAAAGTTAATATCCATTCATGATAAAATTTCTAAACAAAGTGGGTTTAGAGGGAACATATCTCACCCTAATAAAGGCCAGATGTAACAAAACCTACAGCTATTATCATACTTAATGATGACAAACTAAGAGCTTTTCCCCTAAGATCAGATAATAAGACCACGATGTCCACTCTCCCTAATTTTATTCAACGTTGTAGTGAAAATCCTAGCCATAGCAGTCAGACAATAAAAAAATAAAAAGAATCCAAATTGGTAAGGAAGAAATTAAACTGTCACTATTTGCAGATGACATACTATAAATAGGAAATTGTAAGACTCTACCAAGAAACCATTGGAAGCACTAAATTAATCCAGTAAAGGTGCAGGGTACAAAGTTAATGTAAAAAATCAGTTGCATTTCCATACACTAATAATAAAGTAGCAGAAAGAGAAATCAAGAAAACAATTCCATTTCTGATTACCAGGAATAAATCTAATCAAGAAAGTGAAAGCCCTGTACTCTAAAAACTATAACACATTGATGAAAGAAATTGAAGATGACACAAAGAAAGGGAAAGACATTTCATGTTCATGGACTGGGAAAATTAATATTCTTAAAAAATCCATACTATCGAAAGCAATCTACAAAGTCAATGCAATCCCTGTCAAAATACCAATAGTATTGTTCACAGAATTAGAACAAATAATGCTAAAAATTGTGTGGAACCACAAAAGACTCCAAATAACCAAAGAAATCTTGAGAATGTAGCACAAAGCTGTAGGTATCACAACCCTAGATTTAAAATACACTACAAAGCTACAGGAATCAAAACAGTATGGTACTGGCTCAGAAATAGACACATAAATCAATAGAACAGAATCGAAATCCCAGAAATAAACCCATGCTTATATGTTCTACTAATCAATGACAGAAGCAACAAGAATATACTATGGGTAAAAGATAATCTTTTCAACAAATGGTTTTAAGAAAACTGGACAGCTACATGCAAAAGAATGGAATTGAATCACTTTCTCACACCATACACAAAAATAAGCTCAAAACAAATTAAAGACCTAAATGTGAGCAGTAATCTCTGACATTGACCTTAGCAACATTTTTCCAGATATGTCTCCTAAGGCAAGGGAAACAAAAGCAAAAATAAACTATTGGGATAGAGTAAAATCAAAAAGCTTTTGCACAACAAGGAAACCATCAATAAGATGAAAAGGTACCCTACCGAATGGGAGAATATATTTGCAAAGAATATATCTGATATGGGGTTAATATACAAAATATACAAAGAACTTATACAAATCAACAGTAATTAATCAAATAATCCAATTTAAAATGTGCAGAGAAACCAAATATACATTTTTGCAGAGGAGACGTACACATGGCCAACAGACACATCAAAGGATGTGCAACATCACTAATTATCAGGGAAATGCAAATCAAAACCACAAAGAGATATCATCTCACACTTGTCAGAATGGCGCATATAAAAAAAGACAAGAAATAACAAGTGTTGGCGAGGAACCCTTGTGCACTGTTGGTGAGAATGCTAACTAAGTTGGTGCAGCCACTGTGGAAAACAGTATGGAGTTCCTCAAAAAGTTAAAAATAGACATCATACAATCTAGTAATTCCACTATTGGATATTTTCCTGAAAAAACCTGTGAACACTAATTCAAACGATATATGCACTTCTACCTTTATTGCAGCATTAATTACAATAGCCAAGATATGGAAGCAACTTAAGTGCCCATCAACAGGTGAATGGATAAAGAAGACCTAGTGTATATATATATATATAATATATATATATATATTATATATATATATAACTTAGCCGTAAAAAAGAATGAGATCTTGTCATTCATGACACCATTCATGGGGCTAGACGATATTATGCTAGTGAAATAAGTCAGACAGAGAAAGACTAATACCATATGATTTCTCTTATTATGTGGAATTTAAAAGACAAGACAAATGAACAGACAAAGCAGAAACAGACTCATAAACAGAGAACAAACTGGTGGTTCCTGGAGGGGAAGGGAGGGGCAGAATGGGTGAAGTTGAGTGGGAGATCCAGGCTTGCATTTATGGAATCAGTAAGACCCAGGGATGAAAGCAACAAATATAGTTACTGGTATTGTAACGGCATTGTATGGTGAGAGATGGTGGCTATACTTCTGGTGAGCATCGCATACCATATATATTTGTTAGATCACTATGTTGTACACCTGGAACTAATGTAATATTGTGTGTCAACTATACTTCAATTAAAAAAAAGGCAGAGAAAAATAATTGGCTGTATATATGGTTTAGGAAATAATGCATAGTTATTAGGCTTATCACCTTTTAAAATTCAGAAATCCACAAGAAGACATGTTAAATCAGAAGGGAAAAAGATGGTTTGTAATTAATTGGTTGAGACAGTTATGTCTAGAACTATGATTTCTTTCTTTCCTCTTTCTACGCTTCCCACGGATGCCTTCAGGCATTTCACACTGAGTGAAGTTTATCATGTGATTCTTCATGTACCAGGCTTTGAACGGTGTATTAGAAAGCTTAGATATCAGTTTGACAAACCCGACAGAGATATTCTTCCTATGATCGTTTCTTTTATGGGTCCTCCATAAAAATCAAGAGTATAACACTTAAATCATATTTCTATGAAGGAATTTCAATCATAATCTAGAGGCAAATGGTTTGCAATGTAACGTTTTGGGAATCTGACCTAATCTTGGGATAGAAGTTAGAGAAACTCATGGGTAACATATTTCTAGGATATTTCTCTTGAATATAAATGATTTTTAGCTAAGCTTCTAGTGAGAAATAAAGCTCAGAGAATCCAAAGTGTACATCCCCACAGGTACAGTAGAAACTTACCCAGTGAGTGACAACTGAGTGGTTAATAGGTTTCCTATAACTCTGTATCTTAAACTGTTATTTTAAGCTGAGACATAATCACATATTCCCTCACCAGCCTTCCGGTGAAAGGCTAAGGCCTTCTCTTTGACTGCGGAGTTCTCAATCTGGCAAAAACCATAATCACAGTATGTCATCTCCGATTTCCTGGTTCAGTTTCTTTAAAGTGCATCAGAACTTAAAGACGCTTGTGATGCAAACCAAGTGTAGAATCTTCCTAGAATTTTATGATGATCTTTGTTCATAGCCTTTTATTGTAATCTTGTCCACACCGAATCTGATAGTAAGTTTTTTTTTTTTATCAGCTCTCTGTTATGGTCACTTTGTGGAGTTATTCAATGACTTAGTTTTTATACTAACAGCTCTCTTTTTGCCCCTCCTATCTCATCATATTATCTAATCAAAATGACAGCATAAATTAAACAAGTTTGGAAACCAATATAACCTCTTGATAAGCATACAATTCGATTGGTAGGGCAGAAGTCCAAGGCAAGTATTAGAAGATGCTTGCTGACATGAGCATTGGTCAGTAGGCTTTACAGAGGGAATGGGGAACTTCCCTAAATCCAGTGACTCAAGTAAGTGAGAGTCAGTTAAAATAATACCTACAGGACTTAAAATGTAGATGGTCTGTGTTGTTGATTGACAGACTACACATGTACTTTATGTACATTCTGTTTTGAAAAGTGTGTGGTATGTATTCCTTGCCTTGGTTACAAATCACCCCTCCTCTGCACAAAGACGAGTTGCAGGAATAAGTGCAAATAGGATTAAGATTTTCATCCTACTAGTTATTACTTCTACTACTGCTGCCACTGCTGGTGCTGCTACCACTCCACATATTTGGATTTCTTTTATCGTGAGTGTCCATGGCAATAAACACCAGAAGGAACATAATCGCCCCGATTATAACACATTCTCTTTTGCTCCATGCTGTCCCTGATGTACCCTGGATCCCTCACATGGTCTCTCTCAGAGTTTCTTCACCATGATCACCACCTCTTGCTCCCAACTGAGGTTTGCCCACGGAAATCAGAACCATCTTCCTTTTGCTGCTATGGCGACAGGCTTCTGTCTTCAAACTTGGCCCTGCTCCAAGATTATGGACCACTCTTTTTCTGTTCCTTGATGTCCACCGAAGACATTACCTTTCCAAAGAGACTGGTGGACTCCAGCTTGGAAAGCCTAGCTGTGCAGAGCAACCCTATGTTGACTTTGAAAGTTACAAACTATTTTTTTTTTTTTTGCAAAATAGAGACTTAAGTTGGCACTACTAATAGTAATTTATGTCAGTCATGACTGTACCCCAAGGGCTTGTCTGCAAGGACACCCCAGACAACTGTGTCTGTTTGAATCCTTGTGTGTGTGTGTGTGTGTGTGTGTGTGTGTGATGTGCATTGTGATTTCCAGGTTTCTCTTCCAAAAGGCCAGATTTTTGCTTTTTTAAAAAAAAACTGATATTAAGCTGTTCCACTGACAGTAACTGTCCACACACACGCAAGTACTTCTTGAGGCCACGACCTAAAAGGTGCCACAGGACCCTTTAATCTCCATCAAGGAGGATATGCAGCTTCCTCTGTGCTGTGGAAAGACGTTAGAAACTGCTTCACCTAAAAGTCATAGGAATTTATTCAAGTTTTAAGTGAAAAGGAATAGGAATGTGAAGACGTCTTATTTTGGACGATATAAGGTTGAAGCTATATTAGCCTTTTCTGTCATTTAATAATCAACTTTCGTTGCTAGCTTTTTAAAGCTGACAATGTATCTTGCTCTTTGATTATGACGGTTAGCCTCGGTGGGCCTTGCAGGGAGCATTTCTCCGGAAGGAAAATGCGTGGGGTAAGTAAGAGCAGAATCGGTCCTGCCCCAAACATTCATTCGTGTTTCTGGCAGCCATTATTCCAACCAGGGGATCCACTGACTACATAGCATGCCAACGGGGAGTGGGCATCTAACGCACCCACTTTTGTCCTGACCAGGGAACTGTGCACATTTGTCATGTGTCCTACTCAGTGCTGTAAGTCAGGACATGGAAAGTGAGCACATGCTTTCAGGCACCACAAAACTTGTAGGTACACGTGTCAGTGGCCACTGCCACCACCTCCTCACCCACCATAGTTTCTTCACCCCTCCTGCCTGGACTTCTGTCCCCATCGCGTCACCGGCTGCTCACGTCAAGTTCACTTATTAGATATTACTGACCTTTCGGTAGCCTTTGGCACAATGATCATACCCTCCACCTTGAGACACTTTTGCTTTTGACTTTCAGGGTCCTATTACCCTAAATTCCTGGCCCCTCCTCAGTCTCCTTAACTGGATCTGCCTTTTCTTCCAAAAGCTAAGAGGAACTCAGTGCTGAGTCCTTAGCTCTCTTCTGTTTCCTGTCTACATTATCTCTGTAAGCGAAGTCATCCAGTTCCAAAGTTTTAAATACCACTTCCATGTCAGTGACCTTCGGATTTTAATGTACAGCCCTGACCTTTCCTCTGAGCTCTAGACTTGTCCTAATGGACACTGGCTTCTAATGGATATTAATGAACGCTGAAAGGAATCTCAAAGTTATTATGTCCAAAGAAAGCCATTGATTTTTGCTCTCTCATCTCCCAAATGCTCCTCACCAAGACCTGCCTGTTTCATGACATGGCACTACCATCCAGGCAGTTGCTCAGGCCACAAGTGGAGCACTCCTCATCCCTCCCCTCCCCACACCCTCCAACCCTCGATCCATCTGGAAGTCCTTCTGGACTAATCTGTAAAACAATACGATAAGCCACTATCACCAAAGCAACAGATTTCTCTCTCGCACCCTCCATAATCATTCCCCACATATTTAAAAAACATAAATATCTTCCTCGAGTGGCTTCTTACAGCATTTTCAATCACAACCCCTCTTCTCTGTGACTTAACAAGCCTGGGTAGCTTCTAAGTCCCTTCTTGACCTTGTTTTGTCCTTCTCTCTTACCCCGTCCCCACATTCCAGCCTGTCGGAATCTGGAACTCGCCAAGTTTGTTCCTGCCTCAGGGTCTTGGCACTCACCACTCCTTCTGCCTGGAATGCTCTGCCCCCGATCTTCACATGGCTGGTTCTTTACCGTTCAAGTTTCATCTCGAATGTCACTCCCTCAGAGAGGACTCACCTGGCCACCTAAATAAGCTGCCATTTCCCTGTCCCTGGAGGTGACCTACTTGCTGTCACTTTATACTTTTATATTATATTCTTTGTCCATATACCATTTCTGTAATAATCCTACTTGTTTTCTTATTTATTGTATGTGTCCTCTAGCAGATATAAGTTCCATAAGGGTACATCATGTCTGCTTTATTTCCTGGGTTACTCTCGGCACCCAGTAAGTAGTAGGTGTTCCATCAGTCTTTGTTGTAAGAGTAATGTACCTGAGACATGAGGGAAACAAAAGTTGGAGTAACCTCTGACCTTTACTTGTAACACAGTTTTACTTCAGTGTGTATAATTATAAAAAGACATGAGGCTTTGGAAGGGTATGAAACGGTTCTTAAAACCAAGTTCTTCAAATCTAAGTACTTAAGTTAGCCTAGGGGAAAAAAAAATATCAGGTGATGATATTTATGTTGAATTCCTCACCTTGACACTTTTGAGAGCAGTGGTTCTCAACTTTGGTTGATCTCTGCAATCAGGTGAGTGGCTTGGGTCTACCCCACCCCCACCCTCATTATGGCCTGAGCATGAGGAGTTGTAAAAGCTTTCTGCGTATGGATGCATCCAAAGTTGAGAACACCTGTCTTAGAGATATATTTGGATCTCATGAACTATACTTCCCCAAACCCATCAAATCGGGGAAGTAGAGCCGTTTGTCTAAGAACCTCGTATTAGAGGTTTTCACGTTTTTTTATTCATTAATACAACCAAGGTTGGCCTGAAAAGTCCTGCCTTATCCTGGCCGAGTTTTGGTACCACCAACCACATCAATCCCTGTAAGTAAGGCTGGGAAGGCAACACAAAGGCTAAGATGTTTCAGAAGCAACGATCAGAGAATTGAATGCAGGTGGAGAATGATGTTTCGCTCAAGAGGAAAGAAACCAAGGGGCTACCTGCCTGCTTAACGGAGAAACTGGGATGGTTCTCACCTGGACCGTATTAAGACATAGAAGAATTCTCGGGGACGGCGCCCAGAGGATGCTTGGGCAGGGGGAGAGAGAAATTTGCAGCAGCAGCTCTATATTAGCGTTGCCTTGGGAAATGATGGCACCAGAGTGGTCGTCCAGATTCCCATCCGTGTGTGTATGAGATGAAGTTGTGAGGAAAGAGCCAGAGACACAAGAGACAAGAGCAATACCACACGGGGGTAATCTGGTAACCTCGGTCGGTGATCCAGGCAGGAGCGTGGGCTGACGCAGCAGCGAGAAAAATGGCCTTGCCAGGGATTGCGAGCAGCGGGCGGGGCTCTGGGCTCCCTGAAGATTGCGGAGGGCCACTAAAGGTAAAAGTTGTCCCTCATGGGCCGAAGAATTTAGAGAAACTTGGTTTATTTATAGCGGTATTTGCTCAGCTGATGCTTTTAGTTTCTCTGTGAAGTGGGAGACTAGGTAGTCATCGTCTTTCCTTAATGTTTTTAAATGGCAATGGCCTTCTAAATACCTAGAAAAGCCAACATAGATGCTCCAACAGTCAACCCCCAGAAACAGAAGGTTATTATTTTGACACTTCAAAAGGTATTAACACAATTTCTCCCAAGAGTCAATGCTCTTTTATAAAGCCCATTCTGCCTCTCTGTGTTTTGCAGATTAAGCCTTGTTGTTCTAGGGAGTTCTTTCTGTTTTGGGTTTATGAAAACCGACACTGAGCTGATATGACCCAGGGACAGCTTCAGGAAAGAAAAGGATATTACAACAAATTGTGGTGGTGCTTGCCCTGTTTCGAAAAAGAGTTAGACAACGGTAACTTGAAGTCCTTGTTCCGCTCTTCCCGTCTATGACTCCAGCTCTGTTTTTATCGCTTAAATTAGCCTGACTTGTAAGCATAAACCTGTCTTTGGTGAGCTCCCTCCTTTTTATTTTTCTGAAAGACAGCATGCTGAACAGATTTATGGAACAAAATCTTTCAAGACCTAAGATTCTCTCTAAAAATAGCACTTAGCAATAAGGAATTTTTATTTTTCAGTTGAGTATGTATGCACATAGCCAAAAGGGGAAAATCTGGCAGGTGGGAAGCTAGAGCACACAGTGTGGAGGTGAATTTCCAAGATGATACATTTTAATAAGGTCTAAACATTTTAGTGTCTCTACTACTCCAGTAGCAGATTACCCGAATCCCCTGTGTGGTTTGAAAAATTAGATGATCTCTAATTCTTGCATCGCAAATTACACAAACTCAAATTTGTACCTACAAAGACAGGCCCACCACACCGATGCGCAAGCAAAATGTTTTTCCCGGATCTATGACTGTTTACCTTTGTACTCCTAGTACCAGGTACTGACAACCTCAATGCCTAGCACGAAGATAAGTACATAATAAATGTAGGCTGAATGAATGAACGAACAAGCAGTGTGTTCGCAGACTCTGGCTCACAGTAGATGTGACCTGTTACATGGGGCTGTTTCTTACATGGACTGGAGTTAGGTTGGTAGAAAGCTAATGAGAGTGAAACCTCACAGACCTCCTAACACACTCCCTAGGGTCAGAGTTTTGTTTTCTCAATATGCAAGTTGACTAATGTCACCAGTGACTTTGAGTTATTAACCACAGATATTTTTTTACAATGAAAAGAATGAATAAAATCCTCTTTTTATAGTAGCTTCTAATTTTCCTTAGAAACTTCTCTTAACGTTTTTCTAATGCTGCAGGAAAATAGAAAGAAAAATAGATAAACTTTTAAATCAGTGTTGTACTGCAGGAGATAATGGTCATTTCTTTGGCCGTCCCAACATCTGACCCTTCTCTCTGTTGGGAGATTCTCTATTACCCGTGGAGGTAAGGGGGCCCAGTGTCCTGTTCCCCACTGTGGAAGCTGAAAGGAAGAGGGCCTCTCTCTCCGCACCTGTAGTCAGGATACTGTA
Source organism: Paguma larvata (assembly GCA_030068075.1). NCBI lineage: Eukaryota > Metazoa > Chordata > Mammalia > Carnivora > Viverridae > Paguma > Paguma larvata. Next base: position 102,568,466 of record CM057826.1, read on the forward strand.
CCCAACAAACTGGGCATTCCAGCTGAGGCTTTGAAGCTGTAGTGTGTGACCTAAGAGGAAGGGATGCTTAGGACTTTATCTGGGGCAGCAGCGTGGATCACTGGCAGTGGCTGGAGCAGGATCTTGGCCAGCCGGTTTCTGTTATGTAATCCGTGCCGTTTGCTTGGTTTGTGCCCCCTTTTCAAGCCCTCCCTCATGCTCCCCTTTTGATTGTGTGATTCCCCCCACTCTCCAAATTCCATAACCTCCCGATAAATCCTCCTCCTCAAGGTACTCGGAGGAAGCTGTTCTTCATGTGAAAAATCCTATTGATCTCTCTCTGCAATTCCTGATCAGTGCTAGAGCTAAGCTCTTCCTGGCAGCTAGAAAGAAAATGAAGGGAAAAGCAAAAAGTTAGAGATTATCTAATAAATTTGAGTTGTAGTCAGCCATACTCGCATTCTCGTAGTCATGGCTTAGTGGAAAATCTAGTGGCCTTCGAATTAAGAGGTCAGGAGTTTTGAGCACTGACCCTATTTATTGATTATGTGACCTTGGGCAAGACACTTCATCTGTATGAGCCTCCATTTCCTCCACTGTAGCCCAAGAATAAAAATATCACACAGGTATATTCTAAGGACAAGATGAGATTATTTTTATCATGAAAGCACTTTTAAAACTTAAAGCTATTTTCATCATTCCAGGCCAACAAAATTTTTTTCTATATAATTTGATTTTGTACATAATTCACATCTGTTACATATTTCCTAGTTTCTTTTTTGGAGATAGCCTGGGCCTTCAAATTTGAGTTTAAAAAGTACCTTATATCATTACTTCAGATGTAAGCAGTGAAGCTTCAACTATAGTATAAAATGAGTAGATGACTTCCATGTTTCTCAGGTCAAAAGCTAAGTTTACTTGACACAACTTAGCTCATTCCTCTACAGACAGACATGCCCACGTAGAGCATAGCTCAGACCAGGGGGCATTTGCCTACTGATCACAAGGTCCTTCAGAGCTACCATCTGAACTTTGGCAGCTACCTACAATGAGCGACTGAAACATGTTTTCTCATTTTATCGATACCATTTAATTCAGAATTAAAATCCTGCCATGGAAGCTCTTCTGTGGGTAGAAGTGAAAGTTTCCTGGTTATGTGACACAGTAAGGGTCTCAAAGCTGATACAGATGAAGAGAAAGGGAGGTGGCATCTTGTCGGCACAGCATGAATCACACAGTATGAAATCTGATCACTGGACTTGGATGATGTTATCCTAACTTATTCCTGGGCAGTTGATAGAATTCTTAGAGCACAGGACAGGGAAAACTGGAGAAAGCAAAGAGAGCCCTAAGTGGGGACTGCTCACAATGCCATGCCCTGGGAACTTCCCCCTGAGGGAAGAAAAAGGGAGACACCTGGGGGCCATTTGCTCAGATGGATCCTTTGTCGAGGGCAGTGGTTCTCAACTTAGTCATGCATCAGAATCATCTGAAGACATTTAATAAATTCTGGAGCCCAGGTCATGCCCCACATCAGGTAAATCAGAACCTCTGAGGACGAGCCCCTGTCACTGGTGTTTTTTAAAGCTCCCCAGGTGACTACAGTGGTATCACAAGCTTGGGAACAAGTATGTTGTTCTCATACTCAATTTATTCCAGTAAAGATTGCGAATTGAAACCATCAATGTCAAAGTTTCTTTTTCCCCCTTCCTCCACCAAGTCCTGGTCCTCTTGAACCTTGAGCCTGACAACAAAAGTCATTATGCATTCACTATATTATTTGAAAACATTTAGAAAGGCCCAATCACTTTTATAACACAAAAATACTTGCCTTACACCCAAAGTCATTTTGTAGTGTAATAACCTTTATCAGTAGCTCATCATTTCTCTTAGGCATTCTTTCTGAAATGAAATATTCTATTCTTGGTGTTAAGCCACAGAGGGATTATTCTTGAGCACTTGAAATATTAATCTTTTTTTAGTACTGAAACGATGAAAAAAAAGTACATTTTTCTAATCAAAACATAATCTTCCAAGCTATTTTTATCATTCTCATCCCAAACCGTTAGAGCTATACAACTCATACAATTCTTTCTCTGGATTACAGTGAAAAATCTTATCAATAATGCAAGGTGTTTTTGGTTAAGGAATGTTGGACTAAGTTATAATAATAATAAGTGACATGTATTGAATGTTTATTGTGTGTTCAATGTTTTGCTCTGAGTTAATTCTCAGAGCAATCCAGGAAGGTTGGTGCTATTATTTTCTTACTCTTTTAGGGATAGAAACAGACATGAAGTAGATGGGGATGCTCCGAGGTCACACATGTGATAAGAAGCTAAGTTATTCCCTTCACAGAAACATGTGTGAATGAACGGGAATGTTGAGCAGTTGTGCATCTAAAGGTGTGCTCAGTCCTTTCACTGATGGTTTCATTTTATCTTCATAACCACCAACACACCAGGCAAAAAATATGACAGAATGTTCTAGAAAAGAACAAAAAGCCTTCTCTCCTAGCTCTCCAGCCTCCTGACTTTTTCACTCCTGCTTCCTCTCTAATTATTCTCTCCAAGGAAATGGGGCAGCCCTGCCAGGGACCAGAACAAATACTGTAGGAGAAATGTTTTCTCTCACTTTTTTCCTCTGGATCTTTAGTTCCAAATAAAGAAGTTGAACAAGTTTAAGGCTAGTACCTTTCTTTTTTGTAATTTTAGAGAATGTGAGCTTGAGCAGGGGAGAGGGACCAGGGAGAGAATCTTAAGCAGGCCCCACACTCAGTGCGGAGCCTGACATGGGGCTTTATCCCATGACCCTGGGATCATGACCTGAACAGAAATCAAGATTCAGACACTGAACTGACTAAGCCACTCAGGCGCCCTAAGGCTAGTACCTTTTATTTTTTAATTTTTAAAAATGTGTTATTATTATTTATTTTTGAGGGATTGATAGAGTACAAGTGGGGGAGAGGCAGAGAAAGAGAGAGACACAGAATTGGAAGCAGGCTCCAGGCTCCAAGCTTTCAGCACAGAGCCCAATGTGGGGCTCAAACTTACAAACCGTGAGATCATGAGCTGTAGTCAGATGTTTAACTGACTGAGCCACCCAGGAGCCCCAAGGCTAGTATCTTTTCATAAGAAACTTAGAAGACAAGCAAAGCATCAGGATTTTGCATTTTCCTACCTAATAAGTACAAGAGCTGGAACGCTACCTATATAAATAATTTTTGATATTTTCCTGCTTATATTCAAGACCGATATTCAAGGCTTGACATGTGTGTGTAGATTTTGCCCCGAAACATCAATACAAAATATTTAGAAAATATAGATAAGTAAAAAAGAAGATAGAAGTAATTTATCTAGAAAGGAATGCTTGTGAAGATTTTGGTGTATATCCTTGCAATTAGATCTACTTATATAATTTTCATTTTATTTAAAAAATGGGGTCATTATGCAAAACTGTTTTATAGTACACTTTTTTCACTACATGTCATTTTAAATGCACAGTATTTTAGCACCTGGGTCTATTATTTAATCAATCCTCTATTGGATATTTAGATCATTCTCCCAATTTTGCCGTCACAAGCCATGCTGTAATGTACACACACATTTGTGCAGCTTCAAGGAAATGTAGGCGTGGTAACTACAGCCTATAGTCAAGGGAATTGATCAAAGTAACCCAGTTGAAAGTATTTTGGTAACTCTAAATAGGGTCTTCTCATAATCAGTCCAATCCTCCTTCCTCTCAGCCTCTCAGTGCTTCTCAGACCCTGCTGTAGGCTTGTAGAGTTTTTTTTATAAGTATCAGGTCCAATTAATCAGACATTCTGATTTAATTGATTTGAGGTGGAGCCCTGGTAAGAGCATCTTAGAAAACTCCTCTGGGTACTGAAATATACAGCAGAGTTAGGATCACTGCTTAGGCCATGGGCTTCTGGAATCAAGAGCACACAGAGAGGTGTCCTGGGGTCCTCTTGGCACTTACTTGTGCACATAGGGCAATGAAGGGCTGCAGCTTGAGGGCACCTACTGCCTGCACCCACAGCTACAAAGCCCGTTAGCATTAGCCCTCACATCTCCATAGCTTCTAGCCCCTACCTGCCAGGCAGCCAGCCTCCCGCAGGCATCTTCAAGAACCTTGGGATGATTTCTGTAAAATATTAGTAGGTGTCTAAACAATGCTTCTAGTTGCTTGCTGCCACAGTAAGCTAGCCTGATCATCTGCAGCCTCAGGCCGCAACTGTCCCACAGAGGTGCCAAGAGGACTAGGATTGTCCGTCATTGCCATTGCTCCTTCCTGGCTACCGTGGAGCTGAGAGTTGATTGTACCCTGAGGCTGAGCAAAGTGGAGCTTACCCACCAAGCCTCCAGGGCAGAGACTGCAAGTTAGAAAGACTACCTGCAATGTCTTCCATTTATTTGAAGAAGCGTCTGGGAGCAAAGTTAATTGGACTGCAAAGCATTTAGCGATTCAGCTTTCAGCGCAAAACCACAGATTCCATCCCAGGGCCTGGGCTGGGGAGAGTTTAGGGGCCCTGCTATTCCCAGAACACCACTCTGCAAGTAATTACACCTGAAAGATGCCTTCTTCTTTGGAAGAAGGGTGGGTTTGCTCCTGAGGACTCCCTGCTGTGCCTCCAATGACCTGGGTTTTCCAGCTCTGCATAATATATCAGAACACCCACCCGAGGTAAATGAGGGAACAAAAATAGAGGGAATGTGTGTCCATTTACACGAGATAGAGGAATCTTTGTCATCTCAGCTCCTGTTACCCCGAAATTTCTTGAAGACAAATGATGGGATGATGGGAAGGTGGTACCTATGGGACAATGGACAGAGCTAGGAGCTGGAAGTCCCGCGACCTGGTTTTCTATTCCAACTCTGTTGCTCCTATGCTGTGTGGCCGGAGGCATGTCACTTCACCTCAGAGCTCTTCGGTTTGCTTGTATGTACAACAGAATCATCTGCAGCTCCAAGAGGTAGAAAGGGTTAATGGATATCATATTTGTAGAAGCACTTTGCATCTTGCAGAGTCCTAGAAATCCGTAGTGACAGTGGGTTGTACTTACTCAGTAGAGGGTAAGTGAACCTCTCAGAGGACTTTAAGGCTGAAAGCAGTCAAGGGATATAAGGCAGCCTAAAGAACCTACCTCAGCCCTAAAGAACCCTGCAGTGACAGGGGATGTGAAGGGTCTTTATGAAACCACCTAGGAAGGAATATGAGCCTCAGTAGCTGTTATTTACTTGACCTTTTTAGACTACCAAACTGGGTTTAGAGATGGCCCCACGTGGAGAACACCTTTCCTTATCTCTTTCGTACTTATTGCCCCCATCCGCACCTCCATCACCAGTATTTATATCTGCGGATATGCTCAGGGATATCTGTTGTATCCTTGGAGAAGAGGAAGTAGATTTGAGTAGGAAATAGACCCAACAGGGAGGAAGAGGATTTCAGTGGGTCGAATGGTGTCTGCTTACCACCTGGGTTCAAGAATAAATTGAGACCTCTGTGATGAGGTGGAGTAGAAGCAGAAGCATTAATAGATACATAGGAGACATGAATAGAGTTTCGTCAAGCCCCAGGTGATCGGGTATGGCACAGAGTTGGAGAGGAGGCCGTTTTCCCACCTCACTGTGGAAACTAGCACCCCTCTGCCAGTCTATGGACTGGGAGCTCTCAGAGCACCTCCACACAGCTCCTCATCTGGCTTCCTCACGGTGCTCAGGGCCGTTGGGGGCAGAGGGAGCAGGGTTGGAAGAGCATGGTGCCTGTGATGACAGACTGATGAGTGGGCTCCTGTGTGCTATCTCTTTGGGGAATAACAGTATAATAACCAATAATAACATTTTAAAGCACTTTGAAAGCTCAGAAATGGGGGACCTTACCTTATGCCCCCCAGAAGTATAATGGTATCAGCAATATTATGCTGTCATTTGAAATGTTGATGTTGAATCGTAGATACAGATGCTGCATCAAAAACTAGAACAAACTGTCAAGAAAAAAGTAAGTTACTGTGGAATCCCAGGATCTTAGACATTCTGTGAACTTAAAGGTCAGTCATTTGACCCAGCTTCTCTCCAAATGCTTAAGTTTCTTTTCTAAACTTCTGTTCCTCTAAGGGTGCCACTCTAGCCCCCATCCCCTGCCTCTCTGCCTTAACCTTAGTTCACCTACATACCCATGGTCCCTGACTCATTATAGTCTGACTTAGGAATTTTCAACTTCATGATGGTGAGAGAGCAAGACACATTTAGTAGAAACTGTACTTTCCATTTTGAATTTTGACCTTTTCCCAGACTAGCAATGTGTAGAATTATCTTTTCTCATGATGCTTACGCCAACAGTGAGCCAACACTCCCAGTCAGCCATGCGAGCCAGGGGGTAAACCACCATACACTGGCAACCACTCTATTTCTCACTGTCAGTACAGTAAATGACATGTGCTCTTCCAATACTTAATTATAAAACAAGCTTCATGTTAGTTGAATTTTCCCAACTGTAGGCGAAGAACAAGGTGTTCTGAGCACCTGTAAGGTAGGCCAGGCTAAACTATGATGTTCAGTAGATGAGGTGTATTAAAGGCATTTTCCACCTAGAATATTTTCAATTTATGGAGGGATTATCAGCACGTAACCCCATTGTGGGCTGAGGAAGATCTGTGGGTGATGGAGGGAAGGAATGTGGTTTAGTGGGGGAAAGAGCAAGAGAAGAATGGATAATCCACTGGGCTACATTAAATCTTGAATCTTAGAATAGGGACACATTGAATATTGAAAGGAAAGGTTTGATGTAGGTTCTACAATTGTAAGCAGAAAAAAACAAGTCCTAGGATGAACACTTTGTGCTGGGAATTCAGAAACAGCTATTTAGAAATGGTCATGACTCCAGGGCAAATGGACATTTGTCAGTCCTTCGTATAGAGTATCTTCTTTCAGTGTAATACTATCCACTGCCAAATCATATAAATAACAAGAAATCAGGTTGAGCCTTGCTCCCCCCCTCCTTAGGATTTCATTTATTTAAAAAAAGTGTCCTCTATTGAGCATTCATATGGCTTTAGACTCTGTTACACATCTGACAGGCTATTTGTCTTGATCTTGATCATAATAAGATCAATGGCTCCTGTTTGATATGAGAAAGTAGTGTGTCAGCTGTATGATAATTTTAAATAATTGTCATCTTATCAAAGGAGAAAGGGTCTTTCAAGCAATTTGACTGGAGGGCAAATGTACAAACACTCTATTTTCTCTCAGGTTCAATTCCAGAAATATTTAACATGCTCCTAATGCTAATTAGGTGTTTTGGGCCTTAATTACTCACAATTCAAGGCAAAAATATTTTTCTATATTTGGTTAATTTTTTTTAATGAGGCGACAGGTAATAACAAATTTTAACATCAACAATGTGCCATTTCGAAAGCAACAGAGAAATTAAGGTAATACAGGTCACAGTTACTAAAGCCAACCCCATATGGTAAAACATCCTTGTGCTTCTCTTATTGTTCACAGCCAACAGCCTGCAAATATTCTGAGCAGGAAGCAGGTGATAAGTAAGAAATAGACACTAATGGCTGAGGGCCATGGTTGGCAGAATCACTGCATTGGCCAGTATTTTAAAATTATGATATTTTACTCATAAACATGAATTCCTGGATCTTCTTAAGAAACAAACAGGTCACAAATAAGGCACATTTGACCCACTCTTGCACATGGGAACCAGCAGTCACTGAAGCCTGCTTCACCCCCTGACACTTGTTCTCTCCCTCACCACTGCCTTCTGGGCCTCTGATGGACTTGAGTTTGGAAAGCTTGAATGTCCTCAGACCACCAACCCTATGACTGCATAGTTGTCTTTATTTTCTCTTCACTTCATTCCTTTATCTCTTGGCAATACCAACTCTTGAATCGGCATGGTTCCCAAAGAACAAATGTGTTCCTTCCTACCTCACTTTCTTTCCAGCTACATCGTTGCCCTTTCCTACCTCTTTCCCATTCCTGGTACACAGAATTTCCTTGCCTGAAATTGGAGAATGCCCTGAGAATGCTGAAGTGTTAGGGAAGACTGTCCCGGAATGAACCATGATGACATTTCTTTTGCAAAGTTGACACCTAAATAGATACCTGAACTCACTTCACCTTGTCACGTCAGAGCTACAGTGGTGCCTATAACAATAACCTGATGCTGAAATTTAGAGAATAATTTAAAGGCACTCTGAGTCTGAACAGACATGGTAACTTGAAACATATTTCATCCTCAGAAAACAAAAGATTGACTCTATGAATATAAAAACACTTGATAAGGCTTGTTTTATGGAGAGAACATTTGCCGAGTGATTTTGCATTATGGTGCATGGTGTGGCCTAAAATAATCTGAGCAGTTTCCTCATTATTCAGTGATGGTACAGTACTAAAACAGATGCAGCCATTTGAGCTCAAAATTCAGATAGTAAGAAAACATGGCTTATGGTGAAAAATGTTCATGGAAGTCACCCAGTTGGGAAGATCCAGCAATCTCCTTCAGAACCTACTGTTGCCTATGTAGTTACTCCCTGGTGAGGGGTGAATGATGTCCTGATTCCTGACCATATGCTGACTGGTAGGGGCTCGCTCAAGTCTCTCCCCTCACTGCACGTCCAGAAGGCTTCCCAAATGTCCACAGGTGATCTCCTCACAGCTACAGTCTGAGAATTAGGAGTTAGGGGGCTTTTAGCCATCTGCTATGATCAAGGGAACTGGCCCAGCGTGATGGTTAATTTTATGTTTTAACTTGTTTGAGCCATAGGATGCCCAGAGACTTGGTTAAATATTATTTCTCTCTGTGTTTGGGAGGGTCTTTCTGGAAGAGATTAGTGTTTGAATTGGTAGACCGAGTAAAGCAGATGGCCCTCCCTAATGTGCATGGGCATTGCCCAATCCACAGAGGGCCTGAATAGAACAAAAAGGTTAAGGAGGTTTCAATTCTCTATCCCTGGCGACTGAGTTGGGACATCAGTCTCTTCTTGCCCTTGGACTTGGACTTCCACCTTTCACTCTTTTGATTCTCAGGCCTTTGGACCCTGACTAAACTACAACTCCTGCTTTCTTGGTCTACAGCTTGCAGGCAGGAAATTGTGGGATTGCTCAGCATCCAAAACTATATGAGCCACTTCTCCACTTTACACACACACACACACACACACACACACACACACACCCCATATATCCTATTGGTTCTCTTTCTCCGAAGACCCTCACATACCAGTTTAGAAGATCTCTTCTATTCACCTCTCAGTAGGGTATTTCTGTGTTCCATGGAGGGGACAGCTCTACTTACCCAAACTACACATTCCCAAATCACATCCCCCGAAAGGCTCTGATCTTACAGTTGTCTTCTCTAGCTCATTTGGAGGTGAAAACTCTGTAGTGGTGCTCATAGGGAAGGCCTTTGTACACCAGCTACCATTTTTGGATAAGGATTATTATGAAATCAAAATGAATAGATTTTTATGAAAGTTAGTAAAGTGCTCGTAAGAATGGTGGTCTTAAAATGAAGATTTATCCTTGACTCGCTTTCCCATTAATCATGTCTTACCCTTCCTGCTGCTTTTGGACTAGAGTAAGGACAGATAGGAGTGGAATAACTGAAAAAAATCCATTTGAATAAAAATAATGACACAGAACCTAAAATGTTTGAGATGTATAATTCAAGAAACAGGAAGTTCTTACTATGCACGAGCAACCATTTTAAGAATTCTATGTCTGCCTAATAAATTTACATATCAGAAACATATACCAGAAATATTTTGGTGCAGGTGAGGGGGAGTGGTTTATTCTTTAATTCTAAGATAAATAAGAATTTCCATAGTGACAAAACGATAGGGATGATAGTGAAAGATGAAAAATCAGAAACGATCTGTTTCTGGCTCACGTAGATTTGCAAACGGAGAAAGATCAGCATCGCTTAATTCCTCAGCACAGTGAATAGATGGCAAGAATGGGAATAGGAATTCCACCTCAAATTGAAATGCTTCAAAACCAGACCCACTAAGAGAATAAAAGAGTCCAAAGGTCAGAGTCCGAAGGTCTAACAAGACATCATTCTGGCTAAAAACTGGAATTGTGACAAGGGGGAGCAAGGTGGATAATGACTCTGATGGTTTTAAACTCCCTTTGCCACGGGGACAGGAGCTCTTGTGCATTCACCGATAAGGGATTTGGGTATTTTAAGAAGTGGTGTTTTGAGCTTGGTCTGATTCTCTATTCCCATTCTTGTTCCTTTGAGTTCTTTCCCTCCTTTTTTTTTTTTTTTTTAAAGTTTATTTATTTTTGAGAGAGAGAGCGTGCACAGGAGGGGCAGAGAAGGAGGGAGACATAGCATCCAAAGCAGGCTCCAGGCTCTGAGCTGTCAGCACAGAGTCTGATATGGGGCTCGAACTCCCAAAACTGTAAGATCATGACCTGAGCTGAAGTCAGACACTTAACCAACTGAGCCACCGGGCTGCCCCTTCCCATCTTTTTATACAGCTTCAATGTGACCTTCTTGCATGTATCTGTCACCACAGTAGAAAGTTTGCTCTCCTTTGAGCCCCGGCATTTGGTACCATTCCTCACTTCCATTTTCTCTTTAGCCCCTTGTACTCACTGATGTTTTGGAGTAGAGCTGTGTGGTCAATGTCACCGTGATAATGGGGTGTCCCACTCCTACTCAAATGTCCTCTGCTGGAAAGAAGCAGGTTGGTTCCTGAAACCCAGAATTGAACCTACCCAGACCTGGGGAAAAATCCGATTCCAAGTGCTCATTTTTAGGACTTATGTGGGCAAACAGACAAGAAAGAAGGTATCTAAGGATGGAGCAATCTGAGTAGACATAGCATGGAGGAAGAAAGTCTGAAAGAGTCAGAGCTCAGAGAGAAGTGCTGAGGCCTCCAGAATGCAGAGCCCAGAGCCATTCACATTCTGCTGGCAGCTTCAGAAAGACCATCGTTGTGTTATTTTTTCTTTCTTGCTTGTTTTGCTCTTCTAACTAGCTGAGGAAACCTTAAAAGCCTTCAAATCAGCCAGCTGAAGAGGTCCTTGTCCTGAAGTGTGTCCAGGGCAGGAGAGAGACTTTGAGTGGAAATAATATTTGGTGGCATTGAAAGGGAAGGAAAGCAGGTAGGCCAATTTGGGAGCTGCCCAAGAAAGAAGGGGACTGTCTGGGGAACAGCCTGGCATAGCATCAAGAATAAAGACTCTCCTGCCAGAGAGACCAGTGTTGAAACCCCAGCCCCACCAGTTAACTAAATGTCTCAACTTTTTCAATGTAAGTTTACTACAAAATGAAATTTTAAAAATTACCTGGTATTCTTCTTGCCTCTGGGTGACTCAGCCGGTAAACCGTCTGATTTCAGCTCAGGTAATGATCTCAGAGTTCGTGAGTTTGAGCCTTGAGTCCAGCTCTGTGCTGGCAGCTTGGAGCCTGGAGCCTGATTCAGATTCTGGGTCTCCCTCTCTCTCTGCCCCTCCCCTGCTCTCTCTTTCTCTCTCATAAATAAACATTAAAAAAAAAATCCTGGTATTCTGAGTGCTCCGGAAAACCTCAGGTGTACCTTCCTTAGATCGAGGAGGGCGCTCTGAAGCCTCAGTGGCCCTGGATGGGACCACTATCATGGAAGCAAAAGCAAAAAGCCCAAAGAATCCCAAAGACTGTGGTCCTGGTGGGACAGAATTGTTGAGGTAATCCCAGCTCCCATCTTTCTACATATTGGCTCTATGATTAGGCCCCTGTGGTTTTATCTCTGCAACTTTTAGGTAAATGGATTTCTTAGCCAAAATATCAGGCTTTAAGACGTGTCACTGGGGGTACCCGGGTGGCTCAGTTTATGATCTTGTGGTTTGTGAGGTGAAGCCCCGCAATGAGCTCATTGCTGTCAGCAAAGATTACCTGCTTCAGATCTTTCATCCCCCTCTCTCTGCTTCTCAGCTCGTGCACTCTCTCTCAAAAATAAACAAACATTAAAAAAACATCTCCCTGGGTTCTAAGTAAACATTATTTCACGTGAACTCATGGACTCATGAAGTGATATGTACGAAGGGTACGGCACATTAGGTTGGTTGTCAACACATTCACATTGCTATTTCTACTTTCCCCGGGTTCAAGCAGAAGCCTTTACTCATTTACTCATTACTTGTTCTTCAAAGTTTGGTCTCAGTGCCACCATCCGTTTATGGAGTCTGGTTTCCTGGCTACTCCCGCTCAAGCAGAGCTAAGAGCTCCATCCCTCTGCTTCTCCTGTATCATCTGCATATTTCTATCACAGCACTGATGACCTTGTTCTGCAATGGTTTGTTTACATGTCTGTCTCTACACAGATGCTAGCCCGTAAGTTCCACAAGGGCAGGGGCTGGGTTTTATTTATTTTGACATTTCCAGAGCCTAGCACAGTGTCTGGTCCAAGTAGGTGTTCAGTGTTCGAAGAACACGCCAAGAAGAAAATGGGCAGAAAGGCATGGGTAGATGTTGAGGGATCTCCTCCTACTTCTTTCTCCCCACTGTAGCTGGTCTTTCCTCATGTCTCACGTCCAAGCTCCCTACCCATCTCCAGTCTTGCTAAAGATCCTATCCTGGGCCTCAGCATCACTTTGGCTTACGGATTGGGAAACTGTATGTTCCTGGGAAACTTCTGTCCTCGCTGGACAGTTAGTATTGTCAGAGAGGTATGCAAATGAGATCATGAGACTTGTGGTCGAGAGATCCACGTGACATGGTCTTAAACAACATTATGTTCATAGAAGTTGCTGTGTGAGGCTCCTGAGGAAGTCCTTCAGAAAGGGATGCGCTTAATTGTCTTATGTCTTTGCCTTTTCTTCCCTGCTGGAAACATCAACACAGCTACTAGAGCTAAGGAACATTCTTGGGACCTTGAGGAAAAGGCCTGAAGGTATTCCAGAAACCTCATTATCTCATACCTGGTATCTTTGAATCATGAACCAATACTTCCTATCCCCACCCCTGATTTTAATTATGAGAGAAAATAAATGCTTCTTTGTTTAAGTCACTGAAATCCTATCTATGTTACTTGCAGCTGAAGACAATTTCAAACTGATAATCTAGTTGTCTTTTTTTCCTTCAGACATGACAAGATCACCTTGTCTTTGGACCTTTACACTTGCTCTTCCCTTTGGCTGAAGTGCTTTTCCCACAGATCATCACATGACTGGTCCCTTCTCCTTCTCGAGGTCAGATACCAAGTTAGAATGTCACCTTCCAGAGGGGCCTTCATGAAAACCCTATGTGAAAATAACTCTCCACATTGCATCCATCATCCTTTAATTGTATCATTCTAGTTTCTTCACTGCATTGATCACTCTCTGAACTGTACTCTCTTTTGCCTATTTTGTTTTTTCTCAGTACCTTGAGGCTGCTATAACAAAACACTATGGACTGGGTGGCTTACAACAACAGAAATTTATTGCCCATTGGTCTGGAGGCTCGGCAGTCTAAGACCAAGGCACCGGCATCGTCGTGTTTGGTGAGGGCTCTCTTCCTGGTTCGTAGCTGGTGCTTTATTGTTGTGCCCTCACATGGTAAAAGGGGCAAGGGATCTTTGTGGAACTTCTTTTATAAGGGCATTAATCCCATTCATGAAGACTTCAACCTCATAACTTAAGCTCCACCCAAAGCTCCCGCCTCCTGATACCATAATTTTGGGCAGTGGGATTTCAACACAGGAGTTGTGCAGAGACACAAACATTCAGAACCACAGCATTTCTTGATCATCCTTACCAGGAACGCAGGAACCTTCTTTATTTTGTTCAGAACTGCTCTATCTCCAGCACCTAGAAAAGCACGTGGCATATGGTGGATGCTCTATAAATAGTCGTCCAGAGAGGGAGGATACTTCCCGAGTTACAAATGAATATATTTCCCCAGAGAATAAGCCATCATATGTTGCATAGGTTTATAACTTAGGAAACCATGGGTTAAATGCATTTTATGACCTAACTGCTGTATATAACATAGTTTATATGAGATGAATTTCAAGTTCAATTTTTCTTAATGACTTTACTATAATCTTGATCATAGGTCATCTTACTCCTTAATCCTATATCCAGAATATGCTACCTCCCTACCTTTTATTCTTAATAGCTCATCAGATTTTAACTCCTTTGTGAAATTCTTTCTTTGATGTATTAAAGGAAATTGTTGCAAAAAGAGCCTCACTCACTCTCAGATAGATGTTTTCTAAATGATTTCTTTTCAAATTTATTTATTTATTTATTTATTTATTTATTTATTTATTTATTTATTTATAAGTTTATAAGTTTATTTTGAGAGAGTGAGAGAGAGCAAGTGGGGCAGGGGCAGAGAGAAAGGGAGAGGGAGGGAATCTCAAGTAGGCTCTGCAGTGTCAGCACAGAGCTCCGACGCAGGGCTCAAAACTCAGGAACTGTGAGATCATGACCTGAGCCGAAGTTGGATGCTTAATTGACTGAGCCACCCAGGCGCCCCTCTAATTGATTTGTTGAGTGCCACTGCCTCCACTCCTTGCAGACTCTGTCTCATTTCACTTACTGTCTTATGAAAACTATACTCAAACGTACTTTGCCTCACTTCCTGCCCTCCCAGGAGGTTCCTGCACCTCTGATCTTTTCCATGGGTCCATTTAAATGCAGCAAAATCTTGTTAATCCCTTTGGGACTCTGCCTTCTGTTGTGGATTTCTCTGTGAGGAGTATGGTAGGCTATAATGAGACCACGTGTAAGACCCTGACATTCAGGAGGCTAAATGATTTCTTTTAATGGCTAAAGCATAGGCTTTTATAGGCTTACATAGATGTACACTAATAGGATAGGGCCATCCTTTATACACATTTAAGGAATAAGAAGTAGATCAGTTTGAGTAAGTAAAGAGTCAGGTGGTAAAAGAAGACTCCAGGAATACAGGTTGTGCACTGTGACCGGTAGGGTTGGTTGTTGGCCAGTATCCATTCTCTCCCTTTCCCTCTGGTTAGGGTGTCAGTCAGAGAAGAATAATCTTGTGTCATCAAGTAAGGTGGAGGGCAGAAGCGATATACTAAGAACAGGCAACAGAACGATGATTCTCTGGAGCCACCATATCACATCTAAATCCCCATTCTAGGGCTCCTATTCTGTGCGAGAATAAACCCTGGTATCTTTCAACAGCTACTTCTTTGAATTTTTTGTTAAATGTAGCCAAATGTAAGCCGTTTTGATACAGATGCTCACTTGGGGAGCTCTAAAAAATATCCGAATGCCCAGGCTGCATCCCAGATAGTTTAAATCTAAAACTCTAGGGATGAAATTCAAGCACCCGCAATTTTTCTGGGCTTCCCAGGTGATTCAGCGTGCAGGCCAAGTTGAAATTCACCGTTTGAGGCCAGCAGGCTTCATATTTAGCATGTTCACCAATTTCCCTGGGGGATGGGGTGGTGCTGGTTAAAAATTTGAATTGCCACATCTCGCTCCCCAGAGATTTTGGTTCCTGAGGTCTGAGGGCAATCTGGAGACCACGCTGAAGAAGCACTGCTGTAGGAAATGGGGTTGGCTCAAAGTTTTAAAGCAAAGAAGTGACAAGATCAAAGGAAAGTTATAGGAGGATTAGCCTAGAACCAGTGAATAAATTGCAAAGAAGAGGTGAGAGACTCTGAGATGGTGGGGAGACCCACTGAGAGGCAGCAGTGGTTGATGGCCTGGGAGAACCAACTGTGAACTAAGAGGGTGATCTCAGAAATGAGGAGGAAGAGAGAGAGACAATAGGTACTGAAAAATGTAAACTGCCACAGAGTTCGATAACTAACAGAATAAAGGTGAAGGGGACTTAGTATTAACTGACTTAATCGGTGACTAAAGAATTCACTAGGGGTTTGACTGCTGGTTTGTTATGTATTTTGCTCAAACTCCTTTAAATCAGTATAGACAAGAAGTTTCCGTACAGCTGCAAATGTTAAGTTGATTTTTGTTGACCTGATTGGGGAACTTTTATTTGCTTAAACCAGCTCTTCTGTTTATAGGCTCAGAAACTTTATGCTAACAAGAGTCTACTTCAAAATTTTAGTATTTGTTTATATATAAATATGTGTATATATATAGACAAGCAATATGCAAATGTGCATATATGTATAGAGACGAACAAACGTTTTTCATGTGGTTTTCCTTTTTTTAAAGTCATGTCTTGTAGAACATTGGAAATAAATGGATATAGTTACTGCTTTCGGGTTGTGCTTTATGTAGATAGCTTTTTAGATGAGTCGTAACTAAACTTTGAAGGGCTAAATATATCAAGAGTAATTTTTCAAGGTGATTTTGATGGAAAAGCATTTATTAACTATTCAGTATCCACTAAGCAGACAGACGTTAGGGCAATATTTCATGAAACAACTTTAATTAAACATAATTACTTGGAGCAGTTCTAAAATACACACTGCCCGCCGATCCAGTGTAATAATGATCACCTGTGCCTCAGAAATCACTCTTCAGTGTGCTTTTAAAGTCTTCTGTCATTTAAAAACAACAGGCTGGCTTTACACTTAGAAAAAAAATAATGGTCTAAAGTAATAGATAAGTCATAAAACATCAGCTTATCGGACCGATCAATTCTTGGCAAAGTCTTTGTCAGAACAGATTTTACAATGCCAACGGAGGTCAATGAATGGACGAAATGGATGCATCCTCACTGACATGCCTCCCAGGGTACACACGTGTATGAAACACAGCCTTGCTCTCTTGTACTTCCCCATGTAAATTAGAAAGTGACAATAAATTTTCCTCAAGTTCATTTTCGATTTCATTTTCTCTCTAATTGGCACATCTGTTAAGAAGGCTCTAACAGGGTGAAGGTCATTAGGCTGCCGTCTTTTCGAAGGATAAAAAGGCTAACTTCAACAGGCAACGGGAGAGTCCTTATCTAGAGTCCATATCTCCTGTCATTTTGTTACTAATACTGGTATGGTTCTTTAAGTTGATGTGAGTCACTACTAGGTCACTTGTTTCCAGAGTAGGCCTTGGGTCCTTAAGCAATAGTGTTAGTAACATTGAGGGACCAGTGCCTGGCCAGTTCTAACCATGAAGACCAGAGACAGAGAACACCTTGTATGTGGACTGTCACATACTTCTTGTATTGGTGCCCTCCTCCCCTGCTAAATGTTCTCTCATGCAGTTGGATTTTTTACCACCTTTGTGTTCCATGTTTACACACTAGTTGTTAAATTAGTCAGAGCCAGGTGCTAATCACACTGGGGATTCAGTGCCCTTGTGATCACATCCATTTCATACATGGTCACAAGCCCCACCCCATATAATATAAGCCAAGGTCTAATGGTAAAGTACTGGGTACTGGGAAGTCATTGTGTGGAGGTGTTGAGAGAATGTGCAAAGTGTGGGGCAAAACTCTATCTCCATTCCCACTGGGCCCAACAACCCAAAGTATGAAGAGACCTACAGACGGGTCAAGAGAATTTGCTAGGTTAAATGATGTCTTCTCAGCCCCAAATTCTTATGTTGAAATCCTAACTCTCAGTACTTGAGAAAGAGATTTTATTTGGAAATATATCATTGCATATATAATGAGTTACATTAGTGTGAGGCCATCCTGGAGTAGGGTAGGCCCCTAACCCAGTGTGACTGGTTTCCTTATTAAAGAGACAAAATTTGGACACAGATACACACAGGGAGAAGGACATTGAAGATGAAGACTGATGCTTCACCACGCCAAGGAACAACCAGGATTACCAACAAATCACCAGTGAGGGTTAAAATTTTGAAAGCAAAAACACCTGTAATAGAAAGGGAGCATACAGGGCAGAGTGGGTGGCTTGGCATGTCTGCCAACCAGGCCTCTTGTACTAATAAGACCTCGTCTATCATGTGGATTAAGAAAGCTGTGAGGGCTGCCTCCATGCATTTCCATATTCTCCCACCCCACGTACTGGCTGCTGTCTCAGCCTCAGTGTGGGAGCGAAGCTTTACTGACTGAGCTGTGAATCTGTATTCTCCCTCTCCTCACTCTCCCAACTTCCTAGCAAATGGAACAGAAAACAGACATGAATCAGTTCGAAGGGGGGCTGGGAAAAATGGAGCAGAAAAGTCAAATAGTCAAACAACTAAAATAGACTAAAAAAAGGGGAAAAAGTACATGAGGAGGGCTGGAAGGAGAAAAGGAGAGACAACTAGGGACCATGTTTGGTCAGGAAACTAATTGCTGGAGGGAAAAATCTGAAATCTGTAGGCACGAATCTCTACTCTATTGATTATATTGTTCCCAGAAGCCATTAGGAAATTAAGATTCTTCTTGTGATCATAGTATGTTCACATCTCAATAAATGATCTCTGGAATTCAATCATCAAACTTTATTCATGATGCTTTTTTTTTTATAGCTTAGTTCTGTAACAAAGTCTGTGTGATTCTACATAAATTAATTCAGAACACTAGAACGATGAAACGAGAAGACTCAGAAGTCATTCAGTGCAACCTCTACATTGAGGTGTACAGACAATTTAACAGACTTGTCCAATGTCTGACAGCCTTTATCAGAGCTAGGCCAAAAGATTTTGTAAATATTATATCGTTAATGAGGAATACAGTTTGATTCATACAAAGAAAAATCTTAATGTTTATTTTTGAGAGAGAGAGAGAAGAAGAGAGAGAATGAGCAGGGGAGGAACAGAGAGAGAAAGAGACAGAGAATCCAAAGCAGGCTCCACGCTCTGAGCTGTCAGCACAGAGCCCGATGCCTGATGGTGGGCTCAAATTCACAAACTGAGATCATGACCTGAGCTAGAGTCAGATGCTCAACTGACTGAGCCCCCCAAGCACCCCCATACAAAGAAAATATTTCTCAACTTAAGTACTTTTAGACCCTCACATATCCATATTGTTGTTAAGGTTTTGAAGAAGAGTTGGTATCATGATAACCTGAATTTTGAATGTCTTACTAATAATTATACTAACACTAATTTGAATTTAATAATAGTATTACTACACAGTACTCAGCCTTGTGAATGCTTGATGTAGGTTCACTTACTCAGTCCTTAGAGTGCTATCTGATTCAGTCCCATTAGTTACAAACCCCATTTTGCTGATGAGGAAACTGAGGCAGGGAAGGATAGTTACCTACCTTCATCCAAGGTTACACTGTTGGTAAAAGGCAGGGCTGAGATTTGAACACAGGCAGTGGAGGTCCAAAGTCTGTGTACTTAAATGGTATGCCAGCCTGACTTTTGCCGCCCTGGGAAGCAATTTGCATATCCATACGTCCGCATTCCTAGGAAATGGTAAAGCTAGGATTTTATCCCAGTCTAACTAATCTGATTTACAGTCAAAGCTCTTTCCCTTCACACGATACTGCCTCGCACATTTTCCTACTTAAACCTCACTTTCACTCTGTCAGCAGCCACTAACAGAAGGTAGTGGTGTGAAGGAGATGGAGCGAGACACAGGCACCATAAAAACAGTGCCGGAAAAGGAATCCCAACCCCCAGCCCACCAGCCGCAGCATAATCTTCCAGGGTCTCCTGGAGGATGCCGGCTCTCTGGGTTCCTAGCTGGCGTGCCGTGCTCTTTTCTCTTCATTCTCAAGACGTGGTGTGTTTGATGGAACAGACACCTGACTGGGGAGCAGCAGACAACGGTTCTAGCTTAGAGCAGCTTTGGGCTGACCCAGCATCCTCTACAGGCTGGGAGTCATATACCAGGCCCCCCAAATCCTCTCACTACCGCATGGAGAGCATGACAGCTGGTTTACGGAGGAGGGAATTGAGATTCAGACAGTGAAGTAATGCCACCAAGGTCACAGAAGATGGTACTCCACCCAGATCTGCCTAAATGCGAACCCTTCACGCATACTCAACAAGGTTGCCTCTAAAGTCGCTTGAAATCCTCTAAATCTCCTCAAATATAAAACAAAGAAATTGTGCTGAATCAGTACATTCTGGGCCATGAAGCCCCAGGGATTCAGCGGTGTTTCAGAAGTCATTTTGGGAAGGAAGTCCAAGGAGACCTGGCCCGACAGTGGCCTACCCCTGCGTGCGTGTGTGCACGCATACACACACACACCCCAAGCAGGGCACAGCAATGCCACTTTTGGCCTGCCTTACAAATCTGATTTAACCACATTTAGATTGAAAGAAGATTCTGCTGCTAAAACAGTTTTGGGGACCCTTCTAGCAAGTCACATTTGAGGGCCCTCTTAGCTTTAATACCAAGGAGAAAATTGGCCCCATAAAGGGACGGTAACTCTGGTAACTCACTGCAGGCAGAGGAGACCCAGGACTCACGTGGCTGGCCCTGTCCAGAAGATCTCAGTTGCTGTGCTGCAACTTTTGCTGATCTAGACACAATCTGAGAAGGTGTTTAGACTGTGTCTGTGAAGATGGCTTTCTCACCCAGGGCCAGTTAGTGAGGAACATACTCTGATTTTTCTTAGGGATAAAAGGGGTAAGTCTTCACTGGCTTTTCTCTTCTTCTTTTATCTTTCTTCATCCTTTTACCCTGTCTGCCTCCAACCCGGTCTCCCTCCTCTGGTCTCAAAGCCAGGGTGTACCAGGAAGGGAGTGGTCTTTGCTGGTTAAGGAGTGAGTGAATTTGGGGCACCCGGGTGGTTCAGTTGGTTAAGCGGTTAACCATTGCACTTCAGCTCAGGTCGTGATCTCACGGTGCCTGAGTTTAAGCCCTGTGTCAGGCTCTGTGCTAACAGCTCAGAGCCTGGAGCCTGCCTCAGGTTCCTTGTCTCCCTCTCTCTCTGCCCCTCCCTGGCTTGTGCTCTGTCTCTCTCTCAAAAATAAATAAACATTAAAAAAATATCTTAGGGACATCTGGGTGGATCTGAGTCAGTTAAGCATCCGACTTCAGCTCAGGTCATGATTTCGCAGTTCGTGGGTTCGAGCCCCATATCTGGCTCTGTGCTGGCAGCATAGATCCTGGAACCTGCTTCGGATTCTGTGTCTCCCTCTCTCTCTGCTCCTCCCACCATTCGCGCTTTGTCTCTGTCTCTGTCTCTATCTCTGTCTCTCTCTCTCAAAAATAAACATCAAAAAAATTTTTTTACTGGTCACTTGGGTGGGTCAGTTAGTTAAGCATCTGACTTTGGCTCAGTTCATCATCTCATGGTTCATGGGTTCGAGCCCATGGGTCTCTATGCTGACAGCTTAGAGCCTAGAGTCTGCCTCAGATTCTGTGTCTCCTCTCTCTCTCTCCCTCCCCACCTTTCTCAAAAATAAATGAACATTAAAAAAAAGAGAAATGAGTGAATTCACTTACTCCTTCAAGTCGTGCCTTTGTGGCACCTGTGTTCCTACTCAGAGCAAAGCTTTGGGGCTTGGGTGACAGCTGTCCTGCAGGCATCCACACATGGGTGGAAAGCCATGCTTTCTGTTTCCCCATCCCTTGAGTTCATACCCCTTTCACTAAAAGCTAGGTATGTAGAAAAGAATAAGACCAATGAAAAGCAAATGATATTCATGGTGGTGGTGAACATACCTTTTTAAAAACCACTTATTGAGCTCTATTTTACACAGTATAAACTTCACTCATCTTAAGTGTGCACTTTAATGACTTTTAGAAAACACATAGCTGTGCAGTCATCACCAAGCTCAATTTTGGAACACTTCGATCATTCCAAAAAGTTACCTCAAGCTCATTTGCAGTAATTCCCTGTCGCCAGTCCCCAATCTAGGCAACCACCGATCTACTTTCTGATGCTTATAGATGTGTTTTCTCTGAGGATTTCATATAAAAGGAATCATAGGATATGTGGTATTTTGTGACTGGGGTCTTTGACTTAGCATACTCCTTGTGCGGTCTATCCATATGTTAGTGTATTTTAGTATTTCACTCCTTTTTACATAATACCTCTTCAGTGTTTTTTTTTCTTAATTTACCTTGGAGAGACAGAGAGTGAGAGCAGGAGCAAGAGCAAGAGAGAGAGAGAGAGAGAGAGCACTAGCAAGGGTGGGTCAGAGAGAGAGGGAGACACAGATTCCGAAGCAGGCTCCAGGCTCTGAGCTGTCAGCACAGAGCCCAACGTGGGACTCGAACTCACAAACTATGAGATCATGACCTGAGCTGGAGTCGGACGCTTAACTGACTGAGCCACCCAGGCGCACCATACATAATACCTTTTTAAATAACAGCAATATGTAGAGGAAAGATGATGGATTTCAGAAGCATGCAATGTGGGGCTCAATCAAAATCATACCACTTCTTAGTTGTGTGACTTTGGGCAAGTTCCTTAACCTTCCTGAGACTCATTTGCAAGATAAGGATATTAATCCCTCCCTCAGAGGATTATTCTGTGAGTTAACTGGACTGTCCTGGCAAATGATGGGCACTGAAGAAATCCGGTCTTGGCCTTTATGGTCCCCAGGAATCTTTGCTCTTCTTAACCCTACTTCAAATTTTAAAGTGAATGCTGCAGTCTCCCCACCAGCTTTCACGTCAACTTGACATGAGCTCCCACATAACTAGCAATATCAGGAATGGAATTCCACCAAGGGGAATCACAGCCTTCATTAATGAAACTTACATGCTGAGAAGCTAACGCGATTTCCTCCAACTATATTGCTGCCGTGTCTTAGAAAAAAGGTTAAATTGTATTTATCATTTTAAAGAGGAAATTGTTCCAAATTGTATCTGAGAACATTCTACAGAGTTGGCCTTACCTCTTCAAGACTTTATGAACACCGTATTTTCCCACTAAGTCTTAAAATATTATTCTCAATAACATCAACTCTTAGATCAGATAAAAGTAGGTAGCAAAGGGCTATCGACTTCTGAGTATGTAAAATCCATCTCACATGCTCAAAACTCATCTTTGAGCCAGTAGTTTCAGACTCCTTCTTTCCTGAAATTTTCAAAGAGCTTGAATTTCATGTGTTTAGTAAAACAGACTCAACTGAACTCCTTGTTTCTTTAGGCAATCGTCTCTGATTAGAACACGTCCTCCATTTGAATTTCAATTTAAAGGGTTCCTGAATGTAATCCCATAGGATACCCTTGGGCACAAAGTGGACAAAGATGCTACTCTTCAGCTCTGAGCATAAAATTTCTTGTTCTAAACCTGCTCACCTTTCTGAATCTTGGTTTCTCTACAGGTTTTATTCCACCACTCTTTCCCTTAGTGTTTCTGACTGTTTTTCCTCCCTCCTTCTCTGGGATTTATCACAGCTACATTTCTTCCCCGCATCCCTTAAACACTAAATTCCCTTCTATCTCCTTCATGGAATCGTAGATCCACTTCCTGTTACTCATAGGATAACAGTTAAAACAGAAAAGGACTAGGCTTCTCAAGATTTCTACTACATAAAACAGACTGGTAGCGTACTTAATCTCTTACTTCAAGGACATTAGATAGTGTATCTTTTTTCATGATAGAAAATGCCACTTGTGAAAAGTAAAGTAATTATTGAGAAAGGCAATGTATGGCTTTCGGATCTGCATATACCAGTAATAGTCACTATACGTAGTATGGGCATCATACATGTTACTGACATTAAAGATGACAATGAATGATTCTTTCAAATAAGTAAATTCGATACAGTTCCTACGTGCGATCAATCTGCAACATTATCAGGTTGGTCTGACTTGAACTTTGTGATAAAGACATACACAGATAAGCAGATAAAGGCTATATCCAGATGAAATCGAACACTTAAATTAATGTATTAGTGTAAGGATTCTTGTGTTTCCATGCTCTGTGGTCTTATTTGAATATAGTAACTGTTGAAAATACATAACTAACTTCTTTCCTGATACTCAGAGATCAGGAAGAAGTAGATGGGGTCTCAGAAGAGAAGCTTTCACTTACTCCGTTGGCACCTAAAGTAGGCTTGGGAATCCGTAAGTGTGATAAAAATTAAAATAATGAGGAGGGGCACACAAAAAAACCTAGGTTTAGGTAGATTTGTGAATTTTCCCAATTTTTAAAGTAATTTTCTTATGTTAACACTTCCCTTTCATATGCTACAGGGAGGAGAGTAATATATATCCAAGACTTTATTTTAGGGATTTTATTTTAAATGGTATCATAAGAATTTGTCTCATGGTATAAATAGTTGAGTAAATCCAGAATCTAGCAAAGATTTTCGCTCTACTGCACAGGCCTTTTGTGCAGTAGATGTTTAGCCGCAGATGACAAATAATCTTGAGGCATGATGACTTAACTTCATTCTGATAGCCAAACTGTCTGCAAAAAATCTTAAGCCCATATTTCCAATATGTGGGCAGCATATTGCAAGTTATTTTTTTCAAGAAAAAAAATCACTTAATACCCAAATCTTCCATATATGTCCATAAGAAGCATCACACACCTTCAGATTATAATTTGGCATACAGCTCAGCTCGCCTGTGACTCTCAAAAGAATTCTGATCTCAGAGAAAGTGGTTAAAACCCCACATTTGCAAACATCACCTCTGAGGTCTTGGCCACCATAAATTACTGTCACCATCCATGCATCATGTATATGAGTTACCAAATAATGCCAAAAGTCTCCTACCCCGAGATAGCAGCAAGTTTTTGGTGTGCCTGGCGGGCCATTTCACAGCCTTTGGTTCTTGTCTTGTGCATTTCCGCCCGGAGCGAGGGGCAGCTGACAGAGACATCCCCGATAGAAATGACCATCTCTCGGTACAGGGCCACTTGAGTGTTGAACTCTTGGACAAGCTGGAAAAGAATTGAATTTCTTTCACAAAACATCATCAGAATGTTTCCTACTTCGGTGTATACAAACACGGGCTTTCAGGGACCCCTCAGCCAACTCCACAAGTTTCCAGCTGAGGAGCCTCCAAATTGTTTAAAGATCAAGGCACAAAGATGGTAAGTTTCTCTTTGTCCAAGACAAGTGTTTATTTTTCCTGGGTAAGTCTGACCGTGGAAGCTCTGTTTCGGGACCTGCTCACCCCCACCCGTTCAGACTCTGAAGAGCAAGAGCATATGCCACTCCCAGGTCACTAGAATTTGCTGCTGGGACCTCTTACATAGAACGCTCTCCCTTACTGTAGCTAAGATAAGGATGTGTACCTGCGAGTGGGCAGAGGCCGAAGGTGGGGTGCCAAAGGCAAACCTGTTTCACCTCCGCCAGGCACTGAACTACTCTGGCTCAGGAGCCTGAAGGGAAGACCGGCCACAGCCTCTGCGCTGGAACCTCGTCCCCTCCGCAGCGCCCCGTGTGCTGTGTTTGGGTTTATTTGCTGCTGTCTCCTCACAAAGCGGCACCCTCACCTTCCCATCCCCTCCCTCCCTGGTAAGCAAGCCAGTTCACTGTGTCTTTTGCATCCACCGTTCTCTGAGGGGGTAGAGGCATGACTTAGAGCCGCCGACCCTAAGACCCTTGCCGTGGCACTTCTTTGTGGGGGCATCACGACCCGGGTGTCACCCTGAATCTGGGGACTGCAGATTTAAAAATAGTGCATGTGCACGTGATCGGCATGGAGGAGCCGAGGGTGGGGGAGTGGCTGGCAGTCAAGCAAACGATTAACAGACAAGATTCCCCCACCTCCTCTCCAAAAAAGAAAAAAAAAAAAAAACAACCAAAAAACAAAAAACGCAGTTTTCACCTACCATCTTGCAGTCGTCCAGGGCTCGTTGGGTTTTGTGGGCGCTCTCGGAGCTGCTGCCCCTGCGCTCCCACTCCCCGCTCTGCAGCGGGGGCTTGCTGATCTGGAAGATCGAGGAGCGGGTGGACCGGCTGGGGCGCTTTTTGCGCCCATTCGGTGCAGAACTCATGCATACACATCCACCAAGCCGAAGCCGCTGGTGCAGTGCGCCCCGGCGCGGGCGGCCCGGTCGTTGCCCTGCGTGCCGCCAAGCAGCGGGAGCCGGGAACCGAGGCGCGGCGCTCACAGGGCTGGGGCTGGCTGCGCGGGTGGGTAACCTTCAGCTTGAAGGAGAGCCTGGGAAGCGCTGGCTGTGCCGTGCAGCATCGCTTCCACTGGCGGCGAGGAAGGGGCTCGGTCAAGTTCTGCTCAGCAGCATTGCCGGCCCCGTCCCGGGAGCTGGGCGCTGGCGCGGGCTCGCACTACCTGCCCCTCGGCATGGATGGCAAGGCTGGGCGAGAAGGAACGCGCCGCCCGGCGGTTCTGAGTTTCCATTCAGATGGGGGAGCAGCTTTCAAAGCCTGCGCTGTAAGGTGGGGGTGGGGGGGGGATGAGTGTCGCTCTGGCTTCGGTGTCTTCCCGCAGCGGCGCTCCGTCGTCTTTCCCCTCCCTCCCCCGTCGCCAGGCCTGGAAGGGCTGGCAGTCCCCGAAGCAGGCAATTGGCTCTAATAGGCCGCCTTGATCCCCCGTCTCTACGGGCTCATCTGTTTGAGGATCCCAAATGAATCCGTGGCGGGACTGGCAGACGCAGGGAATCGGTCCGCCTGACGTTGCGCGCTGCCCAGCACATTGATAGGACGGGACTACTAATGTGATCTGTCCATGGAGCACCCCCCCTCCCTCCACAGTTTATGCACTTATCCAATCAAATCCCCGGGAACGTCAGTTGCAATATTACTTCATCTGCGCTATTATTAGAAACGAAAAGTGTCATCAGAGTGGAGCACATTGCCACATGCTGGGATCTAAACATGGATTTCAAACCAACCTGTGTGCGTTCAAGGCCCTCACTATCTGAGACCATCTGGGGGCCACAGATCATTAAAGCCCAAACTGAGGCGCATGCGAGGTTCTTGATTGAAAAGGAAGATCTCTTGATGACCTAAAAGGAAAGCTTTCTGTCCCTGAGTCAGGTGTTGCTCTAGTTGTGTTTGGTTTTGTATAGTATGCAGGGATGCGGACCGGCAGTCAGCGGGGAGGACGCGCAGAGGGCTTCAGCCAAGTTGGTCCTCATCCCATTTTAACCAGTGAAGTGCTTGGTCTTGCGTTCCAGAGTGTCCAGACCGGCTCTGAGGGGTTCCCATTAGAGGCTTAACAAGTAAGAGCCAACAGGCCTCCTTTGGGTTTTCAAAATGACCCCTTTATGGGACATCAGTGAGCCAGAGGCCAGTGGAGGTGGCCGAGGAAAAGTGTAGGGCATGCCTGCTCACGTGAAGCAGGGTGGGAGTGAGTTCCCCGGGCCATTAAAGTCCACTTTTATCATGAGTAAGATTCTTGTGGGAAGAACAGAGGTGGGTTGGTATTCTGCTCCCGTGATCTGAGAATGCTTGTTTCCCTGAAGGATTTATTTGCCGAGGACAAATAAAGAGGTCTACCACAGAGGATCCAGTTATGTCTTGAAAAGCCTCCTGAAGAACAAATCGGAGGTTCCTGGTCAGTCTCTTAAGGAGATACAGAGGGAGCCCAGAGAGGGCAAGCCAGAAATAGGAAGACTCACACCTTAAGGAGGGGGTCTCTAGGACTTTTTTTTACAAGATAGGCAAGCATAACGGAGTGGTATAATAAGAATGGTATTTTGGTTTTTGTCCCCACTACTGGTCACAGAGCTCCCCAAACCCTTGGAGTTTCCTGAGTAACAAGGGTGACAGGAGTCTGTTGTCACCAGAAAGATTGGAACTTTCAGCCTCACCGCCAACTTCCCTAAAGAAAAGGGCTAGAGATCGACTTAATCACAAGTAGTCAATAACTTTACCAACCATATCTACATCATGAAGCCACCATAAAAGCCACTACATAATAGGGTTCTGGAGCTTCCAGGTTGTTGAAGGTATGGAGGTACTGGAAAGGTGGCATGGAAGTTCCACATCCCCTCCCATACCTTGCCCAATGCGTCCCTTCCTGCATCTCATTCTTGATAGTCAGCCCACAGGTAAAGCCCTGCCCCAAGTTCTGTGGGTCACTTTGACAGGTTACCCAATCTGAGGGGGTTTTGTGGGAACCCCTGAATCGGTGTCTGGTGTGACAGAAGTGTGGGTAATCTGGGGACGCGGTACTTGTGGCTGGTCTCTGGAGGGTGGGTGGTCTTGTGGGACTGAGCCCTTAAGCCAGTGGAGTCTGATGCTAACTCCCAGTAGTTAGTGTCAGAATGGAAATGATTCGTAGAACCTCCGGTTGGTGCTGGAGAGCTGAAGAAGTAGTGCTGAAGGAGATGCCATCTGTTTGGGGAGGAAAAGACCCTAAGAGGCGGACATCTGAATGGATATTCAGTTGTATTTGCATAGTTTTTTTTTTTTAAACAAAAGATTGAGAATCAGTTTTCCCTAACACAGAGTGGGAAGGCGGAGGTCTTAGCTCCCACCTTGACCTTGGTGCGCTACTCTCTCTCCACGTGTTTAGACGGCTTGGAGACCAGGGTGGGGGGTTCTTCTGGCAGTGTCTCCCCAAATATAGAAAGATAAAAGAGGTTAACTCGTTAACTCTTAGCCAGCTGTCTGATGGTTCCTCCCTCTTCAGTCCCAATTTTCTCTGTACTTCATGTGTGTAGGGAGAAAAGGTTGAGGAACATATCAGGTGATTTAGAGAGATTTGCTAGGATTTGGTGAGTGATGGGGAAGCTAAGGAGGAAGATTCAGGCAGGCTAAGGGGCCTTAAGGAAGACTGGATAATACTCGCTTGTAGACTGTTTAAATCCTGTGATATAAACCCCTTTCATAACAAGTAACTAACATCCTCCCCTCCAAGGTTTAACCCAACGTTGGCAGCGCTTTGGAGAGTTGAAGGAAAGGAGATTGCGTTTTTACATGTGTGTGAACGTAGAATAGAGAAAATAGAATTCCGGTGGTCAGCCTTCTGGAAATCTTCTGTCAGCACTCTGTTATTTCAACCCTTTCCCTGCAGAGAAATAGTGGCCGCCACCAGATTGGGACGTCGCAGAGTTCCTCCGTAGTAGGGCTTCTACTCCAACTACAACCATCTGGTTTCTACTCCCCCCTTCTTCTGCCTAGAGACAATTTCAACAAATTAGAAGAAAAAAGGCAACACAATTGTGCTGCCCTGTCTCTAGCCATATTTCCTGGAGGAGATGGTGGGAGAGGGAAAAAAATGGTTCAAACTCAATGCCACCTCGGAGGGACTACAGATTTGGAAACCTGCTGGCGATTCGGCAGACATTGTCATGTGTTGGTGGCCCTTCGCCTTCCCTGACACACAGCCCAAGGCTTTTTCCTGAGAGGGGAGAAAAATGCCATCAGTGCCAGCACTGTCTCTCCCAGGGACAAATGCTACAATCAGAATAGCAGCAGGCAGGCTTAGTTCCCTCACCTTCCCCCACATTCCAAACAGCATGAATTTACATTCCCGGGACTGTCTGACTGCCAGATAGAAGGGGAAAGTGCGGTTGAAAATCCCAGTAACAAGGGTGCATTTTCTGGTTGTCCAGACCCAGTTTTGGCATGTATCTAGTAGTAGGTCCTTGATAGATATATTTGTGTTGACCCAACTCATCCTAGAGTCACTCGAATACCAGATTCACCTTGCAGTTCACGTTCTTTCTGGTAATTTCAGAGAATTCATTTTGACTTGCAATTTTATTAAAATTTTTTAAAAATGTTTTTATTTATTTTTCAGAGAGAGAGACAGAGAGACAGAGCATGAGTGGGGGAGGGACAGAGAGAGAGGGAGACACAGAATCTGAAGCGGGCCCCAGGCTCTGAGCTGACAGAGCCTGACACAGGGCTCAAACTCATGAACCGCGTGGTCAGGACCTGAGCTGAAGTCAGACACTTAACTGAGCCACCCAGGCGCCCCTTCCATTGATCTGCAATTTTAAAAACTAAATACTAGGTTGGAGTGAATCTGAGCATCTGTTAAGTTTCTTCAAGTTGCTGCTGTATGGAACCACAATGAGAGCCAGGGTTACAGCTTTCAGACTGGCTGGCCTCTTATGAACAGAGATACCCAGAGGCAGGGAGTAAAGTTCAAGGTGGGGCAAAAATGAATATGGACCTTATTTTGTTGGTCTGTGACACAGGAAAAGAAACATACATTAAGATGCTGAGTTCTGAGAAGTTAGGGAGATCTGAAGGGAATGATCATGTTATCTCCCATTAGTGCCAAAAGGGATCGAGTTATTGAGAATTCAGTAAATAAACTACCCACTAAATGGTTTATTTCCACTAAAAGCAGGAGGAAATACACTATACTGGGAATACTTATGTGTTAGTTTTACAAATACGTTTGAGTATTTTTATGAGTTGCCGTGTCAGGTTTTGTTGTTCCTAAAGCTTATATGATTTGGAGGGCCCCTTTTAAAGAAAAAGAATTCTGTCACGTTGTTTTTGTACCTGAAATGAAACATGTTTTGTACTCGTTACCGTCCCGTCTTGCAGATGAGAAATCTGTAAGTGATATCTGTGCTTGGGTTAGAATGCAAATAAAACTCATTTGTAACAACAACAACAACAACAATAAATAAAAGAATTGAAATCTGCATTCTTCCCTCAGTTTTTGTGACATGCCTGACAAGGGGGTGTATGTCTCAGACCTGGCCAAAAAGAGTCCTCTGTTTTAGTGGCCACCATGACTGGATTAATAGTAGGCACGAAATCGAAGCTGAGTATGAACTTCAGGCCTTGGGTACTTTTTCTGGAACACTTAGGTTGAAATACATGAAGTTACTGTTGCTCAACCATTTTTGACCTACATAAATAGCAATTTCATGTATTTCAACCTAATGTTTCTTTCTGTTGGGTTTCTAGGGTGATAAGATATAAACGTGGTGTTTGTGGTGGCTGCTTTTGTTACTCATGGTCAACATATTGCCTGAGAGCCAACTCAGAAGAAATCAGAATGGAGAGTTGGAGAAAGATTCTTTTCTTTTTTTTTTTTTTTTTGAGGTATAATTGACATATAACATTATATTAGTTTCATGTATATAACATAGTGATTCCATATTTGTATAAACAGTTGACCCTTAAGCAACATGAGTTTATACCGTATGGGTCCACTTATAGATGGAATTTTGGATAAATGTAGTATAGTACTGTAAATGTATTTTCTCTTCCTTGTCATTTTCTTAATATTTTTTCTCGAGCTCACTTTAATATAAGAATATAGTAGATGATATAACTTACAAAATATGTATTAAATGACTGTTGATATTATTGATACAGTTTCTGGTCAATAGTAGGTTATCATTAGCTGTTTTGGGGTGGTCGAAAGTTATACATGGAGGTTTGACTGCGTGTGGGTAGGCACCCCTACTCCCCAGATTGTTCAAGGGTCAACTGTATTGCAAAATAATCACCGCATTTAAGTATAGTTAACGTCATCAGCATACATAGGTGCGGAATTATTTTCCTTGTGATTAGAACTTCTGAGATCTACTTTTAGCAACTTTCCAACACCCAATACAGTATTAAGTATATTTGCCATGCTGGACGCAACATCACCATAACTTATTTATTTCATAACTGGAACTTTGCACCTCGTGACTCACTTTACCCATGTGATCCACCCCGACCTTCTGCCTCTGGGAACCACCAATCTGTTCTTTGTATCTCTGAGCTCGTTTTTTTCTTTATCGTTTTTTGGATTCCATATGTAAGTGAGATCACATAATATTTGTTTTTCTGTCTCTGAGTTACTTCGTTTAGTATAATGCCCTCTAGGTCCATGCATGTTACGGCACATGGCAAGAGTTCCCTTTTTATGGCCAAATAATGTCCCTGTGTGTGTGTGTGTGTACACGTGTATCACATTTTCTTTATTCACCTACCAATGGACACTTAGATTGTTTATGTATCTTTGCTATTGTAAATAATGTAGAGAATATGTGGGTGCATATATATTTTTAAATTTAATTTTTTAATTTTTTTGAAAGTAGACTCCGCGTCAATGTGAGGCTTGAACTCATGACCCTGAGATCAGGAGTTGCATGCTCTACTGACTGAACCAGCTAGGCACCCTGGAGCATATATCTTTTTGAGTTAGTGTTTTCATTTTCTTCAGACAAATCTTCAGAAGGAAATTGCTGGATCACGTAGTAGTTCTATTTTTAATTTTTTGAGGAGTCTCCCCACTATCTTCCACAGGGGCTGCACCAATTTACATTCCTACCAACAATGCATGAGGGTTCACTTTTCTCTATATCTTCACCAACACTTGTTATTTCTTATCTTTTGATAAATTGCCACTGTAAGAGGTATGAGTTGATATCTCTTTGTGGTTTTGATTTGCATTTCCCTGATGATTAGCGATGTTGAGCACCTTTTTATGTATCTATTGGCCATCTGTCTTTTTTCTTTGAAAAAATGTCTATTCACATCCTTTGCCCATATATTAATTTGATTTTTTTCTTTTTTTGCTATTGAGTTGTAGTGTTCTTTAAACATATATTGGATATTAACCTCTTGTTACACAGATGATTTGAAAATATTTTCTCCCATTCACTGGGTTACTTTTTCATTTTGTTGATGGTTTCCTTTGCTGTGCAGATTCTTTTTAATTTGATTTAATCCCACTTATTTATTTTCACCTTCATTGCCTTTGCTTGCGATGTCAAATCTAAAAGTATCACTGCCAAGACCAGTATCAGGGAGCTTGTTGTCTCTGTTTGCTTTATGGAGTGTTATGGTATTAGGTCTTACATTCAAATTTTTAATCCATTTTGAGTTGGTTTCTAAGTGTGGTGTAAGATAGGGGTCTGGTTTCTGTTTTACATGTAGTTGTCCATTTTTCTTTACGCCATTTATTTTTTATTATTTTTTTTAAAGTTTTTATTTATTTTTGAGAGACATAGAGACAGAGTGTGAGCAGGGGAAGGGTAGAGAGAGAGGGAGACAGAGAATCGGAAGCAGGCTCCAGACTCCGAGCTATCAGCACAGAGCCCGATGCACGGCTCGAACTCACAGACCGCGAGATCATGGCCTGAGCTGAAGTCGGCCGCTCAACCAACTGAGCCACCCAGGCGCCCCTCTTTACACCATTTATTGAAGAGACTATGCTTTCCCCATTGTATACTCTCAGCTCCTTTGTTGTAAATGAATTGTTCATATAAGTGTACATTTATTTCTGGGTTCTCTACTGCATTCCATTGATCTCTAAGCCTATTTTTGTGCCAATACCATACTGTTTTGGTTATGATATCCGTGTAATACAGTTTGAAATCAGGGTATGTGATGCCTCCAGCTTTGTTCTTCTTTCCCCAGATTTCTTTGGCCATTAGGAGTCTCTTGTGGTTCTGTACCAATTTTAGGATTATTTGTTCTATTTCTGCAAAAAACACCTTTGGAATTTTGATAGAGATTGCATTGAATCCGTGGATTGTTTTGGGGACTGTGGACATTATGTCAGTATTCATTCATCTAATCAATGAGCACAAATATCTGTAAGTTGTCAGTGTACAGGTCTTTCACTTCCTTGGTTAAATTTATTCATAGGTGTTTTTTTTAATGCATTATAGAAAGATTGATTTTTAATATTGTTGGAGCACATAGATCTAGCTTAGCCTGAGATCAATTTACACCTACAATTTCAGTTAGGTGAACCAAATTCCTTTTAAACTAAGTTATTTTGATAGGGGCTACCACAATGTGTAACCAAAAGAGTTCTGATTAATATGTAAAGGATAATTTTTCTATCACAGTACTTATTCATTGTTTACCATGAACAAGGCACCATGTTGACTGCAGAGAGTATAGTCTAAAATCAAAGATACGATTCTTCCGTCCAAGGTACTTATACTGGGTAGATGAATACATGCACACACGAGAGAATGAAGAACAGTAAAATTTATATTAGTGTTATTTTCTGATATCACTATAAATACTGCAAGAATTTAGGGAGGGAATTGCCCTCTTTTGGCTGGAGTTACTAGCAAAGGCTATGTGGTAGAGAGGCAGCCTGTTGGAGGTATGTGCGGGAGCTGGTTAGATGGAGGAGAGGGGAGAGCTTTTCCAGAGCTGGCTAATAGCAGGAGCAGAGGCACAGGAGTGGAGGGCATGTGAAGAGCCTGACCTGAATTGAAGACAGGGAAAACAGACGAGAGTGAAAGTGGTACGGAGGCAGGTCATGGAGGCAGGATCAATGGATGCAGTTCCTTTGGTTCATGAAAGGAAGGAGGATAATAGGTGAGAAGCAGAGAAAACAATTTCTTTGAATGACAATCATGTGCATGATTTTAGGCCACATTAGGAAATAACACTAAGGGTCTACTCCAAGGTCCCTCATTGGCTTTGTAGACTTTCTAAGGAGTGGGCTTGGGGGCTCTTGTCCAGTGTTCCGAGGAAGTGATGACAGAGGTTATGGGCAGAGAGGCAGTTAGTGGTAGCTAAGCATGGCACAGTTCACATTCCTGAGACGTTTTAGAGCAAAACAGAAGAGCTTGATCCTGATACTGGGTTGGGATAGACTGTGGGCAAAAGAGAATTAGTGCTATGTCTTGATTAAGTAAATTAATAAGAGGCAATGATACTTTAAGAAAATTAATTTGGTACTGATGCATTGTTATAAAGAGAGAGTGAAGCCTTTTGTTACGTTCGTATAATAATCCAAGTGGATCAGGAATCTGTTCTGCTAAGCATTGGTGAGAAATTTAGGATGTTTTCAGGGTTAGTGCATTACCTCACAACAGGACAGATAAGAAAACATTGTGACCTATCTCAGGTAAAAAGCAACAGGTATTTCGGCCTTCCACAGAAATAACGAAACTCATTGACAATTTTCCCTCAAATGTGCATCTAACTTTGACTCTATAGAGCTGTTTCTCCCTTCCCTGTACATGGGACATGTACCCATTGGCCAAACTTCAGCGTGCCCTGTCCGTGGATTCTTCTGGAACCTCTTGCCCATCAACGATGCCTCTTTTTAGCCAACCATGGCTGTGGTCTAAACCTGATGTGTACCATGTCATCCGAAGACACTAGTCAGCCACGGCTTTGCTGCTGCACCAACCCCGTCTGTAGTGGCCACTCCTTCCAACCCAACTTGGTTCCTTTAAGGACACTTCTGGGCCTGCCAAATGTGCTGAAGCACTTGTTGGAGGAACACTGCAGTGGACAGGCTGTGTCTACAGACCCAGCTCCTTAACTGTCCTTTGACCTATCTGTGCCCCGGCTCATTTCTGGTTATTCTGTTTTCCAGCTTTGCCTCATTCCCTGGTATCTCTTTGTTTTTTCTCATTCTCTCTTTCTGTCTTGCTCTCCCTCTCCATTTCCCTATTTGTCTCTCTAATAATTACATAATTACTACAAACATAACTTTTCCTTACTCTAAAAAATTAAATTGCAGATAAGGATCAAGTCCTCTTTAACACTATCCCAGCCTCAGTCCTTTCCTGTTTCCCCAGAATTAATCCATCTTTTTTTTTAAATTTTTTAAATGTTTTTATTTTTGAGACAGAGACAGAGTATGAGCGGGGGAGGGGTAGAGAGAGAGCGAGACAGAATCTAAAGCAGGCTCCAGGCTCTGAGCTGTCAGCACAGAGTCCAATGTGGACTCGAACCCACAGGCTGTGAGATCATGACCTGAGCCGAAGTCAACTGATTGAGCCACTCAGACGCCCCCAGAATTAATCCTTCTTTACAGTTCGCCATGTAGATCTTCCGTGAGACAGTTGTGTGTTTCACATCTCCCTGAAAGGAAGGCGCTGTTTGAATGTTGTTTATGTATGTGTATGTTTCTACCAAAGTGATACATTGTATGTGTTATTCTGCAGCATAGCTTTCTTCTTCACTCAACACCATGTCTTTGGAAAAGGTTCTATGTTCCTACACATCAGCCTCAATCTTGAACTTCCATGTAGTATTCCAGAGTAGGAGACACACCAGTCTACTAAACTATTCCCCAGTTGTGACATTTAGATTATTTCTAGTACTTGAATATTAACAATGTTGCAAGTAAATCCTTAAGCAAGCCCTTTTCTTCATTTGAGAGCATATATTTCATAAGACTGTATAAGTGAGTGAAATCGTTGGGTCATAGAGTGTATGCATTTCCATTTGTCAGAGGCACTCTGAAGTTGTTTTCCCAAGTAGCTGTATCAAATTACATGCCTGCTGATTTTTTATGAAAGTACCATTTTCCCCGCATGCCAGTTTGATTATCATTAAACTTTTAAATTTATGCCAGTTTGACTTTCTATGTTGATAATATATTTTTATATATACAATGTCAATGTTATAGTTTCTCTTCTTAGGCTTCTACTTACTTAGCCCCTCTTAGCAAAGGATCTTTGTGGACTCTTATTGTCTAGATTAATAATGATCCCCTACACAGACACACACAGAAACACACACACACACACACACACACACACAACCTTCCCACTCAACCTACTTCTAGGACTCCTGCTCATGTGAGTATCCTGAGTGGGGCCAGCCCATCTTGTTCTAGTGGGCTTCAGATTGCTTACCATTAAGGAAAATAGGCAGGGGGGGAATGAGAGAAAAGAGTAAAATATGAATTCAAGTTTCTTAATCTCAGAAATTATAATATGGAGCTCTCCCTGACAGAATTGGGCAATTAAAAATATTGGACGGGGTAACAGCTTAGGGTTGGAGATGTAAATTAATTAATTAATTAATTAATTAAATTTTAATGTTTTGTTTTTGAGATAGAGACAGAGCATGAGCGGGGAAGAGGCAGAGAGAGAGAGACACAGGATATGAAGCAGGCTCCAGGCTCTGAGCTGTCAGCACAGAGCCCGATAAGGGGCTCAAACCCACAAACTGTGAGATCATGACCTGAGTCGAAGTTGGACACCCAACTGACTGAGCCACTCAGGTGCCCCTAGGGATGTAAATTTAGAAGTCAGAAGTAAAAAAGCGGTCAAGGTAGCCTCGAGAATGGCTGTGTTTCCAGGAATGAGGAAGTGTACAAAGGAAAGAGGGTACAGGATGAGTAAGTCCTGAGGCATGTCAACAGGTAAGAGGTGGGATGAGGCACAGAGCCAGCAGAGTGATGGAGAAGGGACTGCCAGAGAAACAAGAAGAATCACTGAATGCAGGTTGCAAAGCACAAGGCCAGGTTCCTTTTGAGGAGTGAGATGTATGTTGCCCCAGAAGTATCAAGGAGGAAGGGCATAGAAAAATACCCTTTGGCAAGAAGAGGTCATTGTGGAAAGTGGTAAATATCTAATAAATGGACGGAGTAGAATCCAAACTGTAAGTAAACAGTGAGCACAAGGAGTCGATAGGGCAGGGACAATGAGTATAAGGGCAAGGACAGAGATGGGACTGTTGTTACAGAAGTGGGGATTTTGGTGTTTGCCTTTTAAAGGACATTTTTTTTAAAGAAGGGAAGAACCGATGGATAAACAAAGATAAATGTTGCTTTGATAAAAATACCTAATTACGGAGAAGAGGCATCGGAGAAGAGAAGAGAGAATGTGGTCCAATGTGCAAATGAGTGGAAAGCTACTGATGTTTTTGGAAATGAGAAGTGAGGACAGTATTTCCGAGAGTTCTTAATAGGAATTCAGTGTTGTTGATCTCAGTCCAATACTGAAAACAAAATCCAGATTTAAAATATCTTGATCCTTAGAATATGCTAATAAAATAATCTTTGGGATAAATGAAGGGCCACAAAATAACACCATTAGCTGGGTTTGGGGATTCAGGGATTTGAACTCTTTTTTTTTAACGTTTATTTATTTTGGAAGAGAGAGAGAGAGAGAGCGCCCAAGTGGTGGAGGGACAGGGAGAGAGAAAGACAGAATCCTAAGCAGGCTCCAAACTGTCAGTGCAGAGCTCGACATGGGACTTGAACTCATAAACCATGAGATCATGACCCAAGCTGAAACCAAGGGTCCAATGCCTCACTGACTGAGCCACCCAGGTGCCCCCCGCATTTGGACTCTTAAGTGTGCTAATTCCTGAAATTCAGAAGCGTCAGAGGGCGGTGAATGACATTCCAAGTCTTCCACTAGGGAGGCCAGCT
This sequence comes from Paguma larvata, assembly GCA_030068075.1. Taxonomy (NCBI): domain Eukaryota; kingdom Metazoa; phylum Chordata; class Mammalia; order Carnivora; family Viverridae; genus Paguma; species Paguma larvata. Next base: position 102,606,164 of record CM057826.1, read on the forward strand.
GGGAACCAGGCTTGTGTTTTCCCTCCAAAGTTGGTTCTGGAAGGAGATATTACAATTCCTCTCAACAGCTTGATTTAGATCCAACAAACTTTGGAGTCAGGACATAGTTCTTTATGTATATTCTGAATTTCTCCCTGAAGCAACTTAATTCCATTTCCTTAGTGAATAAAGGAAATAAATAGCATTTGTTGCCAGACTTGAAGTGAGATGGATGAGTTAAAATAAAAACTGGCTTTTCAAAATGATTGTGTAGCTGAGTCTTTTAAACTCTGACAGAAATGATGAGAGAATTGAGGTTGGGAGAGGCTCTCTTAACTCCTAGGGATTTTCCTCCATGAAGAAATCAGGGAATATGAGGACCTTTCAGGGCAGCGCGAGATGGTTTGAGCACCAGACTAGGATGGACTCCAGCCCCTACTGTCTGGCTCATTCTGTCCTCTCTCCATTTCTCTGGAAGTTGGAAGGACTTATCTGATGGCTCTGTTCTGGTAGTCTGGCCGGAGGACAATGTGTCTGACTTCCAGTTTGGCACTAAATGCAGCTGCAATACCTCTGGTTTTTTCAAAACTGCCAGTGCGGAGTCCATCACCAGCTCTCTGGGTTGTTGCTCAAGTACGGGTAAAATGAGGCCACTGCTCTCTTTACAGTAACTCTTACATCCGTAAAGATTCATAGCAAGTCACCGTGCAGGTGTTTTTTTTTCTTCAGACAAAAATAATTTAGTTGCTTCGTCTTTCCCTCAAAGATGCACACAGTCATTTTTGTTATTTCAAAATAATCGAAACTAACTTTGTAATAAGGTCTCTAATCACCTGATTAAAGTAAAAGCAACTTAATTAGACCTTCATAGTATATCCAACAAATATGCTGAGGCTCTATTGATTACTTTTAAAGTCAAATGGCTGCTTTAATACCCTATGTCAACTTCAGGATCCAAATGACAGATGTAATTCTCATCGGACATGACAACATTAGTAATAGCAAAAATACAACAATGGGCTTTTAAATCAGGCCTAGAAGAGGTAAAATAATTAACACAGAAATAAAGGTTGATTTATTTAGAAATTTCAAAAGGAGAATTTTACTATTACTTTAAAAAACTTTACTATTTGTTTTTTTGTGTGCGTTAAATTGAGCTAATAGCTCTCTCCTTTTTATAAATAATTTTTTATTAGTCCATAGTCATAATTAAAATGCAAAAAGCTTTATTAAAATTCTTAGGCAAGGAGACTAGGAAGTACTGTAAATCTGGAGGAAGTACCTGAATCCGGCACAGTCCAGGGATATACGGAGGATTAAGAAACCAATGCTAATACTGAGTCACTGATAAATAATTCTTTTTTTTTTCTGGTTTATGGGTATTATTTTCATTCGTTTTTATTTTTATTATTTTTTAAATCAATTTATTGTCAAATTGGCTTCCAGAGAATTCTTATTACAAGACTAAAAGACAACAGAGAATTTCAACTTTATATAATAAATCTGATCATCATCAACAAAACCTTGAGTGTCTGGTGTTTTCAGGGCACTAGGCAATGCAGTAGAGAGTCCAAGAAATTAGATGACCGTGTCTGCCCTTAGAGCCATCCAAACACACACCAGTCTAAGATGACAGGCGCTAAATGCCATAATTCAAGACTGACTGAAGCATTCTGGGAAATCAGTAGTATGGACAGACATGGAAGGGTGGGGAATAAGAGTATCTGGACAAGACTGAAACAAAGAGAACTGATTCTTGGTGGGGAACCAACTGTCTGTTAGGTCGTGTGCAAAGGGACAGAACAAAATTGGCATAATTGATGTGAGCACAGCTATTCATGGAGGTCTCATTTAGTGGAAATTTTTTTTTTTCATTCAAAAGTATGACTTATGTACCTACTGTGTGCTAGTTGCTGAGGATAAAAAGATGTAAAGTAAATCCCTGCCAAAGAGGAACTTAGAGTAACAGCAGTAGAAATGGTAATCGATCTAAGGGTGATGGTATCATCTGTGAGAGAAGTCTGTTGGGAGTGAATCTCCCAGAAGACAGGGTAATAGAAAAGCAGGCTGATAAGAGCTTGAGAAGGTTCTGGGGTCACAGAGAATGGGCTAAAATACAGAGCTGACCTCCACTTTCCAGAAGGAACTGGAGAAGTGAAGAAAAATTTAAAACAGAAGTTTGGTGCTCTAGACCATGCCAACACTCTTGGGAACAGAAGTTTGCAATTCAGGGACCACACTGGTATACAAATGCATCCACACCAGGCATCTGATCTTTGCCAGTGAGACTGACTTGAGATCTGGAGATTTCCAGCGTGCAACCTTTGTTAGACAGGAGGGTCTCAGGAGCTGGGAGCGAGGCTGAATCAGCTTGTCACCCACGGAGTGACTTTCTTGACTACAAAAAAGAGGGCTCACATAGTGTTACTAAATGAGTAGTGAGCCCGATTGCCCATAGAGGAGGGACCCAGCATATTGCTTAAGTCGTGAAGAAAGGTTTCAGGGGGCAATGAAATTTGAGGTGGGTCTTAAAAGCTCTAGGACTAGAATAAGGAGAAAAGAAGGAGGAAAGCTTTCAAAGCAGGGGATTCAGTATGAACAAAAGCATCAGAGGAAGGTTCTAATGCACATAGTATATGTGGGGAATGATGAGGACATCACTTTGGCTGAATCAGAGGGTCTGTATAAGCAAATGATAATCAACTAGATTGGAAATGTGGATTGGAGCCAGATTATAGGAGATATCAAAATATCAGGCCAAGTGTTTTGGACTGTATCCTATAAACAATAGAGAAAATTGATTTTATATTTTTCATTTTGGGAGTGAAGGTCCAGCACCGTTTTGAGACAATTCTTCTGGTCAGTATGTAGAATGGAGAATGTAGAGGTTAGGATGAGAAATACTAATGTCTGCCCTAAGATAATGGAAGCTGGGATTCAAAAATAGTGGTGGGGAAGTTCAGGGGGAGTTGGGAGAGATGTGACATAGGAACACCTGGGGCAATCCACAGAGGTGGGAAAGTGGTGTGGGGAATGTCTCCAGTGTTTTACATTTGGGAGGCTGAACAATAATGCGAACACTGCCTGAAATAAGATGATGCGGAGGAGAAGCTAGTTTGGTGGGGGAATAACTAGGTTGCGTCCGTACGTATTAAGCTGCGGTGATAATAAAATTTAAGAAGCCTTGCAGATCATTATTAATGCCACATCTGAAATTCAGTGAAGATATTAGGGCTCTGGATATATGTCTGAGAATTCTCCGACAAGAAGTGAAAGTTGAAGGCGTGAGAATAAATAACTCTCCTGGAGAATGTGTAGAACAGTGGTTTTCCATCCAGGCCATGTATCAAAGTCACTGTTGTTTCTGCCTGACCTCCTCTTCTGGTAACAGAAGACCTCTTCATTTTAGGAGTTGCCTCTCTCCCTCTCCATATGATTTTGGGGATGGGGGAGGGATACAATTATGGGATCCTACTTCACCACCATAATGGAGAGTCACCACTGAATGCGGATAATCAAAACATCTATCTCCTAGATTTGGTGACTAGTCCAAAAGGGGGCATGACTCACTATCCTTTGAATATTTAGCCTGGAGACTAGGGTAAAGAGGGCCCAGCACTTTTCTCAGTGATCACTCACTCTGTGGATAATGGAAGCCAGAAGCCCTCCTGTAGTCCTCTTTTCCATCACATAAAGAAAGCCTATCTGATAACACAGTCACCATAGAGGGAGACAAAGACAGCCTTAATGACATCATTTGAGTCCCATTTGAATCCTTAGAACTAGACTTCACTGAATATAGTTTTACCACATGTCTGCAACTTGCCACTTCATTTAGAGGCCACCATATTACATGGTGGGGAGGAGGGAGCAGTGACAAAAGCTACTTAACATTACTTGGCTAAGTTATCTTGTTTATTTGGCTGTTAGATCTTTGTGATGATGGAGTAGTTCTGTATCTTGATTATATTGGTAGTTACGCAAAACTAGATAAAATGACCTAAATCTAAACACATGTCTTGTATCCATGTCAGTTTCCTGGCTTTGATATTGTACAATGGTTATGCAATATGTAATCATTGGGGTAAACTGAATAAAGGTAATATCTTTTAAACTTTGTGTATATCTGTGATTCTTCCTGTAATTTCTTTTCAACTTCCTGTAAGTTGATAATTATTTTAAAATAAAAAAATTGCTGTTGCTGTTTGTAAGAAACACATTTTAATTTTTTTCTGGTCAAAAATTTATTTACATTCTGGTTAGTTAACTACTGTGCAATATTGGTTTTAAGGAGTAGAATTTACTGATTCATCACTTAAATACAATACCCAGTGCTCATCATAACAAGTGCCCTCCTTAATACCAATCACTGTCTAGCCCTTCCCCCACTCACCTCCCTACCCATCTCCCTCTATCAACTGCCAGTACTCTATCTTTAAGAGTCTCTTCTAGTTTGTTTCCCTCTCTTTTCCTCCCTCCCCTATGGTTGTTTCCTAAATTCCACATATGAGTGAAATCATATGGTATTTGTCTTTCTCTTAAGCATAGCATAATACACTCTAGCTTCATCTATATCATTGCAAATGGCAAGATTTCATTCTTTTTGGTGGCTGAGTCATATTCCCTTGTATATACATACCACATCTTCTTTATCCATTCATCACTGGATGAACATTGGGACTCTCTCCACGGTTTGACTATTGTCGATAACGCCGCTACAAACATCAGGGCGCATGTACCCCTTCGAGTCAGCATTTTGGTATCCTTTGGGTAAATACCTAGTAGTGCAATTGCTGGGTCATAGAGTAGTTGTATTTTTAACTGTTTGAGGAACCTGCATACTGTTCTCCAGGATGGCTGCACCAGTTTGCATTTCCACCAACAATATATCCTTTGTCCACATCCTTGCCAATACTTTTTTTGTCTTGTGGTGTTAATTTTAGCCATTCTGACAGGTGTGAGGTGGTATTTCATCATGGTTTTGATTTGTATTTCCCTGATGATGAGTGATGTTGAGCATCTTTTCATGTATCTGTTAGCCATTTGGATGTCTTTTTTGGAAAAGTGACTATTTGTGTTTTCTATCCATTTCTTCACTGGATTATATGTTTTTTGGGGTATTGAGTTTGATAAGTTCTTTTATAGATTTTGGATACTAACCCTTTATCAGAAATGTCATTAGCAAATATCTTTTCCCATTCTGTGGGCTACTCTTTTGTTGATTGTTTTCTTAGTAGGAGACACATTTATATATACAGATACAGAAAGAATTAAAGAAAGAGAAAATAGATTCCATGTAAATAATCAAAATTAAGTTAATATATGTATTAATATCAGAAAAAATATACTTTAAAATAAGAGGTATTAGTATGACATAATGGGAATCACTCTGTGGTGGTAAAAACTTTGTTAGGAAGCTATCTGATAACATAACCTCAAAATATGTAAAGCAAAAATTGACTTAATGAAAAGGAGGAATAGACAAACGCACAATCGTAATGGGAGATTTTAGCATCCTTTTCTCAATAACTAATTGATCAATCTGTTTAAAAAATTCAGTAATAATGTAGATCCTTATAGGACAATAAATTGATATATTCCTGAGATTATTGTTTCCTTTCAGAAGAATTGAGAAACATTAGAATGATATACATAGGCATAAAAAAATACAGGACCTGGAATAAAGGAAGTAAAAGTAGTTTTAAAGCAAGGAAAATCCACTAGTGGTTCAGGAGTCCCAAATAAAAACCTAGGTAACGGTAGGTTTATTTGTTCATTTATTATTTAAAGAGTATCAGAAAGTGCCCACCATATGTCTAGCCTTGTACAAATAGCAGGCACTCTGAAGAAAAGTGATTATGTGAAGAGGAAAACTGTTCTAGAGCTCCCATCTAACCTTTTCAAGACCATGACAATAAAAGAGAGACAGCAGAGAATTAAATACCAGCCAATTCTGAATTCTACACAATCTTGGGAGGAAGAGAGTCTAAAAAAGGCAGAGAGAGAAAAAGTGAAGGCTGACTGAGTCAGCACAACCCTTTTAAATATTCTAGTCATGTGGTAGTGGGAATGATGACAAAATCATCCACATCTCTGTTTATCCTTTTAACCAGGTGTAGTGATCTGGTCCCAAGCAAATGGAAGTGGCCAGTTACATGTCCCTATGTCTGGTCAATGGTAACATAATGATAACAGCTTTTTTCTGAGGTTGGCATGAAATGTGTGTGTGTGTGTGTGTGTGTGTGTGTGTGCGTGTGTCCATCTGTGTGGAGAGGGTAAAGAGACGGAGAGGACCATTCGGTTTCTTCTCTCTAGAAGCCAACTTCCTATGCTTTAAATTTTTTGTTTAAATTTTTTTCTCTTAACTATTAGACTTAAAATTTGATCACTGGTATATCAAAGGTGTAGTGTTTTTCCTTTGAGAGAAAGAGATAAAAGGAATAGAAGAGAATTCTTTTCTGTAACTTCCTATGGTTGCTTCCTCAGTTTTTGCCACTCTTCCTTCCTTTTAGGATTGTCCTCTAAAACTTCTGAAGTGATCAAAACTAATACAATAGCTAAGTAATTTGAAGCTTTCTTAAAGACTAGGCCAAGAATTCATCTCCAGTTCTATTTCCTATCTGAACTTATGGTCAGTAATTTTGTGTAACTGAAGTTATAAAACAAGGATATTACCACATAATAATATAGTACAAATAATATAGAATTAGTGATATAAATTTCCTGAAATTTAAAATGAAAAACTATGAATTGTCCTTTTATCACATTCCCTTGGGGAAACTTAAACTCTCCTTCTAAATCAATTCCCCCTTCCGGTTTCTATTCTGCCACTGAAATTTTAGTAGCTTCTTTAGCATATCCTAAACTAATCTTAAATCTCTCATTTATGTATACAGATTTAAAAAGTTGATTGCCTTTCAGTATAAATAAGAGTTTTACTCCAAAATACGTATTTGTTAAATATTTCAAATATTAGGCTAAAAAATCCTATAAGCACAGTTAAAAAAATACCTTAATTACAGAGTAACAAATATCAGACTGATGTGAGAATTCTGTTGCAATATTATATACCAGAGGACAATGAATAAAGTCTTTAGTGGTAACAAGGAAATATTCTATTTTCCAAATTTTATACCCAACTGTTTTTTACATATGAGAGAGAAATAAAGATATTTTATTGTATGTAGTAACATATTTTCTTGGTAAAATCATTGATAGATAAAGCAGAATTAAAACCTTAAGAGTGGGAAAGTATTAAAAGGTAAATATGATGAGTTACTGTTCTCGTTAAATAATCTAGAAAGAGGCAACGTGTGGTGTAAATATAACACAATAGTGATAATCCAAGCTTCAAGCCTACACTTTGTTAGCCAAAGCTGAAAAATACTCATATAAAAATAAATGGGTGTGAGCAGTGACAACGGCTCAAACAAAGTTGTTTGTAAGCAATTGTGATATATCCTGTCACTACTTCACTTTGAAGAAGCTATATGGTATAATATAGTAACACGATAGTAATCTAGACCTCAAATCTCAGACCTTGTTAGGAAAAATGGAGAACTAGTAGAGGAGGAGAAAGGGGGTTAAAAATGTGCTTATATCAACAATGACATACTGCATACCAAGAGAGAGGGGAGTTGTGTTTATTTACTAGTGCATGACAATAATAAAAAGCAGACCGACTTTAAGTTGGTTTTATTCTGGTTTTCAAATTCTCCAAGCCATTTAAATTTCCTGAATCCGTTCAGACCGTTCCCACTGACCACCCTCTCCTATGCCAATGGTCTCAGACAGCGAGAATTAAATATATTGTGTGGTCTTAATTTTAACAGAAATCTGTGTAATTTAAATAATGCCTTTAAAGATGAGTGCTGATGGCCTTTAAAAGAACTTCTGAAAACACTGAGAAATTTAAAGTAAAAGGGAGGAGGGGAACCTTGGGGTAAATGGTTCTGGAGTGATGTAATTATGTGAATCACACTACAGGTGATAATTATAATAGCTAGATGAAATATTTTAAAATTGATTGAATTGAAGGTTCTGTGAAGCATCTGAAATAGAAGCCAGAGGAAAGTTTTCTCATGAAAACAACTGCAACTGGAAGGGTTAAGAATTTCAAGGTTGTGATTTGGCCTCAGAAGGGCTTGGGTAGAAGTTTATTCCTAACCCCCATGGCTACACAGTTAGAAAACTACAGATGGAAACCACTGCCTTACCAGCTCAAGGTCCCAGATCACACTTCGGCATTGAAAAACTACCTGGAAATTAAAGGAGAAATTTTGGGTGGGACAATAATAAAGAGTAAGACCAAAGTATGAGTATAAACTCTGCCTTCATTCCTGTACAACAGCCAAATTACCCATGTGTGGGAAACACCGCAAAAAGGACAAAGACTTTTAAGAGCTTAAAAGGGCATCTATGAATTTACCGCCTTTTATGTTTTGGAAAGCAAGTGCATTTTCCCATCGTGTGCAGTTTGGACAGGATAAAGCTGAAAATTTAGGGCTTGAGGACAGAGCCTGAGGATGACAGATTATCTTGAAATCGGTTGCGGGGTGGGTTGCCTAGAAGCAAAGAAACTTTAGGGTGATATCTCAAATATAAGTGTAGTGTCTGTCCAAATCCTTGGATGACTGTGACATTACACAGGCACAGGGTGTGCCCGAGGCTAACATAACAATTACTACAAACTATAAGATTAGAACAAATATATCAGCAGTAACACAATCCAGGAAAGACTAAGTTTCCAGTTTCAATCTAGGCAAGCGAACTACCTAGTAGAACAAAAAAGCAACAATCTGCAGATGAACACAACACAATTCTAAATCACTACATTATTATATAATGTCTCGTTTCCAATCATATATTACTAGACATGCAAAGAAACAGGAAGGTATGACTCATATTCAGGAAAAATGTGAGTCAATAGAAAATGACTTCAAATGGGTCCAGATGTTGACTTAGCAGCCCAAGACTTCAAAGCAACTATTATAAATATATTCGTAGAATTAAAGGAGAATGTGTTCAATGAACTAAAAATAAATGTTCTTGTTTTTCAAAATTTTTTGGCAGTTGAGATCTTTTTTTATTCCATATAAATTTTCGAGTCAGCTTGTCAGTTTCTGCAAGAGAGCCTGCAGGGATTTTGATAGAGATTATACCGAATCTATAGATCAGTTTGGAGAGTATTGACATCATAATGATATTGAGTCTTCAAATCTATGAACATGAAATGTCCCACTCATCTTCTCTAGTTTTCCTCAACATTTTCTAATTTTTGGTGTATACGTTTTCCACTTTTTGTTAAATTTATTTCTGAATATTTCGTTCTTATTTGAATTTCCAATTCTTTAAAACAATTTGTCTGTTTTGACTTATTTTTAAATTTTTATTTGCTTGTTTATTTTTAAGTAAGCTCTCTCCCCACTGTGGTGCTAGAACTCAAAACCCTGAGATTAAAGTTGCATGTTCTACCCACTGAGTCAGCCAGGTGCCCTAAAATAGATGCTTATTTTGAGGATTTAATTTTTTAAGTAATTTATATACCTAATGGGGAGCTTGAACTCACAACCCTGAGATCACGAGTCAGATGTCTACTAACTGAGCCAGCCAGGCACCTAATTTTTTATATTTCTAATTGAAATGTTATTTACATATATTATTTTTAGGTGTACCACATGAAGATTCAGCAATTATATACATTATAAAATGCTCACCACAATTAGTCTAGTTACTTTCCATCACCGTACAAAGTTATTACAATACTATTGATTATATTTCCTATGCTGACTTTTCATTCCCGTGACCTAACTGTTTTCTAACGGCAAGTTTAGCTCTTAATCTCCTTCACTTACCTTCTTCATCTCCCCACCTTCTTCTCTCTGGCAACTATAAATTATTCTCTGTACATATCAGCCTGGCTTTGTTGTTGTTTATTTATTCATTTGATTTGTTTTTTAGATTCCACATATAATCATGAGGTATTTGTCTTTCTCTGTGTGACTCATTTCACTAGCCTAATATCCTCTAGGTCTACCAATATTGTCACAAATGACATGATTTCATTCTTTTTTTAAATAGCTAAGTACCATTCCGTTGTATATATTTGGCACATCTTCTTTATCCATTCGGTCACTAAGTTTTTTTTTCAATGTTTTGTTTATTATTGAGAGAGACAAAGCATGAGCAGGGGAGGCGCAGAGTGAGAGGGAGACACAGAATCTGAAGCAGGCTCCAGGCTCTGAGCTGTCAGCACAGAGTCCAACATGAGGCTGGAACTCATGAACCATGAGATCATGACCTGAGTCAATGTTGGATACTGAGCCTCCCAGGTGCCTTGATTTTTAACTTTTTGAGGAAATTCCATACTGTTTTCCACAGTGACTGCACCTGTTTGCATTCCCATTAATAGTGTAAGAGGGTTTCTCTTTCTCCGCTTCCTTGCCAACATCTATTGTTTCTTCTGTTGTTAATTTTAGCCATTCTGATAGGTATGAGATGGTATCTCATCATGGTTTTGATTTCTATTTCCCTGAAGATGAGTGATGTTTTCATATGTCTGTTAGCCATCTGGATGTCTACTTTGGAAAGTGTCTGTTCATGTCTTCTGCCTATTCCTTAACTGGATTATTTGGCTTTTGGATTTTGAGTATGATAGGTTCTTTATAGATTTTGGATACTAACAGTTTATTAGAAATGTCATTTGTAAATATCTTCTCCTACTCCATAGGCTGCCTTTTAGTTTTGTTGATTGTTTCCTTTACTGTACAGAAGATTTTTATCTTGATGAAGTCCCAATAGTTTGTTTTTGCTTTTTTTTCCCTTGACTCCAGTGACATGTCTAGTGAGTAGTTCTTCCAGCCAAGGTCATAGAAGTTACTACCTGTCTTCTCTTCTAGGATTTTGATGGTTTCCTGTCTCACATTTAGGGCTTTCATCCATGTTGAATTTGTTTTTGTGTTTGGTGTAAAGTAAGTGGTCCATTTTCATTCTTCGGCATGTTGTGTCCAGTTTTCCCACCACCATTTGTTGAAGAGACTATCTTTTTTCCATTGGACATTGTTTTCTGCTTTGTTGAATATTAGTTGACCATAGCTGTGGGTCCATTCTTGGGTTCTCTATTCTGTTCCATTGATTTATGTGTCTGCTTTTATGTCAGTGCCATACTGTCTTGATGACGACACCTTTGTACTATAGCTTGAAGTTTGGAATTGTGATGCCTCCAGCTTTGCTTTACTTTTTCAGAATTGCTTTGGCTATATGAGGTCTTTTATGATTATATACAAATTTCAGGATTGTTTGTTCTAACTGTGAAAGCTCCTGCTGCTATTTTGTAGGGATTGAATTAATATGTAGATTGCTTTTGGTAGTATAGACATTTTAACAATGTCTGTTCTTCCAATCAGGGACCATGAATTTTTCCATTTCTTCCTGTCCTCCTCAATTTCTTTGACAAACATTCTATACTTTTCAGCACACAGATCTTTTACCTCTTTGGTTAGGCTTATTCTTAGCTATCTTATGATTTTTGATGTAATTGTAAATGGGATCTATTCCTTGATTTCTTTTTTTGCTGATTCATCATTGGTGTATTGAAATGCAATAGATTTCTGTACATTGATTTTATATCCTGAAACTTTGCTTAATTCATGTGTTAGTTCTAGCAATTTTTTGCAGAGTCTTTTGGGTTTTCGACATAGAATATTTTGTCATCTGCAAATAGTGAAAGTTTGCCTTCTCCCTCGCCAATTTGGATGCCTTTTATTTCTTTTATTTTTTTATCTTTTTAAATATTTTTTATTTAAAATTTTTTTTAAACATTTATTTATTTATTTATGCAACATAGAGACAGAGCGTGAGTAGGAGGAGGGCAGAGAGAGAGGGAGACACAGAATCCGAAGCAGGCTCCAGGCTCTGAGCTGTCAGCACAGAGCCCGACGCGGGGCTCGAACTCTCAGACCGTGAGATCATGACCTGAGCCGAAGTTGGCCGCTTAACCGACTGAGCCACCCAGCCACCCTGAATGCCTTTTATTTCTTGTCATTGTCTGATTGCTAAGACTAAGACTTCCAGTATTATGTTAAATAGTAATGATGAGAGTGGACATCCCTGTCTTCTTCCTGACTGTACAGGAAAAGCTCTCAGTTTTTACTCATCAAGGATAATATTGATTGTGGGTCTTTCGCAAATGGCCTTTATGCTTTTGAGGAATGTTCCATCCAGCCCTATTTTGTTGAAGGTTTTTATCAAGAATGCCTGCTGTGTTTTATCAAATGCTTTTTCTGCATCAATCGAGAAGATTATATGATTTTTATTGTTTTTTTATTAATGTGGTATATCACATTGATTGACTTGTGAATAGTGAACGACCCCTGCAGCCCAGGAATAAATCCCACTTGATCATGGTGAATAATTCTTTTAATGTACTGTTGTTTTCGATTTGCTAGTGTCTTGTTGAGAGTTTTTGCATACATGTCCATCGGGGATACTAGCCTGTAATTCTCCCCGTTTGTGGGGTCTTTGTCTGGTTTTGGAATCCAGGTAATAGGATGAGTTTGGAAGTTTTCCTTCTGTTTCTACTTTTTGAGTCAGTTTGAGAAGAATAGGTATTAATTCTTTTTTAAATGTCTGTTAGAATTCCCTTGGGAAACCATCTGACCCTGGACTTCAGCTTGTTTAAGATTTTTGATTACTAATTCAATTTCTTTGCTTGTTGTGGGTCTATTCAAAATTTCTATTTCTTCCTCTTTCAGTTTTGATAGTTTGTATGCTTCTAGGAATTTGTCCTTTTCTTCCAGATTGCCCAGTTTGTTAGCATATAATTTTTTATAATATTCTCTTAAAATTGTTTGTATTTCTGTGGTGTTAGTTGTGATCCCTCCTCTTTCATTCCTGATTTTATTTATTTGGGTCATTTCTCTTTTCTTTTTGACAAATCTGGCTAGGGGCTTATCAGGTTTGTTAATTTTTTCAAAGAACCAGCTCTTAGTTTCATTAATTTGTTGTGTTTTTTGTTTCTTTATTTCTATGTAATTTATTTCTGCTCGAATCTTTATTATTTCCCTTCTTTGGCAGGCTTTAGGTTTTGTTAGCTTTTCTTTTTCTAGTCCTTAAGCTATAAGGTTAGGTTGTGGATTAGATACTTTTCTTGCTTCTTGAGGTAGACCTGTACTGCAATATATTTCCCTCTTAGGACCACCTTTGCTGCATCCCTAAGATTTTGCACTGTTGTGTTTCATTTTCATTTGCTTCCATATAGTTTTAAAAAATATCTTCTTTAATTATTAAAGAATAATAATGGTTAACCCATTCATTCTTTAATAGAATATTCTTTAATATCCTTCTATTTGTGGTCTTTCCAAATTTTTTCTTGTGGATGACTTCAAATTTCATACTGTTGTGGTCTGAAAATATGCATGGTATGATTTCAATCCTTCTGTCTTTGTTGAGGGCTGATTTGTGACCCAGATGTGATCTATTCTGGAGAATGTTCCGCCTGCACTCAAAAGAATGTGTATTCCGCTGCTTTAGGATGGGATGTTCTGAATATAGCTGTTAAGTCCATATGGTCCAGGGTGTCATTCAAAGCCATTGTTTCCTTGTTGGTTTTCTGTTTAGATGATCTGTCCATTGTTGTAAGTCTCCTACTATTAACTTATTATTATCAGTGAATTTATTTGTGTTTGTCGTTAGTTGATTTATATGTTTGGGTGCTCCAAAGTTGATGGCATAAATATTTATAATTTTTAGATCATATTGATTGATAGACCAGTTAATTATGATCTAACACCCTTCTTCATATCTTGTTACAGTCTTTGTTTTAAAATCTAGTTTGTCTGATATAAGTATGGCAACTCTGGCTTTTTTTTTTTTTGACATCTATTAGCATGATAGCTGATTCTCCATTTTCTCACTTTCAATCTGCAGATGACTTTAGGTCTAAAATGAGTCTCATGCAGGCAGCATATAGATGGGTCTTGTTTTTTTTTGATCCATTCTGTAACCATATGTCTTTTGATTGGAATATTTAGTCCATTTATGTTCAGAATGATTTTTGAAAGATATGAATTTAGTGCAGTGGTGTTACCTGTAAAGTTGGTGTTTCTAATGATGTTCTCTGTTCCTTTCTAGTATTTGTTGCTTTTGGTCTTTCTTCCCCCCGCCTCCTCAACAAAGAGTTCCCTGTAATATTTCTTACAGGACTGATTTAGTGGTCACTCCTTTAGTTTTTGTTTGTCTATGAAAGTATCTCCCCTTCCATTCTGAATGACAGCCTTGCTGGATAAAGTATTCTTGATTGTATATGTTTCCTGCTCAGCACATTGAATATATAATACCAGTCACATCTGGCCTGCCAAGTTTTTGTGGACAGATCTGCTGTGAACCTCCTAGCAGATATTTAGAAAGTTTCTCTTTGATTTCTTCTTTGACCCATTGTTTGTTTAATAGCATGTTGCTTAGCCTTCACATGTGTGTATTTTTTCCAGATTTATTCTTGTAATTGATTTCTAGCTTTATAATTTTGTGGTCACAGAAGATGCTTGATAAGATTTAAGTCTTTTCGAATTTATTCAGATTTACTTTGTAAAGCTTAACATGTGATCTATCCTGAAGGATATTCTATGTGCACCTGAAAACAATATTTTTTGCTCTTTTTGAATGAAATGTTTTGTATATATCTGTTAGGGCCATATGGTCTAATATGATCTTCAAAAATACTGTTGCCTTGTTGATTTTCTATCTGGATTATCTACCTATTGAAGAAAGAGAGGTGTTAAAGTCTTCACTATTACTGTATTATTGGCACTTTCTTTATGTCTGCTGATATTTGCCTTACATATTTAGGTATTCTGCATAGAGTGCTTAGATATTTACAATTGTTATAGTTTCTTATTGGATTAATTTCTTTATTATTATGTCACACCTTTCTTTGTCTCTTGTTATGGGCTTTTTTAAAAGTATATTTGTCTAATGTAAGTATTGCTAGCTCAACTTTTAAAAAAATTTTTTTTGCATTCATTTGCATAGAATGTCTTTTTCCATTTTTTCACTTTCAACATACCTGTGTTTTAGGTCTGAAATGAGTCTTTTGTAAGCAACATATAAATGGGCTTTATTTTTTTTAATACGTTAAGTCACCCTATGTCTTTCAATGGGAGCATTTAGTCCATTTACATTTGAGGTAATTATTGATAGGTATATACTTCATACCATTTTGGTAATTGTGTTCTGGTTGTTTTTGTGGTTTTCTGTTTTTCTTGTTTTCACTTCCTTTGTGATTTCATGACTTTGTTTAGTGTTATGTTTGGATTCCTTTCCCTTTATTTTTTGTGTACCTATTAGAGGTTTTTGGTTTGTGGTTACCATGAAATTGATATACAACATCCTGTGTATATAGCAATCTCTATTAAGTTGATGATCATTTAAGTACAAATGCATTCTAAAAGCACTACAGTTTTACTCTTGTCCCCATATTTTATGTATATGATGTCATATTCTTCATATTTTTATTTTGTATATCCCTTGGCTAATTTTTAGGGGTATAATTTATTTTGTTACTTTTATCATTTAACCTTCATACTAGCTTTATAAGTGATTGACCTATTACCTTTACTCTATGTTTGTTTTTACCAGTGAAAATTTTCCCTTTTACAATTGTCTAAGTTGTAGTTAGGATCTTCTCTCTTCTGCTTAAGGAAGTCTCTTTAACATTTCTTGTAAGGCCAGTGTAGTGGTGATGAATTCCTTTAATTTTTGTGAGAAATTTTTTTATGTTTCTTTCAATTCTGAATGATAATCTCGGTGAGTTAAGCATTCTTGATTATAGGTTTTTCTATTTAGCACTTTGAATATATCACATTACTTCCTTTTGGTCTGCCAAATTTCGGCTGAAAAATCAGCTAAGAGACTTCGGAAGTTTTCATCTTGTGTAACTAGTTGCTTTTCTGTTGCTATTTTCTACACTCTCCTTATCTTTATTCTTTGACATCTTTATTATGTGTATTGTTGTGGACTTCTTTGAGTTCATCTTGTTTGGGGCTTTCTATGCTTCCTGATCCTAGATATGTTTTTCCTTCCCCAGGTTAGGGAGATTTTCAGCTATTATTCTTCAAATAAGTTATTTGGCCCTCTTTCTCTTTTCTTGGGATCCCTATAGTATGAATGTTAGCACACTTGATGATGTCACAGAGGTGCCTTTATCCTTATTTTTTAAAATTCTCATTTTTCCTTCTCTTCAGCTTGGTTGCTTTTTACTGTCTTGTCACCCAGCTCTCAGATCTGTTATTTTTCATTCTGTAATCTGCTGTTGATTCCCTTTAGTGTATTTTTTATATAAATTATTATATTCTTTAGTTCTGACTGGTTCTTTTTTACATTTTCTATCTCTCTGTAGAAGTTCTCACTGAGTTAATCTATTCTTCTCTCAAGTCCAATGAGTATCTTTATGACCATTACTTTGAACTCTTAGTCACATTGATTGCTTATCTGTGTTTTGTTTATCTTTTTCTGTGATTCTTGTCTCGTTCCTTTATTGAGTCATATTCCTCTATTACATTATTTTGTCTCTTTGTGTTTGTTAGTATCTATTACGTAGATCAGATATGTATCCTGGCCTTGAAAGTAGTTGCCTTATGACCTCTGGTGCCCAGTAACATTCTCCCCCTAGTCACCAGAACCAGGTGCTACAGTACAGTATCCTTTGTGAGTGATATGCACCCTCCTACTGTGGTTCAGCCACAATTGCCCACTTGGCAAGGCTGGCCCTCAGCCCAGTTGTCCATAAAGTCCACTGCAACTGCTATGTCCTCAATGGTGGGCAAGATTAGCTTCTGGCATAGCTGATTGTGAAGCTTGGCTATAGTTACTGTGGAGGTACCAGTAGGTGGGACTAGCTCCCCAAATCCCAAGGCAGGAATTGCTCTTGAAGGTATTTCCTTTGACTGGGGCTGCCCCCTGAGTGCGATGGGTTTGGAGCTGCATTGGAGGGGTGCTTGATGGAGTGGCCAGTTCACCAGCATGGGCCCAAAGGATAACGTGTGTTAAGGCAAGCAGTGTTAGCAGGTAGCTGGAGAACGTCAGAACTGGTTCCACAAGCATCCAGCTAGTTACACTAAAGGAGGCCAAGGAAAATGGCACCAACTAGCACCTCTTTTACCAGAGAATGCTCCTATAGATCCTGCCCTTCTAGCACATGCCCTAAAATGAGTCAGGATATCTTCTTCGTGTATACTCTAGGTGCCTTCGAAACTCCTGCTATTGTGTCGGGCCTCTGGCTAAGTGATATAGCATGCTGGCCCTTTAAGAGCAGAGACGCAGTTTCCTATAGCCCTCTGGTTCTCCCAGAGTTCAGCCACACTGATTTTCAAAGCCATATGTTATGGGAGCTCTTCTTCCCAATGCAGGTGCTTAGAGCCAGGGGTACCCTATGTGGGGCCTGATCCCCTTGCATCTCAGGTTGTTCCTCCACATCTGTGATAACCCTTCTGCTTATGAGTTGCCACTATACTGGGGGTTTGGTTCCTTACTGGGCCTTTTTCCTTCCTACCCTTCTCATAAAGACTTTCTCTTTATGCCTTTTGCTGTAAAAGATCTGCTGTGCCAGTCTCAGGTTGTTTTCAGAGTAAATTGCATTACATATAGTTGTTGCCTCTGTGCACCCTTGGGAGAAGGTGAGCTCAGGATTTTCCTACTCCATCTTCTGCCATATTAATAGTAGTATTTATTTTTGATGCTATTATGAGTGCAATTATTTTCTTAATATCCTTTCAGTTTGGTTATTAGTATGTAGAAATAAGATTGATTTTTTTAAAATAGACCTTATGTCCTTTGATTTTCCTTCCTTATGGGTTCAAATACCCATTTCGTATGTGGATTCATTAGGATTTTTTATAAACAGGATTGCACAGTATGCAAATAAAGAGTTGTACTTCTTTCTTTACAACCTTGATACCTTTTTTTATTTCCTTGCCTGAAAATACTGTCTAGAACATCCATTTTAATGCTGAGTTGAAATGGTAGGAGTAGACATCCATGCGTTGTTCCTTATTTTAGGGGGTAAAAATTCAGACTTTTAACATAAAGGACAATATTAACGTTAGATTTTATACAGATTTTCTTTATCAAGTTGAGGAAGTTTCTGTCTCTCATTTGTTGGGAAATGGGAACTGAAATCAGTCAAAAGATTTTTTTGGTGTCTATTGAGGGGAGAGTGTAGGTTTTATTATTTATTCTTATAATCTGCTATATTGAATTAATTATTTTCTCCCTTGCATTCTTTCTTCTTTGTCTCCCCTAGTCCTTTTCCTTTTTTTAGTGGTGTTTCACAGGACCTCCGTTAATCTGGTCATGGGGCCAGCTTTGTTTTACTTTTTATCTTACAGGGAACACATTTAGAGTTAGTTTGCTACGTAAAATTTTGCTCTTAGTCCACCAAGCTGAAAAAAGTCCCTAATATAAATTTTTATGAATTTTTAATGATAGATACGACTTAACTGAATTAGATATTCCCTCCATCATTTACTATAATCATGTCAGTTTTATATTTCAACATATTCATACAGTGAATTACATTGATATTTCTGATGCTAAACCATACCTACATTCTTGGGATAAACTCTAAAATTATAATTTTGAAAGGTACTATTGTATTTAGTTATTTTAAAAGTAATTTTATACACACATTCATAAAGCGAGTATATACATTTTTCTTCTTTTACTGTTATTATTTGATATTGAATCATAATTATACTGGCCTCATGCAATAAACGGAGCCGTTCGTACAACTCGCCTGTTAAACATTCTTGGCTTTTTGGAAGGAGAGATCTTTGGCCATCACTTTAATTTCTTTATTGTTCACTTAATTGTGCATGTTTTATTTTTCTTATTTTATCAAATTTGGCACTTTGTTTTCTTGTAGCTGTATCCATTTAATCCAGATTCAATTGAACAAATGACCAACTGGCAATATTCCAAGGGGTTGCAGTACTCTGGGAGCACTTCCTGATTAGCTGGGATCCCATCTATAAAATAGAATTCAGTACAAGCATTAGTTTCTCCCTTACCCTGTCCTCAAAAAGAATGTCAGAGTACACATCACAATAGAAGAATTTCTGTTACAGTATTAAATGTGATAGAAAACCACACCTGATGAATCATGTGGTAAATCAGAAAACAAATTGTGGCATGTCTGGATTTTAAGGAAAACAGAAAAAGGAAAGGCTTGTTAGAATTATGGTAGAGGCAGAAAAAGGCTCCAGTATTGTGGCAAAGACTGGAAAGAATGGGACCACCGGGAGGTGAAGGCATCCAGTTTATTCTTCCTGAGGATAGAGGCTTTGTTTATTCTGTTAGTTTTATCCCTAAACACGAAATAATGGTCTTTAATTATGTTGGATTAACTGACAAACTGAAGGACCCCTCAGAGAGAGGCATAACTTTGGAAATGGATGCTGAAAAGTTTTTATTTAAAGAGTTTTTGAGGGGTGCCTGGGTGGCTCAGTCAGTTGAGTGTTTGACTTCAGCTCAGGTCATGATCTCATGGTTTGTGAGTTTCAGCCCCCATTGGGCTCTGTGCTGACAGCTCAGGGCCTGAAGCCTGCTTCAGATTCTATGTCTCCCTCTCTCTCTGCTCCTCGCCTGCTCACACTCTGTCTGTCTCTCTCTCTCAAAACTAAATAAACATTAAAAAAAATTGTTTTTAAAGAGTTCTTGACTAATGGCCTGTTTTCCTATAAAGAGGGAAAAAATTTTTATAGAGAAGAGGTGTGAGCTTCCTAGACAAAAATGTTTTCCCAGCAATATGTTAAAGCTATGAGCTTTGACTGCATTCTGTGAAGCTCGAGCACGCTAGTTTGAGATCTTTTTCACACATCCCAGGAAGAGAAGAGTTAGGGGCATCCAGTTTCCCATTTGTCCTCAGTGGCCCCTGGTCAGACGTCTCCAGCCTGGTGTCTGGAGGCAGGGGGTTGGCTTGGCAAGCTGCACTGCCAAGGCTGAGTGTGCCCCTGAGGCTGCCACCAAGTCCTTTCCCTGGAAATGGAGGTCCCTAGGGAGGTTCCCACAGTGGTACTACCTCTTCCCTCAGAGTTGAGGCTGAGCCCTCGCTGATCATCTGGGGAGGATGGTGCAGGAGACATCGGTCCCTGTGACTCTAGCATCCTTCCTTCCAATGGTGTTCGCAACGTGGACCCGATGCCAGAGGAGCTTCTAGGAGGCACAACTGGTGTGGGCCACCGTCTGCCCCGCCTAGTCCTGGAGGGGAAGTGGGCATGTCAACTCTGGAAACCTGGTGAAGTGGGCTTGGCAGCTGTGAGGGCTTCTCCCACACACACCGCGGGTCACCATGGCAGCTTCCTGCTGGTGGTAAGTCACCCTGGTCTTCCAGGCCAGTTGTTAGAGGTAGGCTTCCTAAGGGGAAAACCCTGGCAGTAGGGTCTGCACATGTTCATAATGGAATAAAAACCTTTTATTTAAATGTGAGCTAAGGGAAATGCCCTTAATATGTTTAATCCAAACTTGGGTTCAAATTCAGATTTTCCATTTGGGTAATCTCAAACAAAGGCTTATACTTATTGAGACTTTTTCCTCTTGTAAAAAGAAATGTTTGTTTTCCCCTCATCAAGATTAAGTGAGGAAATTTATGCGAAACATTGATCCCTGTACTAGTTTGTGTAAGCACTTAATAACTGCCACTTAAGTGTTTTTTTAAAATTACTATTTTAAAATCGCCAGGGCTCAGTGAGACATAAAAAACTACTAACAGCGAGCAACTAACTTTTTAAGCATATATTTTATTCCTCCTTTGCCAAGACTGTGACAAACTACCAACCCTGAAATTATCAAGGAAAGCATTTGAATGGAATTTAAAGAAAGGATTGGATGTGGATAGGTGGAGATGGGAAACCTGTCACATTACAAGATTAGTGTTCATGAGCCCTAGGTTTGCATTTCTGCTTGTGTGGTTTTGCTAATTGTGTTGGCGCAGGCAAGTTACTTTGACTTTCTGAGCTTTATTTTCCTTTTATTTTTTTTAATTGATTTTTGTAATGTTTACTTATTTTTGAGAGACAGAGAGCACAAAAAGGGGTAGGGACAGAGAGAGGGAGACAGAATCTGAAGCAGGCTCCAGGCTCTGAGTTGTCAGCACAGAGACTGACACAGGGCTGAAACCCACAAACTGTGAGATCATGAGCAGAGCCAAAGTCAGACGCTTAACTCACTGAGCCACCCAAGTGCCCCTCCCATTTTTTTCTTTTTAAGTTACTGAGTTGTACTCTATCTAACATTGCTCTCACTGATTCAAAGATGAAAAATGCTAAGAAATGGGGACATACACTGGGTGTTCACGTAGAGGAGTAGCGGGCTATAAAACTTGGGGTCATAGAAAAATTTGAATGCTGGACTGGCAGTTGGGAAACCTAATCCACGTTTTTGAGAATGATCAAAAAAGTAGTTGTGCCATGACCCTGTGGATGTTTTAGAAATATTAAGGGTAGTTTTTTTGTGTGTTGTAAAAAATATTGGAATGAGGGAAAATAGGTTAAGTGGAGAAATCAAGGAGGCCTTTTGTACTAGTATAGTTATAAGTAATAGGTGGGGCAATAAGGACTGAAAGGAGCAGGTAGATTTGAAAGACACCACAGATATACTGAACAAGACATAGTTGCTCATTTAATGATATGTTTATCAGTGTGTGTGTACAGATTCAGAAAAGGGAGGGATCTATAATTGTACTGTTGCTTCATACTGGGTAGCAAGAGCATTGAACTATTTCTTTTTTTTTAAATATTTTTTAATGTTTATTTACTTTTGAGAGAGAGTGAGACAGAGCACAAGCAGGGGAGAGGCAGAGAGAGAGAGGGAGACACAGAATCCAAAGCAGGCCCCAGGCTCTGAGCTGTCAGTACAGAGCCTGACGCAGGGCTCCAACCCACAACCCATAACATCATGACCTGAGCCGAAGTCAGATACTCAACTGACTGAGCCACCCAGGCGCCCCTGAACTATTTCTTGAAGAGTAGCTGGTGTGATGGGAATTGGTGTCAAAAGATTAGTTGAACTTGAGGTACTCGCTTACGTTATAGGTAGAAGTAAATAGCAAACAATTGGGCAAAATACATCTCCCACTATTTTAATTTTTTCCAGTATTTTAATTTTTTTCTATGGGCTCTTTTGTATATGTATAGCTCTCCTGTATCATGAAAAGAAAATATTGCTCTTTAAATTCTTTGACTTCTGCAAGGAAAAGTCTATTTGTTGTGGTATTGGCCATTTTGGTGGTCCCTAAGTGCCCCACGATGGGAGGAGGCTAGTTTTTCTGAATGTGTTGACTGACGACTGTCTAGTTCTGAATTCTCTGGGTTGGAATTGCATATTGTGGATCAGGTAGGAACCTGCATGTACCTTTGACTTTTTAAGAACTGCAGTCCATTCACACCAGAATGTAAGCTACTCAAAGAAGGGATTTGGTTTTAGCCAACACTTTGTTCTTAGAACCCTGTTTAATAGTGTCTGCTAGTGTACATAGTGTGCACTGAATAAAACCTTGTTTCAGGGATAAGTATGGGAAGCGCAGTACAGTCAGAACCAGATACAATGTCTCTGAATGATGACTTTATAATTTCCTCTGTGTTGGTAGTAGTGGTGAGCTAAACTCTAGTCATGCTTGGCCATTGCTCTATTTTTAATAAACCTTATTTTTAAATTTATTTTATTTCTCCAGACTTCCCTTGTTTTTGATGATCTTTACAGTCTATTAAAGTACTGATCTGGTGTTTCGTAGAATGTCCTTCAAATTGGTCCCGTGGTTTTCTCCTGATTAGACTAGGGTTAGGAGCTTTTGGAAGGAAGGCCCTAGAGGTAGAGTGCCATTTTCATCACATCATATCATTGCTGCATATTATCTACATGACTTGTGGCTCCTCATATTGACCTTTGTTAGATTTCTCCGCTCTAAATCTAGTCGCCACAAACTGCTCTTTCATACTCTAGTCTTTGGAAGGAAGTCACTGTGTGCCACCTCCACTTAAGTAAGAGTGGGGGAGTTATGTTCAACTTCCTTGAGGGTAAAGTAGCTACATAAATTATTTAGAGTACTTCTGCATGAGAGATTAGTGTCTTCTTCCCTATTTATTTATTCAAACATTTATATCACCATTAGTTTCTTAGAACTGTTGTAACACAAGTACCATAAAACTTGGTGCCGGAAATTTATTCTCTTTCCGTTCTGGAGGCTAGAAGTCTGAAATCAGGGTGTTGGCAGGGTTGGCCCCTTCCAAGGGCTCTAGTAATACATCTGTTCCATGCTCCTCTTCTAGCTTCTGGTGATGGTTGGCAATTCCTGGGGTTTTTGGTTTGTACATGTATTATTACAGTCTTTGTCACTGTCTTTGCATGGCATTGTCCTTCTGTGTGTCTCTCTGCCAAAATTTCCCTTGTGTTTTAGGGATACCAGTTATTGAATTAGGGCTTACCCTAATGACCACACCTTAACCTGATTACCTGTTCAAAGACCCTATTTCCAAATAAGGTCACCTTTACAGTTCTGAGGGAAGCGAGGTAGGATGAGAAATGTGGCAATCTATGAGGAAAGTGTTTCAAGCTAGGAAAATTGCAAGAGGAAAGATTTTGAGGTAGGGACATGCTTAGAAGGTTCCACAAACACCAGGAGGTGACAGTGGCTGGAGCAGAGGAAGCGGAGGGAAGATTGGTAGAAGATGAGCTCCGAGAGGTTGATGGGTCAGATTATACAAAGCTGAGCAGACCACATTGACAGTTTTGGCTTTCGCTAAATATTCTTGAAGAATAGTTTGGGGATCATTGGAGGTCTCCATGAGATCCTTAAGGAGGTCCTCAAAGCCAAAGCTGTTGTTTTAAAGTTTTTATTTATTTTGTGAGATGGAGAGAGAAAGTGTGAGCAGGGGAGGGGCAGAGAGAGAGGAGACAGTGAGAATCCCAAACAGGTTCTGCACTGCCAGTGCAGAGTCTGATGCGGTGCTTGAACTCACAACCTGAGGTCATGACCTGAGCCGAAGTCGGATGTTTTACTGACTGAGCCACCAAGGTGCCCCAAAGCCAAAACTATTTTAATAACAGTCTTAATAGATGTTAGCTGCCTTGTTCACTCTAATTTTCTCATGTTTATGGAGTTTGAAAACTCTGTTGATATGGTTTCAGATATCACATTGCAACTAATTGTTAAGAAACTGTCTCTGGTTGAGTTTTGATGTATATCAAAGAAGATATCCTCCATTATCTGGACAACTTACCGGAATACTTGTCTGGTTTCCTGTCTGTAGAAGACCAGATTTGCTTCACATACTTCAGCCAAAGCAATTCCACTAAACTGAATGCAGCAGCAGATAGGAGACCTCAACTGTTCCTATTAAGCTAGACATTAAATTTACATTACTCACTGATACATTTTTACTTTTGAAAACAAATCTATCATAAAAATACATGCAGAGGGTTTATTACTGTTATTTAAATGAATTAATATGTACATAATTTCTCAATTTTCATTTTAATGTGGTAAATATTGATAGCTATAACCCATATAAAAAAGCTTTTTTGGGGTGCTCAATAACTTTAAGAGTGAAAGGCACCTTGAGATACAAGGCAGAGAACCTCTGATGTAGATTATATATTGTTGGCAATAATGGTAGGGCCTATTTCTGTTCATCTTATATCCCTAGGAACTAGCAGTGTGTAGCACTTTATAAATTCTTTTGCAATTAATTACTTTATATATCCTATTTGTATTTCTGTCATCTAGCCCTGACTTTTTAAAGTTTTTATTTGAAATCCAGTTAGTTAACACATGGTGTAATATTCATTTCAGGTGTACAATATAGTGATTCAGCACTTCCGTACAACATTTGGTGCTCATCACAAGTGCACTCGTTAGTTCTCATCACCTATTTCATCCATCCTCCCCTCTCCTCCCCTCCCCTCCCCTCCCCTCCCCTCCCCTCCGCCCCTCTGGTAACTATAGTCAAGAGACTGTTTCTTGATTTGCTTCTGGGTCTCTCTTTTTTTCCCTTGCTTATTTTTTTAAAATTCTATATATGAGTGAAATCATAAAGTATTTGTCTTTATTTGATTGACTTATTTTGCTTAACATAATACTCTCCAGCTCCATCCATGTCATTACAAGTGACAAAATTTCATTCCTTTTAATGGCTGAATAACATTCCTGTGTGTGTGCATGCATGTGTGTGTGTGTGTGTACCGCATCTTCGTTATCCATTCATCAATCCATGGACTTGGGACATTTCTGTAATTTGGCTATTGTAAATAATGCTGCTGTACACGTTGGGGTGCATGTTTCTCTTTGAAAGTATTTTTGCATCCTTTGGGTAAATACCTAGTAGTACAATTGCTGGATTGTAGGGTAATTCTATTTTCAACTGTTTTTTAGATGCACTTATTTTATTTTTATTTAATTTTTTAACAATTTATTGTCAAATTGGTTTCCATATAACACCCAGTGCTCATCCCAACAAGTGCCCTCCTCATTGCCCATCACCCACTCTCCCCCCTCCCATACCCCCCATCAACCCTCAGTTTGTTCTTAGTATTTAAGAATCTCTTATGTTTTGTCTCCCTTCCTCTCTGTGGCTTTTTTTTCTTTCCCCTCTTCCCCTCCCCCATGGTTTTCTGATAAGTCTCTCAAAATCCACCTATGAGTGGAAACATATGGTATCTGTCTTCCTCTGACTGACTTATTTCACTCAGCATAATACCCTCCAGTTGCATCCATGTTGCTACACTTGGCCAGATTTCATTTTTTCTCATTGCCACGTAGTAGTCCATTGTATATATGTACCACATCTTCTTTATCCATTCCTCAGTTGATGGGCATTTGGGCTCTTTCCATAATTTGGCTCTTGTCGAAAGTGCTGCTATGAACATTGAGGTACACGTGCCCCTATGCATCAGCACTCCTGTGTCTCTTGGGTAGATTCCTAGCAGTGCTCTTGCTGGGTCATAGGGTAGTTCTATTTCCATTTTTTCGAGGAACCTCCACACCGTTCTCCAGAGCAGCTGCACCAGTTTGCATTCCCACCAACAGTGTAAGAGGGTTCTCCTTTTTTAACACTCTTGCCAGCACCCGTTCTTTCTTGTGTTGTTGATTTTAGCCATTTTGACAAGTTTAATTGGATACTAACCGTTTATCTGATATGTCATTTGCAAATATCTTCTTCCATTCTGTAGGTTGCCTTTTAGTTTTGTTGATAGTTTCCTTTGTTGTGCAGAAGCTATATTGATGGAATCCCAAAAGTTTATTTTTCCTTTTGTTTCCTTTGCCTCAGGTGACATACCTAGAAAGAAGTTGTTATGATCATTGTCAAAGAAATTACTGCCTATGTTCTCTTCTATGATTTTATGGTTTCACCTGACCTCTTTTTCAATCCTGCATTTTGATCTGCCCATTGAGCAAACACTTCGATGTCTCCTTGAATAGTACTTTTTGTGTCTGAAATCAAACTCATCAGTTTGTCCCCAGAATGACTTTCTTGTACTTTTGATTTTTCATTTAATATTATTGATTTCATCCCAAATAATTTTCATGGTTTTTTCCCCAAGGATTAAAACTGTAGTTATAGCCTTCTTTTCTAGATTTTTCTTTTTCCAGTATTTTTCATAATGGTGGTTCTTGAATTTTTCATGCAGCAGAATCACCTGGTCTGGGGACATAATTTAGAAACCACTGATATGTATCATTTTACTTGGAATAGTTGTCAGTTGCATAAGCCTTATGTTTCCTCACTATACAGTTTACTCATATACTTACTCTGTGTGCTTATTGCATTCCCGTCTGTTCAAGAGTCAGTTCAGATCTTATGGCTTTACTTTGCATTTTAGATATAACTGTCTTGAGAGTCCTCTGAACTTCTGTATTATTCACTTTTTGTATTCACATATTCTTAATGCCTTGCATCATGTGTCTGTATTATTTTCAATTGTTATTTTTTTCAGTAAAAAAGTGATGCATTATGTGTAAGTACACAAATATTAAGTGGGGTTCTCAGTGATTTTTTTCTATTGTAATTATCACTCAATGAGAAATATAAAATGTTTCTCACACCCTAGATGACTTCCTCATTACCTTCCCAGTCACATGCCACTATTCTTTCATTTACCGGGAAAGAGCATACAGTTTGTACTCTTTCGTGGATATGGCTTCTTTTGCTCAACATTGTTCATTTGAGATTCATCTATATTGTTGCATGTGTCAGTTATTTGTTCTTTTCTATTGCTGAACTGTATTCTAATGTGTGAATATATCATAACTTGTTGATCTGTTCTGTTGAAGGACATTTGAATTTTTCCACTATTTGTACTTTTGAAATTAACATTCTTGTATAATTTTTTTAGTGGACAGAAACATTCGTTTGTGTTGGGCGTATGCCCAAGAGTGGGATTAGTGTGTCGCATATAGGCATATGTATAGCTTTAATCGATGCTGCCAAGAAGTTCCCCAAAATAGTTTTACCAGCTATGTTTTCATGAATAATGTTTCATAATTTTAATTGCTCCACATTCTTGCCATTTGGTATTGTCTATTTAATTTTACCATTGTGGGTTTGATTTGCAGTTCCCATTAAATAATTGTATTGAGCATTTTTTATTATGGTTATTGGCCCGTTGCATTAGTTCTTTAAAGTTTTTTTATAACCTATTAAAAATAGGGCTGTCTTTTCATTGATAAGAGTCCTGAGTATATTCTGGATATTTATTTATATTTTTAAAAATATTAAGTGTTGTGTTTTTTTTTTTTACTTTTGAGAGAGAGAGAGAGAGAGAGAGAGAGAGAGAGAGAGAGAATGAGTGGAGAAAGGGCAGAGAGAAGGAGAGAGAGAGAATCCTAAGCAGGCCCCAGGCTCAGCACAGAGACCAATGTGGGGCTTGATCTCATGACCATGGGATCATGACCTGAGCGGGAATCAAGAGTCAAATTTTTAACACACTGAGCTACCCAGATGCCCCTTATTTATTTATTTTTATTATTGGATTCAATTTGCTAAAATCTTGTTTAAGGATTTTATGACTGTGTTCCTGAAGAATATTGACTTGCTGCTTCCTTATCTTGTGAAGTCTTTCAGGTTTCGGTATCAAGATAATGGAACCTTATAAAATGACTTGGAAAGTCTTTTTCTCTTTTTCTCTTCACTGATAGTTTCTGTAAGAATAGTAGTATTTTCTCTTAAAAGTGTTTGGAAGAATTACCCTGGTAATTCTGGGACTAGAGTTGTGTTTTTGTTGTTGTTGTTGTTGTTCCTGAAAAGTTTTAAATTATGCTTTCAATTCCTTTAATAGGTACAGGAAAATTCTGGTTTTTATGTCCTTTCAAGTCAATTTTGGTAAGTTGGTACTTTTCATGGAGCTTGTCTTTTCTTCTAAATTTTTAAATTTGTTGATAGAAATGTGTTTATAATATTTTTCTTTATCTTCTAAAAATCTGTGGAATCTGTAGGTATGTTCTATTTTTTTATTTATGTTATTGATACTTTGTACTTTTTCTCTTTTTTTCCCTTTCAGTCATTCTTACTAGGGTTTATTAATTTTATTAATTTTTTCAGTGAGTGCGCTCGTAGGGTTGTTCCTTTTCTCTTTGTTGAATATTTGCTTTTTATTTTGCTTATTTTGCTCTTATCTTTGATAGTTTTTTTAATCATGAAATTCTCTTTATTTTTTTTGGCTTTAAAAAAATTTTATTTAATTAATTTTTTAAAATTTACATCCAAGTTAGTTAGCATATAGTGCAACAATGATTTCAGGAGTAGATTCCTTAATGCCCCTTACCCATTTAGCCCATCCCCCCTCCCACAACCCCTCCAGTACCCCTCTGTTTGTTCTCCAAATTTAAGAGTCTCTTATGTTTTGTCCCCTGTTTTTATATTAGTTTTGCTTCCATTCTCTTGTGTTCTTCTGTTTTGTATCTTAAAGTCTTTGTATGAGTGAAATTATATGATATTTGTCTTTCTCTGACTAATCTTGCTTAACATAATACCCTCTAGTTCCAGCCACATAGTTGCAAATGGCAAGATTTCATTCTTTCTGATTGCTGAGTAATACTCCATTGTATATACTCCATTGTATATATATATATATATATATATATATATATATATACCACATATTCTTTATCCATTCATCCATCAATGGACATTTGGGCTCTTTCCATTGTTGATTAGTGCTATTGTTGATAGTGCTGCTATAAACATTGGGGTGCATAAGTCCCTTCAAAACAGCATAAACAGTGAAACAGCATATCTCCCTTGGATAATATCTAGGAGCACAATTGCAGAGTCATAGGGTAATTCTATTTTTAATTTTTTGAGGAACCTCCATACTGTTTTTCAGGGTGGCTGCACCAGTTTGCATTCCCACCAGCAGTACAAAAGAGATCCTCTTTCTCCGCATCTTTGCCAGCATCTGTTGTTGCCTGAATTGTTAATGTTAACCATTCTGACTGGTGTGAGGTGGTATCTCACTGTGGTTTTGATTTGTATTTCCCTGAAGATGAGTGATGTTGAGCATCGTTTCATGTGTCTGTTGGCCATCTGGATGTCTTCTTTGGAGAAGTGTCTGTTCATGTGTTTAGCCCATTTCTTCACTGGGTTATTTATTTTTTGGGTGTCGAGTTTGAAAAGTTCTTTATAGATTTTAGATACTAACCCTTTATCTGATATGTCATTTGCAAATATCTTCCCCCATTCTGTCAGTTGCCTTTTAGTTTTGCTGATTGTTTCCTTCACTACGCAGAAGTTTTTATTTTGATGAGGTCCCAATAGCTCATTTTTGCTTTTGTTTCCCTGTTGAGTAAGAAGTTGGTGCAGCCAAGGTCAAAGAGGTTCTTGCCTGCTTTCTCCTTGATGATTTTGATGGCTTCCTGTCTTACAATCAGGTCTTTCATGCATTTTGACTTTATTTTTCTGTCTGGTGTAACAAAGTGGTCCAGGTTCATTTTTCTGCATGTCGCTGTCCAGGTTTCCCAGCACCATTTGCTAAAGAGACTGTCTTTATTCCATTGGATATTCTTTTCTGCTTTGTCAAAGATGAGTTGGCCATACGTTTGAAGGTTCATTTCTGGGTTCTCTATTCTGTTCTATAGATCTGAGTGTCTGTTCTTGTGCCAGTACCATACTGTCTTGATGATTACAGCTTTGTAGTACAGCTTGAAGTCTGGGATTGTGATGTCTCCTGCTTTCATTTTCTTTTTCAAGACTGCTTTGGCTATTTGAGTTTTTTTCTGGTTCTGTACAAATTTTAGGATCATCTGTTCTAGCTGTGTGAAGAATGCTGGTGTTATTTTGATAGGGATTGCATCGAATATGTAGATTGCTTTGAGTAGTATTGACATTTTAACAATATTTGTTCTTCCTATCAAGGAGCATGGAATATTTTTCCATTTTTTTTGTCTTCTTCAATTTCTTTCATAAGCTCTGTATAGTTTTCAGGGTATAGATTTTTCACCTCTTTGGTTAGATTTATTCCTAGGTATTTTATGGTTTTTGATGCAATTGTAAATGGGATTGATTCCTTGATTTCTCTTTCTGCTGCTTCGTTGTTGGCATATAGGAATGCAACTGATTTCTGTACATTGATTTTATATCCTGCCACTTTGCTGAATTCATGGATCAGTTCTAACATTTTTTGGTGGGATCTTTCAGGCTTTCCCTATAGAGTGTCATGTCATCTGTGAAGAGTGAAAGTTTGACCTTCTCCTCGTCGATTTGAATAGTTTTTCTTTCAACCTCTTTAGCCTTTTTTTTTTTCTAGTTCTTCTTGAGGTGGAAGCTTGATTGTATATTTTTCAATATTTCTATTTTTCTATCCATTTTCACTGATAAATTACCATCTAAGCTTTGATTCAACTACATTCAACAATTTCTACTATATTGTTTCTTCATTATTATTCGTGTCGAAATTCCATTTTGACTTTTTTCTTTGAACCATAAATAATTTAGATATGTGTTTCCTAATTTCTAAACATTTAGGGCTTCTCTAGTTATCATTTTATTAATGAGTGTTTGTTTAATTTCATTATGATCAGAGAGCATACTTTATATGTTACATTATTGTGGAATTTTTGATACTTGTTTTATGAGCCAGCATATAGTCTGTTTTGTTAAGTGATTTATATCCCCTCAAGCCTAAGTATATTCTATCATCAGGTATAGTGTTTGATACCTCAGTTTTTTCAAGTTGGTTGATCATATTCTTTAAATATGTCTTTATCAATTTATTTTTTGTTTGCTTGTCCTATCAGATACTGAGAAAGATCTGTAAAAAATTTTTTTAATTAGAAGCACCCAGTGGTTCACTTGGTTAAGTGTCCAGCTTTGACTCAGGTCATGATCTCACAGGTTCGTGATTTTGAGCCCGCATCAGGCTCTGTGCTGACCGCTCAGTGGCTGGAGGCTGCTTCAGATTCTATGTCTCCCGCTCTCTCTGTCCCTCCCCTACTCATATTCTCTCTCTCTCTAAAAAATAAATATTAAAAAAATTTAATTTTAATTAGATATAATTGACATATGATAGTATATTTGTTTTAGTTGTACAACATAATGATTTGATATTTATATATATTGTAAAATGATCACTACACTAAGCCTAGTTAAGATCCATCAGCATACATAGTTACAAATTGTCTCATGATGAAAACTTTTAAGGTATTTTCTCTTAGCAACTTTCAGATACACAATATTATTAACTATAGTCCCCATGCTGTACATCAATTCCCCATGACTTATTTATTCTGTAAGTGGGAATTTGTACTTTTTATCCCCTTTCTTGAATTTTGCCCATTCCCCATTGCTGCTTCAGGCAATCAGTGTAGGTTCTCTGTATCCATGAACCTATTTTATTTTTTTTGTTTTGTTTATATATTCCACACATAGTGAGTCATACAGTATTTCTCTGTCTGACTTATGTTCAATCAGCATAATGCCCCCTAGTTTCACCCATGTTGTCACAAATGGCAAGATTTTCTTTTTCTCTCTCTCTCTCTCTTTCTTTCTTTCTTTCTTTCTTTCTTTCTTCTTTCTCTCTTTCTTTTTCTTTGTCTCTCTCTCTCTCTCTCTCTCTAATTTTTATTAAAAGGTTTTTTAACATTTATTTATTTTTGAGAGACAGAGTGTGAACAAGGAGGGGCAGAGATAGAGAGAGGGAGACACAGACTCTAAAGCAGGCTCCGTGTTCTGAGCTGTCAGCGCAGAGCCCCATGAGGGGCTCGAACTCAAGAACCGTGAGGTTATGACCTGGGCTGAAGTCAGACGGTTAACTGACTGAGCCACCCAAGCACCCTGAGATTTCCTTTTTTATGGCTAAATAATAATCCATTGTGTATGTGTATGTGTGTATAGACACACGCATATATATGTATATATGTGTTGTGTATATTTGTATGTACATTTATGTATGTGTACATATATGTGTGTATATATCTATGTGTGTATATACATAGATCTCACATTTTCCTTATTCATTTATCCATTGATGGATAGTTAGATTGCTTCCATATCTTGACTCTTGTAAGTAATGTTGAAATAATGTTGCAGTGAATATGGGGATGCATATATCTTTTTGAGTTAGTGTTTTCATTTTCGTCAGATAAATACCCATAAATGGAGTTGCCAGAGCATATGGTAGTTTTATTTTTAATTTTTTGATGAGTCTTCCCACTGTTTTCCATAGTGGCTGCACCAGTTTGTATTCTCACTAAGAATAGATGAGGGGTCCCTTTTCTCCACATCCTAACCAACTCTTTTTATTCCTTGTCTTTTTGACACTGGTTATTCTGATGGTGTGAGGTGTTACCTCATTGTGATTTTGATGTGCATTTCCCTGATTATGAGTGATGTTGAACACCTTTTCATGTGTCTTTTGGCCATCCATATGTGTTCATTGGTAAAATGTTTATTCAGATCTTCTGCCCACTTTTTAAGTAGATTGTTTCTTATTTGGTTGAGTTGTAGAAATTCTTTATATATATATTGGATATTAACCTCTTATGAGATGTATCATTTGCAACCATTTGCTTCCATTTAGTAGGTTATCTCTTTATTGGTTGATGGTTTCCTTTGCTGTGTGGAAGCTTTTTAGTTGGATGTAGTCCCACTTGTTTATTTTTGCTTTTTTTTTTTAGTTTAGTTTGCCTTTGTTTTTAGTATCAAATCTAAAATGTCATTGCCAAAACCAGTATCAAAAAGCTTGCCACCCACATTTTCTTCTAGTAGATACATGGTTTCAGGTTTTACATTGAAATCTTTGATTAATTTTGAGTTAATTTCTGAATATGGTGAAAATAATGGTCTTGTTTCATTGTTTCACATGTGGCGGGCCATTTTTTTCTAAATACCATTTGTTGAAAAGACTGCCCTGTATATTCTCAGCTGCTTTATCTTAAATTAATTGATCATATATGCATAGCTTTATTTTAGGCTCTGAATTATGTTTCATTGATTTGTGTGACTGTTTTTATGGCAACTCCATACCATTTTCATTATGATAGCTTTCTAATATAGGTTGAGATCAAGCTGTGTGATGCCTCCAGCTTTGTTGTTCTTTCCCAAGATTGATTTGTTTTTTAGGAGTCTTTTATGGTTCCATACCAATTTAAAGATTGTTCTTTCTATTTCTGAGAAAAATGCCACTAGAATTTTTTAAATTTAAACTTTAGTTAATATACAGTGCAATATTGGGTTCAGGAGTAGAATTCAGTGATTCACCACTTACATATAGCATCCAGTGCTCACCACAAGTGCCCTCCTTAATACCCGTCACTAATCTAGCCAACCTATCTCCTACGTACTTCCCTCTATCAACGTCATTGGAATTTTGATAGGGATTACATTGAATCTATAGATTGTTTGGGTAGAAACGATGTTGTAACAGTATTAATTCTTCCAATCCATGAGCATAGAATATATTTGCATTCATATTTGGCTTCAATTTATTTCATCAGTTTCTTATAATTTTTAGCATATAGGTCTTTCACCCCTAGAGAGATCATTCTAAGTTGACAACTACCCCGTGATAGGAGTTGAATAACCCCGTTTATCACTTTTATGCCCTGCAATAGAGCATTTGGGAGCTGAAAAACAGAATTGTTCAATGAATCTGACAATTTGTAATCAAACTTTGTTTTGATTTTATTATTAGAATATGAGGCTAGATTTTTATTTGTGCCTATACAAAAGTGAGAAGTATTATCAGGGTAGTTAAGCTCATGGGCTTTGGAGTTAGCTAAATCTGGATCTAAAATCTGGTTCCACCATCCTCTAGTTAAATGATCTTTAAAAAAGTAAGCACTCTCTCAAACCCTCAGTTTTATCAGATGTGACATAAGGAAAATACTCTCTATTTCACAGGATATTTGTAGGGATTAAACATTAAAAGGCATTAGGAGAGGCAGATGTGAAGGAGAAAAGGGTGTTGAAGTATTTTGCACAGATATTAGGGAATGTCTACTGTAGGGCTGCTAGGGTGGCAAGGTCAAATACTTAAAGAAGGAAATGATTACATAGAATCCTACCAGTTGTTCCATCTCCTTTCTAACTCTGAATGGAGTTTTTTTTTCCTTGGGTGACAGAGAAGATAATGACTGAAGGAGAAGAGACAGAAATTAGCCCTGGTATTTAGGTGCGCTTTTTTCACCTTTACTTATTTGCTGTGTTCTCTTGTTTTCTCTTGACACAGACTAAGGGATATTTTTGAACTCATTACCATGTGGATTTAGAAGTTAAAATCTAGATATAGTCCACATTTAAATCCAGTTTATATTTGATTACTAATTTTGGTCTTGTATACATTAAACTGGACCATGTGTTCTGACTTTGTTCTACTTGCCTGTGTTGAAAGAAAGGAATTTTGAAAGTACAAACTCGGCGTACTAGCAATGTTATCTGAGCTCAGTAGTGTTTGACTCCCCTTTCTGAGAAATGTAGACATTTGTTGAAAGTGATGTTATTGTTAGTTTGTTTGACATTCTGTTTATACCATAAATCTATACTTGATTGGTTTCAATTTTCTTTTTATAGGCTTTTTTGGAGTGGTTTCTCTTATTGTAAGAAGGTGAGAACAAATAGTCAGTTTTTGTGTTTGTTCAGCTTATCAGTTTGGTTAAGTATTCCTTTGGATTTTGGTTTTGACATTTAAAATTCTCTTTTATGCATTTATACAATTTATATGTTTCTTGGTATAGAAAAGTACCAAGAAACAGAACTTTCTGGTAATTTCATTACTTAAGGTAAACATTTTGTGATATTTCCTGCAGTTTCTTTTATGTGCATTTTTCGTGCCGTTGAGATTGTTTGTAATTGTATAATTTCACACACTACTTTTTCTTAATCATTATATCAAGCATTTCGCATGTGTATCATTGTCTTTCTGGCAGAAAATAGATACATACACCCATGTGGGTAATTTTTTTTATGTTTATTTATTTATTTTGAGAGAGAAAGAGTGTGTGAGTGGAAGAGGGGCAGAGAGTGCACGCGAGAGAGGGAGAGAGAATCCCAAGCATGTTCTATGCTGTCAGCACAGAGCCTGATGCGGGTCCCAATCTCATGAACTGGGAGATCATGACCTGAGCCTAAGTCAAGAGTCAGATGTTTAACTGACTGAGCCACCCACACACCCCTATGTACGTGGGTAATTTGAGCAGAGTTTAATAAAAGAACTATATACAAAGTTATGGAAAGAGAAAGAGAAACCACAAGGAAAGGATAATATAGTATTGGAGCCTTAAAATGTGGCTAGTCTGAATTCAGGTATGTTAAAAGTTTAATATATACGCAGGATTCCTAAGAGTTTGAAAACATTGAAAACAGAACAATGTAAAATGCCTCGTTAATAATTTTCTTTATTGGTTACCTGTTGAAACAACAATATTTTGAATGCTTTATGGTAAATAAAAGATATTGAAACTAACTATACCTCTTTCTTTAAAAAGTGTGGCTACTAGAAAACTAAAATTAAAATTATATGCATGACTTGAATTATATTTCTCTTAGACAAAACTAGTAGAGAGTATGCTCTAAAGAAGCATCTCTAAGCCTTAATAGGTCAGGGAGGAATCCATGGAAAGATCAACTGATAGAAACCATGACCTTCCGTAAAGGGATGTAACTAGCGT
This sequence comes from Paguma larvata, assembly GCA_030068075.1. Classification (NCBI taxonomy): domain Eukaryota; kingdom Metazoa; phylum Chordata; class Mammalia; order Carnivora; family Viverridae; genus Paguma; species Paguma larvata. The sequence goes on from CM057826.1 coordinate 102,642,288, forward strand.
ACATTGACCTAGAAAGAAGAAAGTCTAGGGAATTAATTCTTTGCCCCCTTTTTCTCTCCTAATCCTTTCCCCTCAAGTTTCTGCCTGTGTCTACCACAGGTAAAATCTAACAGGAAGCCAGTAGGTAAGGGGGTCCGTTGTTGCAGTCCGTGGAAGTTTGCCTACCTGGGCTCAAAACAGTATAGAAAAAGGGAATGAATCTGGAAAAGCCTATTGAAGATACAAAGTATAATAACTCTTTAAAATGCTTTGCAAATATTAGTTTCAAGGACTGCACATTCCACTTCATGTATTATATTGTACTGTGAAAGTGTTGGGTAAAGTTATAACGTAATTGGATTATGGGAATTATTTTTGTATATAGTGTCATTTAATATAAATAAAAATCTGAGTTTTTGGTTAGAACAGCAATCAAGCACTGTATGGATAAGAGTTTTTAAAAGTGTACTCAAGGCTTTGAAAATTGATAGAATTTTGACATCGCCTATTTTATTTCCATTAAAAGTAACATTTTATGTAGGACTTTTTTCTATCTTTAAAGTGATAGTGGACACAGAGTTTAGATTTATTCAGTGGAATTTCTTTAATTTATTTACATTTATTGCTCTAATTCTGAGAGATTAACTGAAACAATTCATTTTAATGAAACTTGATATTCCCAAAATGATGAAATTAAGTACCACACTTCGTTTTGAAATGGGGGAGCATTTAAAAATGTAATTTTACTGATTAAAAGCATACCTCATATGAAGCATTGGTTGATAAAGTTTTGATAAATGGGAGAATTACAAGTTTGTGTAAGGCCTTTTCTTTTACTTGTCTAAACAAGAGTTGAATGTTAAATACAGTATGACGTATTATGATATCTGACTTCACGTTGAATATACTACCATGATCAAGTTCCTTTTAAGTTCCCAAATGGTTTGAGCTATGCTTCTTATGATATATTGCTTGCTTTGTACTTTTATCACAGAGTTAAAACATAAAAGTCAGTTCTTAAATCCAATACACATTCAGAATTAGAAGAATCAATTGCTTTTGTAGTAATGTCTTTCAGAATTAAACACAGCATATGAAGGTTTCTGTGGGGGATGATTCTGATCACTGATGTATGCAGAAAGACAAAACTCAACTGAAGTTCCTTTTGGGTTTAGTAGTGACTACATACAGTTTAATAAAATGACTATTTACAAAATTAAGGGGAAAGAAAGAAACCATAGGGGAAGGATCATGCAGTACTGAGGACTCAAAGCATTTTCTTTGAGTGAATACCATTAGAGGAATTAATGGATCATTGAGTATGTCTATTTTTAAGTTTTTGTGGAACCTCCATACTATTGTGCACAGTGCATGTTCCAGTTTGCATTCCCGCCAGCAGTGCAAAAGTGTTTCTTTTCCTCCACCTCCTCACCAACACTTGTTACTCCTTTTTGATTCTAGCCACTCTGAGTTAAGGTGGTAACTCAGCATTATAACCAACATAGCAAGTGTCATCTTCCAGCACAGTAAATAAATGATAGCATTTACTTCATTGGATTTTAATTTTTGTAATCAGTTTATACATTTATTTTGGTTTTATAAGCAACAGAGATTATACCTAATGTAATATTTGAACCGATTTTAACTATCATTATGACAATATTTTTTGCCACTCCAAATTATGAAAGAATTTATTTCTTTAATAAAGGAATTGCTACTCAAATTTAAGCAGCACTAAATAAATTTAAAAAACAGCTGAATTTAAATCAGCCTGTAATGAAAAGTAGCTCCCTCCTCCTTTTTTCTTATAGAATTGCCTCAAGCTGTGACTGGTTTGTAATCAGGCCCCATAAACTTTGATATGTGTTTGAGGCCTTGAGGATCATCTTTTGTTGCAAATACCCACTGCACATTGCACAATTGTGCCCTAGGGGTGTGCGTGTGTGTTACATTTGCAAGAGCTGACGGGGAAGTATGATCAGGTTCTGTGTATATCCGTGCATGAATTATCTCCCACAGCCTCTGGGGCTTAAATTGCTTCTATTGGAATGGAGTCATCTGTTCCGGTTTTGTCTAAGTATTAATGGATGACTTTATGTTCACATCAGCTTTGTGTCAGGGATATTAAATATTTTTATAACAGTTTTCTGACCTAGAAATTAAAGAAGCAGATTCTTTAAATTTATAACAAACCTGTTAGATGGCTCTGAAAAGTTAATGACTGTTGAAATATGTGGTAATTTGATATCTCTTTGGTACTTTGATATTTGGAGAGGAAGGGTTTCAATAAATTACCTAATTTTGAGTGAGAGGAAAAGGAGAAATAATTAGGAGGGAAATTTTTTAAAATATAATTTATTGTCAAATTGGTTTCCATACAACACCCAGTGCTTATCCTAATAAGTGCCCTCTTCAATGCCTGTCACCCACTTCCCCCCTCCTTCCCGTCCCCCTCCATCAACCCTCAGTCTGCTCTTAGCAGTCTTATATGGTTTGCCTCCCTCCCTCTCTGTGACTTTTTTTTTTCCCCTTAAGAGGGGGAAATTTTAATTTAAAAAGGAGACATACTGATTTTAGGGGCTTACTATTTTCTTCTTTTACTATATGTTGGAAGAAGGTCTCTGCCCATTTTATCTTCTAGGTCCGTCCGTGTTGTTGAAAATGGCAAGATCTCATTCTTTTTTTGTGTAATACTCTATTGCATATCTGTGCTACATCTTCTTTATTCTTTTATTTATTGGTGAACATTTTCATTGCTTCCTCAAAAAAACTAAAAATAGAAGTACTGTATTGTCCAGTAATTCCACCACTGAGAACCCAAAGAAAGAAAAAACTAATGTGAAAAGATATATACACCCTATGTTTAGTGCAGCATTACTTATTTTTTTAAAAATTTTTTAATGTTTTATTTTTGAGAGAGAGAGAGAGAGAGAGAGAGAGTGCGCAAGCGAGTGGGGGAGGGGCAGAGAGAGAGGGAAACACAGAATCCAAGGCAGGCTCCAGGCTCCAAGCTGTCAGCACAGAGCCTGAGGCGGGGCTCGAACTCCCAAACGGTGAGATCATGACCTGAGCTGAAGTTGGAAGCCCAACCAGTGGAGCCACCCAGGCGCCCCACAGTGCAGCATTATTTATAATAGCCAAGATATGGAAGCAGTCTTTTATCTACTTTAAACTTAGTGTTCATTCAAACCTTGATGATATGAGAAACAGTGGATTGAAATCTGTGGCTCAAGTCCTTACCCTTTAACCAATTTCCCCTTCTTACCAATGCAGTAAGGGAACATAGTAAAAGAAATGGTTTATGGTGTGTGGGGATGCTCCCTAACCTAACCATTTTTGTTATGGGTTATAAGATAATAAATCTTTACAGGCAATAGAAGATTAACCCATTTTTGAAACCAACCTTGATTCATATGCCATAATCCAGAACTTCAGATACTGTCACTGTCTAGTCACAGTGACAGGGTACCTGGTAACTATTTCAGAAGTTTAGAATGTATTATCTTGTAACATCTCAACCACATACCTCTTATAATGACTTTTTTTTTTGGCTGAAAATATAAGTTATCTTAATCATCTGTATGAATAATTTAGGTTAGTTTGTGAAAATATTTCCTAAGGGTGAGGTTTATTAAACCCTGGAATCCTTTCCTTAGCAAGTCTTTGGAGTGGCCCCCTGTGGAGATCTTCAGAAACGGAAGATCTTTGCTTTGAGATGCCTTAGGTATGGTCATGTCAGAAAGCATGGGGAGAGCCATCTGTAATTAAGGAGAAAATGGTGCCTAACATGAAAGTAAATCTTACAAGAATGAATATTCTAGCTAAAGCTGCATAATTAAGATACAAGTAAATGTGAAGAAGGGAATTGAAACGCGGGGTAAGGAATGAAAAAAAAATGTGGAGGAAATTTTTGTCAATATGATGACGAATTCTGAAGTTTTAAACATAACATCATGTGATAAAGGTGACACTTTGTGGGAAAAAGAATCAATGAATGTATGTATTTCCTTCCTGATATGACTATAGATAAGTAACATCCAGGAGAGAATCAAATATATTTAATCAAATTTAATAAAGCATCTAGGAGGGAATTTCACCTTGTGTGATCTTGTGGTTAGCCTTTCCGTAGTGGACCCCGTTTTAGTTTTAAGAATAACAGGTGCACAGCTGCCTGAAGCACCTGAAAATGGGGTTTACAAATACCCAGTTGTAGATGGGGAGGTACGTGTTTAAGTTTCTGCTAATTAATGTATTCACTTCACTCTTTTCCTTAGTAGAACTAAAAGAAATCTCTGAATTTAGATAGTGTTTAACATTTTAAAATTTAAATTTATAAAATTTTAATTGTGCATGAGGCTATTTAGAATATCTCAAATTATTTTTTTTAATAAATAGCCTGAGATTGCCAAAGTATTGGTCAGTAAAAATTATATTTTCTATTAAGAATTCAGACTGTTTTAAGCTGAACATTTGCGTATTTGAGTGGGTCCTTAATTTCAGTATCTAACTATCTAAAATTAATTTCTTCATTGAGAAATGCCACTTTGTTTGCTGGCTTTATACTAAATATAGAATTTTTAGGCATAGAGGATGGAACAGTAGGCTTCAGACACTGGAGTCTTTGTCTCCTTTCTTCTACCCTTTAACCAAAATATATGACATGGCAGACACTCAATATTGTGATCCATACTATTTATTTACTGTACATATTATAGCGTACCTAGCAACAGAAGTTAACGAGGCTAAAAAAAGAGTGAGACCATCTGGAGAGAAAGCTTATAGAAATTTTTTTTGGTTTTATAAAATATTTTACCAGTGAAGTTTTGTTTAAAAAGCTTTATTGAGATACCATTCACATACCATACAATTCATCCACTTAAAATGTACAATTCCGTGTGTTTTTACTGTGTTCACAGAACTGTGCAACTATTCCTGCAGTCAATTTTCCAACATTTTCATCATTCTCTAAAGAATCCCAGTAGCCATTAGCAGTCATTCTGGATTTCCTTCCGACCCCCACACTTCCCAGCTCTAGGCAGCAACTAGTCTAATTTCTGTCACTGTAGATTTCCTTTTCTGTAGATGTCATATAAATGGAATCAAACTATGACCTTTTTACTGGATTCTTTCACTTAGCATATTTTCATGTTTCATCCATGTTGTAGCACGTATCAGTACTTCATTTGTTTTCATAGCTGAATAATACTCTGTTGTATGGGTGCTAACACATTTTCTTATTGGCTCATCAGTTGATGGATATTTGAGTTGTTTCCACTTTGGGGCTATTTTTTTTTGGAGGGAAATTTATGTATAAGAATTTGTGTGGATATATGTTTTCATTTATCCTGGGTATATACTTAGGAATAGAATTGCTGCGTAATATGGTACTTGTAATTTAACCATAAGAGAAACTGCTGGACGGTTTCCCACCATGGTGGTACCATTTCACATTCCCACCTAAGTGTATGAGGGTTTCAATTTCTCCACTTTCTTATAACACTAGTCTTTTTGATAATCATCTTTCTAGTGGATATGAAGTGGTATCTCATTGTGGTTGTGATTTGCATTCATGGCTCTCCATGCTGAGCTTCTGTTCATGTGCTTATTCTTTTATTTCTCTCCTTAGGAGAAAAGTCTACTTATATCCTTTGTCCTTTAAAATATTGGGTGTCTTTTTTTAAAAGATAAGTCCTTTTTTTTTTTTAAAGTTTATTTATTTAGTTTTTGAGAGAGAGAGAGCATGAGCAGGGGAGGGGCAGAGAGAGGATGCTTACCTCCCACAATTAGTGTAGTTAAGAAGATGAAGCTATAGCCAGTAGTGATTTTTTTTTTTACATATAAGTAGTTTATTTCTTGATATTAAGTGTTGTTGTGTATATCTGCAAATCAATTTCCAACACAATTTTCACTGAGCCCAGATTTTAGACTTACTTTATTTAGATGGTTAGTTTTTCTTTGACCTATAGTTTTATTGTTTGACCTCATAGCTTCTTGTCAAATATTCTCCTTTCATGCTGGTCATTTGCTCCAGGCAAGTTACACAGATGGGTGGATATAGAATTTATGAGACTCCCACATATATTCTGATCTTGAAGGAAATTTTTCCTTACCTTAGAATTCCCCTGGTATAAAGTCATTCTGGGTCATTTCTTTTTTTGAATGTTCATATATCAAAAACAGCACCTTTCACCCAGTAGGGCATTTTTATAAATTCTTCATTACTTTTATAGGATAGTATGACATTAGGATTAGGCAAGAATCAATAATATTTTGACTTATTTTCCTGGAATAAAGACCTGGTGGAGGGAGGGCATGGCAGGAGCAGGATGAAGTTTTGAAGTCAGAATTTAAAAATGTTTTAAAAATTATTTTATGGTATTTTTAGGCTTGACTTGGTTAACTGGATTTTAGCCAAATACTAACATGTTGATTTGGTAGGGTTAAGATGATATTAAGAAGGGATGCAGCCATAAAAAAGGGATAATTGCACCCACCGATGCTTTGCATTTTCTTCTTTGGGATCTCTGATGGGTGTTGTAGCTGTGAAGCTGAGCTAATCTCAAAGAGTTGACAGGCGCTCTTGTTGGCCCGGAGGTCAGCTCACTTAAAAAGGCATCCTCGCTGTCAGCATTAATTGGGTTGGCAAGTAAGGAGACTGAGTCAAATGCCAAAATCAACTCAGCTTCAAGCATATGGCAGGACGTTGTCAGCTTTTCTCAATGAATAGCTATTGGACAAACATTTGCCTGTGCCCTGTCTTAGGTAATGGAGAAATTTCTGTGTATGCAAATTCTTGTATTCTTCAGTGTGAAATAGTGTGTTTTAGGGAAATCCTGTTATTTAGATCCCAGGTCTGTCACTAGGAAAAGCCAGATTTTTTTCCTGCCTTGAGTTGCTACCAGAACTTAAATTTTACCATTTTGGATGAAAATGTAATAAAATGTACTAAAATGTACTGTGTACTTTTCTGCCTTCAAATGTATTTCTAGGGGTGCCTGAGTGGCTCAGTTGGTTAAGCATCCGAGTTGGTTTAGGTCATGATCTTGTGGTTCATGACTTTGAGCCCTGTTATGGGCTCTGTGTTGACAGCTCAGAGTCTGGAGCCTACTTTGGTTTCTGTGTCTTCCTCTCTCTCTGCCGCTCCCCTGTTCATTCTCTCTCTCACACACACTCTCTCTCTCTCAAAAATAAATAAAACATTTAAAAAATTTAAATGTATTACTAAAGTTGATCCTTTTTAATGACTCAAGGTCATCATTAGTAACCTTCAGTAATGTGCTAAAGATAGTAGGTGCAAATACAGATACCCATGATGTAAGCCATCAGAGAAAGAATCCACTTGTGTTGAATTTTTTTTTTAAAGGATTCTTTTTTTTAAACGTTTATTTATTTTTTTTTCATAAATTTTTTTAACGTTTATTTATTTTTGAGAGACAGAGCATGAGCAGGGGAAGGGCAGAGAGAGAGAGACAGGCAGATGCAGAATCTGAAGCAGGCTCCAGGCTCTGAGCCATCAGCACAGAGCCTGACGTGGGGCTCGAACTCACAGACCGTGAGATCATGACCAGAGCCGAAGTCGGCCGCCCAACCATCTGAGCCACCCAGGTGCCCCGCACAGTTGTTTAAGTACGAGACTAATAACTTCTGCAGAACAACTGAATCCATAACTAAACTTAAACTTTAAAGTTTCATACATCACTTAAAAATTTACTAGCTTTATTGAGATACAATCCCGATAACATACAATTCACCATTTAAAGTTCAAAACTGAGTGATTTTTAGTGTTTCAAAGCTAGGTGATCATCATGATTGTCCATTTTAGAACCTCTTTATCATCCCAAGAAGAAATCATGTGCCCATTTTATAAGCCACTGCTGGTTTTCCCCCAAAACACCCAGTCCTAGGCAACACCAATCTACTTCTCTTTCGTATAAATGGAATCATGTAATACGTGACATGTGTGACGGGCCTCTTTCACACAGCAAATATCTTCAAGATACATTCATGCGATGGCATGCATCAGCATTTCATTTCTTTTTATTCATAAGGAATAGTCCATTGTGCGTGTGTATTGCATTTTATTTATCCACCATTTGATGAATATTTCTGCTTTTCATCTATTCTAAATGATGTATATATTCTAAATGATATATATATGCTATATATGTATCTGCTTTTATGTAAAATTAATTAACAAATCAAAGGCTGAAGCTTTTCACAAGTGATTTCTTCTCCAGAATTTTTCCATCTTTTTCTAACTTTTTTTTTTATTCGTTAGCACCATTTCAGAAGATTATCTAAATATAAGATTGAAATTCTGGATTATACTTGCATAATGGGTCATGTTTCTCATCAAGTATCTGCATATTCTGAATAGTGCCATTTTCCAGAGAGTGACTTAATGTGGTAACACCCAGGACTAGGAAAATGGTAAAACCATTCCTAGTCACTAATACTACTTTGTAGTGAATTCTAGAATCGTGTTCTAAAAAAATAGCTCTGATATCCTGTGGTCAACCTATGATTTGAAAAGATTATTTAGTGATTATTAAAAAATAATAAAATCAGAACTAGTACCAGAACAATATCAAGTATTAAGTGACTCCTTTTATTTGTTACATATTTATTGAGTGCCTCTGGTGTAGTCACTTTTCTTGGGATTAAAAAATAGATAGGGGGTGGTTTATAGCCAGGAGAAGCTTACAGTGTAGCAGGCTCCTATAATTCTGTTGTGTTAGGAGTTATAATGAAGTGGTTTTCAGTAAATGGAGTAGTAGGAGTAGACAGTATGTATGAGAAAGTGGGATGAGTTTTGAAAGGCAAGATAGAGCCAACTTTGGGAAAATGGGTCCTAAATATTTGAGACCTTTCACTGTGGGTTAAGGGCAGCTGTCATATAATTTTAAGCAGGGGAGTGACATGATCTGATTTATACTTAGGAAAATAACTGGTGACGGCAGCAGGGGCTGGAGATGTGTGCAGGACATACCTCTCAGCTATAATCAGCACCAGTTAAAACTGGACTTCACTTGTATGTAGAGATGTTGTCAGAAATTTGTTTATATTCAGATGCAGAGGTCTTGTCAGGTATCTTTACATTGTAATTGGGGGCCAATTAAATCAGTCACTTAGTTATGGATTCAGTTGTTCTGCAGAAGTTATTAGTCTTGTATTTAATTTACAGTTCACCGTATTGTCGTTCGTTGTGTTTCCTGGATTTGATACAATGCTGTTTCTTTGTTGGTCTACTTATTTTCTTGAAAAATAAGTTTCCTTATTTAACCTGTTCTAAACTTGTAGGGACTTGATTTAGTAGTTCTCGCCAGACTGGAAGTTGTAAACCGTCAGTAAAATAGATCTATTTCATCATGGCTGTAAAGTCGTTGAAGGTGTAATCTGTGTTGAATCTTCTTACAACATGAGTTAGATCATAGCATTTTTCTGCCTCAAAGTCTCCAGTGTTTTCCCACCTCATGCAGAGTAAAAGCCAAAATTTTTTCATGCTTTGTTCTCTGTTACTGTTCTGATTCCATCTTTTACTGCTCCCCTCCTGATTATTTTGTTTCAGTGACCCAAGCCTCTTTGCCAGTGTGATTCCTTGAAAAAGAAATTCTTTTTGCCTCAGGGCATTTGCACTTGCTGTATTTCTGCTTAGAATACTCTGCCAGATATCCAGACAACTTATTCTCTCACTTTATTCAAGAGTTTACTCAAAAGTTACCTTCTCATTGAGTCACGCTTTACAAAATGCAACTGTAACATTTCATACCGCCATCTTTGTTACTTCTTACTTCTTAACACTGTTCAACATGCAGTATATTTAAGGTATTTATTTTATTGTCTGTCTCTTCCACTATTGTGGAAACTCTATGAGCACAAAGATTTTTACCTTTTATATTCCCAGATCCTAGAATAACAATCTGTGTACACATTATGCCTTCTCAAATATATGCGGAAGGAAAGAACGAAGGGCATAAATTCTTCTCTAATGCCGTTAAATTTACTGCTACAATTTTCATCAGCCATGAGAGTCTCTTCTATTGATGGTCTGTGTCATTTTAAAATGTCAAAACCCAAAACCTGGAATGTGACACATGACCCAAATAAATTACATTTGCGTATATGTTTTTTTTTCTTCTGATTTTTTCAATTATCTTTGAACCAGAGGTAGGCACTGTGGCAGGTTGAAATGTATTCCCCTGCCAAAATTCACGTTAAAGTCTAAATGCCCAGAACTTGCAAATAGGATATTATTTAGAAATAATGTTTTTGCTGACATTATACTAGAGTAGGGTGGGCCAGTCAACCCGTATGACTGTGCCTTTATAAGGGAGGGAAGTCGGAACACATACATACACGCAAGGAGAACATCGCGTGAAGAGGCATGGGACTCAGGAATTCATATTCTCCATCACTTTGCTCTGAAGGACCCAGAACGAGGACACATTAACCTTGGACTTGGGGCTTCCAGAACTGTGAAAGAATAAATTACTGTTGCTTAAGCTAGTCAGTTGATGGTATTTTGTTAATGCAACCCCAGTGCATGAATATAGGTGTTCTCACGTCTCCTTGTTGAGAACCATTTGTGAAGAACAATGATTAATTTGAATTTAAAGGTGCGGTTTATGTGGTAGCTTTTTTCTTAGTTATATCTTTGAAAATTTTTTAATACAGAAAAAAATATTAAAGGAGAATATAGTCTCCCTATGTGTAACATCTCAAATGGAAATGGTCATTTTTTCAGACTTTCTTTTAAAAAATATTTTACATATGCTAGATTCACAGGAAGTTGCAAAAATAGTACAGAGGGCTCCCTTATACCTTTTCTTGAGTTTTCCCCAAAGTTAAATCTTATATAATTATAGTACATGAACAAAACCAGAAAATCCATATTGCTAGAGTCCGTGCCTATGATTCTTTGCCATTGTATTGCATGTGTAGATTCGAGTAACCACCACCACATTCATGACATACCTACCACCACGAAGATCTCCCTCATGTTACCTCCTCCTTGTAGTCAAACCCATCCCTCTTCCTCTAACCATCCTTAGTCTGCACCAACCTTTGCTCTTCTCTCCATCTCTAGAATTTTTTCATTTTGATGATACTACAAAAATAGTAACGTCAATAATGTGGCTTTTTGAGATTGGCTTTTTGAACTTAGTATATTGCCCTTGAGATCTATCCAAGTTATTACACCTATCACTAGCTCATTTCTTTTCCTTACTGAGTAGCATTCTGTGGTATAGATGAACCACAGTTTGTATAACTGTTCACTAGCAAAAGACATTGTCGTCATTTCCAGCTTAGGGCTATTACAAATGAACCTGATATGAGAATTTGTGTATAGGTGTTTATGTGACTGTAGATTTTTCAGTTCTCTGAGGTAAATGCTGAGAATGCAGTTGATAGAACGTATGGTAAATGCATATGCACTTTCTTAAGAAACTGCCAAACTTGTTTCTAAGAGGCTGTACAATTCCCACCAAAAGCGTATGACAGATTCCAGTTTTCCTGCACGCTCACCCACGTTTCATGTTATCATTTTTCATTTTATCTGTGCTAATAGGTATGTAATGATATTGTCGTTTTAATTTAATTTCTCTAATGGATAGTTACGTTGAAAATCTTTTGAAGTATTGATCTGCCACCTATGTGTCTTCTTTGGTAAGATGTGTCTTCATGTATTTTTGGGGGGTGGGATCTTCTAATTGTTCATTTTTTTACTGTTGAGTTTTGAGAGTTCTTCATATATTCTAAATACGAGTCTATGTCAGACAATGTGGTTTGCAAGTATTTTCTCTCTTTGGTCAGCAGGTCCCTCTTTTCTCCACACCCCAGCCCCTGGCAACCACTAACCCACTCTCTTTTCCTGAATTCAGTGACTTTCTATTATTTTTTAGACTGTATGTATAATTGATACTGTATAGTATTTGTCTTTCTCTAGCTTATTTAATTTAGCATAATGTGCCGGGGTCCTTGTTCCGGCGAATCTAGGGGTCCACGAAGGATGGACGGTCAGGCGAAATGAAGTGAGAGAGCCACGAGAGAGATGGAGTCTGATGACCAAGCAGGCAGCCCTGGGCATCTCTGCTTTGCTGGTCTCAGTGTCTTTATTTTTAAAGGTAGCGAGTGACATTACATCAGTGACAAGGCATTCTTTACAACATACATTGTTGTCGCAAGACCTATGTAGTCATCCATAGGTTTATGGTAGCTTTTGTAAGAGTATTTTGTTATTTCCTTTTTATTATAAGGGAGCGTGGGGATGGGAATAGCAAAAGGATTCGTGAAATGTTAACCTCAGGAAGGTGCTCAATGTTTGTTGTTGATCAGTGAAGATATGCGTAGCTACTTTTATTTGGCTGCTGTTTGTACCTTATCTGTAAACAGTGCTTCTAACTTTTGGGCTAAGCTAACCTCTGGGGAAAGTCCTAAGTCTCTTTACAACCTCTCCTATCAGTCTGTTAACCAAATACTGAGAGAAGCTTTACGGAGATGTGCCTTGAGGTCTTACGGTGGGGCTGAGGGGATGATTAACACAATGCGATACCTGCAGGGAAGATCTAGTTTGGTTCAAGGAGTCTTGGGGCCTAATGTCTGCTAATTTCTAGCCAACTCATAACTGCTATTCTGTATGATCAATTTGTGTAACCTATCCCCAAGAGGCAACCTTGAGTTTACTTCTGGCCAAGTTACTCTCATTCAGATTTTATCCATCAAGACATCGCACTCCAGGTCCCCTTTTCCATATGCCATAAAACCAAAGAGCATTATATCCCTTAGGCCAACGAGAGCAATTCAAGAAATCCAGGCCTGAAAGATTATTAAGAAGGAGGTAAGATTAGGCGCCAGTTTGGCTGGCGGGAGCTTTGCTTCATCCTTTCCCATGCAGGGAGGGGTCTCAACCTGTGAGCCCAAAACGGCTCCCCACAATAATGTCTCCCCGTTTCATATATATTATGTTTTAATGTGAAGCAGGCACATACATTCATGTACATGCCCACATTCACATATAATTTTCCTTTGAATATTTCAGACCCTTTGTGGCATTTATTTATAATTCATGAATTAGATTTATTTTATCTATTATATGCAGGTATGATTTCATTGTTGCTCTTTTTCATATGATCAGATTTTAAAATGTAGAATACCCCAAATTTATGCTTATTAATACTGTTCTCTAAATGATTGGCAAACATAGCCAGGGGACGCTAAAGAAGTACAAAATAAAATGCAATATTGCACTTCTGAACATTACATTTAGTCTAAGTTAAAAGAACACATTTAATGTTCATATTTTTTACTATATTTTCATTATTAATGTCCTGTTTAGTTATGTACAATAAAACTTGGGTCACTAGAATCTGTGAGGACTATTAAGTTTAGCTTAGCGGGTTCTGGAATAATCAAGCCATGTAGGGTAGTGGCAGGAAGCTTGTTAAAAGTGCAGGTGGGATCCCACTGCTGAGAGCCATAGAGTAGGTTTAAGATGGGGGTTAGTCTAAACAGACCTCCCAACATTTGTACTTCTGTAGTCATTTTTATGGATTGTTGGTAGCCTGTTCCTACAGCTGGTAGGCAGTAGAGCCAAGAATGACAGAAATTTAAAAATTTTAAATTTAAATCCAAGTTAGTTAACATGTAGTGTAATAATGATGTCAGGAATAGAATTTAGTGATTCATCACTTACATACATCCCCCAGTGCTCATCTCCACCAGTGTCCTCCTTAATGCTCATTGCCCGTTTAGCCCATTCCCTCACCCAACACCCAGCCATCAACCCTCAGTTTGTTCTCTGTATTTGAGAGTCTTATGGTTTGTCTCGCTCTCTGTTTTAATCTAATTTTTTCCTTCCTTTCCTTATGTTCGTCTATTTTATAACTTAAATTTCACACATGAGTGAAATCATATATCTGTCTCTGACTGAATTATTTCACTAAGCATAATATACTCTAGTTCTATCCTCGTTGTTGCAAATGGCAAGATTTCATTCTTTTTCATCAGCAAGTAATATTCCATTGTATATATACATATATATGTATACAATGGAATATACATATATATATACACACACATGCAATGGAATATTACTTGCTGATGCAAATGGCAAATGGCAAGATTTCATTCTTTTTCATCAGCAGGTAATATTCCATTGTGTGTGTGTGTGTGTGTGTGTGTGTGTGTGTGTGTGTGTGTAAATATTCCATTGTGTGTGTGTAAATATATATATACACACAGTCAGGTGACATATATATATATATATATATATATATGTGTGTGTGTGTGTGTATATATATATATACAAGATGGAATATTTCTTGCTGATACTTGTGATATATATATATCACATCTTCTTTATTCATTCATCATTCAGGGGACATTTGGGCTCTTTCCATACTTTGGCTATTGTCAGTAGCGCTGCTATAAACATTGGGGTGCATGTGCCTCTTCAAATCTGCATTTTTGTATCCTTGGGATAAATAACTAGTAGGGCAATTCCTGGGTCGTAGGGTAGCTCTATTTTTAATTTTTTGAGGAACCTCCATACTGTTTCCCAGAGCGGCTGCACCAGTTTGCATGCCCAGCAACACTGTAAGAGGGTTTCTGCTGGGGTCCAGTTCCAGCGAATCTAGGGGTCCCGAAAGGATGGACAGTCAGGTGACAGGAAATAAGAGAGCCACGAGAGAGATGTAGTCTGAAGACCAAGCAGGCAGTTCTGGCAATTCTGGCATCTCCCCCCTGCTCGTCTCAGTGTCTTTATTTTTAAAGGTAGTGAGTGACTTTACGTCAATGAGTGACATTCCATAGTTTGATCTCTTTAACAATAATGCGTTTTTACCAGCAAGGTGGCAACTTCCTCAATCCTGTATGTTGGTTTCAGGATAATTAACGTATAAATTTAGGATGGGGGGAGAGAACAGGGTGTTTCCTTAAGGCCTTAATATTAATTACCTGTAAACAGGAGAAATCAGGGCATTGCTTTGAGGGCTATACTTTCAACTACAGTGGGGGAGGTGCAGCTCATCCAGCAAGGACAGAATTCCCAATGCTTGTCCTTTGCTTGTGAATGAGTGAATTTACATAATAGGGGCCTAACGATTACGCAAATCACACCAATATTCAGCCAGCTCATAACTGCTATCAATTTGTGCAACCCATCCCCAAGATGCAACTTTAAGGTTACTTCTGGCCAGGCTACTCTCATTCAGATGTAATCCATCAAAGCATCATGCTCCAGGACCTTCGCTTTTATCTAAATGCTATAAAACAAAAGAGCATTACATTCCTTGGGGCCAAGGAAAGTAGCTCAAGAAATCCAAACCTGAAAAATTATTTAGAAGGAGGTAAGACTAGGCACCATTTTGGCCAGCGGGAGCTTTGCTTCAACCACCTTTTCTCCACAGGGAGGGGTCTCAACATATGAGCCCAAAATGGCTCCCAACAGGTTTCCTTATCCTCGCCAAGATCTGTTGTTTCTTGTGTTGTTAATTTTAGCCATTTTGACTGGTGTGAGGTGATATCTTATTGTGGTTTTGATTTTTATTTCCCTGATGATGAGTACTGTTGAGCATCATTTTATGTGTCTATTAGTCATCTGTATGTCTTCTTTGGAAAAGTGTTCATGTCGTTTGCCCATTTCTCTACTGGATGATTTGTTTTTTTGGGTATTGAGATTCATAAGTTCTTGATAGGTTTTGGATACTCACCCTTTTTTCAGTATGTCATTTGCAAATATTTTTTCCCATTCTGTCAGTTGCCTTTTAGTTTTGCTGATTGTTTCCTTCACTTTGCAGAAAGTTTTATTCTTGATGAGGTCTCAATAGTTCATTTTTACTTTTCTTTCCTTGTATCCAGAGATATGTCAAATAAGAAGTTGCTGCGGCTGAGCTCAAAGAGGCTGTTGCCCTTTTTCTCCTCTAGGGTCTTTCATCCATTTTGAGTTTATTTTTGTGTACGGTGTGAGAAAGTGGTCCAAGTTCATTCTTCTGCAGGCCACTCCCCAGTTTTCCCAGCACCATTTGCTGAAGAGACTGTCTTTTTTCAATTGGATATTCTTTCCTGCTGTGTCAAAGATTGGTTGGCCATACATTTGTGGGTCCAGTTCTGGGTTTTCTATTCTGTTCCATTGATCTTCTGTTTTTGGGCCAGTACCATACTGTCTTGATGATTACAGCTTTTTAATACAGCTGGAAGTCGAGGATTGTGATGCCTCTAGCTTTGGTTTTCCTTTTCAACATTTCTTTGGTTATTCAGGGTCTTTTCTGGTTCCATACAAATTTTAGAATACCTATTTTTCAAAATCATCTACTTCACCATTTTACTTCAACTACCGTTTGAGATTTTTTTCCGCATCATTTCTATTATGTATAAATCATTCTAATTGGCTTAGTAAGTGTCCTATTAAACATCTTGCCTTTTCCTATCTAATAAATTGTACCTTGTCATACAGATCTCATTTCGTTTGGTTTAAAAGTTTTATTTATTTAAAATAACTTAGCAATGATTTAAAAACATTGAACCAAACTCATAACAGGTTTTATAATTGGTTGTTGGGTAAAATTATTGCCATCCTACATATATGCAGTTTGTGAAAGTTATAAACTTAGAATTTTGAAAGTGAAATGCGCCATATTTTAAACCAAGAATTAATATACTTTTGATCATATTTAAGTTAGTAAATGTCTCTTGACATTTTACTCATGATTCTACAGTTGATTGTAAAGAATGACTACTCATAGAAATTGTCTTTAAATTGTATTATTGATCTGAATTTCAGTCGTTGATTGTAAGAAACTTTTAGGTTTAATTTTAGAGTACTTTGGGGATATCATGTATTTTATCCAGTTTTACTGGACTTACAGCCTTTGAGAAAGAATCAGACCAACAGCAGTAATTGCAGTACCTCGCATGGGACAAACTTGCTGTATTTCTCAGGACATAAAGCACCATTTGCACCAACTTAGAACTGTAAGAAAACAAGGCTTCAGAATTTTCCTCATTATTAGTGATAATGAAAGTAAAAGTACTGATTTGGATTTAAATACTACATAGATCATATGTTTTGTTGTCATTGCCCAAATAAATCTGACAAAATTTATATATATATATATAACTATATATATATAACTATATATATATAGTTATAGCAAAGAGGCATTTTTTCCCCCAGGGAGGTCATGTGTGTGTTTTTCTAGTTTGTAGAAGGAAAGAGACATACCTGATTAATGTCTGGATTAGGAGTATTGAACAGCAGTGATCACGAGCGATGTACAGTAGCTTTGTTAACCTAAGTGGTGCTTTATCTAGTAGAAGAGGTGCAACTTTCACTTAATCTTCCTTTTCTTTTAGTCCTTGGAAGCTGAAATGCATGTGCTGCTAAACATATATACTGATTATCTCTGATGAATGCATGGTAATAGAAAACAGACAGGAGTAGAAAACTTTGCAGCACTAGTTTTAGCTTTCATCTGAATAATTAGATACCAGGTAGATTTCTGAACTCTGTTTTTTTTAAAGTTTATTTATTTATTTTTAGAAAGAGAGAGAGTGTTTGGATGCACATGAGAGAAACTGCAGGGGGTGGGGTAGTGGGAAGAGGGAGAGAGAGAATTCCAAGCAAGCTCCATGCTCAGCACAGAGCCCAACAAGGGGCTCCATCCCAAAAACTGAGATCATGACTTGAGCTGAAACTGAGTGGGATGCTTAACCGGCTGAGTCACCTAGACTCAGGCAACTTGTATTTTTAAATTAGAAGGAGTATATAGACTCCTAGGTAATAAAAATTTCTGAAATCCTCAGGATATGTGGTTGGCATTTAAGTAGAGTTCAGATTTGGTCAAACTTGAATTGAACATCTTTTACAGAATACATGGGCCTTTATTAATTCACTAAGTAGCGATTGAGCATATACTGTTTTTGTTGAATGTATGTGTGAATAAGGAGACCTTATAACTAACCAGGTAGTACTCACTTTTACTGTGTTGAACATGTTCGATTTTATATGAAAGTTTTAGGAGTAGAGAGAAATGCATTCCAGGAGCTTAATACCAAAGGAAGCTAATTCACAGAGAAAAGTGAGAAGAGCATCAGAAAGGATAAAGATAAAAGGTAACATGTAATGAGAATGGAATATTACCTGGCTACACTCTAGCTTACTATTTTCTTTAATAATTTATTGATATTAACTCTCGACCTTGTATATAGTCACATAATTTTAGTTGCGAAACAGGGCAGTGTAAAACCTACATGGTTGTTGACAGTTAACAGTTATGTGCTTAGAAAGGTAGCAGATACAATCCTTTAAAAAGTATCTATTAATTTAAATATATATTAATTTAGAGCTGATTAAGAACATATAGCTTTCTTTGGAAACTGTTTTTAATGAAAATAGTATAAAAATATGAGTTAAAAATGCGAGAACATTTTAAGTCAGCTTCTCAAGCCATTTATATATTGACATGCTTATTATGGATCTTTAGTCTTTAAAACAGACACTCAACTAGGTGAGGCCACTTAGGGTTTTCCCTATTATCTAGAATTGATGAGGTTCGTGGTAGTTTATAATTTTTATAACCTTGGAATATGCCACCTAACTTTCCTCAAGTTTTCCTTCACGTTTTTCCCCCCTAGCAACCTACTTACTCATCATTTCCTATCAGCCCTCAATTCAGCATGCAACTTAGTTTTATTTTACTGTCAAGTAACGTCCATAGGGGGCAGGCTTCCTATTGGGAGCAGGGGTGTAATGATGGAAACGTTTATTGTTAGTTGTTTTTCTTTAATTGGATAATCAGATTTTGTGCTGAAGTGACTAAGATCTGTATTAAGTCAGTCATTCAGGTGTCTTGAAAAAGATTTAAAGACCAAAAGGTGCAAGGGGGTATGTATAAATCGAAAGGGACACAGATTATCAGTTCTCAAATTTTGTCACATATTAGATGTGACCTAGGGAACTTTCGAGAATTCCTATTCCTGTACCAATTAAATCAGATTGTTCAGGGGTAGAACCTAGGTATGAGTATTTTTTTTAATTAAAAATTTTTTTTTAATGTTTACTTTTGAGGGAGAGACAGATAGAGACAGAGTGTGAGTCAGGGAGAGGCAGAGAGAGAGGGAGACACAGAATCTGAAGCAGGCTCCAGGCTCTGAGGTGTCAGCACAGAGCCCAACGCAAGGCATGAACTCAAACTGTGAGATCATGACTTGAGCCTAAGTCGGACATTTAACTGACTGAGCCACCCAGGTGTCCCTAGGTGTCAGTATTTTGAAAGATACTCTTCAAGTGATTGTACTCTGCAGCCAAATTTGAAAACCAGTGACGTGTATCTGGGGCCGGAAAGGATTCTTGGGTTTGTTTTGTTTTTAACATGTGACAGATAGGACATGTGGCTCAAAAGCCTGGAATATTTACCATACTGCTCTTTACAGAAAAAAGGGCCTTTATTGGCCTGTAATATAGACGATCATGTTTTTGTAGACAAGTAGCACTGGATCAAATGAGAATTTGTTGTAAGTACAGAATTTCAGGCCCTCAGACCTGCATTCTAACATTTTAATACCTGATCCCTCGGTGATTGACATGGACAGTCAAGTGTAAAGAGCACTGATACACATCATGGTGATGATATTAAGCTTTAAGCCACTTCATACTTTACTGACATAGGCAGTCAAGATTGACTACACAGTTGACACAAGGATTATTTCATATGATTTTCTAGAGTGATAAAATAATACCTGTTCCCCTAAGAATCTAATTCCTCTTGCCTTGAATCCGTACTGGCCTTAGTGACCTTGATCAGCAGAAAGCAGCAGAAATGTCACTCCAGGACTTCTGGAGATAAGCGGGTGCTAAGCAACTGGGGCTTACAAATACTCCCTCTGGGAGCTAGGAGTGACCACGTAGGATGTCTGACCACCCTGAGGCCGTTAGGCTAGAGAGACACGTGCAGGTGCTCCACTGATCACATCACCTGGGCCCGCCTTTCAGCTGTCCCTCCTGACTCCAGTGAGTGGAGCTGTCATGGGCCCTCCAGAACACTCTCCCGCCAGCTGAATATCACCGGCTGACTTTCATTGATCCCATGTGGAACAGAAGAATCATCCATCTGGGCCCTGCCTGAATCTCTGATCCACAAAATTGTGAGATATAATAAAATGACTGCTTTCTTAAACCATTAAATTTGGGGGGTGCCTGGGTGGCTTAGTCAGTTAAGCCTCCGACTCAGGCTCAAGTCATGATCTCATGGTTCATGAGTTTGAGCCCCGTATAGAGGTCTGTGCTGGCAGCTCAGAGCCTGGAACCTGCTTCAGATTCTGTGTCTCCCTCTCTCTTTGTCCCTTCCCTGCTCACACTCTGTCTCCCTGTCTCCCTGTCTCTCTCAAAAAAAGTAAGCATAAAAACATTTTTTTAAACCATTAAATTTAGGATAGTTTGTTGCCCAGCAGTAGATAACTACATAGATCACATATGTAGAACATTTAAATACTTTTATGGTGCTGGAGAAGAATTATATTACACGTTATGCTATAAACTTTTGAGTTTATCCTCATTTTAAGGTTGGTTAATTTATATAAATAGCCCAGAGATAAAATTTAGTGGAAGGGCAGTTAGTTCAGCGTACTATTTGTGATGGCTTTGTGATATGTTGGTTTGGCTATACTAAAGTACGTTTCCCAGAATTTTCTTTCCAGTAGGTTTCTGGATAAAGAATAAAAGTTATTCTTTCCTACGAGTTGGAGGATGGAAGAGAAATATCACCTATTCCGAGCATATACATACTTTCTCTTAATTATTCAATAAAGCATTAAATGTTACTGTAAAGAGATTTAGCAAACATAAAGTCCGTATTCAGTCATTAGGGAAATTACCTGTGTGGTAATTCAATTAATCAGTTTAAATCAGTTGAAAGTTCTTAAGAAAGGGCATAGACCTTTCCTGGGAAAAGAAATGAAAGCTACTCATAGACTACAACTTCGACAAGTATCTTTGCATTGCCAGTCTTCTTGTGATCTCGCATTTCTGATTGCCTGCCCACCCTATGGACTCTGGGTTTGCTTGACCAGTTCCTAAAACTATACAGTTCCATGTTATGTGTATATATACACATACACACATACGTATTATATGTATAAATATGTAGATATGTATGTAGGAATGGCTAGATATCTCCTGCTGGCTTTGCTTGTCTGGTTGAATGCTGACACAGGTTTTGGTACCAGTAGTGGTTCCAGGAGAATAGAGCATAGGGCTTAAGGATGAGTTCTCTGAATAGATTTTCTGAGATTGTTTCTCTAATCTAAGAAGATTGAAAGGCACTGATGAGCCTCGTCCCAGTGGTTAAAAGGGCATTGATTTTCCATGGCATGATGTTGCTAAAGAGTTGCTGAAATCATCATGTTTGGAGACTTCTGAGTATCTGTAGAAGGTAAGGCTCAAGGTGCCTACGTGTGAGGTCCCCTAGAACACTTTTGTCAAAATGAGGTGTATGATGGAGTTGGGTAGCTACACCTACCCAGAAGAAAGGGCACAATGAAAAAGATGAGCTTTATTTATTTATTTATTTTTATTTTTTTTTTAATGTTTATTTGTTTTTGAGAGAGAGACAGAGCATGAGCATGGAAGGGCAGAGAGAGAATGAGACACAGAATTCGAAGCAGGCTCCAGGCTCTGAGCTGTCAGCACAGAGCCCAACGCTGGACTCAAACTCACGAACTGTGAGATCATGACCTGAGCTAGTTGGATGCCCAACTGACTGAGCCATCCAGGCACTCCGATGAGGTTGGGGCTTTAAATTCCTAGCTCACGCTCTGAATAAATGACTTGAAAACATCTATACCTACCCTCAAAGAAGCCCTGTTTTGTAACTGTACAGCCATAGCTGTAGGGGTTCTGAAAACTAAAGCCAGAGTGTCCTGCCAATTGAATTCCCACCCATCTGTTTGAGATGTTGGTTTCTGATTGTGAAGGAATGGCCTCCTACCAACTGGAGTGAGAACGTATGGGTAGATTCTGGTGAAGCTAAGGATCTAAACCTCCCTGATAAAACGGAACCATCTTTGTCAGCAGAAGCAGCCTTCCTGCCTCTGCCCGAGGGAAGTGTGATGGCTGATTCTGGGTGTCAACGTGACTAGGCCACGGGCTTCTTGGATATTTGATCAAACATTCTTCTGGGTGTTTCTTTGAGGGTGTTCCCTCTGATTTAAATCAGTAGAATGAGCAAAACAGATTGTCCTCCTGATGTGGGTGGGCCTCATCCAGTCCACTGAAAGACTGAATAGATCAAAAGGCTGACTCTCCTCTGAGTCAGAGCATTCTTCTTCCTGACAGCCTGCAAACTGGGAAATCACCTCTTCATGTTTCTACAGCAGCCTGCTAGCCTGCAGACTCGAACTGGACATTGGCTCTTCCTGGTGCTACAGCAGCCTCTGGACTTTGGGCTTGCGTTGGGAAAACGGCTGTGCAGATTTAGGACTTGCCAGCCTCCATAATCACACGAGCCAATTCCTTACAATAAGCCTTTATAGTTCTCCTGTTGGTCTGTTTCTCAGGAGAACTCTGACTCACACAGGAAGTTTTCCCCCTCTTACCTGAAGAACCTGGAATAGTCTCACCTGGGATGGTGGCTTACAAGGCACTCTTGTCCCTCCTCAGTATACAACCCAGTATCCCTTTTTGTTTCTAGATCTACAACTAGATTCAAATCACAGCAACTCTCAAAAGATGAGGTGTTAGCTGTGAGTCGGGAAGAGGTGTGATGTAGAGGGTGTATGTGAGGATGGACAGTAAAGGTGTGCCATCAAGGTGGAAGGGATAGAAAGTTAGATCCTGCTCACTTTATTGACACAGGCTCCCTAGTTAGGGATTTTGGACTCAGTGTTTTAGCTTAAAGAGTTAGGAAAGGCTCTAAATGGTTGATCGATGGGTCACTTGACTGGACCTAAAGTCTGACCTCCATTAAATGAGGTTGGAATGCCTTATTATGTTGTAGAGGAAGGTATTGTGAGGCTTAAGGAGAGCATAATGTTGCAGTATATTTATTCTGTAAGACCCACTCTCCAGCCATGGGAGGGCATATCTTTTACAACAGCTGTGAAAAAAAATATCGTGGGGGGGGGAGCTCAGCCTCTTTAAAAAATTCTGTGGTCTCTCTTCTGGGTAGGTCAGAAATATCAGAGGAAACCACTGCCATTGAATTAGAATCACTACACAGTGGAGGTCATGGGACCCTGGGAGCTCAGGGGCCACATGGTGGCACTTACTTCCCAAAGACAGGGTGGGCATGGTTAGCGTAATCAACAGTGGAGTCAGAATGGTCCTCAGACTAGTCTGACTTACAGAGACTTAAGGGGTTGGCCAGTTACCATGATGTCTCCAGAACAGAAATAGATGGCTAATCTATTAAATTCTTAATTGAGCTGTTTACACAGGGGTGTCCCACGTCTACTGAACAGAAGTCTGACTTTAATTACCAAAACACAGAGTCAGTGCCTTCTATAAATTCCAGATTTGAGCTGGTTACAGACCCAGGCCCTGAGACCCTGCTAGACTGCCAAAAATCTATACTGTTAACCTTTCTCCCAGTCTTCCCCTAAAAGGCTGTATAGCCCTTTACCAGGCTAATGGTGCATTGGAGAACGAGAATTTGGGGGAATGTAATTTGGCCTAGCCATGCTGGTACTCCACCAAGCCATCACAGTTGGCCCCTTGTCACTTTGGGAAACCATCTCATTACACCGTACTGCTTAACATGATACAGCTATTTCATAAACCACTGAAAACATGCCAGCTCTTTCCAGAACAGGATAGAAAGTCTGTGAGGGATGTCCTTCTACTCCTTGGTAATTTAAATACGGAGATTAATTATCATCAGTGCATCCCGTAAGATAAAGTTAGCTATTACGGATACATCTTATGTTAGATGATAATGGGCCAAGGCAGAGATAAAACAAAAATATTGGTAGTATTTATATA
Organism: Paguma larvata; assembly: GCA_030068075.1. Lineage (NCBI taxonomy): Eukaryota > Metazoa > Chordata > Mammalia > Carnivora > Viverridae > Paguma > Paguma larvata. The sequence continues at coordinate 102,666,241 of CM057826.1, forward strand.
AACAGTCTCCTATCATAGCCAGTTGACCAGCATAGACTTGTACCCTTCTAACAGGAAAAATGAAGAGCCTAGTGCCCTGCTTGAACTTCAGCACACTGGGAAGATTTCCCTTCAACGCTGCCTTTCAGGGACGAGTGGAGTAAGGCCATGGAATTTTAGCTGTCCACCTTTGGATGGTACCTGCAAATCACGTAGAACCCTTGGCAAATCAGCCTTGAGTCTTTCCTTCCTCAGTCATCTGGTCTTAGACAGGAAGACATAGTTATGGGTCGAGAGGGTGGAGATAATATAGCAGGAATAATGACCATGGACTTTTGGGCTACTTGCTCATGTAAGTCACGTGGGCCTTCAAGGCTCCCTCAAGCCCGATTTTATAGACACCATTTGATAATGAAAGGCTGCCGTGTACAACTGACATCATGGCTTGGTGGTGGATCACAAAACATCCACTTTTAATGGGACCGTGGTCAAATGCTCAGTTTCTAATAAGGCCCCAAAGCTGTTTCTCAAAAGGAGAATAGTTATCCACAGAGGACGGTGTAGCTTTAATCCAAACTCCTAATGGTCTCTTCTGGGATTTATCTAGTTGAGCTTGCCCAAAGTTTCGGACAGCGATCCCATCTACTAGTGACCAAACACCTTGGGATGTGCTGGATCATAACAGCTCAAATGACAGAGAAGTTTGCATGGCAGCGTGGACCTGTTGAAGAACCTTCTCTTATTCTAGAACCACTCAACACTGCAAGGGATATTTTGACATGCTACAAAAAGCTGAACCTCTAAAAATTTCACTCAGGAGGGATGCCTCTGAATTGTTTCATTTTGTTACTGTCAAAGTTCCTACATTAGGAATTGGACTTCCTAGCTGTAGTAAAAAGAAGACAGCCTCAAGAAATAGTCCTGTCTACGTTTGGCTTTTGGCAGTTCCACTTAGTAGCTGTGTGACTTTAGAAAAGTTCCCTAATATCTTTTAGTTCTAGTTTTCTTTTCTATAAAATGGACGTGCTAATCAAATTCTTCTAGGGTTGTTGTGAGATACCTTGGTCGTAGCTGGCATGTACTTATCATCGAACAGATTTTAGTTTCTCCTGCTATGTAGAATCACCCAGATGAATGTTTGGAGAGCAGGTCATTTTCAGACTGTGTCATCAGACCTAGTTCACTGTGGTGCTTTTTACCGTGTCAACTTGGCTAAGCTGCAACTATGTTGCCCAAAGTCTCTTTTCTGTGTGTTTCAGTTCTAGTGGTTTTGTACTGTGTCTGTTTAGCAAAATTCAAAATACCTTTCCCAGAATTTCCTTTCCTATGTGGTTGTAGGTATAGTTGGCCAAAGAGAAACTGTTTTTTAAATGTTTATTTTTTAGAGAGGGGATAAAGAGACACAGAATCCAAAGCAGGCTCCAGGCTCTGAGCTGTCAGCACGGGGCCCCACTCAGGGCTTGAACTCAGGGCCTGTGAGATCATGACCTGAGCCAAAGTAGGATGCTTAATTGACTGAGCCACCCCCAGGTGACTCAAGAGAAATTCTCATGAGATTTGAAAAGTAGAAGCAAAATGCCTGCCATTACATTCTGAAGATCATCTTTGTGGTTTGAGGTGTTGGGAGGCCAATGTAGAGAGGCCAGCAGCTTCCAGTTTGCCCTTGTTGTCCCCTGATTTGCCTTCAGCTCTTCATGATGGCTGATCCTTGGACCAGGAAGGGGCTCCAGGTTCAGCACCTTTTCTTCAAAAGAAACCACTGTACAGGAATTTGTGGGCCCACTTTATTTTTTTATTACTTTTTTATATTCTATTTTTGTAATCAACCATTCCATCTATAATCTGGTTTCCAAAGTCACTCATTGATTTTGTCTTTTTTCTTGTAAAAAAAATTTTTTTTTGTATTTATTTATTTTTGAGAGAGTGAGACTTGGTGTGAGTGGAGGAGGAGCAGGGAGAGAAGGAGACACAGAATCAGAAGCCGACTCCAGGCTCTGAGCAAGTATTCAGCACAGAGCCTGATGTGGAGCCCGAACGCACAAACCGTGAGATCATGACTTGAAGTAAAGTTGGACACTCAACTGACTGAGCCACCCAGGCGCCCCTGATTTTGCCTTTTTTAAAAATTTTCTTTTTTTAAGTGTAATTTATTGTCAAACTGGCTTACGTAAAACACCCAGTGCTCATCCCATCAAGTGCCCTCCTCAATGCCCGTCACCCACTTTTCCCTCTCTCCCACCCCCCATCAACCCTCAATTTGGTCTCTGTATTTCAGAGTCTCATATGGTTTGCCTCCCTCTCTGTTTGTAACTATTTTTCCCCCTTCTCCTCCCCTGTGGTCTTCTGTTAAGTTTCTCAAGATCCACTTATGAGTGAAAACATGGTATCTGTCCTTCTCTGACTTATTTCACTCACCATAATATCTTCCAGTTCCCTCCCTGTTGCTGCAAATGGCATGATTTCATTCTTTCTCATTGCCAAGTAGTATTGCATTGTGTATATATAAACCACATCTTTATCCATTCATCGGTTGATGGACATTTAGGCTCTTTCCATATTTTGGCTGTTGTTGAAGGTGCAGGTATAAATATTGGGGTACATGTGCCCCTATGCATCAGAATTCTTGTATCCCTTGGGTAAATTCCTAGCAGTGCTATTGCTGGGTCATAGAGTAGTTCTATTTTTAATTTTTTGAGGAACCTCCATACTGTTTTCCAGAGTGGCTACACCAGTTTGCATTCTGTGGGCCCACTTTAAAGGCTGGATTGACTTAGCTACCACAATTCCCAGATACTTCTTTTTTCTAATATTTTAGGAAGATTTTTCTCTGATTTTCAATTCTCCTTTTTTGATCTCTACCTCCCCGGCTCTCCCCACAGTTGTGTAAGGTCTAATTCCTAAATAAGTTCCTTATTCCATAATGCAACACACAGCTTGATTTTTCTTCTCTGGCTGGACCTTGATTGCCACACCGATAAAAGCCTCTGCTGTCCAATACAGTGGCCACCGCTTAGCCACACGTGCCTGTTGAGCACCTGAAATGGGGATAGTCTGACTTGAGATGTGCTATTTGGAACAAATACTGGATTTTGGAGACTCAATACAGAAAACGCAGTCTCTCATCATTCTGAAACTAATTTTACACCGATTATATGTTAAAATAACATGTTGAATGTAATTAGATTAAGCACATTAGCATTAATGTTTCTTTTCACTTTTATGTGTGGCTGTTAGAATATTTACAATTACAGATTATACATCTGTATATATCTCTTTGACAGCACTCGGTCTCTTTTTACTATATATTTTATTATATTGATAGGCTTTTTACATACTGGCGGCCACAAGGAGGATTTTCCTCTTTATCCACCACCATATCACATCTGGGGTAGGTGCTGTTTTTGTATAAAATAAATACATTCCAGGTGTGTAGAACCACACGGAGGGAAACGCCTGCTGTGGGGGCGGTTAGCTGGGGCTGAAAAGCTGTATGACGGTTCTGCCTCTAGTACATTTTACAGGTTTCTATGAGATCTTGTGGAGTAATGTGGGAATTGAAATATTACTACACTTTTTTTTTCTATGAGAAAATATACTCTAATATCCAAGAAAAATAAACTTGGAAGGGTTTGTGAAAACAACTTGTTCTTAGTTCGAGACTGTTACTATATTAGGAAACAAAAACACTGTAGAATATGTTGTAAAATATTTACTGCCTGTAAAATATAAGCTTTGCACTGACTACAAAATATTTAAAAACTGCCCTTATGACATCAAGAATTAATAGTCTTATATGAAGAAATATTTTATTTAATTATAATTGAAAATTATACATTAGTCTATAAATCCTTTATCGTCTTTACCATGTATGTATAAAATCTTTTTGAGAGGTGCCTGCGTGGCTCGGTCAGTTGAGAATCTGACTATTGATTGTGGCTCAGGTCATGATCCCAGGGTCGTGAGACTAAGCCCCATGTGGGCCTTTGTACTGAGCGTGGAGCCTGCTTAAGATTCTCTCTCCCGTTCCCTCTGCCCCTCTCCCCTGCTTGTGTGCTCTCTCTAAAATAAAATAAAGTATTTTTGGAATAAATCTAGTAAGGGCTGTTTGATCCTCAAGATAATTTGGTATGATATTCTGAGGTTTATGACCAGAGATACAGTGCAGTGATGTACTCTGGGTGTTAAGATCTCCTAGCTAGTCAATAGTACTGTTACACAAAATTCTAAGTAAATTGAGGCCCCCTTTCCTCCGAATTGGTATGGAATGGTTTGCTGTATCTAAAGGATAGAAACGCAAAATAAGATCAGGAGCACTATTTGAGTATTGAGTTTATGGTAATAAAGTATTTTTGTATGTTAAATGCTACAAGAAATGACACAGAGATTCAAATTTCGTAGGTAGATATCACTGGTATCATTTTAATTGTTAAGAAAACAAATGCCAAAATGATAAATAGTTAGCATAATTGCTTTAGGTTCTCAGTAAAATACTTGTCTTGGTGTGACCACGTGCCATGATGCTAGTAAGTCTTTGGTTCAAAGTAGGACCCATGAAGGAAGAGAAACTGCCCTTCATTCCATTGGCTAGAAAACTTGATTTACAATCCTGTTTTGCCCAAGGGCCCACTTAATGACTCATCTACTTTGTATACTATGTTCTGTGGCTGTCAGTTTAAGGGAATGTAAGATTTAGTTGGTAGTAATTAGGACTATAGCTGTGCGGCGCCTGGCTGGCTCAGTCAGTAGAGAACGCAACTCTTGATCTTAGGGTTGTGAGTTCGAGTTCCACCTTGGGTGTACAGATTACTTAAAAATTAAAAAAAAAAGTCTTTGAAAAAAAAAAGACTCTACTTGTGCGTGAACAATAATAAGGCATTTGAATCTAACAAATGTCCTTTGAAAAATAAAAACTTTCCCCTGGCCTTTTTGAAAGTTAAGTTTTTAAAAAAGGGAAAGGAAAAGAGAGACACTTTTACTGAGGGCTTCTAAATAATTCGTAAATACTGCTTTGTTTCTCAAAGAACTTTTAGTTCTCTTTCCTCATTTTCTGGTGAACTGAATTTTATCCCAGTGGAATCCTATGAAGGTCTGTTTTGTTAAGCATAGTTTTACAGGTAACAAAAATGAGGAAAGAAAGGTTAAGTAGATTTTAGCCGTGGAACCCAAAATGATAATGAGTTCTCTTGATTCTTGCAATTATAATGAATAGTAAGAATTTGTGGTAAGAAGAAATGTAACAGTATATTTTATATCTCCAGATGCCATATTATTAGTTTTAAGGATAATCTCATGTTTGTTCTATTCAAATAGATTTTAGATAAAGATATTAAGGTCAAAGGGTGGGTAATGGGAGAAAATAGGGAAAAAGAAGAGAAATGTATTTTTTTTTCTCTAAAAAAAGGAGAAAATTTTGATTTGTGGATTTTAAATAAACTACTGACATATTGCTCCCTAGACTTAAAAACCCACCAATAATTTCAGGAGCTTATTCAATATTTATATAAAATGATATACAGCATAATTCATCATAATTCCCATATTATCAGATAACTGGTATAGTACAATCCTCAAATGACAAAACAATGAGAAATTTATCTTTTGGGAACATTTTTTAGATGACAGGAATGCAAGATTCATTGCCTTCTTTTCATTTGTGTTTTTTTTATGTTCCTTGTTTTTCTAAGTGTGGCTCATGGGTCAGCAGGTCCGTACTGCCTGGCAGCTTATCACCAATGCAGAAACTCATACCTACCCCACACCTGAAAATTATGCACTTGAACAAGATTTAATGTAGGTATATGAAGGTTTAAGAAGTAATGCTGAGGTCGACTTTTGATCTAGGTTGATTGTTATACTCTACTTCTTACCTTTAGATATTGGGCTCAGAATAGGCATTACCAGCAGCTCCTATTTAGTCCTGCAGAATTCGTGAATCGGGACTACATACTTGAAAAAAAATTTTTTTAGCATTTATTTATTTTTGAGAGAGAGAAAGACAGAGTGCAAGCAGAGGAGGGGCAGCGAAAGAGGGAGACATAGAATCGGATGCAGGCTCCAGGTTCTGAGCTGTCAACACAGAGCCTGACGCAGGGCTCACACTCATGAACTGTGTGATTGTGACTTAAGCCACAGTTGGACGCTTAACCGACTGAGCCACCCAGATACCCCTATGTACTTTTTTTTTAATGATGGGATAAAATTTTTCCAAACGAGAAAATTAAATTACATTGTGACTACACCATTATACTTTAAAAATCTATGTAATTCACAACAGGGTACCTATTAATCTTCTGTTTTAAGGCAAAATGAAAAGTAAAGGACTATAGTTTACTATTATATTTCATGACAGTACGTATCATGTTATTGATTATAGTTACTTAGCTACACTTTTCTTGTTCCCTCAACAGATGGTAAGACCTGCTTCTAAAACCTAAATGCCTTTCTGCCCCTTTATCCAGATACCTGACCCAGATGGATTCTTCCCCATCACTCTGCTCCCCTCATATTTGAGGGAATCACCAGTAGATCAGAGCACTCTTTTCCTCATGGTGCCAAGATGTAACCTCAGAATCCTTCTAAATAAAGGTAAGCACCACAAACCAATCTAAGTTGGTACACGGGATGAAAGCTCTTGTCAATTACAGTATTGCATACTGAATAGTGTCCTGCAGATACCAAGTTTTTTGTTGGTATAAGCAATGAAAATTGTTATAGACAAAGAGCAAGTAGTTCATTCCTGCGTTCTTGATTCAGATCATCTCTTATTCCCAGAGCTCCTTTTGCAGTATTAATCATCTCTTAGTGTGACTTTGGTTGCATTACTTCTCATCCTCATCTGTAATATTGAGGTTCACATCATCTTATTCAAAGAGTATGGAGGAGACTGGGTAATGTGACCGATGTGATGTATCTAAGAGCGGTTTCATAAATACATGTTCTCTTTTCTCACTTGCCTTTTCCTCTTTATGGTTTTATTGGTAGACAAGGTGACACACGTAAAGCACTTAAAATATTAACCTGGTTCTTACGAGAGCAGTGTCATCTCTTCTTATGTTGTCAATACAAAATGCATTTTATTGGACAGTCTGTGTACTTACTAGATATTCTTTGGATGAGGTTGAGACTTAGAAAATGTGAAAGAGTAAGAAAAAAACTAAGAGGACTGTGTCTTAACAGCACTTAATTTATTGACAGTTATGTATATAAGGAGAAGTAACCATAAACTTGGTGATAGTAGTCCAATAACTATTTTTAGAAGTGTTGAAATAAGACAAACGATTCTCAAAGTCTATCTATTGCACGATATGACATATCCTACACAAAAGTGGGAATGCGAAAGTATTTGTTTTTATGACCCTGTAAAAGAAGTATTATTATAAGATAAATGCACATGGAAGTAGATACATATTGTTCCCATAGGATGTTAATTCCACAGCCTAAAGATATTTTTTAATAATCTTCATAAGATCTATGTACAAACTGAAATGTATAAAAGCAATACTTATTTTAGGTGTGGCCTTCAACAAAAAAGGATAACAAATGCACCCTGGAGAAAAGCATACACTAATAAAACTTACTGAGTGCATACACTGAGAATTACTGAAAATCAGAAACTTTTCAGGAAAGTGAAAGTCGAGCATAAAATATTCAGAATTTTAGGAACACCGTGCTATATGATAATGCCCTCTGCCTTCAACTCCAGAATTCTGTAAGAGTCAAAGACTAATCATCACTGCATATAATCAGAGTATTGTCTTCTCTAAGGCATTTCTTTACAAAAGATCCAGATAAAAACCTAGTTTTTAAAAATCTCTGCCTTCATTTACACATACAGAGGACACTGAAGTGATAATTTCATTAATTGTTTTTTTTTGTTTGTTTTTTGTTTTGATTTTTTGGTCATGCCATTCCACATCCCTTGGAAGCAAGATTCTAAGGCAGAAACGGAAGTGATACTGGCTTTGTTGTTATATTCAGCTTTTAACACTAGAGTGGCATTAGTAATATAGCAGACTGAGAAAAATTAAGGTTTTTTTCCCCCCATTCTTGAATTTGGTGATTCAATGTGGTAGGGTCTTTGTATAACAAATTATGATTCCTTATACAGTCTGTCTAATTTAGATTCCCTTGCTTCTACTGAGTATAAAATGAACTTATCTTGGTCTGGCAATTTTTAATCAAGCAGTAAATTACCTGCTGAAAGAATTAAAAAATGTACCTTAAGTTTGGGCATTTTTTAAATGCATGTGTGAGAGTATTTAAAATTAACCCTCACAGTAATTAAGTTCAATAGAAATAGAAATTGTTGAGAGTGAGACATAACTCAGAAAATTAAAGTAATTTACTAATTAGGGCAAATATTGTACTTGTTTAGTTTAAGGATTTTCCTTCTTTCCCATTGTTCTTTATTGGAAAATGAGGTTCTCTGTGATTGAAAGACACTAAACAAGAAGAACATAAAATTTTTTATTACTCTGAAGCTCATACATATATTTGTGAATAAATGTATTAATCATCTCTTGGTGGCTACTGTGTGATAGGTACCAGAAGAAAATGATTTCTTTTCATCTCAGGTTTTATCTGGCTTCGAATAAACTGTAGCTCTAGGGAACACTGTTCTCAATACTTGGCAGCTTTTAGCTCCATTTGCATACAATTTAAATATCTTAAAGTAAAATTAGCAATTTATAATTTTCTAAATTTACTTTTAATTTTAATATGCCAAATGATGTAATTCTCAGATCAAGTTATTAAGATTCATATATAATCAATCCATTTAGAGTGTTCCTCTAGACTATGCTTTATTTTTTTTAAGCAGATTTATTATTCTTAAGGGTGTTACTTTTATTTGTATTTAGTTTGTAGATACAGATCCATACACTCATATTATCACTGAATGAATAAATACATATTAGGAATCAAATCTGTTCCTCTGAGAAACCTGTTATCTCTTATACTACCTACTAGCTTCACATATAATTTGAATCAGCTTTTAAATTTAGGAAAGAATGAAGACATATTTGCTAGAGATGGTAAGCCAGGAGTTGCTTGGGAAATGGCTGGAATTTATTTTAAACTTATTAAAATGCTGCCCCCCCATAGGTGTTTTGTTAATTTGCCTTCACTTTGAGCAATACATTACTGATTATAAATATGGATTTTTATTTCTGTAAGGTAATAATGGGATTCGTCAACATTTTTTTTAACAAAATATTAGTTATATGTCACAAGGCTACAGTAGTTATGTATAACTCACATATATTTTCATTTAATACATGGGCAAAAAATTGATGTTTCTAAACTGTATGTAGTTTTCTGCTTTCTAGATTTGATAATATCTAATGTACATTGTTGTTTTCTTTCACTGTATCATTCTCTTTCTCAGAAAATCACATATCATCAGATAGGTGTTTTTATTCAAATACAGTCAGTAGTAATTAGGCCGAATTTGGACTTTTGTTAGACTGAACTCTTGAAGCTCTGTCAGCCACAGTTGATTTGGGTGGTGGTATGATTAAGTGCATGACAGGTTCACTTACCTTGTATAAAATATCCTTATAGCATGGTCAGAAATGTGATGACCTAGTGCAGGAATGCTGGATGAGTAGTTCCTAACCGTTCTCATAGGCTACACAAAGACCACGTGAGTGACATTTCGGAGTATCTTTGAAACTGGGATGCTTGCCCTAATTGTTTCCTATACTGGGATAATTCAGATTTCCTTTTTTTTTTTTTTTTTAATTAAGGGAAAAACTAAATCTAAGGTGTATACTACAATACCATAATAATAAAAAGAAATGCCAGGTTTTCTTTCTATATATCCATAAGCCTATTAACAACAATTCCTTATTCCAGATATTAAATCACCTTAAACAATGAAAAAAATTTAAAAGCCACTCTTTATTGCACATTTACAGTATATCTGACAATCTGTGTTAAACAAATCACTAAATTAGATACAGTTTGGACATGCACTGCTCTTGTAGACTACTGAAAATCAGTAAAACTGGTAAAAATTTTTATTGCCTCAAGTGAGTAATTCTGTAATTCAGAAAGTTAATATATTTCTCTTTTCATTGGTGGGGTCAGTCTCGGATTTTTTGCATTTACTATTTTGTTCTTATAATAATTAAAAATGTTGCACTAACACTACCTATCATTAGGTCTCTGAAAAAGAACAGCCAGCTTTCCTGATAAGAGAACGGGAAATAAGTACAGATCACTGGGAACCAAAACTGAATACACCTAAGAGTAAGTGGTGATTGACTATTTTATCAATAAAGGTACTATCTACCAGGTTATAATTTCATTTTGTATTTTTACATGGAAGGAAAACCTCAGTCTTGACAAGTATAAAAGTGGTACTGTAAAATTAGAGCCCATAAGTCCTAAACCAAGAGAAACTATGAAATCAAGAGTGCATCACTGCTAAGTGCTAGACGGACTAGCTCCTGAATAAATTTTAGTTTGTTACATGAAAAACATTAATAAATAAGTCCATTATTCTCAGACTTTCTATAAACACCAACAATTTATATAGTGCACATTATAAAAACTTCACATTTTAAAAATGTTTAATTGTTACCCACATCATTTGTGATTGTTCAACTGTAGTAAAGTATGAACATTCCTAAAACGGAAAGAAAAAATAGCAAAGAAAGCAGAAAACAATGAATCCAATGACCCAGTTCACTGAATAAATATAGATGATCACCATATCCATGTCAAACCACCATCCACGGCTGTCATCCTCAAAGTGCAGATAATCCATTCTATGTGCCCCATGTGGGAACTGCCTCCTCGTAACTGGGGCTGCACGTCTGTGGAAACCTAGAAGACACATGAACACACCTTAACGCTCACTAAATTCAGACGGAACCCTGGTACCATGAACAAAGCGCATCTTGATGCCTTTGAGGGGCCGGCTGTCTTCCTGACAGGTTTTTTTTTTTTTTTTTTCCCTGTGATAACTACTATCAGAAGTCTCCTTTAGTTAAAGGTTTTTAGGGCAGGGATACTAAATTAGCAGAGTATTGGATGTGGAGTCAGGAGACTAGCCTTGTTCTGTCACTTTCTTGGGTAATTTATTTGATCTCTTTGGGTCTCTCAATTTCTCATCCATACCATCTAATAACTTGATGGCATTTGATTCTCACAAATTTTTAATTTTTGTCACATGAGAATATTTTCTGAATGTAAACTTATTCAGGTTTTATTTTCACAAGTGCTCTTTGTAACTTCTGATCACTAACTTAATCTTTTACAGTAAGAATTTCATTGTTATTTGAGCAAAATTCTATGAGAAAAATGTCTCTTATTTCAGCAGTGAATAAACTGCACAGAGAAAACAGTGGGCCTTTGAAGAAATTTAGTTTTAACTTTATAAATTTGAAAGCATGGGTCTACTTAAGAAAACTGCTATGTAAAGAGGAAAACTCAAAAGTAAGTGATAATGTAGCAACAACCTTGAAGAAAATACATGGGACACGTCATGATGCAGAAGTCGAGATGCCACCAGGTACTTGTGCAATGGACCTGATTCTATTCCCAGTCTGATAGTGAGTAAGGCCTCCCTACTTTTCACTTCTAGAAAATAGTTTGTCCTTTGTTAGATTCCATCCCTTTGTGTACTGATTGGCTCTAGCTGGTCTTTGCAGGGTACGTCAAGAGAGACATGAGCTCTAAAATGAAAGTACTGCTTAGGAACATGGGAGAAGGAGAAGGCAATTCCAATAACATGGGAATACATGAAGAAAATAATGTAAATGAAAACATCAGAAACAGGAAGTACCATTGTACATTTCATTAGAAAGTATTTTAAAAATAAAACCTCCTTATGAGGTTAAAGTCACATTAGTGGTTGAAAGGAAGATTGGATGAAAAACACAACCAGTTACTTTATTGAACTCCAAGTGCCAGCAAATTACAAAAGTATCCAACCATTGAACATACAAAAAAATGCAAACAGACCAAAAATTCCCTAATAGATCCTTTTGCCCCCCAGGGCTCGGAAAATGAACTATGTGTCCAATAAGAAGACAATTGGATCCAAACAGAAGTGTTTGGTAAAGGGACTAATTATACCAGGAATTAAAGTCAATTAGCATTTAATAAGGTAGGTGGGAGTGTGTTTGTGTGTGAGTGTGTGTGTTTGTCAGTGCTTATGTTTCGGTACCAGAAAAACCACTGGCTTGAGCTAAAGAAAACCTCATCTGTATAAATAAAGGGACCACCTAATGGAAACACCATGGGATCCTTCCTAGGCAGTTGGTGGCTCTTTGATTTTAGTTTTCAGCTGGCGTTGTTTGAGAGCTGCCTTATAGCATAAGGAAACATGTGTGCAGGGGGACTTGACACAGGGTGTAAGAGACTTTTTTTTTGGGGGGTGGGGTCCTAAATGGAGAACATTTCAGGAAAGCATAAAATGCCCAAGATGGTGCATGTGCTGAGTCCCAATTTTAGCTGATGAGGCCATATGGCCATTTGCATTGTTATGTGTTTATTTTGTGGACTTTTTTCTCTGTACATTGAAGGCAGTCGCCAGGCAGGGCCTGAGGCTGAACATTACCGTGACGGCCAGCAGCCTACAAGTCCCAGCCCAGGAGGATGTCTTGTAGACATTGTGGGTCCTGGCTCCTAATTCTCAGGCCAGGGTGATCAGAGGGTGATAGGATCATTTTGTGGCATCCTGGTGTTGGTACAGTTGGGTGAAGATATCCTTGCAGATCAAAGCCGCTGGGACCTCAGCCTCAAATGCTACTACCCACCCACTAACCAGCAAAGTTCCACCAGGGAACCCGAATCTGGGGCCCTTAAAGCTCGCAGATATGTATGGCAAAGGCCACCCATTGACAGTACAGGATCCTGAACTTGAGATTCCTCTGGAGTGGCTGGTGGTAGACTCCAATGTGGCTGCAGCCCCATTCCTAGCTCTGTGTAATACTCACAGAAGTGCCATCCCCCAGGGTACAAGAAACCGTCCAAACACTCTGACGCAGCCTTCCTTCCACCTTATGAAGGGAAGCCATTCTTCCACATGGCTTCCCTAGACAAAGCTAAAGTCCCATTTATTCTGAGGCCATCCTGGCCAGACAGGTCTCAGACATTATAGCCCACTATATTCAGGCAGGGTAACAGACACTTCCACTTAGTCTACAGAAGCTGTAGGTATATCTGTACCTATAGAGATATGAAAGGAGGACAGAGTAGGGGAGGAGGGATGGGAGGGATTTTAGGACTAGATTTGTATCTACGGAGAGATACACGCAATAGACCAAATAAAGGCGTCAAAGGAAGAAATCCCAAATTTCTAATTTCCCAGGGTACAACATTAATATTTTGAGGTGGAATAAAAAACCAAGGAATTAACCTGCAAAAACCCACCTTAAGAAAAGTGAGTTATTTTATGAGTAAATTAAAATATTTCTGAGAAATATTGTGTCTCCTTGTGGAATATTGTCCTTTTTCTTTTTAATATGTGTATGGTAATTATTTAAAGCTTGAATATTTTGGTAGTTGCTAGTAACTGTGGTGTTGTTTTGTTATGGTTTTTTTTTGGCCTGAGTTTTGTCATTGTCAGAGAGCTTACCCTCAACGTTTTCTTGTAGACTTTTATGTTTCCAGGTTTATTTAACTTTGTAATCTCTATTGAGTAGATTTTTGTGTATGGTACAAGATAGGGGTCCAATTTCATTCTTTTGCATGAGGCAATCCAGTTTTCCCAGAAACATTTACGAAAGAGACCATTGTTTCCCCGTTGCGTATCCTTGGCACCCTTACTGAAAGTTAGTTGGTGATATAGGTGTCTATTTTTATGCCAGTACCATGCTGTTTTGATTACTATAGCTTTGCAATAAAATTTGAAATCAGAAACTTTGATGCCTTTGTTTTTCCTTTGTCAAGATTGCTTTGACTATTTGGGGTTCTTTTGTGGTTCCATAAGAATTTTAGGATTGTGTTTTTCTATTTCTGTGAAAATGTCATTGGTATTTTGATAGGGATTGTGTTGAATCTTAAGATGTCCATGCTACTCAAAGCAATATAAATTTTTCCAATCAATTAACATGGAACAGCTTTCTATTTAGTTGTGTCTTCTCCAATCACTTTCATTAATATTTTATAATTTTCAGTGTTGATTTATAAGTTATATTTACTCATATTATGTGTATTATAAATACAAAATTAAAAAGGGTGAGACAAAGGTGAAATGATGTTTTAGAATAAATTAGAGGACCATATTTCAAATAGATTTTTAATAACTTATGTTTTTTGGCTGACTTGCTATCATATTTTGTTTTTTAATTATTTTTATAGCTGACAAAATGTTTACACTAGGATGATGTGTCATCCCCTCTACTTTTTTTGTTTGCCTTATTAGTATTATCTCTAATCTGATTTCTTAATAGAATTCTGTATTTTTAAATATTTATTTTTCAAAAAGAGAGACAGAGCGTGAGCAGGGGAGGGGCAGAGAGAGAGGGAGACACAGAATCTGAAGCAGGCTCCAGGCTCTAAGCTGCCAGTACAGAGCCTGACAGAGGGCTCCAACCCACGAATTGCGAGATCATGACCTGAGCCAAAGTCGGATGCCCAGTTGACTCAGCCACCCAGGTACCCCGTAAGAGAATTCTTTTTAATTAAGTCTCTTGTCTACTTGGTGCTAGTAGTTTATCAAAACTAAATAATGTAATGTAAATACATTTAACTGGGCATAGGCAATTTTCAACATATTGTAACACATAGAAAACAAAACAGCCTTTCTGTGTTACCAAAGTTCCAGTTTTTCTCAGCTAACATTACATAGCATCATAACATGGTAGTATAGGATAGAGGGAAAGTAGGAGTTTTTCTCACATTCAAAAATTATCCTAATGCATAACCCGAATATTCCCAAAGTACTTTCTATACCTTTTCAAAAACTTCTTCACAAATAGAGGCTGGAACAGGTTCCATTGTTAATGGAAATTATTAGTGTATATAAAAAATAACAGATTTTTTCTGACCTAAAGGATTATTTATAAACCTTACATGTTTCAGATTCAAGTTTCACTTGCTTGGATGAAAGGAATAATGGATTAATAGTGAGTTAGTGAGTAGGTCTTTGTAACAATTTTGGAATTTCCAAAGTTATAAATTAGATGGGATGATTCTAATTTCTCAATCGAAATCTGAGGAAAAGAAAATCACATTATAGATATCATTACTAGATAAGTAATAGATATATTTTGACATTAGAAAAGTTGCCATAATACTAACCAGTGATTAATTACTGATTCCACTGTAAAATGATAATAATGGAAGGGCCTAATTCATTGGGCTTTTGTGAGGATTAGCTGAATTAACACACATAACGCACAGGCCTGGTTCATTATGAAGGCCTGATTCAATGATTGTTAGATTTTCTTCTTCTTCTTCTTCTTACTCTTGTTACTACTTTTCTTATGAGGAAGAAGCTACCTTTTGTTGCTAGAGCCTGTTCTTCATATTATGTTTATCTTTTCTGAATAAATGAATGAGTTGACCATTGAGGGTTCAAACGAAATGGTTTCTATTTCCTTCAAGTAAGAGTTGATTTCCTTGAGGCAGTGGCTAACTTTAATTTAACAATATGAGATGCTGAAACTCTGAGATTTAGTCAATATTTATAGAGTGTGTATTTACTATCTGTTAGAAGCTGAGGGTTTAAAGATTTTTAAGACATAATTCCTGTTTTGAAAAACTATGAGTCTGGAATAGTGTTTCCCAATCTTCTTTTTTAAATTATCATCTCCATAAGGGCAAAAATAAGTTAAATTTAAATTTAAGTATTCTAATCAATGAGTTAAATTAACTTTAGTTTCTCTCTAATGAGAGAAGTTAAATAAGAAAGAATGAAATTTTGTCAGATTTTGAGGGCCACAAACTAACGTATTGTCTAGGATTTTTTGGTGCCCCCAAACCAATTCTCGCCCTAGAATATAGTATGCCTAAAACCATTATGATAATAGTCAATGTAGTTGTCTATACTTTATTCCAAGAGAGTTTAGATTGGAATTAATGGCCTGAGAAGCTTCTGCACCAGTAATTCACTTTTACATGAACTTAACCACAACCTGCTATTGGTGATAAACTAATAATACCAAACTAATAAAGACATGGTTTAAAGAGTATCTAATAATATCAGTACCTTCTACCTATGCTATTTTAAAGTAAACACAATAAAGATATAAACTTCGTACTTCCCCCACCCCCTTCCCCATATTGTATTGGAAAAAACACAGTGCAGGGAAAATCATTCCCATCAAGAAATCAGAAGATGTGGATTCTTGTGCCAATATTAAATATACTCATTTAGTCAAGTCAAAATAGTTTCTATCTTTTAAGATGTTCATATGGTTTTCTTCTTTAATCTGTTAATGTGATGAATTCACATAGATTTTTTAAAATGTTGAATAACTGAAAAAAATAAAGTGATAGATTTTCCAGTGTTTTATCCTTTCTTTTATACCTAGGATAAATTACATATATTCATGTTATTTGTTGCTGTACACTGATGAATTCAGCTTTATGTGTTTTATATGGGGTTTTTATGCCTATGTTTGTAAGGATGATTGGTGTATAATTTTCTGTTTTATGTTATTTTTGCCTGGCTTACCATGATTTTGAAAGATATTCCTATAGCAAACAATTTTGGAAGATAGTATGTCTCCCTCTGGGAAGGTCTGATTTGTAGCCTTAGAATATATAGAATATAAAAGAATATATAGAATATAGAATATAAAAGAATTGAATTTTGTAAGCTCAGAGCTGTCCATGCAACACACACCACTGTGTGTGTAGTTATCACCTGGCCCTACCTGTAATGATCTAGGAGAGAGTGCTCAGGTATCCACCACGAATTCTGATGTTTGGGCTACTGCTCTGAGTAATAGACCCTCCTTTATTTCTGACCCTGAAATCTTGGGCTTATTGCAAGCATCCATGAAACTGGAAGGCTAACCTGTTAGCTTGCAAATCTGGCCTGTAAAATGATTTGGGTCTGTTGTCTTTTTAGGTGTGGGAGTAAATTTTTAAATACCAATTCTTTACTAGTTATATCAATTATTTCCTTATTAATTGCTGATCTATTCATGTTTTCTAAGTTTTTCTTGAGTTAGCATTGGAACATTTTATACGACATTATCCATTTTATTCAAGTTTACAAATGGACTAAAATTTGCACAACTGTGGTGCATTTAGGGCTCTTCACGAATAATCTGGTCTTGTTCTGAGTACATGGTTTATTGTGCGGTTCCCTGCCCCTTAGAAGTTAGGCATGGCCATGGAACTTGACCAATGAAAATGACTGTTCAAACAAAATCTGTGTCTCACTTCGGGGTAGAGCATTTATCAGAGTGAGAGGCTGCAGCAGTCTCTTTCCCTCTTCCACAGCAACCACCAATATACCAGACAGAGGCTGCTCAGTCGTCCTAGGTCCTAAAGCTTAAGATGATGTGGAGCAGAGTACTCAAGAGTTAAGGGGAAATTACTTCCATATCACTATGAATTCTGATTGAAACTCACAGAGTAACCCTTAAAGCAATAAAAAAAAAAGGCGATAAGCCCAAGAGTTGAATCTGACTTATTTTTTTCTTCACATGGCAAACTCCTTTTGGAGAAGTATCAAATTGTTTAAAGAGTGAGAAAAGACTGTGAAGAAAATCTCCAAGTCATAATCAGGTTGAGAAAGTTTATAAAGAAGAACAAGTATTCCTGAATCTCAAACAGGTACTTCTGCCACTTTATAAACTCTATTTTATAAAAACAGTTTTACCTCAGAAGGATTTCTTCCATATCCTATAAGATAAAGGCTATCACTCCCTGCCCTCCCCCCATAAGGTTCAAATTTACATTCACCATCAAAGACCATAAAGTAGGTTCCATTATTTTGAAGATTCTTTCAGACACATAAAGACTGTGAGCAATTATCTCATACATCTTTTTCAATTTTCAGCAACTTTCACAGTGCTTATACTGGGTACTAAATATGTTTGTTGAATGGATGGATGAGTGAGTACCTGTATATAAGGAAACGCATCAGAAAATAGAATGAATAATTAGTCTATTTTTTGAGAATGTCTCAAATCAAGCTTCCCAAATATAATTTTAGCAGGAATGTAATATTATTATGAATGTATTTGAGGTATATTTTGTAGTTCTTAAGAAAAAAATATTCTTTAGAGGTTAGTTCAGAGAACTTTGAAATGAGAACGTGTTCTGTACAGAAGTTGTTTCTGTGACTTGTCATGCATTTCTGCCCAGAGCCGCACATGGGCAACCATGGGGGCCTTAGTTGGTTTCTACTCTGTAAATGGCCTCAGGATCAGAACTGGTCCTTCTGTTCCTGATGCCAAGAGGGATTAATTTGCCTCACCTCCTTGAGCCAGACCAGGCTGGTCCCTGGAACGGATCAGGGAGGGAAGAGAAACATGCACATGCCCAGGCTCCTAAGACTGTGAGAAACGTAAGAGAAACAGAAAAAACAAAAAACCTCCCAGCTCCCTCGGAACTGTAGTTAGGCACACTTAAGGAGCAATGATAAATGACACATGAGTGGTATATATATTGCCCTGGCAGGAATAGTTAGTTCGAAGTCTCACCTGAGGGGAAGCCATTCTGCCCAGCACCCTCAATGGGGATTTAAACCTGGCTATTCACCACCAGGCTTTCCCAGCCAGAAGGCTGGATGTTGTGAGTACCTGACTTGATGTATTAAACAAAGCCTTCTTTATTCTTCTCTCCCTCTTTATGTTTACTGTAATTAATTCCTTTTGTTCCCAGTCCCTTATGATTAATAAAGCTTTCCTCCATGAAACCAAAAGTGCAGCTATCATGAATTACTATTATCAGGGCAGTATTAAAAAAGAAAAAAATCATCTATCATAAGCCAAGCATTGGGTGAAGCCTGTAGATAAAATGGTAAGCAAGATGGACACACTGCATGCTCAGAGTTCGAAATCTAGTGGAATGATCACTGATGACACATCATGATTCATCCTTACTTTATAGTCACTGCAGTAAGCATTGAATTCATCAACACTTTACAAATGAGAGAATTAAGGTTTATGGAGATAAAGTAATTTAGATTAAGATTTGAACCTAGTTCTTTCTCTCTCATCTGTGGACAGTTTGAGTCCCAGTTCTGCTAGTTAACAACTATGTGATCCTGAGTAAGTTACTTCACCTTTCTTACTGAGTTTCTGGAGTTGATGAATGAGGACAATACGATATCTTCCAGCTTTACCCATCTTGCATCTTACCCATCCTACAGCTTACATGTAGTTAGACGCTTAAAAAAAAAGATTTATGTGCTATCCTTCATGTGTGATGGGACAGACAAAAGTTTGAAGCATGGCATTTTACTGCTCTGTATTTTTCATATTACATAAGACATTTGTAGTGTCAAGTTGATTGATATAAATAGGCCTTAGCAGAGGTGGAGTGGTATTTTTATAGTCAAAGTAGGTATAGAGTTACTCTGTTAATATACTTGAAAAGCTAATACACAATGGATTTTAAATGTCATCTTTATCTTCTATATTTTTAGGATATCAGAGTCAAATGTATAAATCCTGCAAAATCAATTTTTTTCTACTGAATAAGTTTTAAAGCGTGTTGTGGATTACTTATAATTCTGTAACACTGGTTTGATTTTCAATATGCAGTGGATCCTGTATACAGTTGATCATATACATGGATTTGAACTGTATAGAGCCACTTCTAAGTGGAATTTTTTTAATTCTAAAGTGAGTTAACATACAGTATAGTCTTGGCTTCATGAGTAGAACCCAGTGATTCATCCCTTACATATGACACCCAGTGCTCATCCGAAGAGTGCCCTCCTTAATGCCTGTCACCCATTTAACCCACCTCTCCACCCCCATCAACCTTCAGTTTGTTCTCTGTATTTAAGAGTCTCTTATGGTTTGCCTCCCTCTCTGTTTTTATCTTATTTTTCCTTCCTTCCCCTGTGTTCATCTGTGAAGTTTCTCAAATTCCACGTATGCTTAGCATAATGTAAATGTATTTTTTTCCTTATGATTTTCTCTTTATAGTATGAATACAGGATAGAATACATATACAAAATATGTGTTAATAGATTGTTTATGTTATCATCAAGGCTTCTAGTCAACAGTATGTTATTAGTAGTCTGAAGAAGTCAAAAGTTAAACAAAGATTTTCAACTGCATTTTTAAATGTTCAAGAGTCAACTGAAGTTTATAAAGTTATCAGACCAAATCATAAAAATTTTAACTTTTTGTTTCTGTTAACCAGGTAAAAAATACATAACATAAAATTTTGTGATTTTCTATTTAAAAATGTTTGTCATAGCTATCCTAGTAGGTGTGATCTCATTGTGGTTTTCATTTGCATTCATTCCTTTAATGACTAATGATGTTGAGCATCTTATTCGTACATCTTTGGAGAAATGGCTACTGAAGTCTGCTGCCCTTTTTAAAACTAGGCTGTCTTGGTGAATTCTATATATATTCTGGGTAGTAAGACCTTATAAGACAAATGATTTGCAAATATTTTTAATTTAGGCTGCCTTTTTACTTTGATAATCATTTGATGCACAATATTTTTAAATTTTAATGAAGTTCAATTAACTTTATTATAGTGTTCATGCTTTTGGTGTCCTACATAAGAATTCAATGGTCATGAAGATTTATCCCTATATATTCTCTAAAAGCTCTATGGTTTAGGTCTTGTATTTAGGCTCTTGATCCTTTTTAAGTTATTTTTTGTATATTATATGACGTAGTGGTCCAGTTTTATTTTTTTGCATATGGAAAGCACCTTTGTCAAAAGTCAACTCGCCATAGATAGATGGGTTTATTTCTAGATTTTATATTCCACTGATCTCTATGTCCTTATGCCAGTATTATACTGTGTTGATTACTGTAGCTTTGCAATAAGTTTTGGAATTGGAAAGTCAGAGTCCTACAAAATTGTACTTGGTTTTTAGGATTTTTTGTTTTGCTTCTTTTGTTGTTGTTATTCAGGGCCCCTTGAATGCAAATGAAAAGCACATTGAGATCACACCTACTAGTATAGCTATAAAAAGGCTTTTTTTTTATAATCTTGGTAGGGATTGCAGTGAATCAATAGATAGCTGTGAGTAGTAGTGATATCTTAATATTAAGTGTTATAATCATGAGCTTGGGATAACTTTTCATCTATTTATGCCTTTTTTTATTTCTTTCACCAGTGTTTCATAGGTTTTAGTGTACAAGTTTACATATTTACTCTTTTAAAACATATTTACTCTTTTAAAAGGATGCTTACAATAGTGTGAAATTGCTTTCTTAATATCCTTTTCAGATAGTTCACTGTTGATAAACACAGTTGATACTCGTGTGTTGGTCTTGTAACCTGCAACTTTGCTGAATTATTTATTAGCTCTAGCAGCTTTTAGATTCTTTGGGATTTTCTATCTATAGGATTATATCACTGCTGAGCAGAGATAAGTATAATTTGTCCTTTCCAATTTGGAAGTCGTTTATTTCTTTTTCTTACCTAATTGCTCTAGCTAGAATTTCTAGCACAATGTTAAATAGTTGTGGTGAAAGTAGGCATCTGTGTCTTGTTCGTTATCTTAGTGAGAAGAGTCAGTCTTCTGCACTCAGTTTGATGTTAGCTGTGGGTATTTCATGGTTGCCCTTTGTTATGTTGAGGAAGTTACCTTCTCTTCCTAGTTTTCTGAGTGGTTTTTTTTTTTTTTTTTTTTTTTTTTTAAGGTGCTTGAGGAGGAGGAGTTAAGATGGTGGAGAAGCAAGGGGACCCTGGGCTTTTCTAGTCCCTCAAACACAGGTGTATTGAGGTAAGATCACTTGGAAGACCCAGGAGATTGGTGGACCGGCAGAAGAGCTCCACGGTTGGAGGGAGAGAGCGTGGCTACTGCAAGATGAGTGGACGTGAACTGGGGAAGAGAAAAACAGTGCCATGGAGGGGAGGGAACCCTTTCCATGTAGAGACAAAAGGGAGAGAATGAGAGTGGGGTTGAAAGAGTGCAGCAATGGGTTCGCACAAGAGGAAAACCTCTCTGGGCCATGGACTGGGGAGCAAGAAGTACTGAGTGTTGCAGTTGACTTGCTCTGGAGTGGAGCTGTGGCATGTGCTCCTGGGGAGGAGGGAACTGGCATCCCTGGAGTGTACTGGGGGAGGGTGTAGAGATCTCTGGGGTACACTGGGAGAGAACATTCCCCTTCTTGGAGTACTTTTCTAAAAGGGTATATTTCCTCCCCAAGGACAAAAGTCCCTGTAGGCGCCAGCAGAGGGCAGGCACACCCAGAGGAAATATAAACTTTGTTGCTGTTAGTGCTGCTACCTCTTAGACTGCACATGGTGCAGGTGTGGGACTGTTTCAGGGACAAAGGACTTCAGAGGCCGTGTGAAAAGGCTCTACTCCAGAGAGGGGGCCAAAAAAAGAAAAAAAAAGCAGGAGACTTGGGTCACAGGGTGAGCTGACTGGCCTTGCTATTGTGTGAGGGCTGTGAGATCCCCTGCCTGGGGTGAGAGTTTGGGGTGGTGCCATTTCCTCCCAACACCAACATGGTGGGACTTCAGAGAGCAACCCAGAAGCCTCAGTTGAGGCAAGACCTATGTATACCAAACCCTCCCCGCCCTCCCCATGCCTGGCAACTGCTTATTTACTGGGGCCAGGGGGAGATCAGGCTTCTTTATGCTGTTTCTTTTCTGACTCTTTTTTTCCTTTATTTATCTTTGCAATCAGCCTTACAGTTTTTTGGTTCTCTGTTTATGTGGTTTGTTGTTCTCTTTTCTTTTTCTCTTTTTTTTGGGATCGGGGTTTTTTCCCCCCTTATTTTCCAGGATTATTTTAACAAACAAATCAAAGCATACCTAGTTCAAAATCTGAACACTCCCCACTTCAAGCAAGGAGGAACTCTGCAGAGGACTGAGCAGGGGGAAAGAGCAGCCAAAGTGCAACAGCAGAGTGCTTACAGCACACACCAGAAACACTTCCTGAAGTGCTAGGTCCTGGACGGTTTGTGACCCTTTTTTAATATAGCATTCCTCTCAGGTGCAGGAAATATAACAGGCTTTTAAAACACAGAGAAGACAGAAACTTAGCCCAAATGGCAAGATGGAGGAATTCTTCCCAAAAGAAAGGTCAAGAAGAAATCACAGCCAGGGACATGCTCAAAATAGGTATGAGTAATATATCTGAACAAGAATTTAGAATGACAGTGATAAGACTACGAGCTAGGCTTGAAAACAGCATAGAAGACACCAGAGAAAGCCTTGCCGTAGACATCAAAGACCTAGAAACTAGTCAGGCTGGATTAAAAAATACTATAACTGAGATGCAAAACCAACTAGATACAGTCACAATGAGGCCTGAAGAGGAGATTAGAGAACATGTGACACAGAAGACAAAAGGATGGAAAATAATGAAGCTGAATAAAGAATAGGGAAAGGAAACTATTAGATCAAGAGGGGAGACTTAGAGAATTTAGTGATTCCATAAAATGAGACAATATCCGTATCCTAAGAGTACCAGAAGAAGAAGAGTGGGGAAAAAGGGGCAGAAGGTTTATTTGAACAAATTATAGCTGAGAACTTCCCTAATCTGGGGGAATAAACAAACATCCAAATCCAGGAAGCACAGAGAACTCCCATCAAAATCAACAAGAACAGGTCCACATCTGATATATCACAGTAAAACTTGTAAAATATGAAGAGAATTCTGAAAGCAGCTAGGGATAAAAGAAATCCTTAACCCAGGGGTAGCTACATAAGGTTAGCAGCAGACCTGTCCACTGAAACTTCACAGGTATGTGAGTGAGAGACAGGGAGACAGAATCCCAAGCAGGCTCCACACTGTCAGCGCAGAGCTGACAGGGCTTGAACCCATGAACTCTGAGATCATGACCTGAGCCCAAACCAAGAGTCAGATGCTTAACTAACTGAGCCACCCAGGAGACCCAGCCCTGAAAGAAATTTTAAGGGGGACAGTTTGAGTAGAGGAAAAAAAGTCCAAAGCAACAAAGACTACAAAGGAACAGAGAACATCACCAGAAAGATTAACTCTACAGGTAACACAATGGAACTAAATTCGTATCTATATTGTACAAAAAATTATTTCTAAGTCTACAAATATAAATTATTAGAATGATTTGGTTATTAATTTTTGCTATGAGTTACATCATTTGGTAAATCAGTTTTATAAATATGTATGGTCACTTAAGCAAATAAAAATATATTTTTAAATTTTTGATTTATATAGAAATATTAGCAGTTGTTAAATATTTTGAAGATCTTACTGAGAGAAAAAGCTCAGCAAAGTCAGACTGCATTAACTTAATGGAAACTTAATTTACGAAAAAGTTTTATCTGCTTGAGAAATTATTTTCATTATGAGAATTAGAAAAAGCACTATTGCTTCTGATTCATCTTACTTTTTCATGCCTCTGCTAGTATTCCTGACAAATCAGTACCCACTTGACAGGAAGTGACATCAAATTAGCTTGAAAAGTTTTATATTTGGCCACTATGTGTCTATATAAGCTCTTTTAAAAGTGAACTAGTAACCTTATTATTTTTTGTTCGGTGAGAACTCTTAGGACAATACCACATAAGCGATGTAGAATAAAAACCTAAAACCATAATACCTACATCTGAGTGAACTCAGTTTCTAATTATTTAATCAGTCTCTTTAAATTCTTTTTGGTATATTTTGAGAAATTATCCTTAGAGTTTTTCATTTTCCCAGACCAAAAAAGCAATAAAGAAAAAAAGCAGTCCTGGTGCCATTTATTACTGTTTCCTCTCTTTTCTATTTTAGGGAAAAGGATATTTAAATGTAATAATGAAAAAAATGATAGGATAGAAACCAAATGTTCTTAGATATTATCAGATTCTTCTATAAAATCTATATAGAAACCTTGCACTATATTTACTCTACCTGTCAAGTATTTCAACCCATCAGAAATGCAGTAGGGCATACATTTTAAGTGATAAAATCATACAGCAGGCACCTCTATTGTATTATCAAGATAAAAGAAATATTCACAGAACAGTACCTAAAATACCTCTATCCAACCTTGAATCATTTCAGTACAATCCGGGAAAACTTAGAGCATGTATGTAGAGGAGGACTTGCCTAATAAAAACTGTTTCACTACCATTACAGTTGTGAAGTTTTTCTATTTCAAGTATCTCAGGTTGCTTTGGTTAACTATAACACAAGCCTCACAGTGGTAAAGAAAAATTTGAAGTTTTGATCTGTTCAGATATTTGAAAGTTTTCAGTGTCAAATTATAAATCTGGAAACATTACAATGTTTTCATATTATCCTATTAATTTTAATGAGCTACTACTCTAATAGCTGTTAAAATGTGTAGGTATACCTCTCATGTAATATTCATCTATTTTAAGCCATAATAAGATGTCCTTCTACTTCATGTGCACTGCCCAAATAAAAGACACAGCTCCTTGATATAGTAAACCCTAGCAGTTGTTCCACCAGTTGGCAATAGCGATCTGGCACTTTCAAGCTTATCTTCAGATTATTAGCATATTCTTCGTGTCCCCAAAGAAAACAAGTTAGAACCTCCCCAGATACTTCTTAGTTTTTTTTTTTTTGTTTGTTTTGTTTTGTTTTCTCTTTTGAGACTACCTTGACAGCCAATTCAACCCAATTTCCTCTTTTAACAAATATATTTTTTAAATGTATATATAGGTATTTTTACAGATAAACAAATAGACTTAGTGCCTTGGATACAATACGGAAGTGCTAAACCACTTTATGGTCTCCCCAAATGCCATGGCATTTTCCTCAAAGAAGTGTTCTCTACATATTGGCTAAACTCTAATTTGTTCAGTTACTTGCAGATTTCTTAAATATGCACTGTAGTTTCAGTTGTTTGTATTTGCTATCGAAAACAAATGGGCAACTGCCATGTGCTATTAAACTATCACTACACTATGCCAGAATTAATGTCATTTCAGTGGAAGAAAAACAAACACCATTCATCGCCCTTATTTATAGCACTGTAGTCCATCTCATTAATCTACTCTTCTTAATGTTACGAATATGTTACTGCTTGGAAGCCAGAGCTTAAATAAAAGGACCTTTTTAGATATCTTTCCATTCTGAGTCCACGAGTCAGTACTGCTATATAGCTACAAGTCCTAGCAGCTTCTAGAACAATGGACCTCAACTTTGGTGCTTTGGCTGCATGATGGAATTTCCTTGGGGAGCCTTAAATACCGATGTTTGGGATCCATCTCCAGAGGGTCTGATTACCTTGGTCTGGGATATGGCCAGGGTGGTAGGATTCATTCAAGGTCATAGTGTGAAATAATAGAAACTAACACACAGAGACTGTTTTGCTTCCAAAAGCAAAGCAAAACCTTAGTTCCTCTCTTCCTTCATACAAAAAAAGTATTTTTCATCTGTCAAAGTCCACTGACGCCTGGGAATTTTCCTCGATGAGAAGTTCTATTTCATAATAATGGCCTTATTTTGTAGTTGCTCTATTTTAAACAGCCCAATTCCTCAAATTCTGGATTATGAATGCTGATGGTTAGCTCTTTTGGAAGTTCTTTCTTTTTAGTATGATCAGGCTAAATGTTCATTTGACTGAGTGAAAGGAGTATGAGTAGTTTACATTTTACTTTCTCCATAGAATAAATGAAATTACTTAAAAGTTGGTTATTTTATGTCATTTTGAAAAAAATATTTATCTATGCAAATGTTATAATACTCTGCAAAAAGAAAAAAATTCTTTCCATAATTTCAGTATTTTTGTTAGTCTGAAATAAAGTTTCTAAGATTTATATATACTTAACTTATGAACCACAGAGGGCTTTTGGTCAGTAAACATGAGTAATGGTAGATAGTTACACAACCTTATATGAGGAAAAGCAAACTGTTTATAATTTGTTCTGTTTTGCATCTGTCATGACAGGTGGTATGAATGTTCTTGGTTGGACATGCCCCAATTTTAAAGAGAAATTCTAGTTTTCGAATCATTTATAGCTGAGCACTGAGCATAATTTCATTAAGAAATTGTTGAGACTGTAGATTTCATCTCTTCAATCCATCTATAATTTGTACATTTTAAATTAATTGTATTTAATGAACACTTACTTTATTTTTCTCTAGATTATTACGGCCCTTTTAATAAAATTATCCTTGTAGGCGTAAGTATACACAGGCATGAAATACTCTTGTGGATAGTTATCTTTCTCCTTGGAGAGACTGTCCTAAGGGTCAAGTAGCTATAACGCTAACTATAAGCCCTGTTCATCATGAAAAGAAACAAGATATGAAGTGGCTACACATGTTCTCTTACGCTGTGCACTGCAGAACTGCAGGGAGCACCCTTCCAAAACATAATTACATAAAAGGTGCTTCCTGGGGTTCTGTAACGTGGCATTCCTGACTTCAAAGCTCTGACTGTTTTCCTGACTTAGAAGAGTGGAGGAGGTAAACTGAGGTAGATAATCCTCTATGATGAGGTACGTGAGAAGCGCCTCAGGAGGCTAATAAGCTGAGGATGAGTAAGCTATACTCTGTCAATTATATTATCTAGATATTGGTGAATGGATCACTAGCCAAATGAGAAATAAGACATTGCTTCATTAATACAATCATCAGGTGATTTTATAAATCTGGGGCTACAGTAAAGTGGCTTAAATAAAAATGGGCTTCTTGTTTCTTCCTCTTGTCTTCGACTTGGGATCTGGGATCTGTAAACAGAGTAAGAGGCAGAACTAAGGCTACAGACTGAACTCTTGGGCCACTTAATCAGCCCAGATGCAAGGATGAAGCAGAACTCAGAGAAGTATAGCAGGTCTGCATCATTCAACCTATAGAAGAAAGAATGAGCAGAGTGGATTGGTTAAAGAGGCCCTCCTTGGGTTCTGAGACAGAATGCAAAGGCACCCAATGTATCTGAGTGCAGGAAGCAGAAGTGGAAGGAAAATAGCACGTGCCAATTCAAGACAATGACTGTGAACACAGAGATCTGAGCCACTAATAACATATGGCTCAGTGACAGTCAGTTCCCAGTGTCGTTTTTATTGTGTTTTATAGCTTCCATTTTCTATTGACAATGTGTACTTTTTTTTTTTTTGAGAGAGAGCATGCACATGCAAGTGGGGGAGGGGCAGAGGGAGAGGAGGGGAGAGAATCTCAAGCAGGCTCCACACTCAGCACGGAGCTTGACGTGGTGCTTGACTCCCCATCTGTGAGATCATGACCTGAGCTAAAATCACGAGTGGGACACTTAACTGACTGAACCACCCACGGATCCTGGCATTGTCCATTCTTTTACTTACTTGGCCCATCTTTTTCTCTGTTTTCATTAACATTGGTTTAAAGAGTTATTTTAAAGTCCTAGTCTGTTTATTCCAACATAGAGATCATTGGGCATCTACTATTTTTTCCCTGCTTCCTCTCTTGATCACTGATCACAGTTTCCTAACCTTTGCATGTCTCATAGTTTATTTTTCTCCCCATAATTCATTTTGTATACTTGTATATATTCAGTGGATAGAATTTCCCTCCCAAGAGGCTTGACTGTCTCTTTTGTCAGGCAGATAGGGTGAGGGGCTGATCACCAGAGCCCAATAATTAATAAGCTGGAATGGAGGTAAAGTCAGGTCTGCCTCTGATTTCAAATGGCTTAGAGCAAGGCCTATCCTGTGTTGTTGGCAGGCTGAGTCCTTTAATGGGACTTTATCTCCTAAGCCCCATGGTGTTCAGTAAGGGACTACAGGAGAGTTGTACTCTGTTTTTCAGGTCTTGACTCCTCCTGAGCATGGTCCTCTGGTATTTAGAGTAAAGAGTTTAGTAGGTCTCCATCTCCTCTAATCTGAAAGGTCTGGGTTTCAGAGATTGTAAATGGAACTCTTTAGCCTTTTTTCCTAAAATGTTTAAAATTAAGGGAATGTCAGACTTCTGGGGAAGATGGTGGAGTAGAAGTATCCTAACTCACCTCATCCCACAAATACAACTAAATAACCAATGTAAATAACCCAGAAAATGGCAGAACAGACTCTCCTAAGCTAAACATAGAAAAGAGGCCACATCAAAGAGTGTAGGAAAGGTGCAGATGTGGAGGAAAGCTAAACAGACCTGTGGGACGGTCCATGGGAGGCTGGGATGCTGCAGGTCCAGAGTGGGGAGAGGAACAGGCCTTCACACCAGACACCCCGGATACAGGGAACTTGCACGGGGAAGGCAAATCTCCCCAACATTTGCATCTGACAGCCAGAGGGACGTAATTTCATGAGTTCTTATAATCAATGGGGCTTAACTTGGGCTCAGCTCTTGGACAGCTGGGAGGGGTAGAGGAAAATGAGCCATCACTGTTAGATAGCAAAACCAACAGCCCCACTGAGACACAGCACAGAAGCAGCAGTTTGAAAAACACATGGGCTCTATGGGAGGGAGGTGTGTTTACCAATCTCAGAGCATGTATTAGAGGAATCTTTGGGAGACTTCTCCATCAACAAAAGACCTGGTGGGTGCTCTTCACCTTCCCCCAGCCTCGATACCCTGACACCTGTGGGAACCGGCACAGTGCAAACATTTTCCACCTGGCTTGCTCCCAGAATGGACTGTCCCTGTGCACGTCTGCAGTTCCACCCCCTCCAACCCAGCTGGCCTCTGTAGATCTGTGCAGCTACAGGTGCCCTCCTATGGTAGACCTTGCTGGCATTGTGTGTCCTGCCCCCACACTCTCCTGCAGACTCGCTCCCTCCAGCCTTGCCACTTTAGAGTCGCTAAAGCTACTCCAAGTCCCCTCCCACAGCAGACCCACACAAACCTTGCTAACACCACAGGTCCCATCCCTGTGTTCTCCTGTGGACCTGCCCTCTTCAATACTCCCTTGGCCAGAGCCCATCCAAAACAGTTCTACAAGCCTGGCAGTGTCCAAGCAGCCCTGACAGAAGCCAGCACCACTCCAAAGTGACTCCTGCCCCGGGGAGTGGGGGAGACAAGCACACGTACCAGTAAAACTGCGGCCTCAGCAGAGGGCTGGGGACAGACATCTGGTCAGACCGCAGGCCCCGCCAACTAATGAAAGCTTCTCTAGGGACAACACAGGGAAAGCACTCTGTAGGTAGGGGCTACCATATCTCTGGCAAATGCCTGGACTGACTCAACTCAAGCCCAATGTGGCCCCAGACTGTCCCACTAATAACAGGGACCAACACTGCCCACAACAGGCATAGAACCTTTGCCACTGAAGTCACAACATTAGGACACACAGAATACAGAGAGGAGACACCCTTGAGGCACCAGGTTCTGGTGTACAGGGGACAGTGCACTGCAGGGCACTATAGGCCGTCTTCTTCATAAGCCCACTACTTTCAAGAGCAGGAGATGTAGCTGACTTCCCTAACCCACAGAAAGCACATACAGAGAATTAGACAAAATGAGAAGACACAGGAATATATCTCAGATGAAAGAACAGGATAAAACCATAGCAACAGAGCTAAATAAAACAGTGATAATATGCCTAATTGAGAATTTAAAATAGTTGCCATAAAGATACTCATTGGACTTGAGAAAAATGTGGAGGTTATCAATAAGACCTTAAATAAAGAGAAGACATAAAAAAGAACCAGAGATGAGAACTCAATAACTGAAATGTGAAATACACTAGATGGAATAAACAGACTAGAGGAGGCTAAAGAACGGCTAAGTGGCCTAAGCCCCACGGCATTCACTGTGAACACTATGAGAAGACAGTAGAGAAAAGTGATCAAGCTGAACAGGCAAGAGAAAAAAAATAAGTCAGGGAACTCAGTGACACTATCAAGCATAATAACATTCACATTTATAGAGATTTCTTAAAGAGAGAGAAAAGGGGTCAGAAAACTTATTTGAAGAAATAATAGCTAAAAACATCTGAAATCTGGAGAAAGAACATAAATCCAGATCCAGGAGGCACACAGAGCTCTCAACAAAATCAGTTGAGACACTAGTAATTAAAATGGCAAAAAGTAGTGATAAAGATATTTTTTTAAAAAAAGAGACACATAGTGATTTTTTCAGCGGAAACTCTGCAAGTCAGAAAGGAGTGGCATGATATATTCAGAATGCTGAAAGAAAAAAAAACCTGAAACCAATTCTATCTACCAAGACTATAATTCAGAATAAAAGGAGAGATAAAGAGTTTCCCAAACAAAAGTTAAGATAATTCACCACCACTAAATCAGCCCTACAAAACTATTAAATGGGACTGTTTGAGTAGAGAGGACAGACCATAAGAAGGAATAAATAGGAGGCATAAACACGGTAAAATTAAGTGTACTTAAAAATCAGTCAAGGAATTGACAAAATAAAAAGATGTAAAGTATGACACTATATACCTAGAACATGGGAAAGAAGTAAAGAATGGGTTCAAACTTATGTGACCATCAACTTAATATCGACTGGTATATGTATGTTATATACAAACCTGATGGTAACCATAAAAGAAAAACTAGTAACAGATAGGCAAATAATAAAAAGGAATCCAGGTATTTCACTAAGGAAATCCCACAAACCATGAGAGAAGAGAGTAACAGATATATATACGGAGACAAATGAAAATGAAAATACAATGGTCCAAAGTCTCTGGGATTCAGCAAAATGGTGTCCTAAGAGGGAAGTTGATAGCAATACAGGTCTACCTCAAAAATAGTACAGAAGATAAAAACCATATGATCAGTTTAATAGATGCAAAAAAAGGATTTGACAAATTACAACATTCATTCATGATAGAAACCCTTAATAAAGTAGGTTTAGAGGGAACATACCTCAATACAACAAAGGTCATAGATGGAAAAACCCACAGTTAACATCATACTGAATGGTGAAAAACTGATAACTTTTCTCCTACAATCAGAAGCAAGACAAGGATTTCCACTCTAAACAACTTTTATTCAACATAGTACTAGGAATGGGGAAAAAGACCATCTCTTCAACAAATGGTGTTGGGAAAAATGGACACCTATATCCAAAAGAATGAAACTGGACCACTTTCTTACACCATACCCAAAATAAATTCAAAATGGATTAAAGACCTAATTTGAAGCCTCAATCCATACAAATCCTAGAAAAGAACACAGGCAGGAATTTCTCTGTCATTAGCCATATTCACATTTTTCTGAATATGTCTCCTGAGGCAACAGAAACAAAAACAAAAATTAACTGTTGGGATTACAACAAAATAAAAAGCTTCTGCCAGCAAAGGAAACTCAACAAAACTAAAAGAAAACCTACTGAATGGGATAAGCTATTTGCAAATGATATATCTAATAAAGGGTTAGTATCCAAAATATATAAAAAACTGATACAACTAAACATCCCCACACCAAACAATCTAATTTAAAAAATGGGCAGAAATCATGGACAGACATTTCTTCATAGAAGACATATAGACGGCTAACAGATATATGAAAAGATGCTTAACATCACTCATCATTAGGGAAATGCAAATTAAAACCACAATGAGATATCACTTCACACTACTCAGAATGGCTAAAATAAAAAACAAAGAAACAACAAGTGTTGGCAAGAATGTGGAGAAAAAGAAACCTGTGTGCCTTGTTGGTGGAAATGCAAACTGGTGCAGCCACTGTGCAACACAGTATGGAGGTTCCGCAAAGATTTGAAACTAGGATTACAATTTGATACAGTAATTTCACTACCAGGTATTTACCCAAAGAATATGAAAACACTAATTTGAAAAAAATACATATGCATCTGTATATTTATTTCAGAATTATTTACAATAGCTTAATTATGGAAGCAACTCAAGTGTCTATCGAAAGATGAATGGATAAAGATGTGATATACATATGCAATGGAGTATTACTCAGCCATAAAACAGAATGAAATCTTGCCATTTACAATGATGCGGAAAGAGCTAGAGAGTATAATGCTCAGGGAAATAAGTCAGTAAGAGAAAGTCAAATACCATATGATTTCACACATATGTGGAATTTAAGAAAGAAAAATGAACAAATTAAAAAAAAAGAGAAACCCAAAAACAGACTCCTAACTATAAGGAACAAACTGATGGTTACCGGAGGGGAGGTGGAGGGGGGAGGGATGAAATACATGAAGGGGATCAAGAGTAGTACACGTATCATGATAGGCACTGAGTGTTGTACAGTACTGAAGAACTACTATATTGTACACCCAAAACATAACACTGTATGTTAACTATACAGGAATTAAAAATAAATAAAATAAGGTAAATGTCTTAAGGAGAATTTTTATTATGGATTTGTTGTAGATCCCTTTCTATACTGTGACTTGAATCTTAAACTTTGCCAGACTGCAGGAAATAGCTTTTTGGGGCCAATGACTTCATCTCTAGTACTGCAACAACTCTTACCAAATGAATCATGGGGACAACTGGCTATATGTTTGGACTCTTCTTCCATTCTGACATGTCAGTCCCTATGGTTATCAAAACCTCTGCTCATTTCACTTAATCCTAGTAGAGTCTTCTCCTTAGAGCAAGACTGATCCTGAGATAATTCTCAGGCTTGGGAAATACTCCCAATGATGCAAATAGCTGGCAATATGAGCTTTCTTGGGGGACTTTCTCCACACTGGAATTTTAATTCTGTTTGCCTTTTTAAATTCCATAGCTCTCTAATTAATATGATTTTTGTAATTTATCATTTCCACCTCCCAAGATGCTGTCAGTGAGGCTGATTCTTCCTATCATTTATTTTTTACTATACCTTCTTATATCTTCTATATCCTAGAAGAAGAAATCTCCACTGCTGTTATTACCGGAAATAATAAACTTGACTTCTATCTATTCCTGCTACTTTTCAGGGTTCTACGGCTGTTTTCTCACTATTGTGGTCTGAATCTGGTCTTCTCATTTCTCACATTCATTGTTTTGCTTATGGTCCAATGAGACTGCTGTTCTTCCAGTGCTGAACTAAGGGAGAATAGCCCTGCACCCCCCCCTTTGTCACTGTATCTCAAATATGTGACAGGTCTACAACACAGTGGAGGTCTACTAAGATTTTTCACAAACACTTTCTGATCATTTGGGATAAAAGGTGTAATAAAAGACAAACAATAGCCTTCAGCCATTACAATGACCCAGAATCATCCTCAGAGTGCCTTTATGCTCCCTGCCTACTTCTGTCGTCACTCGTAGGACTACGCCACACACCATGATCAAAGAATAGGTTAAGTGATCTCTAGGTCTCTCAGTGATGGACTAAGTTTCCCATTACCACTCTTAGGGTCCACCTCCTTAATCTTCATTTCTTATTCCAAAATTGACCACAGTTTCTCAGGATGATTCGCAGTCAAGACATATAGAGTCCGCTGCCCCCAACAAAGCAGTGACACAGCAAATATTCTAACACTTCAACATTGCTGAAATCCTTTCTTATAATTAAATAACACCATTTATTAGACACTGACAGTCCGGTTTGAGTTTGGCTGTGCTAAGTTCCTTTACTTCCTTTCTGGCTTAATCAGAGGTTCAAAAAATCCAGTGTCCATCCGGTACCAGAGTCATTTTACTTTGTGTTTCAGCAGTTTAAATTCATGTCATCTATTCTGCAGGGTAGTTAGGGAAGGCACTGGTATTAGGGAGAGCATTTAAAACTGTCAGGTCAGGGCCAACGTCTGGTGCAGCAACCACCATGACAATTTGTCTCTAGTGCTAATTTCAGATGTCCTGTGGTCTTTGGAGTGGATTTTAAATGTTTTTGAATATGTTATACATTAATGTTATATATCCAAGTGTGTGTAAATGAAGGTAGTATTCTGCAAACTTCATAAGGAATTAATAAAGCAAACTGTGTATATGCAAAATGATAAAGAGGATGAAATTTGTGTGTGTGCATGTGAGAGAGACAGTGTGAGATATAATGAGAGAATGAAGGTGCTGGTAGTTTTTAAAATAAGAGCTATGAAATGGTGATGTTTGAACAAAATGTACAATTTGTATTTTAATTAATTCAGATTATAAATTTAATATAGAAGTAAAAGATATTCTAATTTTGATTTCAATGCCCAAGTGAACTAGTTTGCCTTAGACAGAGATCATGGATTCATTGACCCAACAGCAGAATAACCCTGGGTCATCTGAAAAGGATGGAAATATTCTAAATAATCATGAGCTAGTACTTTACATCTCTTATCAGGTAGTAGTTTTACTTATGATTCTGTCAACCTTAGTTCTTTCCTCTGAAAAAACTACTATCCATAGACACTTCATCCTCAGTTTATTAGTAACCAGTTTCCAATGGGCATAGTTTCCAGTTCTGCTACGAGCTGTGAAGCAAGCAACTATGACCTAGAAACTAGGTTCCATGAGGAACAGTTGAAGGAATGTGATTATTTTCTGTGTGGAATGAAGACTAACAAACAACATCAAATGTGTCTTTGTATTAGAAGAGTTACAGGAAGAAAGATTAAGACAGACCTCAACCAAAAAAAGAAAACTGTGAGAAGGCAGATTTTATTCAACAATCAGATTTGTTTGATAGAGTTGGTAAAATGTACAAACTTCCTTTTATAGGTAGTGAGCTCCCTGTCACTTCATGTGATAAGCAGAGTACAGAAGTCAGCTCTGAGTGTGATTGTTGAGGCTGTTTTTATACCGGCTGGAGCAGTTACAATATGTATTCTCTCAAACTCCTTATCATCTATAATTTACATTTTAATGGGAATGTATATAACTAGTTATTTTTAAAGTAGTTTACGATACTGTCGGGCTTTGATATTTAGTTGGCTTCTGACATAAATTTTAAACTAATAAGTAAATCTATAGCAAAAACAGGGTCTGATTCTGCCACTGGAAAATGAACAGAAAGGAAAAGATACTTTGCATTTGTAAGATCTTTCAAAGAATTACCTTCTGAATAAAATCATTCCAGTTTCAGAGGAAATGTAAAGGTTAATGTACTTTCTGCTAAAAGGCAGCACCAAGTCTGTAGCTTACTTTACAATTTCTCTGACTTAACTCCAACTCTCTGAGAAGGTAGATTTCTGGGTTATATCGAAACTCCTGCTGCTGGAGCAGGTATTGTTTTGTTTTCTATTGGAGATAAGCATTCTTTTCCATGTGGCTATTCCCTCATTTATATTGAGCATGTGTAAACTTGCAGAATTATTCTAACACCTTTGGATAAAATTATGACCAAATAAAACAATTCCCCAGGCTTTTACGAGAAAGTGATGAATTTGTCATAAGTAGATCCCCAGGCTTTTACAAGAATTGGATGAATTTGTCATAAACAGATCTCAGACACCTGAATTTCAGTTCCATGTTTTTATTACTGCCAAAGAAATTAAGACACAGAGTTTTAAATCATGACTTTTTTCCCCCATTTCTTTGACTTCAATATACCAAGAAAAAAAAATTGAGCATGCAAATTTTGTTTTTTGGCAAAAGATATTGGCTAAACCTCTTAGTTAGCTTTACATGTATATTTATGTAAAAGTGGTTTCTTAGGGAACCAACCAACATGGTATGGCTGGAAACCAGGTCAGCTGAACCCTAATAAACTGAAGATGCAATCCTGGAAATGGCTGACACTTCAGGTAGGAGAACAAAGACTGACTGGTACCTGATAACGGATATAAAGTGCTAACTCATATTTGTCTAGAATATTCCCATTCCTTTCCATATTACCCATTTTATGTATACATACATGAAATATGATATGTACGAAGAAAAACATTTAACACATGTATGCTTAACTCATCAATATTTCCAAGAAACTACTTGATGGGGTAAAAAGGAATGGGTCTGTTCTATTAAGTGTGAGTTAGCTATATGGCTGAATGAACTCAGTATGAGTTTATAGGAACTGTATTGATTAGGAAATCTAAAACTATGTTAAAATGTTTTCTTTTATTTTTGTGGAAACAACACTAATTTTGTGGATCCAAAGGCATCTTTGGGAATGTGTATTCTCTCACATAAGATCCCTCTCCCACCTTACTTCCTCCTACTGATCTCAGAAAACTAGGCGGAAAAGAGTATTTTCTTAGGGAAACCATTACTATGGCAAGGATGGCATGGTACATTGAGTAGGGAGGTGTAACTATGAGAATCACAAACCCCAATTTTCAAATATGATCTTAATTTGGTACAAATTTAGTATCTTTACTGAAGATAGTTCAATCAATAGCTTATTAAATGTGGTTTATTTCTTATAAAAATAATTATAAATGAAGAATAACAACAACAGCATGTAATGTATAGGATCACTGAGAAGGAAATTTATGTCCTTAAACAATAATTCTTAAAAAGTAAAAAAGGTTCAGTTGATTAAGCATCTGACTTGAGCCCAAGTCATGATCTAACGGTTTGTGGGTTCAAGCCCTGCGTCAGGCTCTGTGCTGACAGCTCAGAGCCTGGAGCTGCTTTGGCTTCTGTATCTTCCTCTCTCTCTGCCCCTCCCCCACTCGTGCTCTGTCTCTCTCCTCTCTCTTTCAAAAATAAACATTAAAAAAGATTTAAAAAGTAAAAAGGGTACAAATTAATGACCTAAAAAGCCACCTTAATATGCCATAAAAAGGGTACAATAAATCCAAAGAAAGCACCAATAAGGATGTAACGAAGAGCAGAGATTAATGAAGTGGAAAGGAAAGATACAACAGAGTAAAATGTAAAAATTTTTGTTTAAAAAGAATAATAAAATTTGAAAATTATCTAGCAAGATTATGAAAAAAAGAAGAAAAAGAAAAAAACTCAGGGCATGAGTAAATAATAATACAAAGAAAACATAACTTTAGATACAGGGGAGATGAAAAGATATAAACCATTTTTTGTTAACAAATGTTAAAACAAGAAGTGGACAAATTCTGGCAAAAAGATAAATTATATAACATGACTCAAGAAGAAACTGAATAACATATATTTTTAATGTTTATTTATTTTTGAGAGAGAAAGAGACAGAGTTCAAGGGAGGGGCAGAGAGACAGGGATAGAGAGAGAATCCCAAGCAGGCTGCACGCTGACAGCACACAGCCAGATATGGGGCTCCAACTCACAAACCGTGAGATCATGACCTGAGCTTAAGTCGGAAACTTAACTGAGCCAACCAGGTGCCCTGACAAACATACTTTGAAAATGGAAACAGTGGCAATCTTACTCATAAATAAAGATGTAAAAATCTCAGACCAAAATATTAGCAAACTAAATCTAGCAGTGCACAAAAATGGTCATCTTGAGTCACACCAAGAAAATCTATTTAATAGAAAATCTATTAAAATCTATTAATGTAATTCAATGCATTAACAGATTGATGAAGTAAAGTCATTAAGATCATTTCAAGAAATTTTGAAAAAAATCACAAAATTAAAAATCTATTCAAGATAAAATTATTAGCAAATTCAGAACAGATGGTAAAATTCTTAAAACCTAATACAGAATATCCACCAAAAACAAGGAGCAACATTCTACTTAGTGGTAAATATTTTTTTTTAATTTTTTGACATTTATTTATTTTGAGAGAGAGAGAGAGAGAGAGAGAGAGAAACAGAGCATGAGCAGGAGAAGGGCAGAGAGAGAGAGGGAGACACAGAATCTGAAGCAGGCTCCAGGCTCTGAGCTGTCAGCACAGAGCCTGACGAAGGGCCCGAACCCATGAGCAAGATCATGACCTGAGCCGAAGTTGGATGCTCAACCGACTGTGCCACCCAGGTGCCCCAAACTTAGTGGTAAATATTAAACGTGTATTTTTTAATATCAGAGAAGTTACTATCACTTTTGCTGTGAAGAGGTCCTAGCACAGAAAGTATGGGAACATGAAAGAGAAAAAAATATATTAGACTGAAAGGTATAAAACTGTCTTTATTTACAGATAAGACAGGTATGATTGTCTTCACGGAAAGCTCCCTAATTTTTAAACATAATTTATGTTGGTTGTTGGTAAAAGCTTGGTGTAATGTTGCTAAGTAATAGATCAATATCCCACACAATTACATTTCTATAGAAGGATAATTTTGGAATAATTTTTAAAACCCAGGACCACTATGTAGTAAATATTCAAAAAAATGAGCTATTATTTAAAGAAAGATAGAAGTCTCTGTAACACAATCTAAGAGGTGGATTCTAGATCAAGACCTAAATGAGAAAGTAAAACTACTGAAGTTAATAAAACAAACAAACAAACAAACAAAAACCTAAGAGGAAATATATGTGATGTGGGAACTTCAAAACACATTAAGACAAAAGTAAGGTGGATTTAACTGCATGAAAGTTGTTAAGGATTTCTTTCAATGAAGGACAACATAAACAATACACAGATAATAAAATGGGATAAAAATCTGTAATGTCTAATGCTGATCAGGAATTAATACCTAGAATACACAAGAAATTTGGTAAATGAAAAAGGCAAAATCCCCCTTAGAAAAATGAGCAAAGCATTTTAAAAACAAGCATCCAAAAGACTACCAAGGATTTGAAGGGATCTCAACTTGTTAGAGATCAGATAATGAGGGTTCCTAAGTTTCATTCTCTGCTAACACTTGTCATTTTCCAGAGTTCTAATTTTCCCAACCCTCACACACGGTTAATTGATAAAGATACCTGTGTTGGTCACTTGGGAGAACTTTTGACACTATTTACTCAACTTAGGTGTATTCATATTCTATGATGCAGATATTCTGCTCCTAAGTCTACATATGAAATAAATATTCACATGGTTCACATTAGGATATTCATTAATGCTATGTGCAGCGGCAGGGAGTGGGAAGTATTCTGTATTCCAGTCACTGAGTAGATAAAACGTCGTAGACGCATCCCTTAGGAGAGCATTAATTAGAACCCATGGATTAGAGATACACATAGCCACAAGGCTGGATCTAAAAGCTTGGTGTAACAAAAGTAAGAAAAAGAATATAATACATAATACCGTCTCTATAAATTAAAATATATGCACAAAAATAACCACGAGCATTATTTAAGAAAACAAATGAAAAGGTAAATCAAACCTAATGGGAAGTACAATGTGGGGAGAAAAGGAAACCAATGAATGCGGTCGAATGATGACGGTATGCTGTAAATTAAGAAGTACAACTGGCCCAATTCTGCACTCAAGGTTCAGAAAAGGAGAAAAGAGGACAGCACAGAAAGGACATAGAAATATATCTAACCAAAAGATGTCTAAGCCATTTGTGAAGAAAACTATAAAGTTTTATCATATAGTATTAAAGATTTAGAAGATCTAAATAAGAGAAGATTACAAACTAGTTAGTTGACAGGGAGAGCTATTTATTGCTGTAAGATGTCGATTCTCCCCAAATTGACTCATACATTGAATACGACATCGCTCCTTCGATCCAATGTAATTTTATATAGAACTTGGCAAGATGATTCTAAAATTCAAAGAGCCAAGAAAAAAAAGAAAAAAACAACCAAAAACAAAAACAAAAAACCCACACAAAAAAACAAGACACATTGACAGCATAACAAGTTTGAAAGGGGACATCAGGACTTACTATAAAGCTCTGGTAGTTAACAGAGTATGGTACTGAGGTTTTAGAAAGCTGGTGGAGTAAGAACTCTGAGCTCAGGAGTGCCTGGGTGGCTCAGTCGGTTAAGCGTCTGGCTTTCAGCTCAGGTCATGATCTCATGGTTTGCGGGTTCAAGCCCCGTATTGGGCTCTGTGCTGACAGCTCAGAACCTGGAGCCTGCTTGAGATTTTGTGTCCTCCTCTCTCTCTCTGCTCCTTCCCAACTAGTGCTCTCTTTCAAAATAAATAAATTAAAAAAAAATATTCTGAGCTCACCTTGTTCCAGGGACATGACGAGGTAACAAGTCCATCTATGCGGCTAACCCTGAAAACAACCTGAGGACTAGCAGAATAGACCTTCCAGAGTTAAACCTAGAAGGATGGTCACATTGAAAAGAGTAGGAGGGGTGGACACTGTTGGGAACCAAAATCTCTGCATGACTAGCCACACATGGGAAGGCCACCATAAGCATAGAGAAATAAGAGGATCGGACCCCATGCCAGGCACCCTAGGCAGTGGGAACCTGCACCGAGATGACTCCTAATAATACTTGGTTTTAAAAAGTAGCAGGGCTTAAATATGGGAGCTTTAAAAATCAGTGTGGGCTTAACTCTCAGAGAGCCAAAGGGTGATAGAAAACTGGGTCCCCACCCTTAAAGGCCAGATAATTTACCCTGAGACACAGCAGAGAAGCAGCAGCTTGAAAAGTGCCTGGGGTATACATGAAGAACCTTTACTGACTCATCTTAGAATGTGTGCCAGAGGGGCAGGGATCTGCGGATTTGTCGGGGAACAGAAGTACTGGCTGTCACCATTTCTCTTCCTCTCCCCCAGCCTAGACAGGTGGAGCCAGTTGTTACACTCTTGATCTACCTTTATGGCACTGTGTGCCCTGTCCTGGCGTTCCCCTGCCGACCTGTCCAATCCAACTCATCTGCCTTGGCAGGCATTTGTACAAGGCGGCTCCAGCACTAAGACATCCTGCGGTGGCCCCCACCACAATGGTGCCACCCCAAGAGGCATCCTGCCCTGGGAAGGGAGGGAGATAACCTCATAAACCACTGCACTGCCTGCTGCTGGGCCTCTTAGCTGGCTCTACAGGGAACAAACCTTGACCTTCGGTAAGCCTGTAGCTATGGCAGAGAGGCTAACTGTAGACGGCTAGGCTGAGTGCTGACCCACTACCGATAAACTCCCTGTATGGCACAGGGGCCCCTCAACGACTTAAGGGGCAAATTCTGCCCAGTTGTGCCTACAGCAAGCAAAGCTGGTCACGGCAATTGGCTGGGCTGAAGATAATCATGGCTCAGACATAACAGGAAGGCACACGCAGCCCACACAGGAGACACTCCTGGAGTGCCTGGCTCTGGTGACCCATGAGCATCTGGTCCCATGATGCACTATAGGGCATCATGGGACCTCTTCTACACAAGGCCACTACCTTCTGCATCATGAGACAGGTGAACTACCTAATACACGGGAACAAACACAGAGAGTTAGACAAAAGGAGACAGAAGAATATATCCCAAACGAAAGAACAAGTTATAATCCCAGTAAAAGACCTAAAGAGAGATAAGTAATATTTCTGACAATTAAAAGTAATGATCATATATTAATAGAAATTTCTGCAAAGAAGACATACAGATGGCCAAAAGAAACATGAAAAGATGCTCAATATCACTCATCAAGGAAAGGCAAAATAAAACTGCAATGAGATATAACCTCATACCTGTTAGAATGGCTAAAATCAAAAACATAAGAAAAAAGTACTGGTGAGGATATGGAGAAAAAGAAACGCCTTTGCACTGGTGGTGGGAATGCAAACTGGTGCAGCTACTGTGGAAAACAGTGTGGATGTTCCTCACAAAGTTAAAAATAGAACTCCCCTATGACTCGGTAATTGCACTAACTGGGTATCTACCCTCAAAATACAAAAACACTAATTCAAAGGATTAAGTGCACCCCTATGTTTAATGGCAGCATTATTTACAATAGACAAATTAGGGAAGCAGCCCAAATGTCCATTGATAGATGAATGAAGAAGATGTGGTAGGTATATATATATATATATATATATATATATATATATATGGGCAATGGAATATTATTCAGCCATAAAATAGAATTAAATCTTGCCATTTGCAACAACATGGATGCAGTTATAGTGCTAAGTGAAGTAAGTCAGAGAAAGACAAATAACATATAATTTCAATCATATGTAGAATTTAGGAAACAAATGAACAAAAGCAAAAAAAAAAGGGAGAGAGAGACAAGAAACAGGTAACTATAGAGAACTGATGGTTCCTAGAGGAGAGGTGGGTGGAGCGGATGGGTGAAATGGGTGATGGGTATTGAGGGGGGCACTTGTTGAGATGAACACTGGGTGATATAGGGAATTGATGAATCACTATATTATACACCTGCACCTCGTATAACCCTGTATGTTAACTACACTGGAATTAAAATACTTAATAAAAAAATTAATGGTCATAAAGATACTCATTGGACTTGATACATAAGTGGACGAAATCATTAAGAACTTCTACAGAGACAGAAAATATTAACAAGACCAGTCAAAGCTGATGAGTTCAATAACGAATTCAATAAAATACATCCTAGAGGGGATCGACAGGAGATTAGTTAATGTAGAAGAATGGATCAGAAATCTGGAAGAGTGGGTACTGGAAAGCGAGGAAGCTGAACAGCAGAAAGGAGAACAGGTTAATGAAACTGTGACATTATCAAGTGTAATATCATTTGCACTATAGGGATCCCAGAAGGAGAAGAGAGAAAGAAAGCCAAGTAAGAAAAAATAGCTGAAAACTTATCAACCGATATCTCAGTCCAGAAAGCACAGAGAGCGCCTAACAAGATGAACCCACAAAGTCTATACCAAGACACATAAATAATAAAAATGACAAAAAGTAATGATAAAGATATAATTAAAAAAATTTTTTAACGTTTTAATTTTATTTTTGAGAGACACAGAGACAGAGCGTGAGCAGGGGAAGGGCAGAGAGAGAGGGAGACACAGAATCTGAAGCAGGTTCCAGGCTCTGAGCCGTCAGAGCCGATGTGGGGCTCGAACTCACAGACCGTGAGATCATGACCTGAGCTGAAGTCAGCCGCTTAACCGACTGAGCCACCCAGGCACCCCTAAAGAGATAATTTTAAAAGCAACAAGAGAAAAGAAAACAGTTATATACAAGGGAAACCCCATAAAAGGCTATCATCTGATTTTTTAGCAAAAACTTCCCAAGCCGAAAGGGAGTGGTATGGTATATTCAAAG
The DNA here is from genome assembly GCA_030068075.1 of Paguma larvata. Classification (NCBI taxonomy): domain Eukaryota; kingdom Metazoa; phylum Chordata; class Mammalia; order Carnivora; family Viverridae; genus Paguma; species Paguma larvata. The sequence continues at coordinate 102,710,011 of CM057826.1, forward strand.
TGGCAAAGGAAAAAGACCTACAACCAAGAACAGAATTGTCAGATCAGTATGTTGCAAACCTGAAACTAATATAACATTGTATTCCTATTGTACTTAATAAAAAAAGTATGGTTTTGGCCAAGAATTAGACAAACAGACCAACAGAACCAAATAGAGACCTCGGATAGACCCACATACAAGGAAATTTAATATATGACAGAATAGCAATGTGCAGCAGTGGGGAAATGATGAATTACTTTCAACAAATGGTAGCTAAAAAAAATTAAATAGGAAAAAAGGCCGAAGTTATTGGATCCCTACCTACAATATAGCAAAACAAACAAACAAACAAACGATCCTGACAAAACTTAGAAAACAACAATACAAGTCAATTCCAAGTACCTTTAGACTATTTGAAAAATACAAAGGAAGATATCTGTATGACATTAGGGATAGAGAAGAATTTCAGAAGGCAGATAATACACACCAAAAAGAAGATGAAGCAAAGGGGAAGCCACAATTTATTAAAGAAATCTTAATGGGAAAGGACACACCACAACTGGGAGATAATAACTGCTATTCATATTATTAAAAGAAAAAGGGGCCTCCTCTGAAAATATTTTAACACTTTCAACAATTAACAGGAAACATACCATCAATAGGAAAATGGACAAAATTTATACACGGACTTCACAGAAGAAAAAAACTCGATTGCCAATATGCATATAAAGCTATGTTTATTCCCCATTAGGAATGAGGAAATTGAAATTAGAGCCCCAATGGGATACCATTTTATACCTATTGGACTGGCAAAATCTCGAGGACTGAAAACACCCAATGTAGGAGACAAAGGTGATGCTAAGTCAGTACGGGCATTTAGGAAAGTGATTTGGTTCAGGTAATCGAGTTAAAAATGTGCTTCTCTTATGACTCAGAAGTATTCTACTGGCATTTATTCTAGAGGAACTCTTATGCTCCAGTAGACATAAAAAGAATGTTTATAGCAGCTGTTTATAATAACAAAGAATGGCTAACTCTTTTGTTTCTCAACAGGAGAATGGATACATTGTGCCATATTCATATAATGGACTGAAATGGATGGATCCAAGAAACATAATACTGAGTGACAAAGCAAATGAAGAAGAATATATACACTGTTACCACTACGAAGTTAAAAACAAGCAAAAGTAAATAGCATTGATTATATATACATGTGTGTCCTTGAATAAAGAACTAATAATGCAAAATTCACGGGAACACAAAGTAAACAAAAAGGATAGCAGGTGATTCGGGAATACTGACAATTGAGGAAGAGTCTGGTTTATCATTAAAATCCTGCGTATGGTTTTTCAGGCCTGACCATAAGCAATGACAGATGCTTTACATGGCGGGCCTCACAGGACAAACTGCCTTAGTGTCGTCCTTACAGGACAAACTGGCCAGTGATGTGCTTTCACATATTTACATTTCTAGGCCCAACACCTGCATTCCTAGATTCTTTATATGAGGCCTTGGGCAGACGGTTTGTTCGGGTGCCTCTAATGGGACCTCTTTAAAAGCGGTACAGGGAAACTTGAAGACACTTTCCCCCCCACTCTCAATTAGTACCCAATGCTTTTCTGCTTTTAGCTATTTGCCAGCCCTCTACCCTTCCCCTACATTCACCTTTAGGGCTCATACAACTGCCAATGCCTTTTGTTTGGGGATCCCTCATTAGTGAGACGACCTCCACATGTGTGCTGGTCTGCCTGAACCTGGACCACTGCACCGTTCCAATGGGAAGATGGAACTGAGGTGAGGAGAATCAGCATTTCCTGTTTCAGACTCCTCTCTATACCACTGCACCCAGTGACCAAAGGCTTAACTCTTAATTTTGGCTGAGCCTGACAGCTCAGCTCTTGTGTAGCCCAGCAGATCCTTGACAGTAATAGATTTCTTTTTTTTTAATAGTTTATACATTTCTTAAGTTAGGATGTATAACAAAGCTACTTTGAACCTCCTCTTTAAAAACTTACATCAACTTTAGTTCTGTGGAACTCTTATGGGGAGGACAAATATGATGAAATTACAAAGAAGATAGTGTTTACATTATAGCTGCAGTATCTCGGGATACAAAAAGGTGAAGGAAATTGTGGGGTTATCAGAAAGGTGTTTCATTCTTTTTAAAATCTGTGTGTATAGCAGTATGTAAGATACAAAGGATACTTGTAAAATAGCACATGTTTGTAAAATGTCCTTCAACTATTTTCTTCATTCAGACTACCGTAGAAAGTTATATTTGTCCTTAAACTACTTTCTTCATACCTCAGGGATTTTGTAAATCAATTTATTTTTTTTGCCTCAACCATACAGGATCCATTTCTATCTCCTTTTGGTTTATGTCATCGGGGTACTGATATTTTAGGTCTTACTGTAGAAGCTCCCCGGCCCCGTTCCCTAACAATCATGTTTCCCTACATCTGGAACTTTCCAAACAGATCCCATAATTCACAAGTGATAAATATTGAAACTGCATAGTATTTCATGCTCTGGCTATTGTTTTATTAAAGTAGAAATTATATTTTATGTCCATATTGTAAGATTATCATTCTATAGTAGCAAATTCTCAAAGGTAAAAGAGGTATTAGAAATTTCCTTGCCCTTATTTTGCTATTACTTGTAGTACAATGAGTTACAAGTTAGAATGTGCTTTCCCATTCCCATTATTTGATCCTTACAACTATACTAATTCGGTTGCACACACGTACACACTCCTATTTTACATATGAGAGAACAGAAACCAAAGAAGAGGTTATTATGACACCTGTGAGGTCACTCAGCTAGTTAGACGTGAACCCAGAAACTGGTATTCCTATTCCATTGTGTACCCCTGAGACTCTCTGTACACCAAGTCTATTAGCCATTTGTCATAAACTTGTGGGACAACTGTAAAATAATAAAACAAAATCACTTACCTGTGATAATGAATTATTCAGAATCTTCATAAAGAATACTAGTGCTTTTGTCAAACATAGCTTTTGTCAAATCTGTTACTTTTGAAATGAATTTCATTCATCTATTAAACATCTTATTAAACGCTATTGACAGGGCAAAGTAACTTTAATCTTTTGTTTTTCTCAAATTTTGCTCTTACACAGTTTCTATTTTCTCCATATGTGTGTATATATACATATATATACACATATACACATATATACATATACATATATACACATATACATATATGTTCCATATATACACCTATATATACATATACATGTATACATATATATATATATATATATATACACACACACACATGTATATATGCTTTCAGCAAGAAGACACTTGGCAAAATCCTTAAAGTTGATCATCATAGAAATGTTTCCACTAACATTTTAATTAGGAAAAAATAGTTTCAAAAACAGACCTCAGACAGAGTTACCAAACTTTTCTGCATCAGTTTCCTTACCTCCAAAAAGATGAAATGCTTTCCTGCAGCTTGGGAGCGGCCATTTTGCAGAGCTGGATTTCTGAAAGCTTTGCTTTATTTTCAAATATTCTTTAGTAAAGAACGTTTTTGTGGCATTGTTCAGTTCTAGAGTAAAGCAAAAGAAAAAGTAGTGTTAGACATTAATTTGAATAAAATGGCCAGAGCATGAAAAATTGTTGTTGTAGTATTTTGTTCATAAATTTAGATCTTTTTAAGAGAGAAAACAAGAGTAGAGTTAATTTTTTAATTTGAACTCAAGTGGACATAATTCCCCCAAATTCACACTTGATGCAACTTTGATGTACCTACATATACAGTATACATCTACTGGGTATTTCCTGTGTCAGTTATTATGCCAGAGGCAGCAACGAATAAAACCTTGCCCTCAAGAAGACTCAAGATTAAAAGATAGAAATAGGGGCACCTGGGTGGCTCAGTCAGGTAAGCAACTCTTGGTTTTGATTCAGGTCATGATCTCACCGGTTTTCTGAGTTAAAGCTCCACATTGGGCTCTGTGCTGACAGTGCAGAGCCTGCTTGGGATTCTCTATCTCCCTCTCTCTCTGACCCTCCCTGACTTGCACTGTCTCTGTATCTCTCAAAATAAATAAATAAAAAAAAAAGCAAGAAACAGGTGGACAAAAAAGGAAAAGATGTGTTACAGGTGGAACAACAGAACAACTACAGTACAATCCTGCCTCAGGACAGACGATGAAAAGGAAAAATCTTTTCAGAATTTTTCCTACTTCATAATTTCTTTAGCTCATCCTATATGTGGTGGTCAAGAATTTACTGAAACTAATGCTGTTGATTTGAGAAAGTTTAAAAAAATGCAGAATCAAATTCTCAACCTTTCAGAGACTTAGTTATGAGTGAAAGAGAAAAAGAAAATATTCATTGGAAGTAAACAAGAACAATCAGAGAACAGATGTGATGATATTCACCTTAAATTCTTAAAAGTACTTGAACTCTGTCTTACATGACCCATGCAAAGCATGAGCACATAGAGAATGTGACTAGTTTTAATCAAAGGAACACAGTTATATAAATCTTAAAACCGTCTCTTCAGACCTTGCAGGCTCTCACCCTGGATGGCTGTAAGGTCTACTAGTAAGTGCATGCCCCTATAGAATTTGGGGTCCAGAAAGCCTCTGCATGCTGTATCACCTAAAATCATTTCACATGTTGCTAGTTCTTTGCAAGCCAACTCTTGAAAACCACTAATTTATTGTTATGGAGGTTAATCTCCAGAAAAAACAAAAACAAAAACAGGAACAGTTAAATAGTCCCTGGATGTTGCTGAATGAAAATGTTCAAACATTTCAAAGTTACCTATTCAATGTACATTAGAAAAAAAGTGTATTAACTAGAGCATCAAACACATAAATTCATAAATACGTTGCTAAGGATGAAGCTAACGTAAGTATTTAAGAAAAAAGATGAGTTGATAGGAGAAAACTTCTTAAGAAAAAAGTAATTCAGGTGGTACACAGATACAGTAAAAATTTTAAAGGTGGTACCACAGGGGTACAAAATGAGTTTCGCCAGGAGAGTTAAAGGTCCCTTGCAAATGGCACTTTCTTGCCCCTCTTACACAAGCCTGAAGATTTTGAGATGGTTTGTGGGTTTTCATTGACACAGTTTGAGAAACACTGCTCTCAATATTATGCTTACTTTGATATTTCTTATAATAAAAATAATATTTCCACAAATTGAAGCTTGAGAATGCAAGCACTATAAGATAAAATCAGATACTCATATTGATAAAAAGAGTGAGTTTAGATTTCACGCTCGGTGACTATTTTGTACAAAATGAACAGAAAAACAAAAGACGCATAGATGGACACAAGAACAAAACCAGTATTAGCATAAGAATTAACAGACCAGACTTACTGGTAGAGAACAAGAAAAAGGGTGAAATGCTCTTAATAGGGATAATAGACCATGACCAATTATAGACTGTCACAGTAGATAAAAGAGGAAGTGCGATATTCTTTTGGATGAGCTATCTGTCCTGGATAAAGCCCAGCAGGACATAAGAAAATCAGAGAGAACACAAAATAATTCTTCATTGTGCAGGACTGGCCCAAACACTCTAGGATATCTGTCATCCCTGTCCCTAGTGCCTAGATGCCAGTAGCACCCCTCCCCCTCATTTACTGCGACAGCCAAAATACCCCTGGTGAAAATATCACAGGCCTTTTCCATCCTTATAATTCTAGATTAGCTTAAATGTCATTTCCTTATTTAGTTAGGGACTTCTATACAGAAGGTAAAGACTTGTGTATTTCCTATCCTATTTCCAGTGGAGTTCACTGGGATATCTGATCATCAGCACCTAGTTCTGCCAGGTAAAAGCACAAGAGTATTGGGGACGGGGGTGTGTCTGGTTAAAATGGAGATGGAGTTTGAATGGAGGAAAATAGTGGAACAAGAGTAGAAATTATTCTTGTTGAGGTCTGAGTGCATCTGAATGGAGAGAGTAAACAGCAGTGAGTGATTTCACAGTTGGGAAGTAGGATACACTCACCCTGTAGCTCCCTTTGCAATACCTGGAACACTCTCATCTACTATATAATCATGGGTTGGGATCCTGGATCAATGTACTACAGGAAGATCCTTCAGTGTCAGTCCACAATAGGGTAAGTGAAGCGCTTTGGTTTGAAGGCTTCAGTCAGAAAGTCAATTCAAGAAAATATGACACCTTCCCATGATGTCCTTGGCTGAGAGATTCCTCCTCCCTCACCTGGATGACTGATACTCCACATAAGGCTTGTGTACCATGGCCTTTCCCTATCTTTGGCCTGCTGATTTCAGGTGGCCTGCCCATCCTGTTATGCGGCATATAGCACCTCCTTGTAGAGATCTAATGTTGGGGTGCTGATGTGGGAGCTCTTGGTCTGAAAGGATTAAACCTATGTTTGTGTCCTTCTCATCTTCAAGACAAAAGGACTCTAATTTGGTACACACCGGAACTTTCCTGGTCTCATGAGCAAACTTAGAATCTGCCATGTCTAGACTTATCCTATCCTACTGTTTCCCAAAGTGACGTCACCATTTTATATTTTAACAAAAATATTTATGAGTCCCAATTTCTCCATATCCTTGTCAACACTTATTACTGTCTTTTTGATTGTAGCCATCCTCGTGAGTGTGAAGTGGTGTATCATAGTTTTCATTTGCAACTAATAACTAATATGTTGAGCTTTGCTGTGTGTACTTATTGATCATTTTTTATCTTCTCTGGAGAAGTGTCTATTCAAACTCTCTACCCATCTTGAAATTAGGTTGTCTTTTAATTGTTGAGCTATAATAATTATATGTATATTTTAGATATTAGATCCTTGTCACATATAAATCTTATAAATATGTTCTTTCACTCTGTGCTTTTCTTTTCACTTTCTTGATCATACCCTTTGAAGCACACAAGCTTTCAACTTTGATAAAGTCTAATTTATCTGGTTTTTCTTTGGTTGTGCTTTAGGTGCAACATTTAAGAACCCATTGCCTAATCTAATTTCAAAAAGTTTTTCACCTATGTTTTCATCTAAAAGTTTTATATTCTTATCTCTTACATTTAGGTCTCTGTCCCATTTTAATCAGCATGTGTGCATGTTTATGTGTGACTATATAGTGTAAGGTAGGGCTCCAAAGTCACTCTTCTTTTGCATGTGGATGTCCAGATGCTATAGGATCTTGATGTTCTTACAATCTTTTACAAGAAGAGTGGTATAGTGGTATTAGTTAAATGGTTGTTTTACTGGAGTAAGGATTGAGCCTCTCATACAACCATTCCAGAAACCTCTTTACTATTTATTATCTTTAAATATTACTGATGTCTTTCTAAGAGGATTTAGGTCTTTTTCTACTCTCTTAACCCCTTAAAATTTTGTGAATCATATCATTTTTAGTTTCTTTGTTGAATACTTTTTATTAGTATGTTTTTATTGGTTAGGATGCTCTTGGTTGAAACTAACAGAAAATTTACTCAAACTATATCAGTTAATTAGTAAATTTAATATTTAATGGAAACCCAAAGGTAGTGTGGGTTTCAAAGCTGGCTGACTCAGTGGTTAAATGATGTTATCAAGACCTCGTGTTCTTTTCTTTCCTCAGTTCTGCCCTCAAAAATAAAGGCTTTGTACCAAGTGGGTTCCCCACTTATTCATAAGGTGGCTGCCAAGAACTATCTCTGTTACACACTTTCTTGTTTATGTCCAATGGGAGAGAGAATGGCTTTTCTATTTCATGTCTTAAGAGTAAAGACAAACTTTCTTCTCACCTCATTTGTCAAAACTGGACCACATGCAGATTTGTAAACCAATCACTAGCAAAAGGAATATACTACCAGGGAGCCAACGATGGGGTCTGCTACCCAGGAGTCACCTGGTCTATGTTGGGGGACTTGAATATCTGAGTAAAACTCAGAGTTATATTAGAAAAAAAAAGAATGTAATGGGTACTAATTAGCAACCAATAGTGCCTGCTACAACTTTTTTTTCTATCAACTTTCAACAGTATATCTTGACTTACTTTACAAAAATAGGAATCAACTCCTTCTACCCTTTTTTCTACTTATCCTTCCCCACTTCCTCTTCCCAACTTCTCATGTGTTACCTACTTTATCGAGATAACATTTAATAGTGATAATTTAAGCAAAGTCACCTAACTAGTGAATGTTACAGTTCAAGTTTAAAATCATTTTGCTGAGTACACTCTATGGAATAAATCTGGGGGGAATTTCATTATTATCTCTATCCACTGAGTTACTATAAAAGAATTGTGTTAGAACTAACCCCTGAAACATTGGCCAAATATCTTAAGTTCCTTTAGGAAAATGACAGCTTTTCCACTCTGACCTTTGACAGTAATTATCCCATTTTGTCCACAACTGGAATGGTGACATTAAGTAACTGAGAGGATTCATGTACTTAATAAGTAACTGTCAGGGTTCAGTAAGGTTAACAGAATACTCTAAGACTATACACTAACTTTTCCAAAGTATCACCAAAGCATCTGAAACCAGAAGAAGAAAAAAAATTCATTTACAGTAGCAACAACACAAATATACAGGAAGAAAACTAGTAAGAATTGTGCAGAGCCTTTAGGAAGGAAATTGCAGAAATTTATTAAGATGGATTATACGCCATAATAACAATCACTCAATATTATATCATTGTCAATTAAAATATATGAATTACCCCCAAATAACTTATAATTTTAATTCACTTGTGAATTATTAAAACACAGTGTAGAATAATTTTAAGAGGTATAGAGCAAGATAGAAATATGAATGGAAAAGAAAAAGATGTCAAGAAACACACTTACATTGTAGTAATTATAATTATTTTTTAAAGAATTACAATTCAACTAGAATAGGAAAAAACGATTGCCCAACAAATGATACTGGGAAAATGTGGAAAGATATGGAAAAAAAAAAAAAGTACTCCATTCTTTTTCTTTGAATGTTTGTTTGTTTGTTTGTTTGTTTAGAGAGGGTTCTCATGAATGGGGGAGGGGCAGAGAGACGTGGAGAGACAGAGAATCCCAAGCAGGCACACCCCTGTCAGTTTGGAGCCCAATATAGGGCTTAAGATCCCACGAGATCATGACCTGAGCCAAAAACAAGAGTCAGATGCTCAACTGACTGAGTTACCCAGGCGCTCCAAAGTACTCCATTCTTAATAAAACCATGCATCATACAAGATGCTAAATGGAGTTAAATGTGTGACAGGAGGACAAAATGGAAACCTAAAATAAATATGGATAAAGAGAATGCTCATATAATTCTGCAGTCAATGGGTAAGGCCTTTTAACTCCTAACTTTAAAAGGAGAAATATTAAAGACCAATGTTGCTACATGAGACTACATAAAAGTAGAAAAGTTCTGCACATCCATAAAATACAAACATAACTAAAATACAAATGACGAAACAGGAAAATGATTTACCACATAATGACAAAAGCTGACGCTAATTTTAAAAAATCTTTTTGTTAATGAACAAACCATAAGAAAAATCAGCAAAGGTCATGGCCAAGATTTAAAAAGAAAAAAAAAATGTCCTGAATGTGGAGAAAATAAGCATTTGCACAATACTGCTTACATAATGTCTAAGCAGTTTTGCAACATATACATAGCTTTAGAACACGCAACAGTGTTAACTACCAGTTCTACTTCTGGAAATCCCATGGTAAGAAATACTCAGAGATATGTGCAAATATTTACCTCCATATACCAGCAATTAAGTATGACGAAGAACTAAATGTCCCGTAATACTGGTAGCTTAAAGAAATCATGATATAATCACGAGAGTTTTAAATAAAACCAAGCAGGTTAAAAGCCATATGTTCAATATGGTCACATTTTTTTTTCTGTAAGACAAGTAATTAGGTACATGTATTTAAAATATTCTGGAAGTATACTCACTCAGTATGGTCTCTAAATGTTAGGACTATAGAGGATTTTGAGGTTAGAATTTTAACTGGATGTTCTGATTTTTCCATAATGAAACTGTATTACTTATATAATTTAACAAGTTATTTCTATAAGAAAACTAGACCATAATGTTTTGGCTACTAGCAATGTCACTTTCCCTAATTTATACTCTGGTATTTCCTGAGCTTTCATCAAAGTATACCAGAAGATACAGTGTCAGGAAACCTGATATGACACTTGCTCTGAGGATGTTTTTGAGGACACTGCCTACTCCATTTCTCAGTATGCCCTGGAAGAGAAATCACATAAAAAATTCCTTTTCAAGTGCCAGAAAAACCTTCGCTTATTCTTAGGAAGTGGCATGCTTCTTTTAATGAATCATGAGGATCATTTATTTGTATACTTAGTTTCATTTTTCCTTAGGTGGCAGAATATTTAAAACCAAATACTTCACCTAATTATAGTTAGTATGTAGGGTCCTCTGGCTTCTGTATCTGCTCTACTACCCTCACGTGCAGAATGTGGAGACAGCACTTTCCCCCCGTAATGTGGGGCACACAGTAGTGCACTCAGTAAACGTTAGCTTGACTGACTTCTATCCTTCTTCCCCTTTCTCTTAGCAATTCTCTATGTTCCACATTCATTAGTTCTTCCTCTCTCCATTATTATGGTTTTTTTTAAATTTTTTGTTTATTTTTGAGAGAGAGAGACACCCACACAGAGTGAGAGCAGGGAAGGGGTAGAGAGAGAGGGAGACAGAATCTGAGCAGGCTCCAGGCTCTGAGCTGTCAGCACGCAGCCCAATGAGGGGCTTGAGCTCATAAAAGGAGAAATCATGTCCTGAGCCGGAGCTGGACACTTAATCACTGAGCCACCCGGTCACCCCTCCATTAGTATGTTTTAAAAATTATGTTATATTTCATCTACTGATAATTAGTTTAATAAATCCTTGCTCCAAGTTTACTTCTTCTCATTCAAGAACAAAAACTTTAAGAAGAATAAGGATGGAAGGGCCAACATGGCAGAGGAATAGGAGGACCCACTGCTCTCTGGTGTCTTTTAAACTAAGAAGGATTGAAACCGAGGAATTCTCAATCCCAGAGATCTGCAGGAAGAGGAGGCTTCAGAGAAGAGAACGCTAAATCCAGAAAATCCTGGGAGACAGAGTGAGTGCAATCTGGGAGAAAGAAAGAGAGCCGCGGAGGTGCGGACTGCGGGGAGTGGGCCCCGGACCCTGGCCCCTTCCTCCGAAAGATAAGAGGAAGAGAAAGAGCAGCGGGGAAAGTACCTCGAACCCAGGCAGAGAGGGAACTTATCATCCAGTCCCTATCCGTGAGGCTTTTTGGAGAGAGAGTCCGTTGCTCACTGCGGATCTGGCGGAGCTTTCTTCACTCCGGAGCCAGCGACGCTGTCCCGGCCCCTGACACGGAGAGGCATGCGCCATCGCTGGATCAGTGCTGAGTCAGAGACATAATTTGGGTGGGGAAGGCTGAGCGTGCAGAGTCTCGTGACCACCCAGCGGGTCATGCTGCACCCTGTACCCTGACCAAGTAGAGGACGGACACAGAGGAGTGTTCAGAGACCCCAGGTCCATGAAGAGAGGCTAGAGGGACGCCATTGTGGTCGCACTGGTGCTGAGTCAGAGACTCAATTTACCTAAGTGTGGTGACAGAGCGAGTTAAAGGAACTCAGGTGAGCTTGGGGGATGATCGCCCAGAAAATTGAACCGTGCTGGTAACCTGGATAGGGTTGAGGATGGAAACTGAGGAGTGATCTGAGACTGTGGGTCCGTGAGGGGTGATCTGAGACTGTCGGGGCTGGGAGGACGCCATTGTGGTCGCGCATTCCCACAAAGCCAAACCCTAGGACTCCACCCCCAGCGGAGGAGGTGGGACCCGCCTACACCAGGCAAGCCCCTCCTCATATGGGAGATGACCTTCTGCAGGAGTGGTAGCCGTGGAGACACAAATACTGCAGCACTGCCTGGATTAATTCTACGTCAATTCTTCAGTTTTAGATATATTCTCCCTCTTCTCCTTCCTATCTCTCCCCACCTCAAACCAGTCACCTAGGAGTTTTGGCTTGCTTAAAAAGACATTTAACCCACTCTCTCAGTGCATGTTCTACACCTCTCTCTTTAATCTCCTATCTCTCTCTATGGAATAGTCAAGCCACATACTGCATCTGGGCAACATCTAACTTCATTTCTCTTTCCTCACATCCTTCTTATTTTGTTTTCTCTCTTGCTGGATCAAGTCTTCTAATCTCTCTACCTGGTCACATTTCAATTTCTTCTTCTCCCCACACCTGTCATTACTCTATGTATGCTCTGCCATCAGCAGAGCGCACATCCCATCGTTATCGTGTAGCTGGCACGTCAGGTCGCATGCCTCCAGAGTGTTGTTCGTTAATCTTTTTTATGTTGTGATTGTTTGTATTATTGGTCAGTAAGGTTGTGAGTTTGTGTTTCCTGTTTGTCGGTCTGACTCTTTTCCTTTCCAGGGAGAACTAGGAAATAAACCAATACACACCTAGCCAAAATGACCAAATGGAAGAACTCCCCTCAAAAGACTGTACAGGAAATAGTGACAGCACAAGGAATGATGAAAGCAGACATAAGCAACTTAACAGAACAAGAATATAGAATGATAAACATAAAAATACTCGCTGGGCTTGAAAAAAGCATAGAAGAAAGCACGGGGACCCTAGAGCAGAGATCAAGGTCCGAAAAAACATCTAGAGGAATTAAAAAATGCTTTCAATGAGGGGCAAAACAAATAGAAGGCGGCCACAGTGCGGACTGAAGAGGCAGAAGAGACAATAGGGGAATGAGAAGTTAAAATTACAGAAAAGGAGGAAGCAGAGAAAGAGAGAAACTGATTCAGGAATAGGAAAGGAGAATTCGAGAGCTGAGCGATACAATCAAAAGGAATAATATCCGTATTATAGGAATTCCAGAGGAAGAAGAGAGACAGAAAGGTATCGAAGGGGTACTTGAACAAATCATTGCTGAGAACTTCCCCAATATGAAGAAGGAAATGGGCATTGAAGTCCAAGAGGCACAGAGAACTCCTCTCAGACGTAACCCGAATAGACCCTCAGGACGACACATCATAGTGAAGCTGGGAAAATACAAAGACAAAGAGAGATTTCTGAAAGCAGCTAGGGATAAACGGGCCTTGACTTACAAAAGCAGACACATTAGTGTAGTAGTGGACTTATCCACAGAAACTTGGCAAGCCAGAAAGGAATGGCAGGAAATCTTCAATGTGATGAACAGGAAGGACATGCAGCCAAGAATCCTTTACCTGGCCAGTCTGTTATTAAAAATGGATGGAGAGATAAAGGTCTTCCCAAACAAACAAAAACTGAAGGAATACACCACAAATAAACCAATCATTACAAGAGATCCTGAGGGGGACTCTATGAAGGAAAGGCTGCAAGGAACACAGAGCACCAGAGACATCCTTACAAGCATGAAACCTACAGATAACACCTTGACAATAAACCCATATTTTTCAATATTAACGCTGAATGTACACGGACTAAATGCTCCAATTAAAAGACACAGGGTAACAGAATGGATTAGAAAACAAGACCCATGTATCTGCTGTCATCAAGAGACCCATTTTAGACCTGAGGACACCTTCAGACTGAAAGTGAGGGGATGGAGAAGTATCTACCATGTTACAGGAACTCAGAAGAAAGCTGGAGTAGCCAGTTATGTCGGAAAAACTGGACTTTAAAGTAAAAGATATAATAAGAAATGAAGAAGGGCATTATATAATAATCGCAGGGGCTATCCAGCAGGAAGAGCTAACAATTATATATATCTACACGCCGAATTCTGGGGCCCCCAATTTGTAAAGCAACTAATTACAAACGTAAGCAATCTTATTGATAAAAATGTGCTAGTTGCAGAAGACCTTAATACCCCACTCACAGCACTGGATAGATCCACTAAACAGAGAATCAGCATAGAAACAATGGACCTGAACGACCATTGGACCGTTGGAACAGATGGGCCTGACAGATATCTTCAGGGCCCTTCATCCAGAAGCAAAGGAATTTACATTCTTCTCAAATTCACATGGTACATTTTCCAAGAAAGACCATATTCTGGGGCACAAGGAAGGGCTAAATAAATATAAAAAAATTGAGATCATACCATGCACAATTTCAGACCACAGTGCTTTGAAAATGAAATCAACCACAGGAAAAACTCTGGGAAGCCCCCACAAACATGGAGGATAAAGAACAACCTACCTAAAAGATGAATGGGTCAACCAAGCAATCAGAGAAGAAATTAAAAAATACATGGAAACAAATCAAAATGAAAATACAATAATCCAAACGCTTTGAGATGCGGCAAAGACAGTCCTGAGAGGGAAATATATTGCAATCCAGGCCCATCTCAAGAAACAAAAAAAATCAATAACACAAAATCTAACAGCATGCCTAAAGGAACTAGAAGCCGAACAGCTGACAGCCAAAGCCCAGCAGAAAGAGAAATAACAAAGATTAGGGCACAAATTAATCATATGGAAACAGAAAAAGTAGTGGATCAGATCAATGGAACCAAGAGCTGGTTCTTTGAAAAAATAAACAAAATTGATAAACCTCTAGCCAGGCTCCTCAAAAAGAAAAGAGAAAGAACTCAAATCAATAAAATCATGCACGAAAATGGAGTGATTACAACCAATCCCTCAGACATACAAGCAATCATCAGAGAATATTATGAAAAACTCTGTGCCGTCAAATTGAACAACCTAGAAGAAATAGACAAATTCCTAAACAGCCACATGCTACCAAAACTGAAATGGGAAGAAATAGAAAACTTGAACAGATCTGTAACTAGTGAAGAAATTGAATCAGTTATCAAAAATCTCCCAGCAAATAAAAATCCAGGGCCAGATGGCTTCTCTGTGGAATTTTACCAGATTTTTAAAACAGAGTTAATACCTATCCTCCTCAAGCTGTTTCAAAAAATTGAGACAGAAAGAAAACTCCCAGACTCATTCTATGAAGCCAGCATCACTTTGATTCCCAAACCAGATAGAGACCCAGCAAAAAAAGAGAACTACAGGCCGATATCCTTGATGAACATGGATGCAAAAAGTCTTAACAAGATATTAGCAAATAGAATCCGACAGCATATAAAAAGCATTATCCACCATGATCAAGTAGGATTCATCCCTGGGTTGCAGGGATGGTTCAACATTCTCAAATCAATCAACGTGATACATCACATTAACAAAAGAGAAGATAAGAACCATATGATCCTGTCAATTGATGCAGAGAAAGCATTTGACAAAATACAGCATCCCTTCTTAATAAAAACTCTCAAGAAAGTCGGGATAGAAGGAACATACTTAGGCATCATAAAAGCCATTTATGAAAACCCCACAGCTAATATCATCCTCAATGAGTAAAAACTGAGAGCCTTTCCCCTGAGATCAGGAACACGACAGGGATGTCCACTCTCACCACTGCTATTTAACGTAGTGTTGGAGGTTCTAGCATAGGCCATCAGAAAAGAAAGCAAAATAAAAGGCATCGGGATAGGCAAGGATGAAGTCAAACTTTCACTTTTTGAAGACGACATGATACTTTACATGGAAAACCCAACAGAATCCACCAGAGCCCTACTAAGACTGATCCATGAATCTGGCAAAGTTGCAGGATACAAAATCAATGTATGGAAATCGCTTGCATTCCTTTACACCAACAATGAAGCAATAGAAAGAGAAATAAAGAAGCGAATCCCATTCACAATTGCACCAAATACCGTAAGATACCTAGGAATAAACCTAACCAAAGATGTAAAAGATCTCTACACTGAAAACTATAAAAAACTTATGAAGGAAATTGAGGAAGACACAAGGAAATGGAAAAACATCCCATGCTCATGGATTGGAAGAATAAATATCGTTAAAATGGCAATACTACCCAAAGCAATCTACACATTCAATGCAATCCCAATCAAAATTGCACCAGCATTCTCCTCATAGCTAGAGCAAAGAATCCTAAAATTTGTATGGAACCACAAAAGACCCCGAATAGCCAAAGTAATACTGAAGAAGAAAACCAAAGCAGGAGGCATCACAATCTCAGACTTTAATCTCGACTACAACGCGGTAGACATCAAGACAGCATGTTAATGGCACAAGAACAGACACATAGACCAATGGAATAGAAAAGAGAGCCCAGAAATGGACCCACAAGCATACGGCCAACTAATCTCTGACAAAGCAGGAAAGAGTATC
This sequence comes from Paguma larvata, assembly GCA_030068075.1. Lineage (NCBI taxonomy): Eukaryota > Metazoa > Chordata > Mammalia > Carnivora > Viverridae > Paguma > Paguma larvata. The sequence goes on from CM057826.1 coordinate 102,726,163, forward strand.
CAATGGAGAAAAGACAGCCTCTTTAACAAATGGTGCTGGGAGAACTGGACAGCAACATGCAGAAGAATGAAACTAGACCACTTCCTACACCACTAACAAAAATAAACTCTAAATGGATGAAGGATCTGAATGTGAGACAGGAAACCATCAAAATCCTAGAGGAGAAAGCAGGAAAAAGCCTCTTTGACCTAAGCTGCAGCAATTTCCTAAGTGACACATCTCCAAAAGCGAGGGAATTTAAAGCAAAAATGAACTATTGGGACCTCATCAAGATAAAAAGGTTCTGCACAGCAAAGGTAACAACCAACAAAACTAATAGACAACCGATGGAATGGGAAAGGATAATTGCAAATGACATATTGGATAAAGGACTAGTATCTAAACTCTATAAAGAACTTACCAAACTCCACACCTGAAAAACAAATAATCCAGCGAAGAAATGGGCGGAAGATATGAAAAGACACTTCTCCAAAGAGGACATTCAGATGGCCAACAGACACATGAAACAATGCTCAAAGTCACTCATCATCAGGGTAACACAAATCAAAACACTGAGATACCACCTCACACCTGTTTGACTGGCTAAAATGAATAAATCAGGGAACTATAGATGCTGGCAGGGATGTGGAGAAGCAGGCACCCTCCTACACTGTTGGTGGGAATGCAAACTAGTGCAGCCACTCTGGAAAACGGTGTGGAGGTTCCTCAAAAAAATGAAAGTAGAGCTACCCTATGACCCAGCAATAGCACTGCTAGGAATCTACCCAAGAGACACGTGAATGCTGATGCATAGGGGCACGTGTACCCCGATGTTCATAGCAGCACTTTCGACAATAGCCAAATCATGGAAAGAGACCAAGTGCCCATCAACTGATGAATGGATAAAGAAGATGTGGTACATATATACAATGGACTACTACGTGGCAATGAGAAAAAACGAAATCTGGCCATGTGTAGCAACACGGATGGAACTGGAGGGTATTATGTTAAGTGAAATGTCAGTCAGAAAAAGACAGATACCATATGTTTCCACGAATAGGTGGACTTTGAGAGACTCAGCAAACACCATGGAGGAGGGAAAGAGAGGCAAAGAGAAAAAGACACAGAGAGGGAGGGAGACAAAACATAAGAGACTCTCAAAGACTAAGAACAAACTGAGGGTGAGAGGATGCGCGAGGGGAGAGAGTGGGTGACGGGCATTGAGGAGGGCACGTGTTGGGATGAACACTGGGTGTTATATGGAAACCAATTTGAAAGTAAATTATTTAAATAAAAAATAAATTAAAAAAATTTTTTAAGAAGAAAAAAGAGATATAAAAAAAAGTAGAATGAAGATGTTGAAAGACATGGAGTGTGGGAAAAGGGATATGAGTTCTCCTCAGATATTTACAGAATTATTCTCTAAGACTCCAGAGGAAATAACAATGGCCAAAGAATGAGTAGCAGTAACCGGCCCATATGAGGAATAAATAACAGGGCTGCTTCCAGTTTTGATAAAATGTCCTTGACACGGGAAATGTCCAAGCCAAGACTAAACACCTGGTGAGAATATCTTAGAAAAGATCTCAGCATAAAGGAGGGGATTAGACATGAGAACTTCTTTCCATCCAGGATTCTCTGATTTCCACACAGTTCTATGAGTTGGGCAAACACTGTTTTATAAAGTGGACATTAAGAAATCATCTTGTGTATGATTTCAAGAATGTTCTCATAATCGTTTATAAAGTACTTTAAGAACAAGAACAAAGCTATAGTCAGAATGATCGGGCAATCACATTAGTGAAAGACAACAGTTACCTGTCTGGAAGAAGACTCTGGAAATAGTTGTCCGGCACAGCGGGCAGGGAGTGCTTGCAGGATTGTCTTTGGCAAGAGTCCGTAAGCAGGGCTCACAGAAGATGTGGTGGCAAGGGTAACACATGTGTGGGTTGAAATAAACATCCAGACACACTGCACAGATGTAACTTTCCTTTTCTTCCGCATATTCATTGTCATCATCTGTACTCATCTCATTATTCAAAGTCTGTAAAACATAAGCAAAAATAATTTCTCTTAGTATGAGACTGGTTTCCTTGAGAAAGAGATTGCCTTTACAATTTGTTAAAATGAATAAAAATATTTATGAGAAGCACATGTTACTGTCACATATTTCAAGTGACAGAAAGGCTATCTTGCAAAGTGACAAGATACTCAAAACACACAAAAAAATCCAGGAGTCTTAATTGGTCTTTTTAAAAAGTTTTTAGTATTTTTATATAATGCTAAATGCTAAAATATACCCAAACATATTAATGTAACCTGTATCTGTATTTAACCAGTACTAGTTAAGTAAGTGCCAGGACTATAGATTCCCCATTGATCTGACTCCCTAAAAGCAAATAAGGTGACTGTCATGAGGTTATGGTGCTTTATATGGCATCTCCATATGCTAAGAAGGGCAAGAATAATCATACGTCATCCCCATAAGAAGCAGGTGTTACCTAATCTATACTTTGTCCCTTCGTAGACCTCAAGGCCAAGAAACGGCCAAAGCCTAACATATGTCAGGAAATAGACAAGGCAAAGAGATTTGTAGCAAGGTAGGGATCAGCCTTGCAGCTGATTCTCTAGTCTGAAAAAGAATAGTAAGAAAGAGATAGTTAGAAAAGAGACAGCTCAGAGGTTAGCAGCATGAGGCCTGCTAACAGAATGCCTGTTACTTAGGCTCACTATTTCCCCATCTGTCAGGATGATGTGAGGATTAAATGAGGTAATCCACTAGCTCACAAGCATTCTGTGAAATCTCATATAACATAAACAAAGTTTAATACAGAGAGGATATGAAGTAAATGTCTCTCACCAAAAGAAAGCTTGTGCCTATGATCTGAACCATAATAAAGAAAAATCTGTAGGAAAGGCAATAGAATTCATAAATTTTTGGCTCATTTTTGATATATGAATATTCTCTCCTAAACTTAAAAGATATTTGCAAAATGAAAGTTAGAAGTAAATGATTAATACTGAAATGGGCACCCCAGATAAAAACATCTATGGACCTAGATGCTGACTTACCTAAATTTTATTTCATGGTGCCAGCTTATTCTGCTTGCATGAGACTCTCAGGACTGTGCCTTGAGATTTCAACTAATTAACCTTGAAGAAACCCAGGGCATTAAAAAACCCCATCATTTGTGGAACCTCTTAAAGCACTTCAAATTGTGACCCAGATATTTGTACAGAATTTTATTTCTATGAAGTACTTTACATATACAACAAAAGTAACTAGATTTCATTAAAATACACAAGGAAATAAAAGCTTTGCTCTTTAAAAAACACGGTATTTTGAAAATAAACGATTTAAGTTTGAAAATAGAAAATGAAGTTGGAAGTATTCATCTAGTTTTTGAGCTAAGTGAATCAATCCTCAAAAGAGAAATAACATATATAAAGACCTAGAAGATTCAAGATGTTTTAAGGAGTTAAAAAGGTTTGAGAGTTTTCATTAATTCAGAAAACTGCACATATCTGGTAATAATTACTCCTATACAATAAGACAAACAAAATATCTGAAGGATAGAATTCCAGTGGGTTTATCTCCAAATTGCAGAGATGTAGGGTTGTATAATAGTGAATTTGCTGTTGGATGGATAGTTACATTTTTTAAGTTTTTATTTAAATTCTAGTTAGTTGAACACTTATATTTTAAAAATTAATTACTCATTAATGGATCACTGCCAACATAGAAAGATATTTTTAATAGGTATGTCTATGAACTCGCCTTCATCTCCTCAATATTTCAACTGTCACAGATGAAGACCCCAGAAATGCTTATCAGAAATATGGGGAAGGGGACAGGAATGAGCTGGCTAGTTAAGAACCAAAATCCTTTCTGGAATAAGGTACGCTATGAGCAAATAATATAAAAATGTACACTAGGCCAAACCAGATGGCAGAATCAAGACTTTAAAAAAGTCTCAAAAGGTATCTGGGCTGAAATCAAGACTGAATTTAACAGATACATATAAATCCCTAATGTAAGACTCCAAAATAAACACACCTATATGATGAATAAAATTTAGCTAAAGCAATTTATGTGAAGAAGAGCTAGGGATTTTGTATGGATTTTAACTGACTTAACTAAGCTCAGTGTATGATGTAGTTACTTAAAAAGCAAATCAAACCTGAAGGGCAGTATGGTGTGGGTTTATGCGTCTCTCACTGTACAAAGATCACATTTGTAGCTACTTTAAGGAACACAGACAAATGAGAGTTATCCATAGAAACAGGGAAGGCCAAGGCAGCATGAGTTCTGAAGCCATCGCATAGGAAGTACTGTTAAAAGATATTCATTCAGAAAAACACTAAGAGGAGAAGAGATAAACAAACAAGCATTTTCCTCTGTGTAATTTTTATGATTAGATCTAAAAACAAATGGATGTGAAGAGACAAAAGATTGTAAAAGAAATACCTATTTATAAACCCAAATGACATGAACACAGCATAAAATGTCCACTCTTACACAGTACATTTTCCATAGAGCTAAACATTTATCTTATGCTCCCCATTAAATCTTTGGGACTTAGAAATAAGACAATTAAGGTTGTACATATTAACTATTTTCCTTAACACAAAACCCCAATGAAGCAGGTACTGTTACTATCATTATCTTTTAGAATAGAGAAAACTGAGAAATTGAGAGCTCACTAACTCAAACTTTAGCGGTGAAGCTGGGATGTGAATGTGGCCAGTGTATGAAACTGGGGCAGCACTCTTCACTACCACACTCTTAGGTGAGTTGGTGTACTTCAAAACATCCGAGCAAATAATAACTGTGAACTGGCGACGATTATGATGTAGGTTAAAAGAAAAAGACAAATTGAGATAGGATCTACAGGGAAGTAAAATTTCAAGGCACTGTTATCAAAATTAGCAGATGAATATAATAGGCGCCCAATGTACTACTTTTGACCCTGTGGAAACTATCCTACAAAGAACAAACACACTCAGTCTCTCACATTTCTTTCTTCTTAAAAAAATTTTTTTAACGATTATTTATTTTTGAGAGACAGAGAGACAGAGCATGAGCAGGGGAAGGGCAGAGAGAGAGAGGCAGACACAGAATCCAAAGCAGGCTCCAGGCTCTGAGCCATCAACACAGAGCCCGATGCAGGGCTCGAACTCACAGATTGCAAGATCATGACCTGAGCTGAAGTCAGTCGCTTAACCAACTGAGCCACCCAGGCACCCTTCTCACACTCCTTTCCTACAAGCTTCCAGTCTCAGACGAGGAGAAAATAAACTGCCAGACAAGATAAAGCAACAAGCTTAAAAAAAAAAACCAGTAAAAATTAGCCTAAAAATTAACAGACCGAGAATTTTTATTAGTAATAATAACAACAAAGCAGCAGTGCCGTTAAGCTCATTTACAATATCGTGATTACTGCTATATTTGGCCTTATTCCTCTAACTTATTCTTTTTTAATAAGTGCTAGTAGGGCAGTGAATAGGAGCAAGACTCCAGAGCCTGTTTGGGCTCTGACACTATTGCCTGTGTGACCTTATGCAAATTACCTAACTCCCTGGAGTATTACTTTTCTCATTTGTAAGGTGGAGATACTAAAAGTCCCTAGCTCACAGTTGTTGAAATCAGTAAAAGAGTATGCACGAATGTATTACAATGCTGTATTACAATGCTGCTGTCATTGTATTTAATAATATCTAATATATTTGGCATTTTTAAAGAGCGTTTTTATGTTTACAGAAATATTGTACAGAAAATAGAGAATCCCCCCCATACCTTCTCCCACCCACACACACACACACACACACACACACAGTTTAACCTTTTGTTACCGTTATTATGGTACATTTTTAGTGTTCATAACCAATATTGATACATTACTATTAACTCAAGTTAGGGTTCATTCTTGGTTTTGTACATTCTATAGAGTTTAACAAATGGATAATGTCAGGTATCCACAACTGCAGCATTGTAAAGAATAGTTTCATTGCTCTAAAATGAAATCCCCTGTGCTCCCTTTTACCTCTCCCCACCCCCCCCATCAACTACTGATCTGTCTGTATTTAGTTTTGCTTTTCCAGAATGTCATATAATAGGAGTTACATAGAATGTAGCCTTTTCAGACTAGCTTCTTTCACCTAGCAATATGCATGTAAGATTCCTTCTAATTGATCTTGAAGTTAACTCCAGGTCTCTAATGAGAACTGCTCTTAATTCTATATCAATTTATACCTCGATCTTTAAAAAAAAAACAACGAATTTGCTTCATTTTCTAAATAAATGCAAACTGCCTTCCACCCTTAGATATTCCTGAAATGGTGTGGTCCAGTCAAGGTATGCAGTCTTCTTTCCAGCAGTGTTACATATTTATTCTTTTTAAAATATATTTTTATAATTCTATTTTTTAAAGTATGAGTTGACATTAGTATTACAATATTATTTTACTTAAAGTTGTCTCTAAAGGAAGCAAAGAATATAATTACAGTAAGTTAAAATTTGTACCTAATTTTAGTGTGTGTGTGTGTGTGTGTGTGTGTGTGTGTGTGTGTGTGTATTCCACCACATGCAGAGGAGAAAAAAAACCAAAAGTCAATTTCTGCTAAGAATGCCCTTAGGGCACCTGGGTGGCTCAGTCAGTTAAGCATCTGACTTCAGCTCAGGTCATGATCTTGCAGTCTGTGGGTTTGAGCCCCAATTTAGGCTCTGTGCTGACAGCTCAGAGCCTGGAGCCTGCTTCAGATTCTGTCTCTTTCTCTGCGTCTTCCCTGCTTATGCTCTTTCCCTCTCAAAAATACATGAACATTAAAAATTAAAAAAAAAAGAATGCCCTTGATGAAGCCGGAAAAAAATTAACTTTGATTAACTGAATATTTATCTTTTAATACTCCATAGGAGAGAAACAGGAAGTACACAGAATGCATTTCTGTTGCATACCAAAGCAGAGTGGTTATTTTAAGAAAAAGAACCCTTTGTTATTATTTTAGTTTTGAGCTGAACTAGCTGTTTTTTCCATGGAATAATATCTTCTTTATGTAATAAACAATTGCCAGGAAAACTGATTATTCAGAATTGGTTATTTGGCAGACATTTTCACAAAAATGAACAAAGCAAATCTGTCACTTCAAGGGAAATAAATAGTGTCTGTTACCAAAGAAAATGATAAAATTTGAGCTTTCAAGCAAAAAAATCAAAATTTTGGAAAACTTCTATATACTTATAGCTTCCCAGTACTTACAGACTTTTCTGAAGAGATAGTATTACCAATTTTTGTGATAGTGCTTAATGAAATATAACAACATTTAGGAGAGCTGTATAACTCTGTGAACCAAGAGTTTCTCAATGTCGAATGCATGATATAATAAAATGATGCATGCAGGGTATTACAAAATGATGCATGAGTAAATGAACCACTCAAAGTGTAAAGACCAACCCATGTATTTTGATGTAACAGAGCATTTAACGTTCACATCAAGTGTCAGACTTCATCTTGTAACTAGACTTTAATAATCTTGCACTCGTCAAATATTGGTATAATGTCAAAGACAACTATCCAAAATCATCTTGAAAAGCTATTATAATACTATTCCCTTTTCTGAGTATGTGTCTGGCTGGATTTTCTTCACATGCTTCAATCAAAACAGCGTATGACAACAGACTGTATGCAGAAGCAGATGTGAGAACACATTTTTTTGTTTATTAGGCCAAATAATAAAGACATTTGAAAAAACTAAAACAAATGCCATTCTTCGCAATTTCTGTTTTGATTAAATTATTTTTCATAATATATGTCACGATTACATATAATGGTTTATTATTATCTTTGTATGAATTAATATTTAAAGTTTTTCTCAGTTTTAATTTATAATATGGTAAATATTTATAATCCATATACATAAAAGCTCTTTGGGGTTCTCAATAACTTTTTAACTTTTAAAGGGATCATGAGACCAGAAAGTATGAGAACTAATATAGTAGGAGATGGAAAGCAAAGGTGATTTGGGCCATAGGCCTATAGTAGATATTATATTGAAGTATACAGGTATTTTGTAAATTGGCAATACTGACAATAATCTCATCAGTGACTAACTAAGCAAGATAATTTTGGGGGAAAAATAATGCAGGGTCTAAATTATGGCAACTTCTCATCTATCTGGGATCCAAAGAAATAAAAGCTCTAAGATTTACAAAAAAAAATGGTGGCAAACTGTAAGGAAGGAGAGAGGGAGATTCATATTTCCTTCAAAGAGCCACATCTAGACACAACATAGGATCAGTAGAAAAATCAATGTTTAATATTTAAATTTCTATTAGAGAATAACTAACTTCATTTAAAATGAAAAGCGAAAAGGGTGCCTGCGTGGCTCAGTCGGATGACCATCTGACTTCAGCTCAGGTCATCATCTCAGAACTTGTGAGTTCAAGCCCTGCTCACAGCTCGGAGCCTGGAACCTGCTTTGGATTCCTATCTCCCTCTCTCTTTGCCTCCCACCCCATGCTATGTCTTTCTCTCCAAAAAATAAATAAACATTAAAAAAATTAAAAACAAATGAAAGGCAAGAGCTACTATAATACTATAAGGTGGCCTCTAAAGCATCAAGGAAAGATTAACTGATCTTCAAGAGAGTTTTAGGTTTATTTTCTACATTAAAATTATTGGATAGTTGGTGACTCATATGGGGTTGTTTAATACAAATATTCGAGTAATTAGAACATCTCACTGATAGGCTATTCTAGATAAATTGATGATTACTATATCTGAATTGTTTTTTACATCAATCATTTTACAAGACAGAAACACAGCTTTACATGAGAATTAGCTCTAGGAATCTATGTCAAAATGATCTAGCTGTCCTGGCCTGAGTGCTTGTTTTACTTAAAAAAAAGAAAAGAAAAATAACATCCCAAGATCTTGAGTAAATGTGTCAGTAGTTAGTTGCTATAAAAGAAGAAACACACTATGGGGCGCCTGGGTGGTTCAGTTGGTAAAGCGTCTGACTTCAGCTCAGGTCAAGATCTCACGGTCTGTGAATGGTCTGTGAGTTTGAGCCCTGCATCAGGCTCTGTGGTGACAGCTCAGAGCCTGGAGCATGTTTCGGACTCTGTGTTTCCCTCTCTCTCTCTCCCGCTCCCCCTCTCATGCTCTGTCTCTGTCTCTCTCTCAAAAATAAAGATTAAAAAACAATTTTTTTAAATAAAAGAATAAACACACTAAATCCCTACAACCTATGATAAAAGAAAAACCAGAATTCATGGGGTCTCAAACGAACACTGGGGTTGTAAAATTCAAAAGTTTGAGTTGAAACTTCCCAATATTTATTCCTATAATCTACTAGCATACTCACAGAAAGGAAGAGACTAAATGAAAGAAAATTTTACATTCTTCTAAGAGGTGACCAAAACTGCTTAGAATATTTTCCCCCCACCCCTCATCATCATCCTTCTATGTTTGCAGGTTAATATAATACTCAGCATTTCCCAGGCAATAATATACAGAGTTATTCAGAAATCATTTATTACCTACATTCCTTGATAAATAAAATCCCTTCAGGGCTCCACTCTATTTATTGATCAATGGATGAAATGAAAAATTCCCAAAAAGTACATACTATCATTTCCCCTATACTAGCCAGTGCAAGAATTATATTTATCCCATGAAAAGCTCTGGGGAACGCAACTTTGCACAACTTACTTGCTTTCCTAATCAATATGAATATTAAAACAAAATGATAATCAGTTTACTTTTAAAATACAAAAATCAAGTTAAAGTAAAAAATTAAGGAAACAGTCTTTCCCTTGAAAGAACTGAAAATGATCCACATTCACAGTGAACAATTCCAAATGCTCAGGCTAGAACTTATAAATTTTTGCAAATAATTTTGGTTTGGGTACTAAAAGCAATTAATTAGAATGGAAACCTTTCCTCAGCAAAATTTAGAGAATATGTTTCTGCCATTTCTGGCTCTCTTTAGAATACATATGAGCTCTAAAATTTACTGTTTTTTATAGACTATCTTATGACTTTTGCTTTACATAAGTTGTATTGCTCACTACCCCCATTTTTGGCATTTGAAATAAAATGTTTGCAATATTTTGTAGTGATGGTCATTTTTTGAGAATATCTTCTGGTTTTTGTTTGAAAACCAAGGATATGCCAGCATTTATTTTTAAAAAAATTTACATGTTCTACACAAGTTACTAGATCTTTATGAAATGATAAATGATGCAGCATATATTCTATGCATATTTTTGTACAAACTTTAAATTTAATAATCACACACGCTAATATTATTACTATCCTGTCTGTAAGGAAGAGGGTTGTGCTTTGTAATACGTCTAAGACATTAGTAATTGTGGAAAATTTTCACTTCATTTAGAAAATCTTCTGCCATGTTTACTTAAGGGAAGAAAAATGGGAATTCCAATTCACTTTTCCAAATTCCAAAAAGAACTTCCAAGGGAATGTCCAAAATTTCCAAAAGGAAAATATTAAAATGTTATATCTTTATTTATGCCTATAGTTGCTCATACACAACCTAATTGTTAAAAGGACTAAAGACTACAAAATGCAATTATTCTGCAGAAGACATTTTGCTTTGTTAGAGAGAGGAGAGAGAGAGAGACGGAGAGAGGTGAGAGACAGAGAGAGGTGAAAGACGGAGAGAGAGGTGAGAGAGGGTGGGAGAGAGAGAGAGAGGTGAGAGAGAGGTGAGAGAGAGGTGAGAGAGAGGTGAGAGAGGGGAGAGAGAGGGGACAGAGAGGTGAGAGAGAGATGAGAGAGAGGTGAGAGAGGGGAGAGAGAGGGGAGAGAGAGGGGAGAGAGAGGGGAGAGAGAGGGGAGAGAGAGGTGAGAGAGAGGTGAGAGAGGGAGAGAGAGGTGTGAGTGGTGAGAGAGGAGAGAGAGGGAGAGAGAGGAGAGAGAGGGAGAGAGAGGGAGAGAGAGGGAGAGAGAGGGAGAGAGAGGGCGAGAGAGGGCGAGAGAGGTGAGAGAGGAAGAGAGAGGTGAGAGAGGGAGAGAGAGGTGAGAGAGGGAGACAGAATGAACTTTCTTTATCTTTTCTGGCTTCTATGTAACTGTCCATCTTCTTTATCTACCTTTTTCTCTAAGTATGTCTTGCATACATTTTCTGCCTATTACTGACTTTTTTTTGACATATTATTCACATACCCTAAAATTCACCATTTTAAAGCGTACAGTTCAGTGGTTTTGGTATATTAATAATGTGGTGCAGCCATTACCACCTCTAATATTAAAAAAAATTCCATCACTCCAAACAGAAATTTCATACCCATTATCAGTCACTTCCCATTTCTCTCTTCCCTCCCCCCACGCCCCACTCTTGGCAACCACAAATCTACTTTCTGTCTCTACAGATTTGCCTTTCCTGAGCATTTCATATAAACAAAATCATGCAATACATGTCCTGTTGTATCTGGCTTCTTTCACTTACTGTTTTCAAAGATTATCTCTGCTATAGTATATATCAGCACTTCATTCCTTTTTATAACTGAATAATAGTTGATTGCATGGATACCTTGCATTTTGCTTATTGTTCTTGACTTCTTACATATGCATTTCTGGGCTAATGTCCTTTCAGTAATGGTGTTTACAAAGATTGTCTTCTGAGCATCCTGCTTCCCTAGGTGCACTTATCCTTTCTTACTGTCCTCGGTATCTATTCCCTTCATGCTGATGCCACCAAAATCTTGGTTTAATCTTACCCTTCTTCTAATCTCCAAAGACAAATTTATAACTGCCTTTTGTAATTTACCATACTAAGACTCCAATCTTAATATATTCTAACTTGAATTCATTTCTCCCCCAGATCTGATTCCTTCTCCTCACCTCCCACATCTAATCCTTGCCAAGTTTAGCTTTTCAACTGTTCCAATGTTCCCCTGTACTTCCTTAACGATGATTCCCTTATTTTTGTTCCTACTTCCTCATTCAAGTTTTTACCTCTGTGTTCACTCAACAAGTATTTATTGAGCACCTACTTTGTGCCAGTCACTTTCCCAGGCCCTGAGGATACAGTATGGAGCTTTTGGTCTTGTGGAAGAGAATAAAAGGATGCTAAGAAAGCATAAAACAAAGGAACTCAAATTAGTCTGGGGTCCAGAAACGCTTCTTTGAGTTAGGTCCATTTACGTCAAGATCCTGTTAGAAAACTTTTTGTTATAATTGACAGAAAACCCAATACAAAGTGGCTCAAAAGTTAAAATAGGATCTACTGGTATCAGTAGTTGAAAAATATATAAATATATCTAGCCTGAGGCGAGAACTGAGTCAGTACCCTAAAGGACATTTCTGAAACCTATCCTTTCTCTTTCTCAATTACACCAAATTTCTCACTGCTTTTGGAACTTTTGCATAAGCTGTTCCCTCTGCCTAAAATACTCCTTACCTCTATTCTTTCCCTAATATCTACACGCCATTCGGACCTGAAATGGTCTGGTTCAGTGGACACTTTTGGGGAATCCTCTCCAGCGTCCACTCCTCCTATCTCCTGCCAACAACTTACTGATTCTTAATTGGGAAATTCACCCTTCGTCCACTTATAGACATAACTATATATTCCAATGGTCCTTAAGTGATTCAGGGTGAATGGTATGGTTTGAGTACCAAGGCGCTAATCCTGATAGGTCAGTAGCCCAACTTGGGAGACTGCACTTTCTGTGAACCAAAGTGTCCTCCAGATTTTCTCTTCAGAACATCTATTATCCATTTATAAGTCTGTGTCATAGGAACCTAAAATAGCCTGCGGTCACATTAGGTATAAAGGTCTTTGAATCTAAAATTATTACAAATATACCAATATTCATGTTTCTAAAAATACTAATATTTCTGCCATTGTCAGAGCAAAGCAATGGAAGATAGGTAAGACTAGAAATGGCTAATCAATAGCCTTGAAACCATTTCTATGTAACTCCTGGAAGTGAAAAAGGAATCCAGAACACTACGTTTAACCACTGTATTCCTATTACTTAGAAAGAAGGCTTGGCATGTAGGAGATGGTCAGTAAATATGGCTTGAGAGAACAAGATTGGTAACAGAAAAAAAACGTACTTGCTATACTAGAAAGGTACCAGAGAAACACTTCAGGTGACCACAAGAAAAAGATTAAAAATAACATTAACCCCTACATACAGGATGCATTAGCTGGGATTACCAGAATCCAAACTACGGCAGAAGTTTATTCGCTATTACTTTACTACAGAGTGCAGGTGTGAGAGAAAAAGAGAGTGAATAAGGTAAAGAGGAAGAGAAAACATCCGAGGACAGATTTCTGAATAAGTCTTGAACTAGTATCGAGTACAGTCTGGGGAGAGGGCTCTGAACTACTGTGTCCCAACTACATATAGCATGATCTATAGTCTGCTGAAGGATGAAGGGAGAAAAATCTATCTGCTAGTGCCATCTCCTATTGATCCAAAATGTGCCCCACTGGGCATGAACACCCTCCCACTTCCAGGGTACACACGCATGAGAACTGAGTGGGCCTCACTGCATCTGATGCTTCAGTGACAACAGAGAAGACCCAAGAAGCAAATGCTATTAGTCTTCTTGCTGGAGTAGTTAGTGGCACAAATAAACGTACGTTGGTATATTCATATACTAAAATAGAATAGTATTCAGCAATAAAAAGAAGTTAATTACCTATATAGAAAGCATCATGAATGAATCACTGTTCATGTTTATTAAAATACTGTTTAATAAAAAAAGCCTTACATCAAAGAGTACATAGTACATAATTCCATTTTTTTTTACAATTCTAGAACAAGTATGATCACACTTTGAAAAAAATCAGATTAGTTGGATCTGGCATTAAAGAGAGAAATTAGCTGGGAAAGGGAATAGGGAAGCTTTTTAGAATGATGTAATCATCTAAAGTGAATATTGTCAACACAGGTGTGTGCATTTGTTAAAATGGTAAATGCACATGCAAGATTTGTATATTTTACTGTGTGTAAAATTCATACTAGAAGAAAAACTACAAACAAAAATGTAGCAATGGAATATGATTCAACAGGAACAAACTATTGTGGCTCAATTTAATACAGCATAATACCACTTTTACAGAAATAACACAGGCAGAACAATGCCATATATTTTATATGGATATATATATCTTTCTCTCCATATATTTTTCTAGATAAATTTATCTATCTATATACTTCTATATTTGTATTACTCTATTTGTACATGTACATACACACATGTATATGTATGTATGTGTATATATGTTTATATGCACATATATAAATATATTTTTTCTTTAAATGGCCAGAGGGTCAAGTTTATAAAATAAACTCCTAAAGGATGACCCTTTCTGTGGGCAATGGAAAATGATCTAGACTGGAAGTACTGGCTAAAAGGTCTTTAGCTTTTTATGGTCTTTATAAAATAATGTTTTAATTTTTTTAAGTTAAAAAAGCAGTATTTACATTAATTATTTAAAACATAAGAATAAACACAATATAAGCTTCCTATAGAAAATCTAAAAATTAGATTAAAGTAAAAAGATTCAAATTCAATGTGGCAATGTGTGTCCCAAACTATTTTTACTTTTCTGTCTGAAACACAGAATTAAAAAAATGTCACTGATTAGGAACGAACAAACAAGAAAATTCTTAAACTGTTAGCACGTGGTCATGGGGGGTCTACAAATTTTGGAATTCTCTCCACTTAATACCTCCAGGTGGTGTGAAGTATGGAGATGCATACATAGCTACAATCTTATTTTCTTAAATGTATTTATTTTTTAAATGTTTACTTCTTTATTTTTGAGAGACAGAGGGAGAGAGAGCCTCAGTGGGGAAGGGGCAGAAAGAGATGGAGAAAGAGAATCCCAACCCGGGCTTGATCTCATGTACTCATCAGATCATGACCTGACCTGAAACCAAGAGTTGGATGCTTAACCAAATGAGCCACGCAGGTGCTCCTTAAATGTATTCATAAAATCAATATGAGAATGTATAATATTACAAGTTTTTACAAAATATGCAAGGGATGATTCTTCGGTAGCAATGTTATACTTTATCTTTCCAATATATTCACTTTTCAGAAAAATATATTCAAGATACATCAATATTTAACTGAATTTCAATATTCAGGATAATGCTGTTTTTGAGGGAAGATGTTTGAGAACTTTCTTTGAAATGAAGTTGAGAAATAACACACAGAAAATGTGTAAAATAATGGCAAGTAGATCAGCAATATATCACCTGTGACTCCACTTCTCAAATAAAACTCTAATATTATATATGCTTTCTTTTATATTTTTCTTTTAATTTAAAATAATATTTTTAATTATATGGTAGTTAAGATTATGATTATACATTCTCATTTGCTATGACAGATTAAGAATTCCGATAGTATAAATCTCACAATAAACAATATATTGAAAGGTTGTAAATAATGTAATTATATGGTTTCCTTAAATAAGCTCCAGTTATTAGCTATTTAGAGCACTTGCCTTTCTCTTTTTAACTGTTTCACATAACTTTGTGCTTGCTATTTGCTCTTCTTCAAATGCTCTCTTCTCTGGTCTCTGTGAATGGCTGCCATTCTTTCTTATTTCTTTAGGTCTCAGCTTGAATATTACTTCAAAGAGTCCTTCCCAGAAGATGCTATCTAAATGAAAGCACCGCCACCATCTCTCAATGCATACACCAAATCTAACACTTTACCAATGACTTTAGAAAATAATGGGTAAACCACTTAAGTTTCATCTTCCCTGTTTGTATAAATAAGTAATAGTTTTTTCCCTAATCTACTTCTCAGTATGCTCACAGCTATTATAACATTACACATAATACCTAAAAAGGTTTGGTGATCTAAAATTATTTGTCTTAGTACAGCATATTATTATGATCGTTTTAGGAAAGATAACACACACACACACACACACACACACACACACACCCTATTTCCGTCCAGCAGGGCTGAGGACAAAAACTCAGGTTTGGTTGTTCTTTACACTTCAGATTCTGAATAAATTCCTGCTCCTGGCAATCAGAACAATCTGAGATTGCATCATCATTAAAAGATATGAGACCAACAGCTTGGTCCAGCCATTATCTCCATGGAAAGTTGTACCAAGAGATGAAATGGATTAAAAAAAACAAAACAACATTTATATACTGCCCACAACAGACTCACTTCAGACCTAAAGATGCAGACAGAGTAAAAGTGAAGGGATGGAAAAAGGTTCACCATGCAAATCAAAGCTAAAGCCAAACAAATGAACAAATGAAAAAACAAACAACAAAAAAACAAAAACCAAAAATCCAAAACCAAAAGCTGGGATAGCAATAATCCTGTTAGACAAAACAGACTACGACAAAGACTGTAAGAAAAGTAAAAAATGGGCATACATAATGATAAAGAGACTGATACAACACAAGGATATAAGAATTGTACATATCTATGCACCCAACATAGGTGCACCGAAATAAAAAATTTAACTATTCACAAAGGGAGAAACTGATAGCAATACAATAATAGTAGGAACCTTTAACACCCCACTTACATCAATGGATAGATCATCCAGACAGAAAATCAGTAACAGTGGCTTTGAGAGAACAGATAAGCTTAAAATATGCATTTAGAACATTCCATCCAAAAAAGTGGAATATACATTCTTTTCAACTACACACGGAACATTCTACAGAAGAGACCACATGTTAGATCTCAAAACAAGTATCAATAAATTGAAAAAGACTAAAATCCTATCATGCATCTTTTCTGACCACAATGGTATAAAACTAGAAATCAATCACAGGAAAGAACAGGAAAGAACATAAATACATGGAGGCTAAAAACATGCTACTAAATAACAAATGAGTCAACCAAGAAATCAAAGAGGAAAGTAAAAAAAAAAAAATGGAGAAAAATGAAAATGAAACAACAGTCCAAAATCTCTGGAATGCAGGAAAAGCTGTATTAAAAAAGGAAGATTATAGCAATATGGGCTTATCTCAAGCAACGAGAAAAATATCAAATAAACAACGTAATCTTATACCTAAAGTAGCTAGAAAACGAACAAAGCCCAAACCCAGTAGAAGGAAGAAAATAATAAAGATTAGAGCAGAATAAATTAACTAGAGATTTAAAAAAAAAACAATAGAACAGACCAACAAAACCAGGAGCTGGTTCTCTGAAAAGATAAAGAAAACTGAGAAACCTTGAGCCTGAGTCATGAGGAAAAAGAGAGGACCCAAATAAGTAAAAGAGAAGTGAAAGAGAAGTAACAGCTAACACTACAGAAATACAAAGGATTAGGAGACAACTATGAGCAATTATATGATGACAAACTGGAAGACCTAGAAGAAACAGATAAAACCTAGAAACATACAATCTTTTGAAACTGAATTAGGAAGACAAAGAAATCTGAACATACCAATTACTAGTAACAATAGTGAATCATAATCAGAACACTTCCAATAAAACAAGTCCAGACCCACACTGGTGAATTCTACCAAACATTTAAAGAATAGCTATTCTTCACAATGTACTCCAAAAACTAGATGAGGAAGAGAAGCTTCCAAATGCATTCTACAAAACTAGCATTACTCTTCCACCAAAACCAGACCTACACTCCAAAACACACACACACACACACACACACACACACACACACACACAAAGAAAGAAAAGAAAACTACAGGCCAGTATCCATAATAAATACAGATGCATAAATCTTCAAAAAATATTAACAAACTACATTCAACAACACACTGAAAGGATCTTTCACCACAATCAGGTTGAATTTATTCCATGGATACAAAGATGGCTCAATATGTGCAAATCAATCAGCACGATACGTCACATCAAAAAAACAAAAAATAAAAATCGTATGATCATTTCGGTAGATGCAGAAGCATTCGACAAAATTCAACATTCATTCATGAAAAAAAAACAACTATCAACAAAGTGGGTTTAGAGGAACATACTTCAACATCATAAAGTCCATAGATGACAAACCCACAGTTAACATATTCGATGAGAAAAACTGAGAACTTTTCCTTTGAGATCCGGAGCAAAACAAAAGTGTCTACCTTCACCACTTTTAATCAATATGGTATTTGAAGTCCTAGCCATAAGAAGCAGATAAGAAAAATAAATAGAAGGCCTCTAAATTGGTTATAAAGAAGTAACACTCACTATTTTCAGAGGTCCTGAGACTATATATAAAACCCTCAAGATTTGCACAAAAAGCTTTGAGAAGTACTAACGAATAAAGCTTAGGATACAAAATCAATATACAGAAATTGGCTGCAGTTCTAACACTAAAAAAAAAAAGCAGGAAAAGAAATGAAAAAAAAACACCAATTCCGCTTTTTAATTTTTTTAATTCTTTTTATTTCTGAGAGAGAGAGAGAGAATGCGAGCAGGGGAGGGACAGAGACAGAGGGAGACACATAATTCGAAGCAGGCTCCATGCTGTGAACTGTCAGCACAGAGCCCGATGTGGGACTTGAACTAACAAACCATGAGATCATGACCAGAGCTGAA
This sequence comes from Paguma larvata, assembly GCA_030068075.1. Classification (NCBI taxonomy): domain Eukaryota; kingdom Metazoa; phylum Chordata; class Mammalia; order Carnivora; family Viverridae; genus Paguma; species Paguma larvata. The sequence continues at coordinate 102,744,678 of CM057826.1, forward strand.
GCTGGATGCCTAACTGACTGAACCACCCAGGCACCCTCAACAATTTCACTTAAAAATGTGCCAATGAGAAGAAAATACTTAGGAATAAACTTAACCAAGAAGGTGAAAGACTTGTACTCTGACAACTGTCAACCAACAACAAAAGAAAGCGAAGATGACGGAAAGACATACCATGCTCATGGATAAGAAGAATATCAACACTAATCACTGATTTCTACTCCTGGAAGCAATACTGCACTCTATGTTAACTAATTAGAATTTAAATAAAAATTTGAAAATGAAAACAAAAAAGATGACCAACAGCATTTTTCAGACTTAGAATAATCCTGATGTTAGTATGAAACCACCAAAGACCTCAAATAGCTAAAGCAATCTTGAGCAAGAACAAAGCTGGAGGTATCACAATCCCAGATTATAAGATATACTACAAACCTGTAACAGTCAAATCAGAAATGTACTGGCACAAAAAGAGACATGTAGATCAATCGAACAAAATAGAGAGTTCAAAAATAAGCTCATGCTTATATGGTCAATTAATTTACGACAAAGGAGGCAAGACTATAGAGTAGGAAAATACAATCTCTTCAGTAAGTGATAATAGGAAAAGTGGACAGCTAACATACCAAAGAATGAAACTGAGCCACTTTCTTACACCATACACAAAAATAAACTCAAAATCTGGGGTGCCTGGGTGGCTCAGTCAGTTAAGCATCTGACTCTTGATTTTGGCCCAGGTCATGATCTCATGTTCCTGGGTTGAAGCCCTGCATCAGGCTTTGAGCTGACAGGAGCGAGCCTCCTTTGGATTCTCTCTCTCTGCCCTTTCCCTGCTTGTGGTCTGCATCTTTCTCTCAAATAAATAAATAAACTTAAAAAAAACCAACAACCTCAAAATGTGTTAAATACCTAAATGTAAGATATGTAATGTAAAACCCTTAAAGAAAACATATGTAGTAATCTTTTGTACACTGGCTTTATCAACATTTTTCTAGATATGTCTCCTGAGGCAAAGGAATTAAAGCAAAAATAGACTATTGGGACTATAAAAAAAATTAGAAAAAAAAAAGCATCTGCACAGTGAAGGAAACTACCCACATAATGAAAAGGCAGCCTGCTAAATGGGAGAAGATATTTGTAAATCATGTTTCTGATAAGTGGTTAGTAGCTAAAATATATAAAGAACTTACATAATTGAACAATAAAAAACAAAATAACCAGATTAAAAATGGACAAGAGGACCTGAACAAACATTCTTCCTAAGAGGTATACACATTGCCACATACACATACACAGACATATGAAAAGATGTTCAACATCAGTAATCACCAAGGAAATGCAAATCAAAACCACAATGAGATAGTACCTCATAGCAGTAGGAATGACTAGAATCTAGAAGCAAAAAGAAAGAACAAGTGTTGATGAGGATGTGGAGAAAAAGGAACCCTGTGCACTTTGGCAGGAATGTAAACTGATACAGCCACTGCGGGAAAGGATGGATGTTCCTTAAAAAATTAAAAATAGAAATATTGCATGATAGTAATTCCACTACTAGGTATTTACCCAAGAAAACAAAAAGATATATGCAACCTATGTTTACTGCTGCATTATTTACAAGAGCCGAGATATGGAAGCAATCTAAATGTCCATCAACAGATAGATGGATAAAGAATATGTAGCATATAATATATGCATTGTATACAACATGGTATAATTCAGCAGAAACAAAAACTGATCTTGCCATTTGAGACAACATGGATGGATGTAGAGGATATTATGCTAAATGAAATAAATCAGACTTTATAAGACAAATTCCAAATAATTTCACTAATATGTGGAATCTAAAAAATAAGCAAACACACAAAAAGGGCAGAAACAGACCCATAACTACAGAATACAAGCGGTTAGATGCCAGAGGAGGGGGGGAGGGGAGAAGGGGGGTGGATAGGATGGGTGAAGTCGAGTGGGAGGTGTAGACTTCCGGTTATGGAATGAATAAGTTACAGGGATGAAAAGTACAGGACAGGAAATACAGTGAGTGGTACTGTAATAGTGTTGCAACATGACAGAGGTTACCTTGTTATATCTGTGGTAAACAGAACCTAACATACAGAGTTATACCCTGTACACCTAAAACTAATGTAACATTGTATGTCTACGTCAAAAATAAATCTCTACCAACAAAAAAATTTTTGTATTATGATTTAAAAATCATATTCATGTACTCAATAATTTGGCTGGTAATTAGCTTTTTCATGTAAATATCATAGACCAATAATTATAATTTAAATACATATAAAATTAAATTTTCATATAGTTTTTACAAAGTATGACAAAATTTATACCTACTTCACAAATGTCTTCATTTGCAAAATGTGGGGTAAGACCTAAGTAACATTTAAGCAATATTTGCATTCTGGTATTTTAAGATTTAATCATCTGTTAGTGTCTCTGAATCTTATTTCATATAAAATTATGTTCCTGAAGCCAGTTCAGCATTTTAAAACCATGGTTAGCCAAGATGACTTTCACATATATTTTAATATTTAAAAATTTTTATGAACATGAGTCATTTCTTTTTTTGGGTGTTCCCATCTTGGTTTCTGCTTGTGCACTTGTTTTGAGATGTTTGCAATCAGACTTCTCATCTGAAAATATCTATCATTCTATTTTATGTGGATATAAAACATTTCTGTAATTGTTGACTGTGTACAGAATGAATAATGCACTTAGTACTCTCATTATTTCCATCTCTACTATCCAGGTGAAAAGAAGTTATCTCATTGTAATAGAAAGTAGCATTAGAAAGACATTATATGAATCAGTGCGATGTAAATAAAACGTCGTAATTATTTTTTAACCAGATGGCCGCTTCAAAAAACAGTCAACAGGGGGCACCTGGGTGGCTCAGCGAGTTAAGCATCTGACTTCAGTTCAGGTCATAATCTTGTGGTTTGTGACTTCAAGCCCCACACTGGGCTCTGAGCTGACAGCTCAGCTTTGGATTCCGTGTCTTCTTCTCTTGCTGCCCCTTGGCCCTGCTTGCACCCTGTCTCTCCCAAAAATAAATAAACATTAATTTTTTTTAATAGAAGACAGGTATCCTACTTTGTGGGAACTAGAGAATGTATGAATAGATTATTATGTTATGAAAATTTCCACCATTCGAGATGATCATAAGTCCCTTATATATCAACTTTTCAAATTTCTGCTTCTAAAGAAAAAGCATTTGCAATTAAAAAAAAAGGCAGTTGTGGCATTTCAAAGATTCCACACATTTGAAGGAAGCCTCTAGACAAGGTAGGGGCAAGGTGAAACCATCTAATACCCAGGAGGAAGGGAGAAAAGATAGCTACAGAGTTACTCCAGCACCAGCTAAGTGAAACATGAGTCCAACGTGAAAGATGAGGAGAAACAAGGAGCCACAGGTCATACTTGGGAGCAGGACAATTTCTGATCTATCCCCTGACACCTCCTAAATTAACAAGTAGGTAAGACAGGTTCAGATGAAATGTGAGACTGAATTGGGCAAAGCTGGGGCAGGCGATGATTTACAGGATCTCTGTCTACACCAAATAGAGGATTCCAACGAAAATAGTCTGACCATGTACATCTTTCACTGAGATTTAGCTTCTCTTGCATTTTAACATTTCTGAAATTCATATGTAATTTCAATCAGATACACACAGGTCTTTAATTTGAAGATCATCCCACCTCTCTCCAAAGGTTTTATTAATTAAATTGACTGTCAATCCATGGTGTCTTAAAAATTCAAGAAAAAAGTCAAATATACCTCTAAGTAAAAATAATAATAAATAAGTTAATTAATTCTACAGATGCTATGGAATAATAACATTTATTTTGTACTTACTATGTGCTAGGCATAGTGCTTAGTGCTTTTATGTACATGTTAATATCAGATTCAATGTTCAAAACAATCATTATCTTCCCTGTTTGGTCTGAATGGTAGTGTCCCCCAGGTGTTCATATTTTGGAGTCCTAAGTTTCAATATGATAGCATTTCGAGATGGGGGCCTGTGAGAAGTTTAGGTAATATCATGAGGGTGGGACCCTCTCATGATGGGCTTAGTGTCCTTCTAAGAAGAGAAAGACTGAGAGAGAATTTCTCGCTCTACATAGAAGCACCATAGAAGCAACGGAACACCATGTCAACACACAGCAAGAAGGGAAGGAGGAGCTCACCAGACACCAAATCTGCTGGCACTTTGATCCAGGACTTCCTAGTCGCCAGAACTGGGAGAAAGCAATGTTTGTTGTTCAAGCTACCAAGTCTACGTTGGGTACTGTGTTACTGCAGCCCAGGCCGACTGAGATAATCCCAACTGCAGAGGTTAGGAAACTGAGGCTCAGAGTGATTGGCTAAGGCTAAGGTTAAGAGACTTATCTCAGCCACAGCTATGTTTAACCTAAAAACTCCAACTGCATGAAGTTAAATATTGTGCTTTGAATCACATTTTTTTCTCTGTAAGTTTTTCTTGTATTTTTCATATGATACACGTTCTTCATCCTGGTCTGAGGCACAATCATCTTTTGCCCGAATTGCTGCAAGAGCCGCCTACTAGGTCTTCCTGCTTCTGCTTGGTACACACATTTTCTCCTTCCTCCCTCTTCATTTCCTATACTTTATTCTTAACACATAAACTAGGGGGTCATTTAAAAATGTTGCATCATGTTTCAAGACTGCTCAAATTGACAAGGTTCATAAAACCACATGGAATAAAAACTACAGTCTTTACAATGGCCTGTAGGTCCTGCATGAACCTTCCCAATAACCCTTACTTCTCTGACCTCATCTTCTACCAGCACCCACCTCTCACCATACACCAGCCACAGTGACCTTAGATCACTCTTAGGACACTCTTGTGTTACAATTTCTACATTTACTCTTAGGTATAAAATGCTTTTTTCAGATAGTTTTCTCACCTCCTGCAAGTCTCTGATCAATTCTCGCGTTCTCAATACGACCTACCTTAACACACACTCATAATACTGCGGCATGGCTCTGACCTTCTGACATCCCTATTCTGCCCTACTTTTTTCCAGGACATTTATCAACTTCCAATAGACACATGATTTTACGTACTATGTTGACTGTTTGACCTGTATGCTAGAATGTAAGATCCGAGAGAGCGAGAACCTTTGTCTGTTTTACTCACTGATATAACCCCACAAGGCAAAAACAGGGCTTGACACGTAGCAGGACACAATAAATACTGGTTGAAGGAATGAACTGTGAAAGACAGGTTACTTGTCACTAGAGGGCAGACTACATTTTAGGTGAGATACTAAGAATAGACAGACTCAGTCAGCTCCTCATTAACTTACCAACAGAATGTATGAGTAACAGTTTAGGAGTTTAGATAATTCTAAATGTTCTCAAATGTGTTTGAAGTCTCAATATTTATTGTGGAAAATTAAGAAAAATGTTGTGGAAAATAAAAAAAAAAACAGTGAAAATGAAAACCAACAACTAGTCATAATAATCACTAATGCTATATATACAACTAGTATTTTTTCCTATGTGTAAACATAACCTTTAAATTTCTCTAAAAAAATTAAGATATGGGCACCTCGGTGGTTCAGTTGGTTAGGCATCTGACTCGATTTCAGCTCAGGTAATGATCTCAGAGTTCATGAGTTTGGACCCTGTGTTGGGCTCTGCGCTGAAGGTGCAGAGCCTGGCTGTAATTCTCTCTCATCCTCTCTCTCTACCTCTCCTTCATTTTCTTTCTTGCAAAATAAGTAAATTTAATTTAAAAACGATTATCCTCTCTCCACATGTTCTTCACTAAAGGAGACACACATACACAAATCTCTTCAGAAAAACAACAGAAAGATCTCTCTTCTGATGGTACATTTCCATCTGGCTACAATCACTTCTCTCTTTCCCTTCAGAGTCAAGTTCCCGGATAGAAAAGAATATTGGTTCTGTCTACTCTCTCCCACTACCCACTATTAGACTAGAACTGCTGTAACCAAAAGTCATCTAGGACCCAATTATGACATCCAATGGATTATTTTTAGTTCTCATTATACATGATAATTCCACAGCATTTCACATTCTCGGCCAATTCCTTCTCTTAAAAATTGTCATTTTCTTGAAAATTGACATTTCTTGAAAATTGGAATTTTCAAGAATGCCACTTGAATGGAGCCTCAAATTTCTCACCCTGGTTCCTTTTCTGGCTTTTTCTTCCAGTGGCCCACCCACTAAATACTGGTATTCAGCAGTGCCCAGGCTCGGATCTTTTCTTTTCTAACTGTACCTATTCTTCTTATGCAATCTCATCTTTCATTCTTTCAGTTTTAGCTGCTATCTGTTATAATGATGACTCGATCATCTCTAGCTTTAGCCTAGATCGCTCTCCTGGGTGCCAAATCCGTTAGTCTATGGATATCCATTAATCTATTAGATACCACTTCTCTGTGGATTTGCCACCCAGTCATAGGAAAACATGTGGTCTCCAAAAGTAATTTCACTTTTCACTTAAACCTATACCTCATTCAAAATCTTAGTGACTGTTACATTAATCCAATTTTTATTTTTCCATAAAAGAAATTTAGCATTTTAGATTCTTCCTTTATCTTCATTTTCTGTATCTTTCAATCAAATTATATCAATCAATTTATAGAGGTTGCTTAAAAACTTTGTATTTTTGGGGCACCTGGGTGGCTCAGTTGGTTAAGCGGCCGACTTCAGCTCAGGTCATGATCTCACGGTCTGTGAGTTCGAGCCCCGCGTCAGGCTCTGTGCTGACAGCTCAGAGCCTGGAGCCTGCTTCAGATTCTGTATCTCCCTCTCTCTCTCTGCCCTTCCCCTGCTCACGCTCTGTCTCTATGTCTCTCAAAAATAAATAAACGTTTAAAAAAAATTAAAAAAAGCAAACAAACTTTGTATTTTATTCCCCTTTTCTTTTCCCACTGTTAATGCCTCAGTTCAGGCCTCACAATCTCTACCCCTATTTCATGAGTGCTTCAGGTTCATGCTCTATACTGCTGCCAGACAGATCCTTCTAAATGGAATCTGGAATATATTGGTATCTGTGTTCCTTACAGGGAAGAGAAATTTTCACCATCCTTTTCAGTCCAAATAAACCTGTATCTAGCCTCAGATAAAGAATACACAAATCAGGTAAATCAGTTTAGAGATAACTGATCAAACCATAATTATAACTGGTGGATAAGGTAACTCAGTTAAGAATACAAGCCCTGCTACCATCTTTTTGTTTTTCACAGGATACTACAATGCTCAGAAATGTGACACTTTCAGGTTGAGAGGCCAGTTTGGTGGCTGGTAGCAAGTTTGAATTTGGAGCTTTATTTTCTAACAATAAAAGGAATACATACTTATAATTAACAAATGAAATAAGACAATGTAACTCATAAAGGCAAAGCGAATAGGGGTAGACACCATTGGTTGGATAAGCCAACACTTTACTCAAACCTCTTCTCTTTTCTAAGTACTGTTCTCCATTAAAGGAGCCAGAAAACTTGAATAGCTGTTTATCTAGGCTTCCTTATGACTCGAGTCGGCCCAGCTTTGGCCAATGAGACATAAGAAAGTATGTTGAAAATGCCTAGTAAAGCTTTGGATTTCTGGATGAAAAGGGCAGAAATAGCTGACACTATCCTTTCCTTTCCTTGAACGTGATGATCCTAGTATTTGGATCTTGTTCACCCTCTTACAACACAAGGCAACATGCATGAAAACAGAAGGAAAGCGGATGTAAAATTACAATCTATATCCTTGATTGCAGCAACTACATCTAGACATATTATATGAGAAAACAAACACTGACCTGTCAAGCTCCTGTCTGTCAAGTTTATTTTACTTACAGATACAATCGCAATAACCATCTCCATTCTGCCTGCCCACTCCCTGTCTTCCAGATGTAACCACCCCTGAGGCAACACTGGTGAATCCTTGATGACTTCTGTTGGCTCACACAAAATATAAAAGCACACGTACACTAAATACTCGGCTGCCACTTTCTCACCTACCAACCTATTGTGTTAGTACCTCATGATTTATATTTCCTCTTATTTTTTAACCTAGATACATACATATTTTACATAAATACCATCATCCCCTAACTGCTTTTTATATTTCAGATTTTCTCTCTTCCGTTTTTGCTTCTTTCCCACTCCCTGCCCTGTGTAGTCTTGATCCTCTGCCCCATCTGTGCATCTCATGTCTTGCAGCGTTGCATCTTGTACCTCGTCATTTCCCCTGTGAGGCCTGATCATTCTCATTTGACTACTCCATCCTCTGCAAAATGTTCCCATTCTTTTATGCCCTTATTATTCTTTTTATACCTTCCATAATACCTATATTGATTATCTACAAGTTTCCCTCTATGACATTTCTAAGACCCTTGTTGGTATGGACCACTGCTACTGGACAGGAATGGGCCAATGTAGCCTATGGACTAAATACAGCCTATGCCGCCTGTTTTTGTAAATAAAATTTCTTTGGAACACAGCCATAGTCATTTGTCTAGGTACTGTGTAGGGCTGCTAAGTAGTTGTGATAGAGACTATTTGCTCAGCAAAGTCTAAAGTGCAGGCCATTACTTGCCCTGCTAAGAAGTCTCATCATGTTTCTGAATGTAATATACTAATTTCCACAACCAAAAATATTTGTCGAATCAGCTGAGCTCTGGAGGTTTTCTTAGTCAGCTTGGGCTATGATAAAATACCTTTAACTGGGCAGCTTAAATAATAGCTATTTATTTCTCACAGTTCTGGAGGCTGCGAATCCAAGATCAGGATACCAGCATAAATACTCAGCTGCCAGGTGAGGGCTCTCTCCCTGACTTGCAGATGGCTGCCTTCTTGCCTTGCGCTCATATGACCTTTCCTTTGCATATAAGGCCACCAATCCACAAATATGGATCAGAATTCCCCTTTTATAACCATTTAGTCTTACATATGTCCAAAAAAAAAAAAGCCATCTGCAAATACAGTCACATTGGGGGTTAGGGCTTCAACATATGGATGGGAGGAGGCACTATTTAGCCCAGAGTAGGGATAAACAAGGTATGGGGATGCTGCTGTGAACTTACAAGACCTACAAAGTAATTCTTTAAAAATGAAGTGTCAAGAGGAGGTATTTTCAATATGAGTGCTAAGTGGCAAAAAGAGGGAATAATTAAGGACTGAGGTATCAAGGACCTGAACTAGATAGGTTGCACTGGAAATTTAAGACATTTTGAAACCAAAATCAGTAAAAGCTTATTTTCATTTGAGTGGAAGAATATTCACTGGTTTGATAATGAACAATTCTGATATTTTTCCTTGAAAGCCTAAAAATAATCCTATCTTTTGAGTTCACATTTTTATTTTGATTTGCATTCCCCTATTTCTGTTGAACATTTTAAAAAAGAAGTCCAGGATATTATTTTCTGACTTCGAGGCAGGTGAGAAGTCCCATTGGGCTACCACTGAGAGAGAACACTGCTCTCTAACAAAAACCATTTTTCAGCCTCCAGCAACCGTCTTTCCACCTGCCAGTCAGGTCCAGAGCCACTGAATCCAGCCACTTGTAAGCCACAGCATGTCACATTTGACTTTAGAGAGTAAAAAGGTCTTTTGGTCTTCTCTCTACTAAGCCACGTGGACTTATTTTTCTGCCTTATTCATTTATCCTTTATTTTGTTTCTTTCTAGCAGAAGAAAACATTTATATATTAACCAATATCTTTTGTTATCAGTTCTGTTCATCCATGATCCTTCTCCATTCAGGCAGAAACTGTTATTTCTCTGCTTCAAGGAGGAATGGATGAACCAGCAGGATGTAGACAACGAATAAATTTTATTATTAAATTTTAGGCATGTGATTTATAAAAGATTAGGATTCTGAGTATAAATGATAGACTCGGAAGATTTTTTTTTTCTTACTTCTCCTACCCCTTTTCCCTTATGCTCAAGAAATACTAGACAAAGATTCTGTAGGTCTGGGCCAAGAATGTGGTGGATCTCTGAGAAGGTACTTTGCAACATATTCGCCCAGGCTTAAAACTGGTGGGAGGATGATGGGCAGGAAAGAAAATTCCATCAGGTTTAGGGAAGCCTACAACCCCCAATCTCCAGAATAGAGTCGGAGAAGAAAGTAACGTCTCAGAATTCTTTCCTGCTTAGCATGGTAAGGGGGCAGCAGAGGTTGGCATTTATTTGGCAGGGTGGGTAGTAAAGATTTTTCAGTCAATACAAAGTGACCAGGTAGACAGCTCAGCAGATACCAACCAGGCCAAATATCCATCCCATCTGCCAGCAAGCTGATACTTGGAAGACTAGAAGTGTAGGATTCAGACCTAGGGGGATAGGAGGAGAGAAAGTCCTGTATAGATTAAGATTTAGTTTGTAGCCTCCAAGAGAAAAAGGCTCAAAATAGAAATTAAATTCATTCATACATTCATTTATTCAACATATACCCACTATATACCTAACATATTCGAAGAACTTTTATTTAAAAATAAGGAAAATTACATTTCCTGAATATCTGACTTTGTAGAATAAATTCTTCCCTCTCTCACCTTTTCATTATATCATTTAATCTCTTCTCATAAAACTGAAGTATGCCTAACTTTTTCTAAATCTTATTCTCTTGCATTTTTCTTATGCAAGACACAAAGTCCATGCTATGTTGTGAAAAAAGTTTAGATATTAAGGTTATCAGAAAATAGTGATTAAGAAATGAAACATGGAAGCTAATTTAAATATACATATATTATGGAGCTCTTTTAATTTCTGATTCTTAAGGAAATATAAACTTTTATAAATGTCATTGCTGTGTCATAAGAATCTGTATGTCTAGTCTCAAAATATGACTTAAATTTGCATAAATACATATTCCGAATTTGACAGTTTTGAATTCCTAACATATGCTAGCTTCCACATCAGTCATTAAAAATATATTTTAGGAAACAACTAGAAAAGATTTGTATTTTGCCAAAAAAGATTTTTGGTCAACATGGGGAACCAAGCCAAGGCAGTCTGCCTCCCTCTAGTTAGATAAAATGCACAAAAACCTAATAGATATGTTGAGGATATAGGTTAGGAGTCATAACTCTAGGCACTATACATAGCGAGCAAGCTAGAAAGGCTGTCTGGTCTGTGGAATGTGGTTCAGAGGCCAGCTGCTGTGGACAAAGAGTCAGCAAAAGGATACGAGAGGACATCCAAACCTGCACTATTTCTTGTTGTGAGGTCTCAGTCAGCACTTTCAAAGAAACCTGGAAAACCTGAGTAGAGAAAATAATATTCAGTCCTATACTAGTGAAAGCTGTCAGATCACAAGAAAGCCAAACTCAAAACTATCCTCAAGGGGTTTATTCCACAATTCGGAGCACCCAAGATTCTCAAAAACCCAACTCCTACTGAAGACAGTTTACAGTCAAATATTACTAAGTATGCCATAAAACTGCTAACTAAAAATTCTAAGTAGATGTATGAATGGAAGAATTAACTTGAACAACCACATATCGCGGAGAAATATATAAGAAACTAAGTGCATTTAAAAGAGAATTTAAAATTAGAATATAATCAAGAAGGCCAAGAACAGAACTTAATCAAAATACAATAAAAAAAGCAAATCTGAAATTGAACCTAAAAAGAGATTGTAGATATAAAAAATTAAGATTAAAAAAGATAAACTTAGGGACGCCTGAGTGGCTCAGTTGGTTAAGCATCCAACTTTGGCTCAGATCATGATCTCATGGCTCGTGAGTTTAAACCCTGTGTTAGGATTTGTGCTGACAGTTCAGAGCCTGGAGCCTGCTTCAGATTCTGTCTCCCTCTCTCTCTGCCCCTCCCCTACTGATGCTCTGTCTCTCAAAAATAAATAAACATTAAAAAAAGACAGAATTAGGGGTGCTTGGGGGGCTCAGTTGGTTAAGCGTCCTGCTCTTGATTTTGGCTCAGGTCACGATCTCACGGTTGTGAGAATGAACCGCATTCTCTCTCTCCCTTGTCTCTCTGCCCTTCTCCCAATCACATGCTCTTCCTCTCTCTCTCTCTCAAAATAAATAAACATTAAAAAAAGAAAGATAAAATTAGTAAACTGATAAAACATTGCTGAAGGAAACACACAGAACAATTAATCTTTAAGATTCTCAGTTTATTTTGGAGAAGATAGAGACTTCCTTGAACTCTTCCAAGCAGAAAATAGGGCTATAAGAAATTTTAGAAAATAACTAATTCAGTACTACAATCAGGGATTTTCTAGAAATTCCTTTTAAATAATACTTCATACATTTTTCAAGTAATTAGATTGCATTAAACTCTTCAGTTTGGCAGTTTACAATGCCACTGTCGAATCTGTGGGTACAGTTCTAATATGTGTTTTTCCTTTTCTTTTTTCCTGGCTAACGTATTAAGTCACTGACTGGCTCTCTCATGTGACTCTTCTAAAACCTTCACCATTCCTTTCAAACTCTTCCTGGATCTACTATTTCTCTTTCTCTAATGGCTTTTCACATTAAACACACACATACACTGACAGACACATACCACAGATTTCCCTCAGTCCCGCATTTTTTCTAGCTACCAACCTCCCCCTCTTCTTCTTGTCACAGCACAACTTTAAAAAACTGCCTGTTTTAAAAAAAAAAAATTTTTCACTCCCGCAAATGTTCTTCAATCCATTTTTGTTGGGTTACTGTTACTAGAAAAAATAAATATTTTTCACTTTTCATTTTTCTTGAACTATTAGCTACATTTGACCGTATTGATTATTCTCTTCTTAGGCATTTTTTAAAGAAAGTTTGTTCATTTACTTTGAGAGACAGAGATTGCACGTGCAAGCAGGGGAGTGGCAGAGAGAGGGAGAGAGAGAATCCTGAGCAGGTTCTGCTGTGACAGTGTTGAGCCTAATGCAGGGCTTGATCCCATAAAGAACCATGAGATCATGACCTGAGCTGAAATCAGGAGGTGGATGCTTAACCAACTGAGCTACCCAGGCACCCCTGTTCTTAAACATTTTTAAAAGTCTTGAAATATGTATCACTTCTCTTGATTTTTATAAAACAACATTCTTACACCTGAAACTAAAGGAACACTGTATGTTAACTGAAAGTAAAATAAAAACAAAAAAAATAATAATACAACATTCTTTTTTCTTATCTTTCTGTTTATTACTCAAGTGCATCTCCCTCTTTATTCCCACAAAGTTGGGAGTTCCTTAATGTTTAGTCCTAAACTGCCTTCTGTTTTCGTTTTCAATCTATACAATTTCCCTAGGCAATGGACCTATTGCCTCTGCAAATATCTGTATATAGATGATTTTCAGTTTTATAGCTCTGTCCTAGCCTCTCTTTTGAGTTATTATCTATATATCTAGTGTCTATCTGGTATTTCTGTTGTGATGTCTTAAAGCATCTCGATTCAATATGCCTCAAATTCAATTGACAAACTTCTCTCTGTAATCAAGCCAATACTAATTTTCTTTAACCTACTGAATCCACCCAGCTTCACAAGCCAGTACCATAGTTGTTATCCTTGATATTTCTTCCTAATTTATCAGTGAATCCTATTTATTCTGGTCCTTGAATTTCTCTTGAATCCATTTCTATTTTAGAAAGATAAAGATAGAATTCTTTACAACTCTTCAGCTGGACTACTTCAATAAACTACTAACTGGTCCTTACATCCTTTTTTTGCATCTTAACAAGATTTGCATACTTTGCCAAAATTATTTTTTAAATTGCCATTCTTATCACACTACACTATGGTTTAAAAACTTCCAATGCTTTCCTTTTACTTCCAGGCTAAAAAACCAATATCTAGACCATGGTCCCTCCTACAACACACCAACCTCACTAACTTCATCCCTCACCATTCATGTTATTACTCTCTGAGCTCTATCTAGTCCATCCTTTTACTTCCTTAATGTATCATCCTACTTCAAGAAACAAATCTTGGCACAAGATCTGGAGTGTTGGGCCTTCATGCCTCTTTACCTAGTTAATTCCTACTCACTTATTAGATCTTGGCTAAAAAGATACTTTTTTTTTTTTCAGGAAAGCTTTTTCTGGCTCCTTAATCTAAAATAGGTTCCCCAATTACACTCTCTCATAGTAACTTATACTTCCCTTTCACAGCATATATGGTAGTTTGAATCACACGGATTTGTGTATGAGAGTTTGATTAAGGTGTGCCATTCCCACTAGACTTTCACCTCGTGCCTCATATACTGCTATGTACTAACCAGTCAATTAATATCTATTGAATATTATGTGTTTAATATTACCAGTGTTTTTAAATAATTTAGTTTTTAAATTCCTTACTTCTAATCTATTCTGTTTCATTATCCATGCACTCTAAATCTATTTGCATTCCGGTTTTCTTTCTGGATTGGGGAACAAGAGGAATGATTATAGCTGGGGAGCTGAGAGTTATGTATAAACCTGGAATTGTTCTGTAGAATATGAGTGACATTCTCCTTCATTTGTGTCCCAGTAAAGGCAAAAAAACCACACACACACCTTAGAACTGCTGCTCTAGAGTCCTAATTAATAAACTGTTTGCTTTTGAAAAAAAAAAAAAACTTCAAGGTCTAAAAAGAATAGAAATAACCTTAAGACATCTTAGGGCATGTCTCTTAGGCTAGTCAGCAACACGTGACTAAGAAAAGTCACATTTTATTCACTGTTGTGCCCACTGTGTGCTGTCCTACTTTTAACCTCCTCTCTGAGAATAAGCAAGTTTTTTTGATAAGCAACTATAACAGGCAGAAAGTAGAACAATCCAATTCTCCAAAATAGTGCTTCAAGTTTACAAGGTATGATGCTCCTTATTCTGATGGTTACACAAAAGAGGGAATTATCAGTCACTTGTGTTACTCCAGTTGCACAGACATCAATAAAAATTCAGTTCACATACAATATTTACTCCAGCTCTTCAAGCATGATGCTGTGTATAATATTCTAAGTTAAATTTTAAAATGTTGGCCTATATGTGGAAACTACCGTATGTTATAGAATGTCTGTGCACTCCTCAAATTCATATGTTGAATCCTAATCCTAATCAATGTGACATCTGGAGGTGAGACCTTTGGGAGGTGCTTAAGCCATGAAGGTAGAGTCCTCATGACTGGGATTACTGTCTCCACAAAAAGCACCCAGAGAGCTCTCTTGCCCTTTCCCACATGTGAGAACACATGGCCTTCTGTGAACCAGGAAGTGGGCTCTCAACAGACACAGAGCCTGCTCATACTTTGGTCTTTGACCTCCCAGCCTCCGGAGCTGGGAGAAATAAATGTTTGTTTAATCTGTCTATGGCATTTTTGTCATAGCAGCGTGAGCAGACTATCCATTTAAAGGCTGAATATTATATAAAGTAAATTACTATTCCAATTAAAAGGCTAATAAATGTGGGGTACCTGGGGTGGCTTAGTTGGTTAAGTGTCTGACTCTTGCTTTCAGCTTAGTTCATGATCTCACTCTTGTGAGACCGAGCCCCACTTTGGTGGGTCTGGCATGGAGCCTGCCTAAGACTCTCTCTCTTCCTCCACCTTGTGGGCATGCTCTTTCTCTCTCCCTCAAAAAGAAAAAAAAAAGATAATAAATGCGAGAAAAACAAAAAGGAAATACAACCCCAAATAATGCTTTTTCTTGATAACCAAGATAAATATGGTTAATATTTTGCAATTTGAATTTTGGTTTTGGTGTGGGTATGCATGATTTTTTTTACAAAAATGAGATCATGATATACATATTGTCCCATTGTGAACATTTTGCAAACTTGGATTCTTTTCTAACCTTCATAACGGATGCAAAACATTCCAGGGCAGTAGTTATTAACTGGGCTGATTTTTTGGGAACACCAGACAATGTCTGCAAATAATTTTTACTGTCATAACTGGATGAGTGGGGATATATGAGTGCCACACGTGCCTGTGAATCTGAAGTGTACAGGGTAGGAATGTTGCTAAATATTCTAGAATGTACAGGCAGCCACCTCAACAAAATCATCCAGTACAAAATGTCAAGTGACAAGGCTGAGAAACCCTACTTTGGTGCACAGTACGTTTTAAATACTGCAATCAATGGAAGGTGAAATCAAATCTTACATTGCATGGTCATTAATTTCTGAAGAAATATTACTAAACCTCCACTGTACTTTGTCTATGGGATGCATAAGGCATCTTTTAATATTCCTAAAATTCTTTGTGCTGTATTCCCATTGGGTAGCTTTTGAAAAGCAAAGAAACATCTTTCACACAATGCTTAAACATTCAGTCATAGAAATATAAATTCTTAACTCAGCAATTACAATTCTCACAGCACTCTGAATCTCTTCTTCTTAGAATTTATTACAATGTAATTTTACATTGATTTATGTATCTCCTCCACTAAGTTATAACTTCCACAAAGTCAAGGATCCTGTCTTATCATTATGTTATATTCTCTAGTACAAGGCCTTGCACATAGTAAACTAAAATGCTGATTTAATGAATGAATAACGGTAGTTACCAGTGCAATGAAGAAATTACTTCTTATACTTGGTTACAAAAAGAAAACTATAAATATAAATAAAATAAAAGTCATGTGCATTAATTGCAATTAATATTCAAAAGCAGTATACACATTCATTATATCAAATGTTCAATATTAAAAGGAGGCGTAAAAATAGTTAAAATGGCAGAAAATACCAACAGGATGTATTCATACACCTTATACTTTGTGATTTTTTTTATGAATGGCATCACACAATAATCTAGTTCATACCTAGGTACAGTTTAATTTCTCCATTCACTAATTCATCTATTTACTCTTTTTTTTTTTTGTTTTGTTTTGAGAGAGAATGTGAGTGGGGGGGAAAGAACAGAGGAGGAGAGGGAGAATCCTAAGCAGGCTCCACGCTCAGCACAGAGCCCAACATGGGGCTCGATCCCATGATCCTAAGATCATGACCCGAGCCAAAATCAAGAGTTGGGCGTTCCACCAACTGAGCTACTCAGGCAACACCCCTTTCCCCAATTTTTAAAATTATTTACCCTTTATTTTGGGATAATACACAAGTGTAGAAAGCCAAGCACATGAAATATCACAGTCCTTCAAATTAAGGATTTTATTGCCCAATTTTGTTCTGTCTCTTTCAACTCTAGCAGGGATCAAAGATCAGAAATTAAATTTAAATCAGTCTACTGAAAGTATCTATAAGACTATTAGTTGATATCTCAGTAGTACAAGATCAACCGAAAAATACATCAGTTATTTTGTGGTCACATCTTAAGCTCTCCCTTATATTAATCAAAACCATCTGAATTTACCTTCATGTGATTTTTTTCGTATTAACAAGATTTCTAAATTACATCCTTTCCCCAGTAGCTCAGGATTGAATTTGGGGAAGCAAAATAGACAAAGAGCTAAAAAGAAAAATGATTACGGCTAATATACAGCCATTTTTCTTAATTAAAAAAAGACTTATGCTTCAGAAAAGAGTAAGTTCAGTTCCCAATTTTGCCACTTAATATATTTTGTGATCATAGATAAATCACTTAAGTTCTCAGAGACTCAGTTTACTTGTTTGCACAGTGAAAACAATACCACTTACCTCACAGATTTGTCGGAAAGATTAAATGAGCTCTTGCACATAAGGCACCTAATAAAGAGCCTAATACATGAGCACAGTCAATAAATGAACCCTTTCCAGCCATGGGCATACTCAGCAACTATCACCCAGAATCTGACCTCAAATTCTTAGGCAAGAAAGAAGATTTTGCTGTAATTTGCTTACTAGTGATGGGTGTGTATGGAAGTGAAGAGTTCATTTACTCGGTCAAGTTCCCTTTTCCTTGCCCAGCTATTTACTGTCAAGATGAAGAGAGAAGCATATGCTGCTTTGGTGCTCTAACACCGTTTATTTTCTCCTCGGTTGGGCAGGGCTGGTTATTAATAATAATCTTACTCCCATCTAAAATGTGATAAATACAGATAAGACAAATGCAGTAGTTTACTCATTTATTTCAAAGGCATCTTTTTAAAACTCTGTGAAATACACTGCTTTTTTAAAACAAAAAACAACACTAAAGGAGTCTTTTGTTTTGGTGCCGGTATTAGGTATTCAGAAGGGGAGAGGAGAGAGGAAACTTGTCAGCACTCTCTGTGGCAGGGAGGGCTTACCTGGCCCACGTGAATGCATGTAAGAAGTGAAAAGTGACGGGTGCCTCTAAGCTCCAAAGTCAAGTTTTGAAAGTAGGTCATTACTTCACATATATGACAAAAAGCATTCATGCTCCAATGGAAAATCAGCTTTATTTCAAAAATAGATTTAGAAGTTAGAAAATAAGTCAGAGGTGAACAACTGTGACACTAATCCCAATTTCCAAAGGCACATGTGATTTACTCTGATACCCCACGGCTTAGCTGAACAGTAGCTTATTAGAAGAGCAATTTATCTCAGACGAACACATCAGGGCCTTTAGTAAGAATTTTTCAAAATCATTTTCGATTTTACTTAGAAAGGAACGAACAATAATTTTCAGGCTCTTACCTGGACACACAAGAATACTAGAGACTGCAGTGTGCTCTGAAGCACAGAAAGCAGAGAAAAGGTAACTCAGATTTGTCAAGTGTGAGCTGCTGCCCGCTATGACAGACTATCACAGGGGAAATTTTTGGAAAACGGAAACCACCACACATTTCCCCTTAAAACTTGTGACAGAGAGGTATGATATTTTCAGTAAGAGGTAGTGATGTACAAATAAAGGCAGCATAAAAAGACTGAGTAGAGTAGGATGGAGTTAATTTTTTTTTTAACGTTTATTTATTTTTGAGAGACATAGACACAGAGTATGAGCAGGGGAAGGGCAGAGAGAGAGGCAGACACAGAATCCGAAGCAGGCTCCAGGCTCTGAGCCGTCAGCACAGAGCCCGACGCGGGGCTCGAACTCACAGACTGTGAGATTATGACCTGAGCCGAAGTCGGCCGCTTAACCGACTGAGCCACCCAGGCGCCCCAGGATGGAGTTAATTTAACAATGTTTCACTGGATGGGTTGTTTGAAATCATCCCTCTAAGGAAGTGAAAGGTATCAACTACTAAAGAAAGGAGAGCAAGGGCACATGAGAGTTAAGAATGGCCATGAGCAGACGACGGGCCTGGGAAGAAGCAATCTGGGTACAGGTATGCATTAACAGGTAGAGGTATTAGAGGAAGTAATTCTAGATGACTGTGGCTTGGCGGTTTCCCTATAGAGGATTTTGAGGCTGTGCTGTGAAACCAGGACAGGTTTGCAGGCATGGCTCCTGGGATGAAGAGGAGTGCTGAAGGAAGAGGAGACAGCTCTGCATGTAAGTGACAGAAGATAAAAGGGACTCAAGGCAGGACACTTTCCCCAAGGCTGTTGCTGCAGTCCAAATATAAGATGACAACAGGCTGGACCAAGTTTTTGGCTGTAGCATTATAGACAAATGGGCAACAGCAGATGATAAATTTTTCTTAGCCAGTAAATCAGAATACATTAGTTCTTTTGGAATTAATCAGATGCTTCTCAGAAGTTGAAAATTTAAAAATCTTAATTTGGTATGCTCTTCTCTGTCATGTATAAGATGCCCTGTGATTTTAAAAGTTAAAAAGTCACTTAGAAGGTAGTGCTAGAAATGTCAAAGTTGAAATGTCAGCGCGGGATATACAGATGGGTTTTTGTTCCCTCCATGACAATTCTCTCTACCTAAGACATTTGGAATTGTATAAGAAAAGGAAAAAAAAAAGTGGAATGTCATGTACACTAAGAAAAAAAGACCAAGTCTTTAATACAAATATTGCATTGTTTCCTAATTAACAATGTGCCTGGAGGAGAAAAAACCCTAAAAAGTAGTACTATAGTTAGAATTCAACCTCTAAATAACAAACACTCAGATGGTTTGTCTACTGTGTGTGTGTGTATATATATATATATAAAACAACCCTCAAAATAAAGCAGGAACTTTAAAAAATAATGGCAGCTGAAGGTAAAGGCATGATGTAAATTCCAGCTCCATCATATCGTGAATGTAAATGAATCAACACTGAAAGCAAATAAGGAAGACAGAAAAATTGAATGTGAAAAGTATTTGTAATCAAGGTTTCTCAAACTGTGATCCCTGGACACAATGAAGGGAGTGGATAACATGAACTAGGATGGGGGCATGAATTAAATACCTGTTTTCTCTACCCTCCATGTGAAATTTATCACTTCCTTCAATGACTGAGAAGACAAATCGCAGCAGTATTAATAGTATCTGTGGGGGCGCCTGGGTGGCTCAGGTGGTTAAGCAGCCGATTTCAGCTCAGGTCATGATCTCACGGTCTGTGAGTTTAAGCCCCACGTCGGGCTCTGTACTAATGGCTCATTAGAGCCTGGAGCCTGCTTCAGCTTCTGTGTCTCCCTCTCTCTCTGCCCTTCCCCTGCTCATGCTCTGTCTCTATGTCTCTCAAAAATAAATAAACATTTAAAAAAAATAGTATCTGTGACAGTGTCACCAAGAGAAATTCAAGATACTTTGACATGATATTGCAGTTATTACAAATATTCCCAAATATCATTTATATATATTACTGTGATGATTTTATAGTAACATTTAGACACATTTTTAGATTCTGTTATTGAATAAAGATGCATGTATATTACTGTATCACGAGTTTGTATCATTTTGATAACCCTTCAATTTATCTACTTGTTGTCCATGTACTTTCTTTTATGCATCTAGAACATTCTTTTAGAGAAAGTGTCTATAGACTTTATCAGTTTACCAAAGAGGTCCATGGCACAAGAAAGGTTAAGAACTCATGGTCTAAATATAAAATTAGACAATTCATTTTACCACAGCTCACAATCTATTAATAGAACCCTTTGGGAAAGATACGTTTAAGAACTCAGACTTCTGAAAAATTCAGATAGGTGGAGAAGCTGCATAGAGTGTAATGTTGCCAGCACAGTCTGGGGCATCTTGGAATCAAACGTACAAATAATTCTTCAGCAAAACAGATGAAATTTACACCAAGTGGGACAAATAAAAGAAATAAATAGTTCTGCATTACTTTAAGCCAGGTTCTACTGTCAAATGCATTCTAATCAGGACAGGTTTTGTGGCCAAATGAATTATGAAAACAAAATAAAAAACTCTGGATTTCAGAGCTTTTTGAATTTGGAATTATGATAAGGGATTGAAGTCCTATTTTTATATGGATAAATATCATCCGCTCTTTCTCCCTACCAACATCTATTGCTCCACTCCATAACTTTGAATTGATAACTTTTTTTTTTTACTCTTAAGTTTTGATTGTTAGTGGTATCATGAAGGTATGATTATAACAGTTAAACTTGTCATAGAAAACTATTTTAGATCATTCTGTATAATTCGGAGAAATCAGGTGCTGAAATTTTGGCAACAGGTAATTGCTCTGAGAGAGCAACATCCTCTTTAGTGAGGTCTGTGGTGTTTCTGGCTGCTGGTCACCTTTAACATTCCGGGCTCTTCCCTCGGCAACAAATTATTCATTCAGTTACACACCATACATATATATTACAATCATAATAACTTCATAAAGGAGGAGGCACTAGTCTATTATAACTACTCTAGTTATAACAATTGTTAACTACTTGAGGTTGAAGTGTCAACTCTAAGTTCAGCTATTAATAGAACTTCTTTAGTAACCACGATAGAATTCTTCAGAACATTTTTCTCCTGTGTGGCACTGGCACATTAAGATGTTCTATTGATGTATGACCCATTTTGGGGAAAACACATTCATTTACCAAAGAATACAGATATTGGAAAGAAAAAGCAAGAATAGAAAAGATATTTTACAACCCATCGATTTTTGAAAAGAGGCATGTAAAATAAACAAAGCATAATATGCTTACCCTACCGGGAAATTATACTACTATACTAATAATAATGTTAACCAAGTATGGCAAATGCTGAGTAAAAGGTATGTAGATTTATACCATAAAAATGAATAAACTCTATCAGAAAAAAATACAGACGAATCTTAGTAATGCAAGGTTAAATCAAAACATTCACTTCAGAAAAGTAAGATCTTTATATAAAACTCAAAAATAAAACTAAATAAGATATTGATTGCACATTTGTGTGTGTGCACGTGCGTGTATGTTGACTAAAACAAACCAAGAAATATATGTAACAGAGAACATTCTAGTTGTGGGTTGGGCAGTGGGTTCATGAGACTTTATCAAATCATTAATACTTAGAAAAACCCCAAATTAGTAAAATAAAGTAAGTAAATGTCCATAAATCAATGATGACGGTGTGTCATGTTCTATCAAAAAAATCCAATTCTGAGCAACTGAGAAAAAAAAAAAGAAATGTTATACATTAAAAAAAAAAAATAACAGGTCTTCATGAAGCTACTCTATTGATTTTTTACTGCAAGCTGTTAAAAACATGACAAAAATAAAAATATGACAGGATAAATGAGGAAATGTCAGTGGTTAAAAGGTTCTTTACCTAGACCAAGTACATCTTATCTAGGGATGTACTAACATCAGCTCAAAGGGCCAAACGTGCATATCTCTTTCCAATTCTTCATTCATTGATCTCACACTGATTGCTTGAAATCTGCCATGGGGAGAGTATATACACCATGGGAATTGGCAAATGCTACAAGTCAGGACTCCTCCATCCCCCACTCATGGCCCAGAAAAGTATTTAGCACACAGCATTAATGTTACGTTAGTATAACTGGCATAGAGAAAATTCATAAAAGCACTATGAATTCTAACGAACTGAAAACACCAGTGGAAAACACTATCTAGGTGAGGAAATAGAACATTACTAACATATTGAAATACTTCTTATGCTTTCTCCCAGAAAAGTGATTCTCAAGCAGGTAAATTACTCAAATTCACAGAGACAGTAAGTTTCAAAGCCAGGACTTAACTACAGTGTTCTTATACAATGTCATTTTCATTGCCTTCATACCTATTTCCCAGCTTACCATCTTGTTGGGACTCCCAGAGCACAGGCTGTAACCAGCAGCTTACAGAAACACTCTGCACTGGGGGTTTCGCTTGGGCAGAGACATCACTGTCAGGAGATCACAAACACTCCTTCGGAGAACCTATAGAAGGTTAGACGCTAAAAAAACCACCTCCTGCTCGCAAAACTGTTGCACGATCATTTTTAAGGACTTTAATGCTCAAAATAAAACACTCAAGGCTAAAATGAACTTTCTTTATGACAGATAAGAAATAAACAAAAATCCTTTGCTACTCATGAAAGGTGTCTGAAAAGAGTGCATGTTCCTCAATGCGGTTGTGTTTCTAAAAATTAATGCTACCTGAGTATTTTCCCTGTTTAATAAATATGATGCAGTTAACTGAGCCTTTGTTCATGATTAAATAAATTGTTACTGGTAAACTATGTATATAAAATTCACATTCATTGGGGGCACCTGGGTGGCTCAGTCAGTTAAGTGTCTGACTTCGGCTCAGGACATAATCTTATGATTCGTGGGTTTCAACCCCATATCGGGATCTGTGCTGACAGTGCAGAGCATGGAGTCTGCTTCAGATTCTGTGTCTCCCTCTCTCTCTAATCCGCTTGCACTGTGTGTGTGTGTCTCTCTCAAAAAATAAAAAATAAACATTAATAAAAATTTAAAATTTATATTCATTGGTTGTTTGAACTTTCTGCCATGGTAATAGGAATGAGTCATCAATTTCTACAACTACCTCCGATTGGGGGTGTTAGTTCAGCCATTCAATTTTGAAACCTGAAAAGGGCAATATGTAAGTAAGTTGGTTTATTTGGGCATACAGCACAGTGCCCAGCACAGGTGGCACTCAGTAAATGATGGTCCTGTTCTGATTCCCCTAGACTGCTTTCACTTATTTATGTATATAACCCTGGGGAAAGGGTAATCTTAAAGAATAGATAATTTAACAACTTTATATTTAGCTTTGATATAAATGTATCAGTTTTCCCTTTATCTTTCTATTTATTAGATTAAAATAGTCTGTGTCCCCTTAGTAGCACTACTGTAAATAAAGGAAGATTGTAGAGGGATGTAACAGCTGCTAATGGAAACTAAGTGCAGCACATTTTGGAGAATAATAAAATGACAATCCCAAAGATGTTCTTGAGAATACCGATAAAACTGGCCATGAGGTCAGTAACAGTATGGTTTTGTTTTCTGGTCGATAAGACTCTCAAATTGCATCAATTAAGTAGTGGAATCCTATTGTCAGGCAGTATAAATACACCAAGAAAAAAAGAGCCAAGCTTCCAGAGTTCAAGTTTTGGTTCCACCACTACCAAATGAGTAACCCTGAACAATGACTTAACTTCTTCATGCCTATGTTTTGTACCTGGAAAAGAAGAAAAATAAAAGGACCTTCCTTATAGGAACGTTTTGAGGTTTATTCATATGGTGTTTAGAAGAGTGCCCAGAAGTCAATAAAAGCTGCATGTGCTATTATTTTTACTTCTTTATCATACTGCAATATTCATATTTACGGATAATGCCTTAAACTTGGCAAGAATATAAACATTAATCATTATGTGATTAAATCACAATGTCCTTTAATTTTTATAGGTCACTATATGTACTGAGCTACCAATCTCTCTGAAAAATATGAAGAAGTTATTTTAATTTTTAACATTGATAATAATGGAGTATGTATTTTGCTAATTCATATTTTTACTACATTATTTGATAGCAAAATACATCTAAAAGTACTACTTCCAGTATGAGGTAGCAACCCATCACCTACAGTTATCAGTTCTCAAAATCAGACAACCATCTATATCAACCAGTCCGGAAAGCCAAGCAATAACCCTTGAAACAAATGGCCCCAACTGTTCATTAATTGTTCATTAATAACAGCCTCCCTAGTTTTTGCCCCCGCTTCCAATTTAGGACAAACTGAAGAACACCAAATATTCACTTCAACCAATCACAAGGGATACCCTGGTTTTAATCAGCCAACCTATAGCTTCTCCATGCCAACAACTTCCAATCAGAGTATAGCTGAAGCTTTCCATTTTTTCAACTATGAAGATTTCCCATTCTCCTGCCTGCCTTTGAGCCTGCCAAGTGCTTGCATTTAGATGATCTTCATTTATTTCCATGTGGTATTCATGAACAAGAATCCCAAAAGAAATTGCTATTTAAAGCATATGTTTATAATATTTAATCAGATAATGGCACTTTCAGAAAGAAACTGAACTGGGGAGAGGGGTAGGAGAAGACACTCAATGAGTTTATATGCCTAAAAAGTTTTTTTTTCCAAAAAGAGGGAAAAAAACCAATAATCTCATTAAGTATTATATTTTGAGAACCAATGAATAAAAAATATTGACATTAGAAGTATATAAAGGGACATAAGTGAAAAATGAAGTCACTTGCTCCTGTGGGCAGAAGAATGATATGCTAAGTGATTAATGATTTCTGAGCTTACAACAGAACCACTAGAAAGCCAAAACTGTTAAATCTGCTATTTCTGCAAGTACTTAAACAAATGCATTATGAAACAATGAAATAATTTGTTTCTTTGTTTATGTATGAGGAAACTAAGGCTCAGAGATGAGATGATCAATAAAAGGGACCTAAGCATAGAGCTACTTGCTTGTGGAACCAGGGCTCAATCCTAAAATGACAGGATTCCAAAGGAATACGCTGAAGAATTGGTTTTTCTAAATTAATAGAGAATTTTACAAATGAGATAACTGAAGCCAAAGAAGTGTTATAACCCACTCAGGCAACATTAGAAGTAGAACCTAAGGCTCTTAACCAAACATTACAGAAAGTAAATTTTTTCTTACTTAAATACTATTCTTTTCTAAATAACTCTCTGAAATCAATTAAGTCATACTGAGAAAGAAAAATACCATATGATTTCACTCATATGTGGAATCTAATAAAACAAATGAGCAAACCAACAAAAAAGCAGGATCAGAGAATAAAGTGTTAGTTGTCAGAGCAAATGGGCCAAAGTGATGAATGGGTATGGGAGATACAGGTTTCCAGTTATGGAAAAAATAAGTCATAGGAATAAAAGGCACAGCATAGGAACGGAACTATAGTCAATCATACTAATAGTGTTGTATGGTGACATATGGTAGTTACACTTGTGGTGAGCATAGCATAATACAGACACAAGTTGAATCGCTATGTTGTACACATAAAATTAATGTAATGTTATGTGTCAACTATACCCCCACTAAAAAAATCACCTCTGAAATCAGTTACAATAAAACACCAGAAATCAATAAAACTTCAAGGACAGGGGAATGACTAAAGAAATTATGGCATAACCATACAATGGAAGATTTTATAGCCACTAAAAGTGATGATCTAGGTCCCGGATCTAGAAAAATTGTCATGAAGTGAGGGAAAAAGCAGTTTAAAAAGACTCTATGCACAGTTAGTCTTTTTGGCAAAATGTCTATATAGATAAAGTCTACATGTGTAAATATACCTATTACATAATATGTGCATATAGACACAATACTATATTCATATATTTATTGTGTTTATTAAATTGTGTGTGTATAAGGTCTATAAGAGGTAAGGATAATATTAAAAGCTTAGGAGTAATTAATTGTCTTTTGGTTCTAGAGATAGGATTGTCAGAATTTTTATTCTTTTCCCAGTGTTTGAAGTTTTATAATGAGCACAGTGCACCCTTATAATCAAAATGAAGCAAAACAGAAATTTAATTAAAAATTATTTAATGCTTTTTATTTATTTTTGAGAAAGAGAGAAAAAGAAAAAGGGAGAGAGGGAATGAGAAGGTGAAGGGCAGAGAGAGAGGGGACAGAGGATATGAAGCCAGCTCCTCCCTGACAGCAGCAAGCCCAATGCGGGGCTCGAACTTACAAACCATGAGGTCATTACCTACGTGGAAGTTGGACACTCGACTGACTTAGCCACTCAGGTGTCCCAGACATTTAATTTTAAAGAAAAAAATATTATCTACGTTAAAAGACCGAACAACAGGACCAGATCTCCAACAAGCGTCAGTGAGTATATGAGCCAAGGTGTGTATCTGAGATATTAAACATCACAAAATTGGTATCTGAGTGGACTAGTTTAAGTTTTCTCAGGATCAAGAAAATAACTCTAAATCAGAATAGGCTTCAAGAAAAGCATTCTGCACCTCTAGATAGTGATCTCTTGCAAACCCCCTCATCTTGTGTACTCTGTCTCCAGTTCATTCTCTTACTGTGGTTCTCGCAATCGCACAGTGACTAAGGACTTCTCAGCCTCTTCACAAATTTACAGATACCTCCTTCCTTGCCTCAAGTTTTCATCCCCAGCACATCACTTCTACAGCTTTCTCATGATGGTCTGCTCCTCCTACGGCACATTCCTCCCAGGAAAAATTCCTCTTTTAGATTATGGCTCTTCTACTTCCAAGAGACACAAACAAGCAAACAAAACTCCTGCTAACAACACTCACATGTGGCTACAGAAGGTTATTTTACTCACTGCTGTCCCCCTTGCCCCACTGCTTAAATATACCCTCCTCTGTCCTTTTACATTCAAAAAGCCCATTCTGACCAACACCATATCCCTTAATGATGATGTTTTTCTAGTTGCATGTACAACACTTTTCCCTTTCATTTCTCCCACTTCTAGTGGAACTAATCTCCCATATCTAATTAATTACCTAAGATGGTGTTTTTCAAACTGTATTTCAGCCCAAAGATATCTTTTAAACATAAACATGTATAACCATCTATATAAAATCGACTACTGAATTCATCTGCCTAGATATATCCCACAAACCTGTCAATCTCCACATGTCTACCTCATGCGCACTCCCTTTCCAAACTTGCTCCTTAACCTTCACTTAGGATTCAAGGAAACAGCATGTTCAATTCATCCAAACCTTTATTCTTTCTTTTGCCATCACATCTAATGAGTTCTCCAGTCCTGTTGGCGCTCAGTCTCTCTAAAATTTGCTGGTATCCAATGTCATTTTACACTCCCTCACCGGGATTTTTGTAATAACTTCCTAACTATTTTCTCTGATATTACTCTTTCTAAATCTTATCTACCTCTAGTCTCCCAATCACTCTCTACACTTATGCTATACTGACTTCTAAAACCTAACCTCATAAGGTCATTTTTAATCTTGTTTTCCAGTTCCTAGCAAGGCATAAAATGGTCTTTTAGTTCTAGCCTCTACACGCTTTTCCAAATTGGCTCCTGGTCGGAAATTCAGAAATGCTCCCATTTACACCCTTCTTCCAACATTACCGTTTTCTTTATATTAGTAAATATATAAAAAAAAATTTGGAACTTTATCCATTGTCCACCTGTTTTACTTTTTAGATGTATGGTTTCAGTGTTTTGTTTTTTAAATAAGGATCCATAACTCATCTAGTGGCTGGTTAAATTTTTTAAGGATTTTTTTTTTGATTTATTTCAAACAAATGTGATCTTTCTTTAGAGATATGGCAAGCATGATTTATTTACAGGAAAAATGTAGTAAAGAACAGGAGTAGCTGACTTCTGATAATGTAGGTTCTATTCTCCTACATATCAAGATATCAGATATCATTTCAAATGGTTCAGATATACTTACCAAATGACTTTCTAAGGTACCTTATACGAATCCAGGGTAGAACATGAATTAATGTGTGGGGAAAATATGGGAATTAAATTTTCTTCAGTAAGGTTCTGTAGATTTTCTTAGGCATTTTGTTGTATGCAATAGGCTTGAAGCTTGCCATATTCTACAGTTAGCTAAGTCTATTACAGTGTATAATATTCAAAGAGATTATATAAGAAGGATGGATAACCACAGGAGACTGTCCTATATTTTTCCTTATGGCTTGTTTTATGACTGCACCATTACAAAACCTAGTTTTATTTAATAAGTCTATTTATAAATTCATTTTCCTCCAGCTCAAACTCTCCTAAGTGCTTTCTATAACTTGATATGTTACAAAAGCACAATGCAAA
The DNA here is from genome assembly GCA_030068075.1 of Paguma larvata. Classification (NCBI taxonomy): domain Eukaryota; kingdom Metazoa; phylum Chordata; class Mammalia; order Carnivora; family Viverridae; genus Paguma; species Paguma larvata. The sequence goes on from CM057826.1 coordinate 102,773,617, forward strand.
ATGCCAGAGATTTTCTGATATCCCCAAGGTATAAAATTCTTTATTGCCATTTAAACAAAAGAAGAAATAAAGAAAACAATTCCAGTTTGAAGAGCCGTACATTACCAGAAACAAGACAACAATACGGTTCTGTCAGTCTCTGAGGAAAAGGAATCATTACATGTAACACCATCTCTACAAAGTCTATCTTCATCTTGTCATCAGGCTCTATTTATCGCCATTCTGACACTGCCTCTTAAATAGCAACTTGCTAGAAAATAGCTCAAGATGGACTTCAAAAGGGCTTAGTTCTCCAAAGGTATTAGCTGCTTAAGCTACTATCTCTCCTTAAGCTTAGGAGTGACTATTTTCGTGATTTTAATTTTTAAAGAAAACTGATATATATAACATATCTCTTGATCTATAAAGAGATCTGTAAATATATACAATCTCTCTATTTTTATGTATTTTATTTAACTGAATAGAAGTTTTAAATGTTTCCATTTATCAAAGGTGAAGTGATGGAATTTGGGCTTAGTTTTCAAGCTCAGAATGCCCGAGTGTTAATTTTACCTTTTAGAGTAATATCGGTTTAAATATTAAGAATATGTTAAAGTCCAAGAAGGAAAGATCCACCCCTAATGGTAAGGGCAGATTTAATATAAAAAATAACTTTAATTTTAAATAATACCTGATATTTATCAAATGCTTACTATATGCAAAGTACATGTGCATATAGTACATTCAAATTTATTACCTCACTTAATCCCAATAACCTGAGGATGTGGGCACTATTATCTCCAATTTATAGACAAGGGCACTGAAGCCCAGAGACTGGTGAGTTTCTTGACAGCTATTTACTGAAAGAGCCAGAACTGAGCAAAATTGTTCTGATTCCAGAGCCCAGGTTCTGGGCTGGCACTATGCTAAGCTGCTTTAACCTCTTAGATTCTTAACCATGTGATATCTAATTTTTTAAAAAGTGAATGAAGGTAGTAAAATGGTACAAACTTACAGTTATAAAATAAATAAGTACTGGGGACATAATGTACAACACTGGCTATAGTTAATAACACTGAATTGTATGTTTGAAAGTTGCTGAGAGAATGTATCTTGAGAGTTCTCCTCACAATAAAAGGAAGTCAAAAAAAATTTTTTTTAATGTTTATTTATTTTTGAAGGAGAGAGAGACAGAGCACGAGTGGGGGAGGGGCAGAGAGAGAGGGAGACATAGAGTCAGAAGCAGGCTCCAGGCTCTGAGCTGTCAGCAAAGAGCCCTACGCAGGGCTCGAACTCACAGACCGCGAGATCATGACCTGAGCCGAAGTCAGATGCTTAACCAACTGAGCCACCCAGGCGCTGGCCCTAGTAAGCCACCTGGGTGCCCCCTGCTAAAACGGAAGTTTTAACTATACATAATGACAAATATTGAGATAAATGCCCTGAAAGACATATGATCACTGAAGCAAATTACAAAGGAAACTGATCTAATTGTGGATGCAGAAAGATTTCCAAGGAAGGGATCCTTTAGCTGACTTATGAAGGATGAGCAGGATTAAAAAGGCAAAATGGGGAAGGAGGTAGAAGGGGGTCTAGGCAGAGGTTACGACAGTGGAAGGAACAGGGACCTAGTGGAGAGACAAACAGGATGATGCTAGTGGGGCACACGGGTGTTGGCCCTAGGCTTCTCTAGGCATGTGAGATATTCATCCAAAGAGAAAGAAACGCATGGAGGGTTTCTAACAAGGGAGAAGTAGTCTGTGTTTTGTAAAGATCACTCTGGCTGCAGTATGGAGGAAAGACTAGCAGGCCAAGAGGTTTCTTAGGTGATCATGCTATTAGGCAATGTGGAAAAAAGAAAAAGAGAAATTTATAAAGTAAATAGCATTAAATTTATTTTAATGTTTATTTTTGAGAGGGAGAGAAAGAGACAGAGAGAGCGAGCGCATGAGTGGGAGAGGGGCAGACAGAGAAGGAAACACAGAATCCGAAGTAGGCTCCAAGCTCTGACGCAGAGCTCAAAACCACGAACCGTGAGATCATGACCTGAGCTGATGTTGGACGCTTAACCAACTGAACCACTTAGGGACCCCATTAAATAACCAATAGACTTTATGCTTAATGCTTTCGAAATGATTTGACTTATAAGCAGTACTTTACGTATTTTTTTCTCTTTTCAGCTACATACCCAGAACTTAGTCATTCGATTAGTATTTATTAGGTCAGGCACTATAATGAGTAAGGCAAAGTTCTATGCACTAGGGTTACAAGCACTAGCTTATCATCTAATAGAAAGGAGAGATCATATACAAGAAAACAAATGAAAAAGATAATTGCAAGTAAAAATAAGTACTGTCAAGAAATAAAACTGAGAGGTGAGAGCTATAAGCAGTTAGAAAAGGCCTCTCTGAGAAGGTAGCATTTGACAAAGACAAGTACAGCCAGCCATGTGGAGAACGATAAAGGGCAGAGCAAAAGTCTGAAGGTGGGGCTATGTTTGACTATAACTAGGAAACATTAAGAAGGCTAGTCAAAATGAAGTGAGCAAGCTTTGGACGAGTGGTAAAGGAACGGTCAAGAACACAGGCTGGAGTATGGGGCAAATCATTAGGGTCCTGACACTGTGAGGAGGAATCTTTATTTTCTTCTATGGCATATTCATTATATGGTAATGGGAGGCCATAGCACTTTTTGAAACAGAGAAGAAACGTGATCTGAGTCACCTGGCTACTATGGGGTTCGGTAGGGAGCGGGCAGTGGGACGGGCAGCAAGAACAGTAGCACGAAGATAAACTGAGTTGGTGCAGTGGTCTAGGCAAGTGACAATGATGTTTCATTACTGCCGGAAGAAGAAAAAGAATGGATTCGGGACATATAAAGACAACTATACTTGGTTGACAGAAAATATCTATTTTTGTTAGATTGCAGAAGTTTGCTATTTCAAGGAAATCTCTAGGAAATAACTTTTGGAAAAAAAATTCCGTCCTTATTTCAGCCATAATATAAATGCAGATTTTGACATATCAAAGCTGTTTAAAAGGAGAATATGTCTGTTATTACTGTAACTCAGGGTTCCCCCCACCTTTATAGGTGTACACAGGGGTTATGAGGAGAACTTCTCTTACTAAAAGCACTTTGAGGATACAGACAGGACATAAAAGTGAAAATCCACCGGTCATAACTATGGTTTTTACTCTAGGATCTTACAGATTTTCATTCTACCCCGCCTATAGAACTCCTAGGACTCAATTGCATTTGCCAGGTTCATAAAATAAATAAAACACATTACAATCCTCAGTCAGAGAGTATTTTTACAGACTGAAAAATGGCACCCTGAGAAATATCTTAGTAATAAAACTGTTAAACCCTAGGGGATCAAGTTTTTATTTATTTCTAACCTTATTTATTTCTTCAAAAGTAGAGGAAATTACCTGCGAAATTTTTAAGTTTTTAACTTTTTTATTTGAAGAAAAAGAAATGTTAGTATTCCAGTAATTTAACAGAGAATGTTACTTCAGTTATGAAGGCTAAATAACAAGGCAGATATAAATGATGGGAAAAATTATAGAAAGCGAAAGCTCAAATGACAAATTTATCATAGAAAATTCTACAGGACACATAAAATCCACTGACAATACCTTAAACTCTTGGCATCAAGAAAGAAAAACTTCTAGAAAGGAAGTTTATAGCTTCATGTTTATAGTCTAGTAAGTATAAATTTCAAGGTCACCAAATTCATATGTACAAAAACCACAAATGTTTTCGAAGGAATTGAATCTAATCTGTCTATTTAGCTCTCATTTCCTCTGTGTAGACTAGAACAACAATCAGGGCAAATCATTCATTTTCATTGTCAGGCTCAGTTTCTTGTGGCCAAGAGTCAGGATTCTGTCCTTACAGTATGTCTTTCTTGATTCCTCAGAGGACTTAGGGAGGCTCAGAGCTCACGTCAATCAGGGAATCTTAGGGGGAGAGGGAATATCCTATGTCATACCTGCTCTGGGCTGGGGAGGGCAGGTTTCCTTCTCCTAACATAAGATTTTTATCTGCTAAGTATAAGAGAAGCTTCTATATCAGTTTCCTTTCCAATCAATTGTTGATGGCATAAAGCTCATGTTTAACTCCTTTAAGACTATTCTTTGGATTCTCTTGAAACTCGTCTTCTATCAAGAAGCCTAGTTCTTACAACTCAAGAACATTTGCTTTCAAAACTATTGTTTTCTCAAAGAATTAAAAATAATATATCATTATCAACAATAAAACAAATAAGCAAGCTTTCAAGAAACCCAGAAAATCTATTTCACTGATTTTTTTCCTGAATTGTTTGCCTTCTAGTTGTGACAAGCATGGATAGAAAGCAGCCAGCTCAACAGTGGAGGAACCATAAGAAGGGGCACAGAGAAGGAGAGCCTCAGTGGATAGTTCCTAAGATTACCTGCTGCAGTAAGACTTTTGTACTTGTTAAATTATGTAACTGATAACTATAGCTCTCGGAAAGAAAAACCAAGTTTTTACATTCTTAATTTACAATGTAGTATAACACTGAAAATAAGAGCATCAGATTCATTAGGTGGTTAAAAATATTTTGAGTGTGACCATTCCTCAGCGTTAACCTTCAAAGGCATAAATTAATGTAATAAAAGTTACTGCAGAATCATGTATGTCAGGTGATGAACTTCCTTACCTTCGTCATGTAGACTTTGTATGAGTTAAGAACCTTTTCAAATATAACAGAATAACTGATTATATGTACTTTTAACAAATAAGGGCTTATTTTCCCAAGGACTAAGAAGCCTGAAACTGTGGGTTGTAAGATGGCTTCCATAGCTCTAGGCATTGCGTTCTTAAGACAGGAAGGAGAAATGTCTAGACCAGACACATTGGTCCCTTGTGCACACAAGAAAAAGCTTTTCCTAGAAGGTCTTGGAAGATTCTGCTTATTTTCCATTGATCTGAATTATGCCACACAGTCAGTCCTAGCGACAGGGGAGAGTGGCAAAGTTTGTTTCTAGGGATTATTTGTTTTACTTTGGCTGTCCTCCATAGTAAAGGAAGGCAAGGAAGAAGGTGGCTGGAAACAGGTGCTGAATTAGTGAACTAACAATGTCAGCGACAGCTGCATGTGATATAGCTCCAAAATTATATGTCTGATGTTAAAAATAAACTGGGAGAGGCCTGAATAGAAATCTATTTCTATACACTTGATAAAATATCATGCACTCATTCTTATTGAATTCCTACATGTAAAACAGTAAACACAACCTAAAAAGACCTTTTTCTTGTAGAGCTAAAGGTCTAGTGGGGAGAGTGAAATGATAAATATATATCAGATGACAGTAAGTACAACAAAGAAAAATAAATTTTAAGAAAACAGAGTATGTAGGTGTGGCACAGGCAGGTCACTTAGGGTAATCAAATAGGTCTCTCTAAGGAAGTGACATTTGAGTAGAGATATGAAAGAGAGGAGAGACTCATGTGGTTACCTGAGGGCAGATCCTTCCAGGCAGAAGGAACAAGCACTTGGTGCGTGCAAGAGACAATGAAGCGAATGGCGTAGCTATAGCTGAGTGAACGAGACAAGTGATCGGTAATGACATCAGAGAGAAGGCAGAGTATCGGGGTGGGGGTTAAAGTAAATCTCACTTTCATGAATAACCACTGCTTGAAGCAGCCCTGTCACCAAGTTTCCACTGGAAATATAAAACCAGGAACAGTATATCAGGCACTCAGATACACGTCAGTATGTTACCTCAAAAACTGAGTTTACAAATGAGGGATCTGAGACTCATACTGATTAAGGCTCTCACAGTCTCTGTTCTAAACACAATACGGCCTCATCATTTTGGCATATGGCCTGTTGGTCCTTGTCACTTAGTGTGTTAGCAATGTTGGCTTAAGCAAGATTTAACACAGACTTATTTCACAGAGGATCCATCCAGACTGATCTACATTGTGAGTGTCCATAAAGAGGGCACAATTCACAGAGTATTTCTATATTTAATATACTACAGAAACAGAGGTTAACAATTTGTGGGAAGCTAACTGTGAAATATTTCTAAGTATTATAATTCTATGTGTATTTAATGTGTAAGAAGGATACAGGCATCACTTGCTATTCAAACGTATTTGGCTCCTGAGTTCAGATAGTGAGGAATGAACGTACACAAAGAAAATATAAATCTCCAAAAATGTGTTCAAAGCTATTTGTTTCCTGAGGTTAAAGAGTGAGGGATACCTGTATATTTTGATGGATAAATAGTACTTCAGGAGTTTCCTCTAAGGTATGAAAAGATGACATCCAATTATTATTATATTCAGCAGAAAATTATAATCTCAGGTAAAACTTTTATCATGTTTCTTATTTCAAATGCACATTTGTTGTCCTTGAAACAATGAGTTTGCAAGGTAAGCACAAATATAATGCTTGTTTTTAAGATGACTGTTATTTATTTATATCCAGACAGACGTTATAAAATATTCATTAGCACTAGCATATCTTTAAGACAAAGATAACAGTTCTATGACAGAGGACACCATGTTTCATAAGATCTCATATTTTAAAATGTTTCTGTTAGCCAAATGAAGCCAAATTAATAATTCAGTTTGCTCTAAAATGCCACAATCAATACAATAGCTTCTAACTCAAGCGAGAAACAATACTTTAAAAGACAATTGCCATATAAAATAGATTCTATTCTTATTTTGAGCCAGACACATAAAAAAGGAAGGGCAGTATTTTCTAGCAGACAGGCAAATGCAACATACAGCAAAAGCAATTAGGACAAGGAGCAAAGTTAGCTATCTATAGATGACAAGTGAGAGCTGGGTACAAAATAGTCGAAAGCAACAAATCTCAAACATTAAAGAACACTTGAATCACCTGGAGGAACTAATGAAAATGCAGATTCTGATTGAGTAGGAAGAATGGGGTCTGGGATAGTATACTTTTTAACGAATTCTCAGGTGAGGCTGATGCTAATTATTCTGTGGGTCCCACTTCTGTAGCAACCCCTAACACACACTGCTTTATAAATTCCCTGCGCCTACAATGCTGTCTTAAGAGCTATACCACAAGGGTTAGAAGACTACTCAAATCTTTTCTTTAAAACACACTGTTGGGGCACCTGGGTGGCTCAGATGGTTGAGTGTCCGACTCTTGATTTCAGCTCAGGTCATGATGTCGCGGTTCGTGAGATCAAGCCCCACATCAGGCTCTGCACTGATAGCACGGAGCCTGCTTGGGATTCTGTCTCTCCCTGTCTTGCTGCCCTTCCACCACTCATGCTAGCTCACTCTATCTCAAAATAAATAAACTAAAGAAATTTTTTTAAAAACATACTGTTGCGTTTAACTGGGAAGACAAGTGACAGTATGTTCTTTTTTTTTTTAATTGTTTTATTTACATCCAAGTTAGTTAGCACACGGTGCAACAATGATTTCAGGAATAGATTCCTTAAGCCCCTTACCCATTTAACCTATCCCCCATCCCATAATCCCTCCAGCAACCCTCTGTTTGTTCTCTAAGAGACTTTTATGTTTTGGCCCCTTCCCTATTTTTGTATTATTTTTGCTTCCTATCCCTTATGTTCATCTGTTTCGTATCTTAAATTCCTCATATGAGTGAAGAGGTTTATTTTTGAGAGAGAGAGAAAGAGACAGAGAGATAGAGAAACAGAATGTAAGCTGGGGAGGGGCAGATAAAGAGGGAGACACAGAATTCGAAGCAGGTTCCAGGCTCTGAGTGGTCAACACAGCACCTGACATGGGGCTCGAACTTAAAAATTGTGAGATCATGTCCTCAGCTGAAGTCAAATGCTTAACCAATTGAACCATCCAAGCGCCCCAAGAAAATCTGTAAACAATCTAAGTATTCAACAATGGGGTATGGTTGAAAAAACATTTAATATAGAACTCATGATAGACTAGAAACCCAAAGTTATTTTAAAGATTTTGAATATAATATGCACAGACCAGTCTGGAGGAACTTGATATTTTAAAAGAAAAAAAAATTTAAAAGAAAATTCCCTGTCAGTTATATTCCCTGTATCTTAGTAGGAAACAGTTTATACCCTCAAATAAAAGTATAATAAATGAAGCTGAATTTATCTGGGTCTTTATTCAGGCTCATTCAGGATGTATACAGGATATATACAGCAACTGTAAGAAATCAAGCTGTTAGATTTTCTTACAGTGACACATGCTGTACTATTTCCTATACTTGAAAAGCAACAATGCATTTTATTTTTCTCAAAAGTGACATTCCAATGCCTTTCAAGTATTCTTTACCCGATCTGATTAATATTTATTTAGCTCCTAATAGAGGCCAGGTAAAAACATGAATGAAAAAATAGTCACTGGCTGCAAGGAGCTGTTGTGCCACATCCTAATAAATGATGCCTCCCCCTGGTGGCTCAGACCAGACATTTATAGAGAGAAAGGGGAGAAAACGCCAAGTAATTCTTGTTTGTTTTTATAAAACGAAACCAAATTTTTTGTTATCTATACTCTACGATGATACAAATTAAGTTTACTTTTATTTAAGTTGTTTATTTTGAGAGAGAGAGAGAGAGAGAGAGAGAGAGAGCGAGCATGACCATGGGAGGACAGAGAGGAGAGACAGAATTCCAAGCAGGCTCCACATGCAGTCAGAGCAGAAGCCTGACATGGGGCTCAATCCCACTAACCAAGATCATGGTCTGAGCCGAAATCAAGAGTTGGCCGCTTAACCGACTGAGCCACCAGGCACCCCTTAAGTTTACCTTCTACATATAAACTTCAAAACATAATTTAGAGCACATGCATATTAAATAATTTAAATGTGCACAGTAGACTTCATTATCTCAAATTAATTACTCTAATCACTTCACTTGTTTTTTTCATACCAGGGAGGAGTATATTTAGGCATTTCCTCCCTCAAGAATCCCTCTCTTGGTTAGACTCCTTCACAAGTATTATTATCACATTGCTCAAAATAGGGGTTAAGGGCAGATTCCTTATTAATGCTTTCTCTCAGACAATCAAAACAAACATTTACTTAAAAAGTCTTAGAGAAAGAATAGTGGGAGATACTTATCATTAACTATTATTATTGGTTCTCCATTATTATTATTATTATATTGGTTACCTATTGCTATTATAGCCAACTTTGTGTTGTTGTTGTTTTTAAGTTTATTGATTTGACAGAGAGAGAGAAAGCATGTGCACAAGTGAGAGAGGAGCAGAGAGAGAGGAGACAGAGAATCACAAGCAGGCTCCACATTGTCAGTGTGGAGCCCAACCCAGGGCTTGAATCCACAAACTGTGAGATCGTGACCTGTGCTGAAGACAGATGCTTAACTGACTGAGCCACCTAGCAGCCCCAACACTTGCCTTTCAAACTCAATTCCCGGTATTCCATACCCCTCTCAACTGTCCAGGGCTCACTAAATCTCTTATTTTTGCTTTCTTTTTCAACAGTGACTACTAAAGGGCTCGACTACACAGGGCATGTATCATTTAATCACTTGAACAATGCTGTGCGGCGTTATTCTGGACTTCTCTATAGAAGAGACGCAGACCCTGAAATTGGACAGCTTTGATTAGGAATCATAGCTTTGCCATATAGCAATAGTAGGATATCGGGCACATTTTAAATCTCTTTGTATTCCAGTTGTTTCATATGTAAATGAGGAATAAATGCAGAATACCACAAAATTAGAAATACCATTTATAGGATAGGCATTGTATAAATAAGCTTATGCCACACAGTTTTTACACTTCCAAGAATTCTACTTATTTCTATAAATGTCATTTTAATGATTTTTGATCAATGAACACTAGTTAGCTTTATTTTCTAATATTATCTCAAAATGGCAAAGCTTTACCAAATGGGAAGCCTTAAAATATTTTAATGGTTCATCGTCTATAGAGATACCTCATGTAGCCAGCATATGACGATCTTTCCACAATGCAATTCAGTGGTAAGTGTCAACAGCCTTAAATTTCCACGTTTTTAAAAAATGTTTATTTTGAGAGAGAGACAGAGAGAGAGAGAGAGAGAGAGAGAGAGGGAGAGAATATACTCACGAACGAAGGAGTGGTGGAATGGTAGAGGGGGAGAGAGAGAGAGGGAGATTATATAGAGTCCCAAGTGGGGGTTGATCTCATGAACTGCGAGATAATGACCTGAACTGAAATCAAAAGTCAGATGCTTAACTGACTGAGCCGCCCAGGCACCCCAAAATTGTGTGTATTTCTGATGCATCATTTTGCTTCTAGAATGTATTCTAAAGAAATAATCCTGGATACACACAATAACTTGAGGTAGAAGTATGTCATTTAGATATGTTCAAAAATTGCCCAACAATTAAGTATATTTGGATCTGTTTTGACATTTTAATACTATTCAGTTATTTAAAAAACATTATAGAGTATGTGTACTAACATAGAAAGATACCATGTTATAATTACCAAAAGCAAAACAGTTTTAAAAATAACATGCAACTTAACTTCATTTTGTATAAAGGTGTGACAGAAAATGTACAATAATGTGAAGTGATAGGAAATTTATAAAGATGTTAACAGCAGTAGGATATGAGGGATATAAGCTCACTGTAACCCTGGCTCTAAACCTAATCCTAACACAAACCCTAACCGCTAACCACAAACTCCTTACCTAACCATAACCTTAAACTTATCCCTCTAAAGAGGTCTCTGACTGAAGGGTAATAGGCACATACCCTCACCCTGGTCCTAACCCTAAACCTTCTTCTAGCCCTAAATCACACCCTTATCTATACAGCAGAAAGTTACTCAGCCACAAAAAATATATTGAATTCTTGCCATTTGCAATTATATGGATGGAGTTAGAGAGTATTTTTCGAAGTGAAGTAAATCGATCAGAAAAAGATAAATACCATATGATTTCACTCCTATGTGGAATTTAAAAAACCAAAGACATGAACAAACGGAAAGAAAAAAAAAAAAAAAACAGAGAGGCAAATTAAGCAACCGACTCTTAACTACAGATGGTCACCAGAAGGAGGTGGAGTGGGAGTGGGTTAAAAAGGTGATGAGGATTAAGGAGTGTACTTGCTGTGGTGAGTACTGGTTGTTGTATGGAAATGTTAAATCACTACATTGTACATCAGAATCTATTATATTATTACAGTGTATGTTAACTAACTGAAATTAAAATAAAAACTTTAAAAATGTCTTAATAGCAGTTATTACTGGTGTGAACACAGGTGATTTCTGTTTTTTTCTATCTTTTTAAGAATAAGACCACGTTTTTGCTCAATTGTAATAAAAACCAAATAGTTAACGGTATCTATATAAATCTAGTTAGAGAGAAATATATAAATGAATTGACAGCTATTATATAGATATAGGGAGAAAGAGCCTAAGAGAGAAAAGGTATGCATATACTTGAAAGGCACCCAAGTAGGAAATCTGAGCACAAACCATTTTAAGAAAAGAATGGGAGGAGGAAGGAGAAAAGCAGGAACAGCAAACCAAGGCAGAAAAGTATGATGAGGTAAACACTATATAACTAGTGCCATCTGTGCTGCTTTGTGTTGCCTGTTCTTGGTGAACTGCCATTTAGATATGACTGCCCATCTAAATATGTCCTTTAAACAGTTACGGCTTTTAGAACTAATGGAAAACAAGGCACACTGTTCTGACATAAGGAGAGCCTTAAATTTCACTTCTATAAAATAAGGACATGTAGAGAATATATTCTGAGAATAAAGGAAAACAGTGAAAGGTACCTTAAAAAAGATGAGATTACTTGATCAAACATCACCATTATTATTTATCACATTTTAAACTAATCAAAATTAATTGTTATACTGGGGTCCTACCTCCAGCTTGGCTGACTATTAAAGCCCAAAGACTTTTGTTTCATTGGTAACTAGAATACCAGCAAGAGTACGTAATCTTGAAGTCCCTGCCACTTTCTGCTTGCAACATTGTTTTCTCCACTGGTTAACACTGGATCCTTCAGGACAACACTTCCTCAGGGTCGGCTCGGACCCCTGAACTCCATTGCTATATGTAAACAGGCACCCCAAACCTCCCTTATTATAACATTCTTCATGCCACATAATATTTACCTGTTTACTGTCTTACTAATCGACTGTGAGCTCCATCAAGGGCAGGGAACATGTCTGTTCTGTGCTCTGTTGTATTCCCAGTGTTTAATACACAACCAGACGTAACACAGGGACTCAAACACTGTGCGAATGAATGGATGGGAGATATCCATGTTGATAACCCTTTCGTTCTTTGTTGATCTGGCATGAGGCTACTAAGGCTTATTATAAAACATCTCTCCCAAATTTATTTTTCTACTTACTACAAGAAGAGCTATGGAGAACACAGTTTACAAATTCAAATATTCTCTGGGAGGAGCCTCAGGGAGATAATTTTTGACCAATACGAAAAATATTAGTTTTCCAGTAAGTTTTTACTTCAGGGGCACTATGTATTGTGTACCTAGTCGTTTCCCTCTTTGCACCAGTTGTGTCCATTTTATGTACTGACTTCACAGGCAGCTGTGTTATTTTAGCTCTTTGTGCTTGTCTTTCTCCATCTTCCCTTATTTTCAAATATAATCTTTTGTATGCCTCCAATCTTTCTAGGAACAAATCAGAAGATACAAACATATTAATAATATCAACCTCAGAGAAAATTATAATAATGTGTAGCTGAGACAAAACCCTGGTAATATGGTGCTTGAATGGATTGCTCAGGATGCTTAATTTTCAGTTCCTAGTACATTCAATTAGTATGCATTTGGAAAATTCAAGTTTGAAATATGTGTCTTCAGTAGGACATTTTAAAAATTCTACCTTGTTTGGTTTTCCTCTGCCATTTCTTTTATGTTTCTCCTCACCGCTTCTGATGTTGTCTTATTTAAAGCCCTCACCAGATTATTTGAGTATTCCTCTTTCTGATCTCCTGGTTTCCACACAACTTGTCTCAGTCTCCACAATGTACCCTGAACAGGAATCTCACTAAAATATAAACTGTTGTCATTGCCTCCTACTGCAGAAAGGTCTCCTCGGCATCATCTGGAAGTCTGTCACTGAATGCGCCCCCCACCCCACCCTGCGACCTTATCAGTCTCTCACTGAAGTACGTGAGCTTTGGAGAAAGAGCTAGGCTAATTCATGTCTCTGTACTTTTCTTTAAATTACTCTTACTGCCGAGACTGTTCTTCACCACCTTCAAAAACCAGCAAAAACCTTTCACCTTCCAAGATAACTTAATATCTACTCATCTGACTAGACAGCTCAAACACCGTATCTCCTGTGAAATATTTTCAGTCTTTTTCAGGTAGAACGGATTATTTCCTCCTTTGTACTCAAAGTACAGCCGATAAAATACCATCATTAGTTTATTTCCATTCTTCTCCCCTCATTAACCTAGGTTCTCCAAGAAAAAAGCCATGCTTAACTCCATATCCTCTGGATCTAGTACAGGGCCTGACATATGGCAGGGGATTACTCAACAAACCTGTGTTGAAGTGAATTCCTCACTTGAACTACGTGTTTATTTTTCTCTTCTTTGTTCTTTGGGATGATTCTACTGAGAAATATTGCTGTGCAATGCTGAGGAAAAGCAGCAACAGCAGTAGGCAAATCAGAGGGCTCTCAACACTCACAAACTGTCTCACTTTGAACAGGGGGTACAGGCTCCAAGCTGAAGAGGCAAAGTTACTATCCGACACCTTCAAAGCAGTGCTTTTCAAACTGGGTTTTGACTCATTAGAGAGTCAAGAAGTCAATTCAGTGGGTCAAAATAGTTTAGAGCGTTCTGAAAAACCATGCTGACAGTGATCCTCAAGGTATAAAAAACTATTCTTTTTATTTTTGACATTTTCATGCATGCAGGATATAAGAATACCTTCCAGCCCTGAGCTAAGAGCCATATGAATTTATGACTGCAATAAAAAATCATTTAAATCAACAGGCTTGGCTCTGGGACCATGATCTATTTCCCTCCCACTGCTATCTGCCAGGGTCCTAACTGCACTCCTTGCGCATATTAGATGTTGCCTTGTTCTTCCCAATCTTCTTGGGGAAGGGAGTCGTAGGGCTGATGCCTGAGTCCTTCCTGTCAGACTCTGGTTCCTTCCCGGACCCTAACCTTACTCACTCCTGTGCAACCCAGCTTTTCCCGCCAAGTTCCATCCCTGCTCCCTTGTAACTATTTTTCTGGACTCTTTTCATTAGTGACCACAAGCCAGCTTGGGTCTTCAACCTTCAACCCAGTCTCACCTGTTGAAGAGACTATTCGGAAAGCCGGGCACTTTGCATGGATCATGCCATGCCCTGGTCTGGGCTACAGGGGTATAATCCCCAGCTATGCCAGTCTACTCAGGGGATGTGCTTTTCTTCAGGTACGTTCTAACCTTATTCTATTAAATCCCACCAATATAAAGGATAAGGGTATTTATTAATTTTGGTCCTTTAGGAACTGGCAAAAGATCTGCAACTGTTCCAAATATTATAATTAATTTACCTGCAATGTAGAATAAAGTTCTATTCTAAAACTTATGATGAACCTGATTTTCTTTATAAAAGTGAGTGGTTGATAGTAGTTTGAATTTTATACTATAATGACAGTACCTGGTAAATAATTCATGGAAAATGCCCCTATTTGCTATTTGCATAAAAAGTATGTTTACATAGACATGCATACATACATGTATATATTTGTATGCCTTTCATTTTGTAAACATTAGCTGCCCCTTAATAGTGCTTTGAAGCTTTCATTTCTGAACAATTAATTTTTATGCAAACTTCAGCTTCTTGAGACAGTCTTAATTTTATACATCACTGAATATTTTAATGAGGAGAAGCACTGATTGCCATTTTAACAGCAATAACAAAAGTTCACATCATTCCGTCATCCAAATGTTATTTTTCACAGTCAAAGTCACCTTGCTACTTTCAACACAGTCTTAGCTGCTTTTCAGAAAGAACAAACTTGTTCCTGAGGAAACAGCAAAATATGTAAATAAGCCTAATAAGGGCACCTATCTTAATAAATTCTAGAAATATGAAAAAAGAAGTTTTATGTGAAAGTAGAATTTGGTAGGGTACTTGCTCTTCGGTATGTGTTTTGCTTCTTTAGCAGTAAAAATAAATGTATTTGATGAGATACAAACAAAGTAAGTTGTTATTTACATAACACACAAGTGACCTAAAAAGTAAATACTTCATAAAATCAGAACATCAGAAAAATGGGAATGGTCAGAACCTCTTACATACACAGTGTTGATCCATAAATAAAGAAATGCAGATAGACAAAACTACCTTTAAACACTTGTAACATATAAGTATCTTCTCTGAGTCCAAACATAAGCAACCCAAAGGAGGACACATACTAGCAGCTGGTAGGTGAAGGACGGAGCCCTGCTAAGTGTCAGGCTACTGGCACTAAGTGCACTGGTGATTGCAAATCTGTGTGTGGGGGTGGGGGCAGGAATAATGTCTGGATTAAAAAAAAAATTGGTGATGAATTTATAGATAAGAATCTACTTCTATGGACTAGTATTTAGGATATATGTTGACTGCTCATTTGTAGTTTATGTCAATAATAATAGTTCTAATAGGTCACAGTTAAAGTATGATTCAACTGCAACATACTGTTAATTAAACATTACTTTTTTGTGATTATTTTAAAATATTAACAACAGTTCTTTGGTGTCTCAGTAGTACCAAATACTTGCTACATGACTTGGATTAAATTAGTCCACCTCGTTTATAAAATAAGAATTCCTAAGTGATTTGGTTACTGTGAAAATTAGAAATAATATATGTAAAGTGCCTCACACTCTTCTCTTTTTAATCGCATAGCTTATAATCAGTAGTTTAAGAATTTAGGGATTTGAATGTAGTCAAAAGCAAAATTATTGCCATTAGTACAAGTACAGTACTGTTCTAAGTCTTAACACCGGTTTTGAAATAGAGAACTTTACAATGTAGAATTTTTTATGTGATAGAACTAAGAGAAAATATTCCATTTAAGAAAACTCCCCTCCACCTCAATACGCATACACTTAACCACACTTGTTCTCAGTTGTTATTTTTCATTATTTGAACATTTAAGATTTGTGAGTGATCTTTAACCAACTATTCAGATTCAGTCATGAAAGAAGAGGAGAAGGAGGAAATTAGAAACCACTTTATATCACATTTACCAGACAGTTATTAACGGACTATCAAATGGTTGAAACTACCAAGCATCAAGATGTAAGGCACAGAGGCTTTGGCCCATTAGAGGCTCACAGGCTAGTCCGAGCATGCATACAAATCTTACAGTGTGCTACATGTTATAAGTGAGGTGCTTATAAAAACCCTAGGAGATAGGGAAGCAGCTAAATTTCCCAGGGCAAACTGATCGAAGGTTAATATTAGAAAGGATGAGTAGGATGAAAAAAAGAACTGCGGGGTGGGAGCAAACTGTGAATGAGTTCGGACATTATCTTCATAAACAAGGATTCAGAGATTTTTAGGTAAGAGAATGTCGTGACCGGGTATCTTGTAGCTATAACTCATGAAGAAGATATTAAGGGCTTGAAACAGGGCCTCACATAGTGGGAGCAGAAGAAAAAGTTTAAAGGAAGAAGCAGACAACTTTAACAGCCAGTCACGAGTGTGATAACCAATAATACATGTGTAATGAGGAAATGGAATCACGAAAAATTCCCGTGTTTCTAGCTTTGGCAACTGGTTAAACGATCCTATAAATTTAGATAGAAAATCCACGAAAAGTGGTAAGAACTTCAACTCTGGGGTCGTCTATCTTAGAAAACTTCAGAATTGTAAGTGACAGCTTCAGTCACTATAAAAATAGCTATCTTTCACAAAATAAGCGCATAAACCTGTTTCGGAGGTGGCGACCTCCGGCAAACATACATATGAACATTAAAGAGGGTATGTGTGTGTGTATTATTTCTTGTTATAGAAGCAATTCATGTTTACTTTAAATATTTGGAAGAAGAAAAGAGAAAGATCTTTGTAAATCTGGGTAAAATTTTGGTATGTTTTCTTCCAACAATTTTCATAATTATGATCAAATTAGCTACGAACATACTTTTATACCCTGCCTTCCCCCCATTTAACATATGAAAGGAACGACTTAAAGAAAAATACTCTTAGAGTTATGGTAAAATGAGAAAGGATTTCTGGTATTTAGAAGAGCACATAAGACCATAAAGTTAGAAAGCTTAAGATCATAGTATTGCCAATGCCCATGCTATTAATCTCCAATTAAACGGGAAAAAACTCCTTATTAGTTGATTAACAAGTGAGGAAGAGTAGACATGTTAGTACCATCTACTCATCTAATTCCTTACTTTTTGTGAATGAGACTCTAAACACATAGAAGAAACCAAGGCTCCTGTGTACAAGTTTTTGAACTTGTATGACCACACTGCTAAACTGTCAGTGGAGCCAGGATTCAAATCTCAATCTGCTGTGACTTCTGGTTCTCCTTCCAGTATACTATGGTGCCTCCACAAACCACAAAGAATGACAAGCTTTCTGTAAAGGCCCAGGATATCTATTTGAAATACAAAGCGATTATTTAGGGCCGTCAGTCTCAATTCTCATGGTGACGAAGAAGAACCAGGCAGGAAGAGTGGTAGACTAGTGATTCCACGGGGCCTTTTCAGCGATAACATCTGGGACTCTACACTCTTCACTAAGGCTCCTGACCCATTTTTTTCTTTCAGTTCCCAATGCTATTAGCTTTCCTTCAGAGATTTTGGTGCTTTCACCCAATGTATTTTGGGTGAGAGACAAGGTCTAAAGTCTCTTCTCAGAGGCTGGTGTGCAATTCCCCATCAGTTCATGGAGAGCGTGCACAAGAGCCCATAAGTGAAACTTGGTCCACTGTGCCATTTACAACTATAATGCTCCTCAATTTTTTAAATGTCTTTCATTTCCAGTTTCCTTAAACAGATTATCTGCGTCGGCTTATTTCCTATTTTAGTACTTCACATCGCTTTAAACTAGAAGCATAATTTGAAAATCAATAGGGCAACGAACTGCTTTTCGTCAGTTGTTTCACCTAATTTCTGATCTACCAGCACAGACGCTGCCCACTTTAAAAGAAAAATGAGATAATGAGTAGTATACAGTGAACACTAAGATAGTGGCTCAAAACCCTGGCTGCACATTTTTAAAATAGCATAGAAAGCTTTTTAAAGATTCTAATGACTAGGACAACTTCAGATGAATTTAATAGGACCCTGGGGAAGGGGACGTGAATATAGGTACTATTTCCAAATCTCCCTAGAAAAATCCATGTAAGCCACAGGGCAAAAGTCATCAGAGGGTACATACTTAGGACGCAACCAGTTTTCCATAGTTTTCTGGAGGAAACAAAAGACAAGTGAGGATTAACTCTCAACATTCTGAAGCACACAATACTTGTAATACAGATTGTCTGCAAAGATGGCTCAAATAACCCCTTTTGTGGCCATGTGTTTCTTCTCAATGTTACTTTTTTGCTCCTCTCATCAAGAGGAAGAATCCGTTTCTCCCCTGGTGACTCTGGTCTAGCCTCATGATCTGCTTTGACCAATAGTATAAACAAGTGACATCCTGTGACTTCCAAGCCTAGATTCCAAGTGGTCTACAGCTTTTACTCTAGCCATCTTGGAAGGCAAGGCTGCTGTATGAAAATCTTAAGGATAAAAGATCATATGGAAAAAGAGGAAAACCTCAAACACCTTCAACCTCCTGATGTGTGTTAGGCCCTCTTGATCCTTTTAGGCCAACTTAAGTGCCAGAAATAATGGGCAAAACTAGTATAAGTAGTGACCAGCTGGTCCTAGCCCAACCTGCCAGCCAACAGAACATCAAATAAAAAGATGTCCTTTTAAGCCAGTGAATTTTGAGGCAGCATTATAGCAAGAGAGAACCAGTAAAGTAGTCTTAATGGATATAATAAATGTTAAAGACAAAGTAATACATGATTTCCTACTTCTCCGAAAGTACTATTTATGTGCTCTAAATACTTGCTCAAGTATTTTAAAAATTTAGCAAACATAGTCTTTCTGTTTTCTCTGTTAATAATTCAGTAACATATATTTAGGTTGGAACTTATAATGCAAGATCAAAATATAAGAAAAGGCTTTTTGTAATCAACTACTGTAACAATAATTTTATATCATTTCATGCACATTCAGCATTAAAAAGTGTATGGATCTAAGAAAGCTCTTACCTCTCAGAACTTTTTAAAGGTCATCTAACACAAAGTATAAAGTATTTTGGGTGCATCGATGAAATTACTCATAATGATATCAAGTTCTTGGTGTATTGTCTTTTCACAAAAATTCACTGAATGGCTCTTAGATTAATCAACTCACTTAATAATTACTTATTTTCTCTATGCAGAGCACAGTCTCAGATGTTATACAAGGAAGACCCAAAGAAGTTTAGTTTAGTCATTCGTTTCACTGACTTTCAGGAACCTGGGACATAACAGAGGAAATGAGACAAATTTGGGGAGTTTCAGCTAAAGGAAAAGTCATTTCTGCCTAAAGAACTATGAAAGACTCTGAGGAAAAAAATTGTTCTTTTAATTGTGCCTTAAGAGATGATTAGCATTTCAAAGGGATGCTCTGGTTCCAGAGGATAGTCTACGTAGGTAAAACCACAAAAGAAAGCTAAGAGGTGAAAAAATTTCAGAGTACGGTAAGCAGTCTAGCTAGGCTAGAACACAGGGTACATGACAGCAGATCTGCAAAGGCAAGGAATGGCACCCTCGATATTCATTTATGCGGTGGGCAATTTTAGTCAGAGGTTTGGGAATATGACTGTTAAAGGAACAAATGTGGAGCTACAAACAAATTGACACAGATTGAAAAAAAAGAGACAATAGCTGGGAGGCCACTGAAAGAGTCCAGAGGAGAAGAATCGTATGTACTGCTGTAATAAACAGTAGTCCTGGGAGTTACAAGAGAAAGTAGGTATAGAAGGCATGGGATAAAAGCAAAGGGAAATCCTAAGGACATCAAGTCTTTCTACAGGTAGTGGTGTGACGATACTGTGTAAACTCCTCAGAAAAATAACTTTTAAGTAAGATGTGAAGTCCTGGCAGTTTCTTTCCCCCTCCCTACTGCTCAGGAGCAAGATGACTTCACATAAAGGAAATTATGCAGCTTATCACCAAGGATACCAAGAAATGCCCAAAGGCTATATTTCTCAGTTACATCCTCTGCTTCTTGCGAGTCCTCAGCATTGGTTACTAAAATCTTCTTAGGAGACAGAAGAGTGGAACCCCTACTGAATCCCCCCAGGGTTTTTTGGTGCTCCCCTGAAGCAGTGAGTCCTTAGGGATAAACCACCTGTGTCCTAGTGCTTAGAACTCTGGTTTTAGCTTTCATGACACACCATCTATGCCTAATAGCCAAACACAAGTCTTTAAAAATACTGATGCTTTATATTGGTCAATCTAGATTATTTCTGTACAAAAAACTACCAACATTTTGGACCTCTTTGCTAGATTATCATATAGCTCTATAACTGCTAAAATCTAACCAGCTGATAAATTCCAGACAGCCACGTTAGCCCAACTATTTTATGTTTTAGGCTCTTGACTGTTCAATACCTCAAAAATAAATACAAGAATGATAATGATGGCTACCAATTATTGGGTGTTCCTTATGTAAATGTATGTGCTCAATATTTTGTAAATATTTCCTAATTAAGTCTTACCAACATGTTACAGAGAATATATTTTAAAGTTTATTTTTTGCATGAGAAAATCAAGGCCCAGAAAGGGTAAGCCATTCACCTAAGTGATTACCTAGCCAGTGCTGTACAGAGGCTGCCCACAGGTCCATGGTTTCAAACCACCTTACTACACTACTATGGGTTATACACATGGGGCTCCAAGGCCTAACGAATTATGAGATAAAATGGAGAGCAGTGGATACAAACTGTGATTAAGAGCAGAGATTCCTAAGCCCCAAGGCCTGGGTTTGAATCCCAGCTCTACCACTTACTAGCTGGCTGACACTGGACAAGGTTTCTAAACTTTACTGGTAAAATGGCAATAATGAAGTAACTCCCTCGGAGGGTTGCCATGCAGATTAAGTGAATAATATAACTAAAGGGAATGAAGCAGTACCTGGCACAGAGACGGCACTATGTAAATGTTCGCTGTTGTTGCTTACCATTATCATTACCACTATTTGACTCCAAAGTAAAAACATTACCTTTGAAATCAATCCTTTAAGTGTGACATACCATTTAAGAAGGTGTGTTAGCTTTTTTGCATCCATATCGATTTTATGACTTTTGATAGATGTAGTCTAGTGACGTCAAGGGGAGATGTGTAAACTTCAACTTCAGTCAACTTTAGAACAAGTGTCTAAGAGTTACCAAGTCAGTATGCTGGAATGAACTAGGGTACTTTTAAAAAAAATTGTGTAGGGCCTATCCCAGACATAGGACACGAGAATCTCCAAGGGAATTGTAAAAAGCTCCCTGAGTGATTTTGATGCAGCTGGTACAGAGCCTCTGACAACCATGATAGTATAAGGCATAAGAAAACCTATCTAGAGAGATTAAAATCTCTCTCTCTTCCCTAAACATGTTACTGAGATCAACTTGTATCAAAAGCTAAAAATATAGGGGCGCCTGGGTAGCTCAGTCGTTTAAGCGTCGGACTTCAGCTCAGCTCCTGATCTTGCAGTTGGTGAGTATGAGACCCGTATCAGGCTCTGTGCTCACAGCTCGGAGCCTGGAGCCTCCTTAGGATTATGTGTCTCCCTCTCTCTCTGCCCCTTCCCTGCTCACATTCTGTCTCTCCCACTGTATCTCAAACATAAAAACATTAAAAGAAAGCTAAAAGTATAAACGTTTATGCTTTGGGGTCCTTATCAAAAGGAAGCCATTATATTCTCAACATTCATTATTCCCTAGTAGAAAGGAAACTTTTGGCATTCAGTATGACAACGTTCACCTACCAAGTGCCAGAGGAGCAATGTGTACCAAGATTTTTTCCTTCTAAAGTATGCAGCTCTGAACTTCAATAAAATGTAAGCAGTACAAAAAAGAAAAATATTCTAAAACTGAAAGTAGTCGCTTTAAAATAAAGGGATCTGTTCCTATAATTCCAAGCGTGCTGACATGAGCATTACTCTTTGGCGCCCACATACCTACAGTGGCTACAAAGGCTTTATGCTGTCTTGGGTGAGCTGGCATATTGTTTTCTTTCTTTCCTCTTCCAGTTTAACCCCAATACTAAACACATTCATTTAGTCTACGTTAGATGATGGCACTGCATGAAAATTAGGGACTGCAAAGAATGCTTCAGAACCTACTAGAAGGGCAGAATTCAGCAATTCATATATCATGTCACCTATCATGTGATCATATCACGACATGCACTATTCCCCCAACGATTACTAAAGGCTAACTCAAAGTTCTAGCTTCTATATTTAGCATAATGATGAGAGACCTATATAACTAATGAGTTAACTGAGAGAGAACTCACTCTTCCTTATCAAACTAAGCAAGTTTGTGGAGTCTCTTTCTGACTTACACCATCTGAGAAGAAATTATGACTGTCTGTCTTTTCGCATGGCACTGAGTTTTTTCAAAGTAGTATAAAAAACATTAGGAAAACTGGTCTTTTAGGATACTTAGCAGGCTACTAACTACAAGAAACTAACATGGACATCCTAAATGAAAGCTATCATCTCTATCATCAATACACCTGTGGTATGTTTCTATGGACTGAAATGGACTCCAGTAGTCTGAGATCTTGGTATATAGCCTTGTGCTACTTGCATGTTATTGATGTGCCAAGATTTGGTGTATTGTTGAATGTTCCAGGCTCCAGGCAATGCCGTAAAGTAGATCAATGCTGTCTTCGGTACCATACCTTTTATCTAACTAGCCTGTGCTCTCAAACTGCTTTCCAGGTTCAGGGTCACTAAACCTTTTTGAAAATGCTTGTGCCCTTACTTTTTCTGTTCCAGCTTCTCCATCCAAACTTAATTGCCCTTTGTCCTACTTTGGGAAGACGTGAAGGGCTAATATAATCACTTTTGCCAAATTATGGTAATAACGTCTAATACACTATTAATTAATTATGCCTCTAAAACACATATTAATTTTCAGAAACACAAGAAAACTACAAAAGTGAGTAATGTGGAAAACTCCAGACAAGGTCAGAGAAAACACTCATCTTCTCTTATGCTTTCAAGACGTATAAGCAGCTACGTCTTTTCTCTCAAGACTGGCTTAACTCATAAACTCTACAAATAATAATGTCCTCCTCCAACAAAAGATGCCAATTGCCTAATACTCCAACAAAAGATGCCATATCCTGTGGATATGTTAGATGGCAAACGACAGACTTCAGATGGAATTAAAATTGCTCATCAGCTGGCCTTAAGATAAGGAGGTTAGCCAGAACTAATTGGGTGGGCCCAATGTAATTACAAGAGTTTTGTTAAATGGGAAAAGGGCAACAGAAGAGTCAGAAGGAAAAAGATGGCATCTTAAGAGACTTAATCAGCCACTGTTAGCTTTGAAGATGGAAGGTAGGCATGAACCAAGAAATGTGGACTCTAGAAGCTAGAAAAGGCAAACCAACAAAATGGTTTCTCTTCTTAAGCCTCCAGAAAGTAAAGAAACCCACCAACACCTGGATTTTAGCCCAGTGAGATCCATTTCAGACTTTTACTCTCCAGAACTATAATAAATTAGTATTGTTTGAAGTTACTAAATGTGTGGAAATCTGTTATAGTAACATTAGGAAACTAATGCACCATCAAAGTACACAGAGGGAGCTCGCCCCCTGATTTCCTTAAAATACATGCTTGGTATTTTTCCTACTGGATTGTGCTGCTGCTTGATAGGAGAAATTGCCTCATGTGTATTTGCTGATGATTAGACAACATAGATGATCAACTGCTGTTCCCTGAAGATAGAAGGGAAAAAGAAAGATCTAACAACTATAAGTAATTTAACTTATACTGTAAAAACTGATTTAAACGTGCAGCTGGACCAAAAAAAATTAGTGAAAAGAACTTACTGGCTAGTTTGGCCCTGTTCCAAATTTTCTTTTATTCGAGAATAGGAGAAGGATGATTTATCAGATTCGAGTTAACAAAATCCTGCTGAACATTAAGGCATGAACGGTTCATTGTCATCTACTAACTTTTATCATTTCACTTCCCTCTGCCCGCATCCCCTTCCACACTGAAGCACATTTGCCACTGATTTTATCCTGCATTTAGGGAACATGTCCATTTCCAGAAAACTAGACATGCCACCTGAGACTTACACCAAAATAGACGGAGTATCTATAGCTCCTTCAAAATATTTTATCCCAAACATTAGTGCAGAGCACCAGTTTTATTCCCTCTGACAAACATAATAAATACCACTGAAAAGCACCTTAGTGCGAACACTGACAGCTCCTTAGCTGATGGCAACAAGAGATAGCATTCCTATTATTTTGTAAACTCCTCACAAATTCTCTACTGTTTTGATCTGACAAAAAAACCTAAAATTATGCCATTCCATAATCTACCCCAGTATAGGAAATTCTTTGATGGAAAGAAATGGCTTTGATTGTTTCGCTGCAAGAGGAAATTTGGTGCCCTCTGGTGTTGGAAAACTATATGATCTGTGTCATCTTTACAAACCAGGATTCCAGAGACGATCATAAAAGCATACGTTATTAGAGTGGAACAGCTTATCTTAATGCAACACAGATATGTAGTTATTTTTTAATGGAAAGTTTTGCTTTGGGTTTATTAATCAATGTTTATAATTGAGTATTAGACAAGTGCTATAAAAAAAATTAAGCCTCTTAAGTAAGACTCCTTGCCTATATTATCTGTTGGAGCCTCTAGCCTTAAAACAAGGACAACAAAGGTGAATGGTTTAAGATTTGGCAGCAAAAGAAAATGAATAAAAAGGGAATGACATTATTAGGGTGCTATGATTTATAACTCATGCTTTGATTGTATCATAAAATGTTAGAGACATAAAAAAATAAAAGATAATATCTATGAAAAATACTATCTTAGGAACATAAGTATATAGGACCGTGGACTGTATTCTCCCTTTTCTTCTTAGGCAGCCACTCTATTCAATTTAATGTTTTAATTATTAATATGTAAATTTAACTTTCAGTTTTCTGCACTTCCTCTAACACTGTTATGCTTCTTCTGAAATTGAAAATTACCTTTAAAATACTACTTTGTAAAGGAAAGCCCAGGTGACAGCAGTTAAAACTGGTCATGCAGAGCCAGGGAGAGGATTCCAGCTACCTCCCCAGTCTGAGGACACAGATAAGTGGACACAGTGAGATTCTTAAATATGAGAAGAGTGGGAGACACGTCTCAGCACTGTGCAGTTTCAAGGAGGTCTAAACAGGAAAAGAAGGCCCTAAGGTTTTTAAAAATAGGTCAGTAGAGAAATGGTATAATAAGGGACAACAGGTGGACAGTGTATACCAACCTTGGTCGATGTGGTAAACGAAGCCGAACGTGGAGCTTTAGAATGAAAACCAGGCGCAATCTTTCCAGACACAAGAGGCCAGAAGAACTGAAGACACAGTCTACATCTATTCACCCGACACGCCTAGCACTGAGCTCAGTCCTACTGTGATGAGCTCCAATTTTCCTTAAGTGTCTCTCTGGGACTGGCTTACTGCTGATTCTGTTGTCTCATTTTCCCAAACAAGGTGGCCTTACACAAAATTTGGGAAATGATAACATGTCTCCTGGCCATTCTCTTATACCCACTGACTTTTCCTGGCAGTGCCTGAGGAAGTCAGGGCCCCCATGCTCCTCTCTAGTGTCCAAAGCCTAGAACTTCCTCAGAACTTCCTCCTGCTCCAGCAAGCTACCAGCTTATGGAAAAGAGGGGCTATAAGTAAAACACCTTGTACTGCACCCAGCATACACTAAGGCCCAGTGACTTTTCACTGCTGCCACCATCACTTTCACAGCCACAAGCTCTTCATTCCATTCTCTCCCTCCAGCTTGTTCTTAATCAGAACCCTCATTCTCCTAATACTAGGCTAAGAAAAGTTACATGATATTAAATGTTACTTGGACATAAATATTTGCACTGTTACTACATGCAAGGAGCTATATTAGGTGTTAGAAGGTGTAAGATCCAAGTACCTTGTCCTTTCCAATATGGTTCTTCATCTAATTCCTTCTCAGTCTGATTCTAGCCAGCTGCCTTTCCTCTGCAATATCCATCAGAATAAATTCTCATCACTCTTGTTAATAAGGTTTTTGTCAAAGACTCCAGGTATTCACTTTTTTAAAAAAGCTTTTTTAATCTTTTTTTATTTTTGACAGAGAGAGACAGAGTGCGAGCAGGGGAGGGGCAGAGAGAGAGGGAGACACAGAATCCAAAGCAAGCTCCAGGTTCTGAGCTGTCAGCACAGAGGCTAACACAGGGCTTGAAATGCGAGTTCATGACCTGAGGTGAAGTTGGGTATTTAACTGACTGAGCCACCCAGGCGCCCCCAGGAATTCACTTCTAAACCACTCAATTCCTTTTTATTGATCTCCTTTCTTTCCAATAGTTCTCAATTCTGGCTATGTTTTACAATCACTTGAAAATAAAATACACTGTATGTATATATATTTTAATGTACAAAAACACACATCGTGATGCCCAGTCTAGACCAACTGAAGTATAACCTGACAGAGCCCAGACACTGGCAGTCTTTCGAAGCTTGTCAGAGGATTCCAACTTGCAATCACGGTTAAGGAACTAATGTTAGCCGGGACCCTTAAATTATTTTGCATGCCTGAAGTGTTGGCTGTATCATTTATTTGTTCGATTCATGTACTCAGCAACCACTTACTGAGCTCTTACTGTGGACCTAGCCTAAAATTACTCAGCAGCTACATGGCATCTTGGGAATCAAACATATGTTTCTTTAAAAATTTTTTTCTTTAAACTTATTTTTGAGAGATAAAGAGACAGTGAGAGCGGGGAATGGACAGAAAGAGAGGGAGACACAGAATCTGAAGCAGGCTCCAGGCTCTGAGCTGAGTACAGAGCCCGACAGGTGGCTCCAACCCATGAACCGTGAGATCATGACCTGAGCCGAAGTCAGAAGCTTAACTGACTGAGTCTCCTAGGCACCCCTCAAACATATATTTACTACTCCCTCATAATTGTTCCTCAGTTAACCATTTCCCCTTTCTTCTCTGCCATCAATCTTCCTACTTCCGCACAATCTTCCTACCCTTTCCCAACCAAACTTGCTTCTTTAGGACTGCTCTAGGATTCTCAGTGAATCTCAAGGTCTTGGCCAAAACAATCGTGAATTTAAAAAGCTACTGTGCAAACATCACTATGATATGACATTTCTGCAAATGCATAAGAAAAAGATCAATGATATCACATGTGCCTTCCCCTGAAGGCCCCTGAATGGAAGAATTATACTTCATTCATTAATGTAACCTCAATATTTAGTATAGCTTCTGGCTAAGAGTTATCTACCCAACAGACACCAGTTAAATCAAAGAAAAGATGAAAGAAAAATAAAGGTATATGATAAAATGTTTTCTTAATCATCTAAGAATGATGAAACATACAAAGGAAATCTTCCTTGAGAGGTCACGGTGTAATGGTTATTTACCAGCAAGGAGTTGGGATCCACATCTGCCACTTACTAGGTTTGTGGGTCTAGGGAAGTTATTTAACCTCTCCAATACTTGGTTACTCCATCCATAAAACGTTGACAAGAGAACCTATCTCATAAAATGGTGGAGAATTGGATGAAATCAAGAGCTGAGAAAAATACCCAACCTATAGTAAGCTTAATGAGGTACACAAAATAACGGCTCGGAAAGATGTCCATGTCCATGTCCTAATCCCTGAACTTCTGAATATGTTATCTGACATGACAAAAGGGACTTTTGCAGTTGTGATTAACTTATGCCTTAAAATGGGGAGATTACTTTGGATATTCCAGGTAGAATAATCCCTAACAAGGTCAGTAAGAAGAAGTGACAGAAGCAGCAGCGATTGGAATGATGCCGCTGCTGGAAGGAAGACACAAGCCAAGAAACAGAGACAGACCAAGGAACAGATTCCACCCCAGGGCCTCCAGGGGGTAGGTGACTCTTTCAACATACTTACTTAAGCCCCCTAACACCCATTTTCAGAATGTGACCTCCAGAAGTATAAGATGATAAGACTATGTTGTTTACAGCTACTATGTTATTGGTTATTTGTTAGAGCAGCAATAGGAAACTAATACATAAGGAATATGTAATTGTGATCATTATTATTATCCTCCCTCCCCCATTCCAAAACATTCCTGGGCTAACATCAATATTGGTTAGTCATGTCAGTAGTATATATTCTTGATATGATGTGTTATGTCATGAAAACCGCATTTTATCTCTGCAGTCTTCTTCCCCAAAACCCATGTACAGAAAAGTGTTAATTATCTACACTTACAAGGTTGGCCCTTGATTTACATTTAAGTACTTCAATTTCTGGAGGGCTCATCACTCTAAACGATAAAAGTGGCTCACTGTGCTTCGTATGTCTAAACAAAAAATACGGCTTATGCTGATTACCTGCTTTCTTTCTGGAGACCAGAATTTTGATATGTGCCAGGCAGAAAGTGTCAGTATTGCCAGCCTCCAGTAAAAATCCTAGGCACTGAATCTATAATAAGATTTTTTGGCATACAACACTGAACATGTTGTCACAACTTCTTGATGGAAGAACCAAGTTCATTTTACGTAACTCAATGGAGATAGGACTCTTGGAAGCTCTACCTGGTTTCTTCCAGAATTTGCCCCAGGTGCCTTTCTCTTTGGTGGTGCTGGTTTGTATCCTTACATTGTAATAATACACAGATGTGAATATGACTATCGAGTGAATCCTCTGAGTCCTCTTAGTGAATCAGTAAATGTAGAGGTGGTCCTGGGGATCCATGACACAGTCTATAATCCCAGCCTAGGGGCACCTATGAGTTGGCTGACCATTTGACTCTTGACTTCAGCTCAGGTCATGATCTCACAATTTCCTGAGTTCCAGCTCCATGTTGGGTTCTGGACACTGACCACATGAATCCTGTTGGCGATTCTCCCTCTTTCCCTCTCACCCTGCCCCTCCTCTCCTCATTCTGTCTCTCTCTAAATAAATAAACTTTAAAAAAACTGTTTAAAAATAATTCCAGTCTAATCATGAGAAAAGCATCAGGAAATCTTATTTGAGGGACATTCTACAAAATAGCTAATCAGTATTCCTCAAAACTGTCACGGTCATCAAAAACAGGCAAAGTCTGAGAAATTGTCAAAGGCAAGAGGACCCTAATGAGACATGGTAAGTAAATGTAATGAAATGTGGTACCCTGGATAGGATCCTAAAACAGAAAAAGAACTTTAGGTAAAAACTATGAAAACTGTGAAGAAAATATAACCGTTAATTAATAATAATATATCAATACTGATTCATTAACTGTAAATGCACCATACTAATATAAGTTATTAATAAAAGGGTTAACTAGGTGTTGGCATAGGGGAACTCTCTGTACTAGATTCACAACTTTTATGAAACAATCTGAAAACTAAAATAAAAAAGCTTTATTAAAAAAAATTCTTGATTGCCTACTGTGTGTATTGTGCATGAGAAAATAAAGGAATTTTCAATTCTACGTAGTTTTGCTCCACATTTATTCATTTACCTATACTTTGAATTCAACTGAAATGGCAGGAAAACAAAATTAAGATATTTGATTATGCTTAAATTGACACCTTATTTATATCTTATTTTCTCAGTTGATGGTGACTTCCTGGAAGGTATAAACAATTTAGAAGTATCAACTTATTGAGCAAGCCTTAAATGTCGTTTCACTAATAAAATGAAAAGAGTTGGCCAATAGGCAAAATAAAAAGATATCCAATATCATTAATCATTAGGGAAATGTGAATCAAATTTACAATGAGGTATCACTTCACACCTGTCAGAATGGCTACACTAAAAAAGACAAGAAATAACAAATGCTGACAAAAATATGTAGGAAAAAGGAATCCTCATGTAGTGTTACTGGGAATGCAAATCGGTGCAGCCACTATGGAGAACATTACGGAGGCTCCTCAGCAAATCAAAAAATAGAATTCGCATATGATCCAGTAATTCCAGTACTGGATATTTACTCAAGGAAAACGAAAACATTAATTCAAAAAGATATACATACCCTTATGTTTACTACAGCATTATTTATGAGAACCAAGACAGAGAAACAATTCGAGTATCCATCCATCCATACATGGATAAATAAGGAAAATGTGGTGTGTAGGTATATATATACATAGGTGTATATGTACATACACACAAACATACATACGTGATGGAATATTACCCAGCCATAAAGAAGAGTGAGACTTGCCATTTGCAATAAGATGGATGGACCTACAAGGTATAATACTAAGGGAAATGAGTCAGAGAGAGAAAGACAAACGATGTATGATTTCACTCATATGTGGAATTTAAGAAACAAAACAAGTGAATAAACAAAGGGAAAAAGAGACAAAAACAAGCTCTTGAAGGCAAACAACAAACTGATGTTTGCCAGAGGGGAGGCAGGTGGGGGATGGGTGAAATAGATGAGGGGGATTAAGAGTACACTTATCTTGATGAGCACTGATTAATGTATAGATACATTGTACACCTGAAATTAGAATAACACTGTATGTTAATTATAACTCAATAAAAAAGCAAATGAAGAGTGACAAACTTAAACTGAAAAAATAAATTGGCACAAAGTAGACAGAGAAAGAAATGCTACTCTGTCTCCCTATGACTAAAAGTCATGACGTTCTTTCCTAAGACACCATTTCGTGACTATGTTTCTATGTTTAATGAAACCAGTAGAATCTGTGTCACGTAATTATAAATGTCAGTTTTCATTACTAAGGCTTTTTCTTTCAGGAAACCATTAATTTTCTGCTGGACAAAGAGAAAGAATAGGGAATAAGTGTTCAATAGGTGGAATGCTATTATAATTCAGATATGCAAAAATTCCTCTTTTAAAGAGATAACCAAATGTGTACTTGGAATATGATTTGTGCCTAATTTAAAGATGACAAGTCAAGTGTAAATGATTAAATGAACTCCTTTAAAATCTATGCAAAGTTCAAAATGATCACAATGTACAAATCCATGAAAATTAAATTTAATGCCTTATAGAAAATATCTTTTCTAGATAAACTAAAATAAGTGGGTCTTTAATATAATTTATTGGCTTCTATTCTCCCAAGTGCCTAAATCATACCTTTGTAATAACACAAGTAGTCTTAACTCATTTAATTAACTAATTTAATTGTATTAAATGAGTCTGAACTCATGTGATGTATGTTGTGTAACTAATATATCACAGTCATTGTAGATGTTTGAATGATTTATTACAAAACATGATACGTGGTCAATTATTTTATATTCTTATGAGCAACACTCCACAGGAATGTAAGGTAAATTCTCATTTCACAATAGTACCCTGGGATCTTAAAGAGATATTTTCTCTTACTCATATTACTTAGACTTAAATTAAAAAATATTTTGCAACTATGCTAGAGACAGCTTTACTTTCCCTTAACCCAGATGGAGAACTATTTTCCCCAGGAAGAAATTTTTGATTAATTTCCTCAAAATGCTAGTATTTCCGTTTTTTCATGATCATACTAACCACTTAGACAAACAAGGTTAGCCAAAAAAAAAAAAAAAAGCCTCAAAGGAAATTAGAAAATAGTTTGAACTGAATTATAATAAAAATACAACATAAAGTCATAGGATGTAGGTAATGCAGTAACTAAAGGGAAGTTTATAGCATTAAATGCTTAGATAAGAAAAAAATTTTTCCATTCAAAAAGTTTCTATCATGAAGTATTTTTTTCTAAGAGAACAATAAATGAAGTCAAAGCAAGGAAAAGGAAGAAAATATTAAAGGTAAGAGTAGAAATTAAGAACTTAAAAATAGCAAATAAAAGAAAAAATAATTAAAACCCAAGGCTGGTTCTTTGAAAAGATTAATAAAACTGATAAACCTCTAGCAAAACTAAAAAAAGAAAAAAAAAAGAAAAAAATTGCCACGGTAAGGACTGAAAAGGAGGTATCATTACAGACCCAAGAGACATTAAAAGAATTATAAAGTAATATTATGAACAATACATAATAATTCACATAATTTCAACACCTTAGATAATAGAAAACAACAAACTACTGAAACGTACCCAAAATGAAACAGGTAACATAAAATTGTCCTATAACTACTGAAGAAATTGAATTCATAGTCAGAAGCCTTCCAAAAAAGACATCTCAGGCCCAGAAAGTTTCATTGCCAAATATTTAAGAAAAAAAATAACATTTTCCAGGAAATAGAAGAGGAAAGTTTATTTCCTAACTCTTTTTACATGGCAAGTACTGTCATGATATCAAAACCACAGAAAGATAGTACAAAAAGAAAACTACAGGTCAATATTCTTCATGCACAGAGGTTAAAAAAAAAAAAAAACCTCACAAAGAAACTTGCAAGTAGTATCCAGTAATATAAAGGAGTAGAATACGACATATTAAAGTAGTGCTTATTGTGGGGCTGATTGATTAATCAGTATTAGCACTGAAAATGCATAATCATTTCAATCGATACAGAAAAAACACCTGACAAAATTCAACATCCATTTAAAAAAAAAAAAACTTTCAGCAAACTAGGAGTATAAGAAAACGTCCTCTACCTCATAAAGGCTATCTACAAAACACCTAAAAATGACATTATACATTCAGGTGAGAGACTGAACGCTTTCATGCTAGTATCAGGAAAGGACAAGAAAGTCTGTTCTCCTCACCTCTACTTAGTGTTGTACTGGATGTTCTAGCTACTTGAGGAACACAAAGCACGGAAACAAATTCCAGATTGGCAAGGAAGAAGTAATGCTGTCTTTATTTGTAGATATCATCGTTTAAGTAGAAAACACAATAGGATCTATAAAATGACTAATATTCCTACAAGGTAAGATTAGAAAAGTTTTAAGATACAAGATCAACATACAAACTCAACTTTATTTGTACATATTATCAATGGACAAATGGAAACTGAAATTTAGAAAACAGTACCTAACAACAGTCTATAAAATTTGAATACTCAGAGATAAATCTGACACAAGAGGTCAGAGACCTGTACCTTCAACATAACAAGATACAAAGTCAAAACAACAATTGTGTTTCTGTACACTAGCAATATCAATTTTAAACAATTTTTTAAAATTAGTAACACCAAGAAGTAAATAGGTATAGATCTGACAAAACATACACAAGTTCTGAGTGACAAAAAGTACAAAAATATGGATGAAGGAAATCAAAGACCTAAAATAAAGTAGAGACATACCACGTTTAAGGATTAAGAGAATCAACAAAGTAATGATTTCAGTTTTCTCCAAGTTGGTCTGTAGATTTCACATAATACAATTAAAATACAACAAGATACTTTTGTAAACATAAACAGGCCAATTCTAAATTTTATATGTGAAGGCAAAGGAACTATAATCAATGACAAGTTTGAAAAATAACGCGTTAGAGGAATCCTAGAATCCTCTTTTATGCCTTACTATAAAGCTACAATAACTAAGACAAAGGACTACTGGCAATGAGAGAGACACCACAATGAACTGAAGACAACAGAGAGCCCAGAAATAGACCCACACATACACAGCCAACTGATCTTCAATAAAGCTGCAAAAGTATTTCAGATGAGAAAGGACAGTATCTTCAACAACTGGTGCTGGAACAATCAAGCATCTCTACGTAAAACAATAAACCTTGACCTAACCTCACACCTTATTAAAAAAATAAACTCAAAATGAATCACGGTTCTGAATGTGGAACTTAAAATTATAGAACTTTTAAGACAAATCCACAGGCGAAAATCTTTATGACCTCGAGTTAAGCAAACGAGACCTCAGATATGACACCAACGGCATAATCTATTTTTAAAAAGTGAGAAATTAGACTTCATCAAAATTAAATATGTTTTCTTTACAGGAAAAGAAGTGTGAAGAGAATAAAAGGACAAGCTACAAACTCAGAGAAAATCTTTAAAAATCACGTAAGCAATGAAAAACTCACATCCAAAATATACAAAGAAATTTAACAACTCAACGCAATCAACACAACCTGATTAAAAATGACCAAAAAATTTAAACACTTAGCTAAACAAAATATACAAATGGAAAAATAAGCACACGAAATATGTTCAACATCATCAGGAAAATGCCATTAGGGAACCTGCGAGCTGAAACCACAGTGTGATACAATTACGTATCCACTTATGACAATATAAAAAGTATTGAGACTACCAGGTGTTAGTGAGGATTCACAACAAAGGAAATTCCCATACATCCTATCTTGGAATACGAAATGGAATAGCCATTTTTCAAACTGGAAAACAATTCGACACTTTCCTATAAAGATAAATATATGCTTACCATATGATCCGGCAATCTCACTCCTATTTACCTTAGAGAAATGAAAACTTAGGTTCACACAAAAACATGTACAGGGATGTTTCTAACAGCTTTGTTCATAACTGCCACAAGAACGGGAACAACTCACCTCCTTCAACAGGTGAATGAACAAACTGGTTTATTAATACGATGGAATATTACTTAACAATGGAATAAAAAATAACAAATAGTAGATGTATGAAACAACTTGCTCGGCTCTCACAGGCAATAGTACTGAGTGAGTGAAACAAGCCGACAGTCTCTAGAGGTTATATACTATATGATTCTCATTTTATAACATTACATTATTATTTTATAACATCGTCGAAGAGACAAGCTAAAGTAATAGAGAAAAGATGAGTGTTTTTCAGAGATTAGAGGGAGAACAAAGATATAATTAAAAAGATATAACCAAGGCACAATTACAGAGGCACAAGGGAGATTTGGAGGTTGATGGAACGGTCCTGTAGCCCCATTGTGGTGGCTGTTGTATGAATCTGTGTATTTAGAGCACAGAGCTGTATGCCAAGAATAAATCAATTTCATTGCATAATAATTACAAAAACTAAAACAAAAAACCCAAAAAGACTATGGTGAATAAAAAAAAGAAGTTTGCTCAGCACTATCATCCTCCAAAGTAGATGCTTAATTAACATGTTGAATAAAACACTGAAAATGGGCTGTAGTTTCAGTTTCAATATTTATCTCATTTATACCCCGAAGCTTCAAAAATTTAAATAACTTTTTCTAGGGTCATTAACACTGGGTAAACACCACATAAAGATGTCTCATTTGTGGAAAAAAAAATCATTAAAAATATCAAATGAAAGTCAATCTAGATTTCCCAAGCAATTATTTTAAACTTAAAATATTTATCATTAACAATGGATAACTTTGCCTTTATATCTTATATGCTTATCTTCCTTATTGAAAAAAGAGCAGGATCTATGATAAGTCATTACTCAAAGGTATGGTACATGAAACAGAATTAATTACTCTTTACTAAACATGGAATGAATTAAATAGCTAAGCCATTAATTTATCTCAAATATTAAATCTTTCTAGGATTTATCTTTCTCTTTGACTTAGCAAAACTGTTAAAAATTTTTCTTCTTTCTGGCTGTAACCATGGTGTGCGCTCACATCACTAAGTCATGTCATTTCCATGCTGCTACAGACTTGTGAATTTTTTCTGTTAAGGGGACAATCGGCATTCGTTTGCCTACAGCTCCTATGCAACCAACCAAACCCCTTAGTGTCCTTTCATATTACTCCCTATCCTGATGTGTCACAGATCTGACTAGAATTCATTCATTCTGATCAATTAGGCAGGCAGGCTGGCTAAATTACACATGAATGAATCAGACTAACTTCATAAAAAACAAAAACAAAAATAAAAACAAAACGCTGATGTTCGTCTTGCTTCGGTCTAAACTGTATGGAGTGTTCGTATGCTGGAAAGTAATTGGGAACATAGTTGAACTTTTAAAGGTACCAACCTAAGAACTAAACACGTTTTTTAAATTGCAGATGCTGTCTGCATATATTTACAGTACGGAGCAAGTATAATGATCATACTTCTTTTAAATTTCTTTTTGTTAAAGAATTATTTTAGAGCTCTTTATGTTTCAGATATTATTTCTGAATATTCACTTAACTTATGATCATCTCCAATAAATCTTTGGGTTTAAGCCAAATTTTCAATTAAAAATACTTTTTTTTACAGCTCCGATAAATTAAACTTGAAGTATATTATAATAGTGCTAAAATATATTCATTTTTTACAATCTACAATATATACCTTGATGCCACATCATGCCATCACTTGAAGAAAAACCAAACTGCAACTTGCTTGTCAGCATCCAGTGAAAAATGCAGTAATTACCTATAATTATACTATCTAACTAAACGATGAAAAATAATTAACCTGACTGAAGCACTTGATGCAATAATTTTATTATATTCCATCTATGACTAGAATCATAAATAATGAGTTCGCTCAATTGTTTAAAATAATAAACTATTATGTACAGTTTCGGCTTTCTGTATTTAAGCTCTGAGGACACTGTTGATATTCGATATACTGATTAATAAGGTTTGCTATTTATTATAAATAAGTAAATAAGCAATTTTTGAAAAAGGTTTACATAGAAAATACTGGTCCTCAAACTTTCAAATTTTCATAAGCACCTCATCCATTGGCTTTAACTGGTCTCCTCAGCATCTGCAATTTATTGTTCAGTGCCTTCACATAACTGCTTTTGAACAAATCATTACAGGTACAGGAGTTTAAACCATAGAGAAGCACACTTTCCTATAAAATTACAGTAAGGGTCAACTATTATCAAGATGAATTTCACAATTTAGCACAGTAAACTATATCTGAATCATGTGAGCACATAATTACATAAGGCTCCTTGAAAATATCCATTTAAGCTAAAAGTGATCAAAGTCAAATTTGGCACTATATTGGATTTAATTAGAAAAAGTGCTTTGTTTAACTTAACCTGAGATAAAATCACCGCAAACAATCCTAACATGAATAAATTTAAAATAATATGACCATCTCATCTCAATATCATGAGATATATTACAGTTGGGAAAAAAATGTCACAAAAGGACATTTTCTAAACATATGTGAGCACAGAGACAGGCTTATATCTGTCAATCAGAAGAGAGGTCCATGATTATTAAGTTTATCTAGACAGAAATGTCATTTCAACACTCATTAAAACCATATTTTTATAGTGTAGGTATCCAAAGTTAGCTCCTTTCCCCGGACCACAATACTAATAACACAGAATTTTTAGTGAGCTCTTTAAAAAATTACCTGCTCCTGTAGCCATCTTTCATGCCTTCGTTGTTTCCTTCTCAGATTTTTCAACTTGCTCCTTTCTCTCTTACTGAGCCTCTGATTTATGGCACCCAAAGAAAAAGTGCCCGAGCGCAGGAAGTCCAGTGGAGAGAGGTGCTCATCCTGGCCCGAGGCCTCCAGCATGTTCCGACCAGCTGAGGGCAGGTCCATCAGGAAAGTCAGGCTGTTAGAACTAGCATGGTCAGAGTACACTGCGGAAGCTTCTAGACCACACTGAAATTCTCCTCCTCTTTGTGTCTGGGTCTCACGGGGAGCCACTGAAAATCTTTGCAGCAGCATATTAGGAGCAAAATTGGATGAAATCTGAAAGGAACAGTTATTTTTACTAGATTCTAAAGGCAAGCCTGAGAGGTGAATAGGCTGTGTTTCATTGAGCTGGGGACAGGCAGTAGTCTTACTATGTATTTTATATAAAGTGGGTAAGAATGTCAGCTTCTCACTGATGTTCAGATCCAAACTCTGTGATTTCCTGTGAAGAGCTCTTGTAGTGCATCTGCCAGTCACAAGCTGAGGAACAAAAAGCGGGTATCTTGGATCTGAGGCTTTGAAGAGCAGTTTTTCATTCTTCATCTGAAAATATGTTGACCGTACCTCCAGGCAGAGTGCTTCTGTTAATCTTCCAGGGCCATTATTATTTTGGGCCATATTTAAAAGCCTGTGATTTCTGTTTTTGGAGGTGCCACCTGTCAGCGGAGTTTCCTTGTCACGACCTGACTGAATTCTAGGATTTGACAAGTATTTCAGCGATGGTCTCATTAGTCGGCCTGCGCGTGTTGGCTGATAATCGGTCCGGCTCTTAGAGAGATGTACAGCTGCAAGCTGGCCACAGGAACATTTTGGAGTGCTGACAAAATTAAAGCCCCCTAAACGGGCCCCACAGAAAGGGCAATTCAGTTTTCCAACTGTCCACTGGGCCTACAGGTAATAAAGGAAAATAAGACAATGCTTTCATTGTAAAGTAACCAAAGAGAATGTGAGTTGTTTTGTTTTGTTTTTTAAGCTAACCACATGAAAGTTTTCTATGCCACAGAAAGGCTAGCTTTCTGTTTTCTGATTAGTAGACAGAACAGTAAATGGAAATAAACCTTCTAATAAACAGAGATAAGCAACTCCAAAGTTCTAGAATGATAACATATTGCACATTATGCCCATCTCAACAAAACTCCTAAGAATTCTAAAAGAGACTCTTAAACAATAGGTTGAATATGGATACAGTGTGAATTAATGAAAAGAAAAATACACTATGGAACCAGGAAGCAAATCAGTCTACAGAGCTTAATTTGCAAGTAAAATCTCACAGAAAAGTGTCTGTTTTGATACACTTCTTGCATACCAAGCACTGTGGGAGGGAACTTTACACAACCAACAGAATAAAGCTCTTCCTGCCTTTTTACATACAACCAAAAGATATTAGTTGCATACATCAGAGTACAGTTTCTACACTGGAATGGGAAATTAATAATACACTAGCTTAAAATTATTTTTTCAGCAGAGACAGCGGAACATCTGCAGCATCCTAATACACTG
This sequence comes from Paguma larvata, assembly GCA_030068075.1. NCBI lineage: Eukaryota > Metazoa > Chordata > Mammalia > Carnivora > Viverridae > Paguma > Paguma larvata. Next base: position 102,812,514 of record CM057826.1, read on the forward strand.
TGTAAAGTTCAGGACACTTAAAACCAGCGTACTGGCATGTTCCCAGGAAATCCTTACAGTGTGAGAATCAATGCAAGGGATATCTATCAGATGTTATTTTTTAACAACAACAGAAAAAGTCATTGGAGAATGGCAACTATGATTTTTGCAAAATCATATTACTTATACTTTTCTAACATGTGGGTGTTTTGAATTGTGAGAAATGATACCGTAATGTTAGCAAAGTGAGTTCCTGCTCTTATAATATTTCATCGAGGAGACTTAAAAATGTGGTAATTTGATTGTGATTGTACCACTGAGAGTTATTAGTTATCTAGTTTATTTTATCTGTGTGTACATACATGAATGATGCATTTCATTCACTCAATAGGCACTATTCTATGTATCTAGGAGATACAGTAATAAACAAAAGAGAAAAACTTCTGACTTCATGGAATTTATATCCTAATAGGGGAGTCAGGCAATTAACACAACCAGTAAGCCACATATGTATGTGGGTAAGTGTGTGTGTGTGTGCGTGCGCAGTAATGTTTATATTTATATATGTCATATACACTTAGGCAGATTTACAAATACTATATATTACTTATTGTGCGTGTGCATACATAAAATATAAATAGGTATATAAATCAGAGAAGGGAAAAAGGAAGTGTGAAGAGTGGTAATAAAGGGGAAGGGCAACCGACAGTTTGTATAGGCAATGCTTCACTGTGAATAAAGACCTATGGAACTGAAGGAAGAGGTGATTAATTGTGGGAAGAGCAATCAAGGCAGAGGAAATACCAAGTTCAAAGTCTGAGGGTGAAAAGTACCTCCAGGAACAATGAAGCCGGTAAATGTAACTAAGCCTCACACACCCTTTCTTATCTCTTGAAACAAGGTGTTCAGGAAAAAGTACCTCTAGAATAAGGATGAAAAAGCCTGAAAGGATTATATTCCTAATTTTACTCAGAGACTAAGGAACTTACCTTTTGTATTAGGCAGTTTATCCATTCTGGAAGAGCTTCTATGTCCATGTGCCACACATGACAAACGTTTTGATCATCCGCTAAATCATGTCTATCCTGTTGTATCGAAATGCATGATATAAGTCATTACCAAGTTCTGGATTTATTTAACCAATTTCATATTTGAGTAAAACACAGAAATATAAATGTAGTTATACTAGGAAGAAAATATGCACTGCTCTCTTCTCCTCACTCCCATCCTCAAAACAAACCTACAAAAACTTTTTCAGGGAATAACCACTAGGGGATTAAAAAAAAAAAAAGCTCTCCATTTCATTGAGTTCATCAGATTAAATTTAATACTTAGCAGTAAGTCACTCAAAAAACAAATTTGGCACCCTATTCTTTTTTTCTGTAAGAAAAAATAGTGCCGTTTATGACAACTTTCCTGGGCCTTTCATCTCTGATTCCATCTGTACTCTACTAATGACACAATAAAGGAGTTGCTATATAATCTATCAAGATACTCAAGAAAAGTACAAGAGGATGGGGGAGAAAAAGAATTGTGTAAGCAGCTGGAAAAGCCCCAAATAAATTTCAGCTGTGTTAGAACAAAAAAAAATTTCAAAGATAAATACTTTTGGCTTTCTGAAATAGATGTGTAAAAATAACCATGATATATAGGTGAAACTGTATACGTATCAGAAAAATGCAGGACAGGCCAGCACAGAGATATCTGACTCTTTATTACCCTAGCAAACCTTAGGCCAATTATTTTACCTCTGTGGGTTTCAGTTTCTTCACCTGTAAAGCACTTCTAGATAGTGGCTAAGGTCCCTTCCGAGTATACAAGATTTCATCCTATGATGACAAGATTTTATTCTTGAGAATAATGGGGAAAAATAAGGCTTCTGCCCACATACCCATTTTCAGGATGAGATTTTACACAGACATAGTGTTTCCAAGTTGCACAATTTTTAGATTTCCCTAGCAGTTGCACAACTAGATACCATAATTAGGTTAACAAAATAAACAAGGCAATTACTAAATATCCATTCTAAGTTTGTATTCACAGTGATAAGAATGAAACAAGAATGAATCTCTTTAAAAATCTTTCACTGAATAATTTACATTGTGACTTGGAACCAAGATCACCTTGAGTTTTTCGGTTTAATTTCCCCAAGTTGGTTCCTCTGGGCTCTATATCACTTTTCTCTTCCATTCATACACATTAAGATACTAAATGGCGGCCCCATATACAAGAAAGGATTCAGTATGATATATTTACATATCAGAAAGATCTATAAAAAAGCCATTTTACTCTAATTTCTGTCAGACTCTTAAAAAATCACAAAGTAAATTAAAAGAGGAAAGGACATGAGCTATTGTTATGGTAGACCACATTTCACTATTTTGTATTCTGTACACAATTGTATTTTATACATATTTATTTATTTATTATGGAGAAAAAATACTCTTGTTAAAAGGTTTCAAGTTTTCTAATTCTAATATTTTAAAAATCTACAACACAAGTTGAAAATACTTCATTGACAAATACAAAGCCAAAGAGTTACTTTATAGCCTTATTAATGATGCCTGAACTTTAATTCTGGTTAACAAAATGCAACTTACCATTATCAACACTGAGAATAGTGAGAAAGAGTTAGGCAGGTCCATACCAAAATGAAGAGCATATTATTGACTGGAAGCAAAGTGAGGAAGAAAGGAGAAGATACTACAAACAGTCTCTAGCTCAATTATCTTACTGCTCTCCAACACATGTATCCTCACAAGAGTGTTGGGCAGACACACAAATGTTTATTTTATTCTAGATTCTCATAAAATGCAAGATGGAAAAATTCAGGCAGAGCAAAGTAACTACTGGTTTCAAGAGAGTAAAGCGGGTACATATTCCAGTCTATCCTCTCTCTCAAAACAAAGAAACAAATACAAGACATTTACAAAAAGAATACAGTAGCTGAATTAGGAAACACAGGTGGGGAGATTTCAATGAATCAGAAATTATGAGGAAGCTGTGAAAGATTAATGAAGAAATGAAAGCACAATGTATCTAAGTTCCAAGTACAGAATAGATGAGAACAACACAAAGAATGGTCCATGTCAAACACGTGAAAACCAGAAATAGAAAAGGGCCCTGGTAACTATCGGGGGTGGAAAGTAAGTCTGTCTGTCTCCAGGCAAGAGGAGTACTTGGATAAGAAAGAAACGGGGCAACATTCCGGGGTGGCTGGAAATGCCTAAAAAAGATGGGAAGCATTTGCAGCAAGTCCAAAAGAAGAGCTACTGAAGACCAATCTCTACTCTTGCTAAAAATAGTACTACGGCATATAAAGAATATGAACTAGATTCGTTGGTACTCCTAAGATCCATCTCTGCTACATACTCTTTGTTCTTTTAACAAACGTCAAGTGAAAGAGAAAAAAAGACACTCTGAACTATGATATTAAAAGCATATATAACCTAAAAAAAAGCAGTAGTATGACTTTTCTATGGAAAGAAACATATGTGGATAGAAACACTTCCTAAAAGGCCATGTACCAGGTTGATAACATTGGTTAGATTCGAAGGAAGGAAGACCAAGAGTAGGAGTTACTAAAAGGAAACTTTAACTTTCTCATAATTGTTTTAATGGGAGAATATATTAAATTACACTTACGCAATTATAATTTTATTTAAAAATTGGTTTAAATACAAAGAAAATGAGTACTTCTGGTGCTGGCAATCCTGAAGTAAGTGAAATTAGATACGCTCTCAGCATTATAAGAGATAAAACCAGGGAAACATATTTAAAAAAAAACTGTTACAAGACCTTGGACAAAATGAAGTGCAGGACTGCGATCCTTGAGAGGAGAAACATAAATGAGGGGAGCCTAAAAATCACCCTTGATTCCTGCCCTACGGAACTTCTAGAATCTTGACGTAGGGAGGAGGAAGCCAAGAACATAGAAGCCTTGCTGGTAAAATGAATATCCAAGTGTACAGAGGCGAAATAACTAGAGTTTATAGACCATGTACCAGCAAGGAGAAGCTTACAAATAGTAAAAAATTCCAGAGAACTGCAGAGATTCCCTTAAATCTTTGGTTGAATACCAATATGAACACATGTTGGGTGAAATACCAGACAACTAGATAAAGAAAATTTACCAAGGAAAAGACATCTGCTAGAGCTCTGTAAATTTAACTATTCACACAGGGATCACGGCAAGCTGGGAAGATATTCATGCTCAATGAACCAGAGTAGCAAGATCTCAAAGAAGAGCTCAGGTATTTAGTAGATTCTAAAGAGTACTGCCTTAAGAGTAGAGCTAAAGTAGCCCTACAAGAAAGGCTACTAAAAAGCAACCTACAAAAACTTAAAAATAAGCCTGCAAAGGATGAAATTCAATCACTAGTAACTTATATGCCTGATAAAACACTCTTTAAAGGAAGACAATAATATTCAGACACTCAATAGTATTAAAACAAAATATTCAACTTACAAAAAATATTACTAGATATGTGCAAGGCAAACATGACCATACTCAACAGAAAAATTGATCAATAGAATTACACCCAGAAAAAGGTGGAAACGACTGAATAAGCAGATAAAAACATTAAACCAGCTATTATAAATATGTTCCAGCATTACAAGCATGAATATAAAATAAAAACAGAAAAGTCTTAAAGTAACATGAAACAAATGGTCTATCTAGAGATAAACACTGTATCTGAATCAAAAAATGTAAAATTGTGTGTTGACTACACTCAAATAAAAAATAAAAAGCAAATTTAAAAATTTTAATAATTTTTAAAATTAAAAAAAGTGTTAACAATGAAGACTCCTGTTCTTTACTCTTGTTCTCAAAGAGTAAAATAAGTATCTTTGACCACTGAGTTTAGCTGCAGGTTTTTCACAGATGCCTTTTATCAAGTTGATAAAGTTTCCTTCTTCATTTTCTGAGAGTTTCTATCATGAATGGGTATTGAGTTTTATCAAATAATGGTGCCACATGTATCAAAATGTTCATTTTTTTCTTCTGTATTCCTCTTAATATGCTGAATTATATTGATTGATTCCTGAATGCTAAACCAATTTTTATTACATAATGTGCAATTTTTTCCTAAATTGTTCATGGTTTTTGATGCTGCCATAACTGTTATTTTACCAGTTGCTTCCTGCAGTCTTCAGTGGCTAGCTTAAATAGAGATGAATTACCATACTGCCCTTATAGTCTACAAACATACTATACTCACTCCTTGGCTGTTTTTTGTAAATTCCTTAGCATTTTATATACATATGACAATATGTTACTAAATTTTGCTAAATTTTATCAAATATTTTTGATACTGATTTCCTAAGAGGTATTGATCTGGAGATGTCTTTAATAGTAGTATCTTTTTTTTTTTTTTTAAGTTACAATACGAGCCTTATGAGTTGGGAAGTGCTCCATCTTACAATGTTTTCTGAAAGAATTTGTGTAGGATTTGTGCCTTCCTTAGTGGTCTGATACAGTCTACCAGAAAAGACATCTGTACCTATAGGTTTTGTTTATATGTTTTCGGAGCGGTGGTGACTGGGGCGGGGGGTAGGGGCCCGACTTCTGCTTAAGTCTTGATCTCTTGATGTTTGTGAATTTGGGCCCCACATCAGGCTTGCTATTGTCAGCTTCAGATCCTCTGTCCCCCTCTCTCTCTGCCCCTCCCGTTGGTGTGCTCTCTCTCTTGAAAATAAAATTAGAAAAAAAAAAAAAGAGTACTTATTTCTTTTTGGAGAGGGACATTCTTTTAATGTCATTGCCTCTAAAATGATGTCTCTTCTTTTCCCTAATAATTGTCATTTGTGTTTTATCCGTATATTCTTGTTTGCTCTAGTGATATGTTAATTTCATTGATGTTCAAAAATATAGCTTTCGCTTTCATTCTACTTTCTTTTTATTTCTGATACATGTTACTTTCCTCTTGTTGCTTACTTTAGATTTAATTTGCTCTTCTTGCTTTCTTACCAAGCTGGAAACTTACATTATTGACTTTAGACCTTTCTTCAAATAGAAGTACGTACACTCTAAAGTTTCCGGTGATCCCTGTCCTATTTGCAACCTACAAAATGTAGTTTATGTATTTTCCTTTTCACTCAATTTCAAGTATTTTCTAATTTTTCTTGTGATTTCTTCTTTAACCTTAATTTCTAAAGTATGGTTTTTTTCATGTGCAAATATTGGAGGATGGTTCAGATAACTTCTGCTATTGTTTTCTGATTTAATTTCATTGTACCTCAGTGAACATATTTGGTATTACTTCATTTCTTTCAAATCTAAATAACAGTCCAACAAATGGTATATCTTGGAGAATACTACATGTGCACTCTAAACAAATACCAGTTCTGCTGTTGTTATGTTTCACAAATGTCAGTTGTGTTGTCTACATGTTGTGTATTCTTACTGCATTTGTCTTTTTATTCCAGATTTATGAGACAAACCCTGAAATTTCCAATTATAATTATGGGTTTATTCATTTCCTCTTTAAATTCTGTCAGCTTTTGCTTCAAAAATTTTCAAGTTCTGCATTAGTTACATACACTTAAAATTGTTATGCACTTCTGGTGAATTAACTCCTTCATAATTATGAAAATGTCCTCTTTATTCTTAATAATATTTGAGGTTTTGAAATCTACTTTGCCTGATATTAAGATATTCATTTTAACCTGTGTCTTTATATTACAGTACATTTCTTATTCACAACATATAGTTTGATCTTTGTCATGTATGTCAAGAATGTTTGCCAGTCTTGAATTTCTAACTGTAGCATGTATACCACATGAATTTAATGTGAATACCAGTATGTTTGAGTTTAAATTTAAGATCTCATTTCATATTTGTCTCATGATCTCTCTTCTGTTCTTCTTCTTTTACTGTCTTTTACTGCTGGCTCTTTAGAGTTAATTCAGTGGTTGCTCTTTTGTTTACAATATGCATCTTTAATTTATCATAGTCTTCCTTTATATTATAATATACCACAGTATGTACAGATGAGAAACTTATGCAATATACTTTGATTTCTTGCTTTCTACCCTTTGTATTACTGCTTTCATACATTTTATTTTTGCATTTATCAATTCCATGATACACTGTTAACATTCTGCCTTAGTAAGTCAATTGCCTTTAAAGAAAATTAAAAAGTAATGTACATTTACCAACATATTTACCATTTCAAGATCACTGTATTCAGTTGTATTGATCTGAATCCCATTTGATGATGAAATTTTCCTAATACCTGAATAACTTCCTTTGGTAGTTCAAATTTACTGGTGATGAGTTCTTTGAGGGTATGTTTCTCTGAAAAAGTCTTTATTTTACCTTCATTTAAAACATTTATGTACTGTAAAATTACTCTGTAGTATACAGTCCCCTGGGTATTGTGAAATGCATAGGGTTGATTATACATAACTACGATCAAGATACAAAACAGTTCCATTATCTTCCTCAAATTCTTTCATGCTGGCCCTTCACAGTCCATGCTTTCCTCCCCACTTCCCAATCCGTTCTCTATTCCCATGGTTTTATCATGCTGGCTTACCTTGTTCAGGTGGGAAGATCAGTTCAACAAACCTGTAACTTCTCCCCCTCGTGGGCCAGATAGGTGTGTATCTAACTCTCTGATAAAGGGGTGTAGTTTCTGACACATATTCACAATATCAAGATCAGAGACACTGAAAGTGGCTTAGGTTTCTATTCATCCTCTAGGATGCCAGCTTTTCCTTGCTACACCCTCCGTGACATTGATCTTCCTTTCCTAGCTCTGCCCGTCTTAGCACACGCTGTGTCCCCAGGTCTTAGGAGATAAGCCACCTCAGTGCTCCTGTTCCTTCTAGTTACAGTTCTGGGCCTAGCATTTTTTATGTTTTCATTTGAGTATAGATGACATACATACTAATTTCAGGGGTACAACAGACATTCAACAAGTTTATGTGTTATGCTTTGCTACCCTAAGTGTAGCTACCATCTGTCACCATACAACACTATTACACTATCACTGATTATATTCCCTACGTTGTACCTTCCTATCTCTGTGACTTATTCATTTCCTAACTGGAAGCCTGTATCTTCCACTCCCCTTCGCCCATATTACCTGTCTCACTAACCCTTCCCTCTGGCAACCATCAGTTTGCTCTCTGTATTTATGGGTCTGATTCTGCTTTTTGTTTGTTTATTCATTTTTTTAAATTCCACATATGAGAGAAATCATACAGTATTGCCCTTTCTCAGTCTGACTTATTTTACCTAGTGTAACACCTGTAAGGTCCACTTTGCGGTGGCAAATGGCAAGATCTCAACAGTCACTTCAATAAATGGTGCTGTGAAAACTAGATAGCTACATGCAAAAGAATGGACTTGACCACGTCGTAACACCAAAAACAAAAATAAGCCCAAAATGGATTAAAGACCTAAATATGACACCTAAAACCCTAAAAATCCTAGAAGAGAACACAGGCAGTAATTTCTCTGATGTTGGCCATAGCGACAGTTTTCTAGATGTGTCTACTTAGGTAATGGAAACGAAAGCAAAAATAAACTATTGGGACTACATCAGAATAAAAAGGTTTTGCACAGTGAAGGAACCCATCAATGAAACCAAAAGGCAACCTACTGAATGGGAGAAAATATTTTCAAATGATATAGCCAATAAAGGGCTAATATCCAAAATATATAAAGAATTTACATACCTCAACACCAAAAAAAAAAAAAAAACAAACCCAAAACAATCCAATTAAAAAATGGGCAGAGGATGAATGGACATTTTTCCAAAGAAGATACCCAGATGGCCAACAGACACATGAAAAGATTCTTGACATCTATCAATAATGCAAATCAAAACCACAATGAGATATCACCTTATATCTGTCAGAATGGATAAAATCAAAACTACAAGAAATAACAAAGTGTTATTCGACAAAGATGTGCAGAAAAAAGAACTCTGATGCACTGTTGGTGTGAATGTATATTAGTACAGCCACTGTGGAAAACAGTTTGGAGGTTCTTCAAAAAATTAAAAATAGAAATACCATATGATGCAATAATTCCACTAATGAGTTTTTTTGCTCCCTCTCCCCCAAAAAAACAATGAAAATACTAATTGGAACAGATAGGTGCACATTTATGTTTATTGCAGCCTTATTTACAATAGCCAAGATACGGAAGCCATCTAAGTGTTGAATGATAGATGATTAGATAAAGATTGGTATACATATACAACCCATTCTTTTCTATATCACACTGTATTAATGGTCTAAGTCAGTAGAGTATGGCAAGAAAAAGAAAAGAGACACACAAATTAAAAATAAACAAAATAATGAAATACAACTTCATACTCACTAGGATGGCTAATAAAATAACAATAAAATACAAAGAACATCAACGTAGGTGAGGATGTGGAGAAACAGAACCCTCAAACATTTGCAGTGGGAATGTAAAATGGCGCAGCCACTGTGTAAAAAAATTTTGTTGTTTCTAAGTTAAACAGAATTACCAATTTACCTATCAAGTCTACTCCTGGGTGTATACCCACAATAATTGAAAATAGGTGTTCAAACAAAAACTTGTACACATATGTTCATAGCAGCACTAATAACAATAACCAAAAGGTGGACACAATCCACACGTCCATCAACTGATTAACGTATATACAAAATGAGGTATATCCATAAAATGAAATATTTTTCAACTTAAACAGAAATAAAATGGTGATACATGCTATTCTGTGGATAAATCTTGATAACATAAAGCTGGTTAAAAGAAGCCAAACACAAAAAGCCACATATTGTATGATTCCATTTATATGAAATTTTCACATCTATAGACATAAAGCAGATTAGTAGTTGCCTGGGTTTTGGGAGAAGGGAAAATGGAGAGTGACAGCTTAATGAGCTTTCCTCTTGGGAGGATGAAAATGTTCTAGAATTAGATAGTGATGATGAATGCACAACACTGTAAATGTACTAAATATCCTTAATGGTAAATTTTATGTTGTGTATATTTTAGTACAATTTCTAAAAAAAGAACATAGTAATTTATTTATTCACAGTCAATATAATATGAAGAAAATACTAAGGAATTCACCAAAAAGGCTGCTTAAGAAATTTGCATAATTTCCATATACAACATCAACATACAAATTTCTGTGTATCACATGTCTGTATATAAAGAACAAATAAAAAGTGAAGATGTCTAAAAAAATCACTTACGATAGCATAAAAAACATGAACTACTTAGGTATAAATTTGAAACAACATAATTAAGACCTTTCCACTGAAAACTATAAAATACTATACAAAGAAATTAAAGAAGATCTAATTAAACTAAGGAATATACCATGAAGGCTCAATGTTTTTAAGATATCAATTCTTCCCAGATTAATTTACAGATTCACCACAATCCTACTCACAATCCCAGAAGACCTATTTATTAAAATTGATGGATTACAAAATTTATGTGAAAATGAAAAATGACCTAAAAAACCCTGGGAAATTCTGCAACTAAAGAAGGTAGAGGCTCTACAATATCTAATCTCAACGTTTACTAGATCAATGGAACAGAGTAGCATCCAAAAACAGACCTGTATACGTGGTCAATTAATTTTTGTTAAATATTTCAATGTAACGACAAAGGACAGACATACTTTTCAGTAATTGGTGATGGAACAATTGGACATCCCTATGATGTTTAAAGAAAACCAAAAAACCAAAACAAAAAAACCTTGATGCTTACCATACATCACACACAAAAATAACTCAAAATGAATCAGAGTTCTAAAAACTAAAAGCTCTAACTGTAAAGTGTCTAGGAGAAAACATGGGAGAAAACCTTTGAAACCCTGGGATAGGAAAAGTATGGTCAGAACACAAAAACACAATCCATAAACGACAGAATATGATAAACTGGATTTCATCAAAGTGAAAACAAACTACTGTCCGAAAGGTATCACTAAGAAAATGAAAACACAAACCTATACCTAACAAGAACTTTTTAGCCAGAATACATTAAAAAAAAAAAACAACCTCTTACAACTAAGAAGAAAACACGGTTAAAAAAAAATTGAGTGCCGATTTTAACAGACAATTCACAAAAGGAGATATACTAATGCTCAAAACCACATGAAAAAAGCATAACATCATTAGCCATTGGAGAAATGCAAATTCAAACCCCAGTGATACCACTGTACATTTACATCATAAAAGTTACTTTTATGCAACTTGTCCAAGGTGACATAGTAAGTAGTAAAGCAAGGATTTCCATCAGGCAGTCAGGCTTCAGTACTCCAGTCCTCATTCACTAAGCTTCCACTGTTACTTCCTGCATCTAATAAATATTATCATTTTCAGGGCAAGTGACTTTCTGTTATATTTAGCATGAGTATGTTTTAAGGTGATACTACTTTTTCTGAGCCTTAGGAAAAAAAAAAACAACAACAAACCTCAGGCATAACTTATGTGTAAATCAACCAAAACCATTATACTAACTTATATAAGAAGACAGCAAGATTTAGAAACAATTCTACAGTTGCTTCTGATATGGGACCCCAACCTGATCTTTATCTGAGAACCATCAATATAAACCAAGCAAACATTTTTCTCTAAATAGTTGAGTTAAACCATAGTTTCATGCCAACAGAAAAATAGGAAAATTGGTTACAGCACCTCACACAAGTGAGAGGAATGTAAAGGCTGGATAAAGAATATACAGTGTTCTGCTTCCTCTTCAGACAACTTAGATTTAACACACGAAGACAGCCAGTGTAAACAAAAAAGCGTCAATTATACATGAGCCTGCCACCCACTTCACCTGTACCTATACACACGGTGCTATAAAATACATATACTATTCATGATATTTACTTCCAATATAGACTTACAGGTAAAGTAGGACATATCAAACATTAAGTTTAGTTTATAAGTCTACCATCATCTAATTTTTAAAAAATCACACAAGATTACATGATAAGACAAGTTTAATGGGTATATCTTAAGACAAATCATTAAAATAGAAGGATTCCAATTTCAGGAACTTAATGTCTTTAAAGTAATGGCATGAGATGTTCTCTCCTAGAAAAAAATCAAATTGAAAATTAGAAAAACTGTATTACTAGGACTTAATAAACCCTTACTAGACAGTTTTTCAAGTCTCAAATTTATACATGAGGGAAGAATGAATAGTTAACAGCTAATTTCACTTAATACTGTCCCAAAAATGTTGACAAAATATTTCATAGATGAAATAATTTGTTCAAGCAGTAGAGGGAGCTAAGGCATTGTTATTTTGTCCTTTGAGGATAGGGAAAGTTTCTTGTTGCTGTATATATGGAGAACTTACTTTAATTTTAAAATTATAAATTTTATGTTACCATTTTATCATTTAATGATCTTTATGATGTTAATTAAGCAGAACAGGTTAAATGTAAAATGTTTGACATAGACAACTTAATTTTTCACCATATTTTGAAAAATGTTTGACATTTGGCATTTCCAATATTAGCAGTCATACTCCCTCAGCCAATTTATTGAAAGTAAACTATACACTTAACTATTACAGCTATAAACATGACAAGGAAAAGACAGAGTAACAAACATGTCACTTACATTATTAATTGAATGTTTAAAGTGTTACAAAATTAAAGGAACCAAATTCTATTACACTGCCCTTTTTTCTCTATTTGGACTCTGAGAAGATACTTTAGGGTGAAAACTTCTTTTTTTTAACTCAAAAGGTCAGAATGAAAGAAAAAAAATATTGAAAGACTCCCCTGAGGGCAGTCTCCCCACATCCGTTGTTGCTAACTTTCCAAAAATTCACACAATAGCCAAAATGATCTTTTTAAAATTCAGTGGTCATGTCACTCCTTTTCAGCAACTTCCCAGCTCTTAGAATAAAAATCAAAGTCCTTAATTTGGCTTACAAGACCATAAATGATCTAATAACTTTTCTTCTTGCCTCAAATCTTGCCAAAACTTCCTTTTCATCTCTCAACTCCAATCATGGAAATCTAGTTCTGTGGATACACCCCACTGTCTCCAACGTAAGGCCTTTGAACATGCTGGTTCCAAAGCTTAGAATGTTACAAGCAGTTTCAATCCTCTCTATGTACTGTTCTTAGGTTCCCTATACTTTTTTTCTTGCCACTTACATGGCCATTAAATTAATATTTATGATTCACCGCTATCTTGAAAGCTTCACAAGGACAGGGCATCTATCTTCTCTTGTTTGAATTTCCAGTGTCTATTACATGAACTATTTGTTGTGTCTTACTCGGTTTCAGTTGCCACAACAAAATACCATAGCTTTGTGGCCTAAATAGAAGACATTTATTCCTGAGTTTCGGAGGCTAGGAATCTGAGATCAAAGTGGCAGGCAGCATGCTCAGATACTGGTAGAGCTCTCTTCCCAGGCTGTAGATGACTGCCTTCTAACCGTGACCTCACATGGTGGACACAGAGAGAGAGCTTTCTCTTCTTCCTCTTAAAAGGCCACAGTCTTTTCAGCTTAGGGCTCCATCCTTAATATCTCATTTAAACCTTAATTACCTCCTAAAGATCTATCTCCAGGTACAGGTACTTATTACTGGGTAATAAGACTTCAACATGAACTTGTACAAAGGACACCAGTTAAGTCTATAGCATGTGGAAAGACTAAGTATGAAATATATGCTGACACTAAGGGAACAAAAATTATTTAAAATGTAATAACATAAATATGATTTTTTTCAATATTATAGTCATTGAAGGAAAGAATAAAAAAGTCAGAGAGAATATGAGCCAAATATGTGGCCCAAAAAAGGTGAAAGAGTTGTATAACCCAATAATCAATTTAACATTCAGTGATTACATTATGGCCACTGTGGGGCTGGCAATGGTATTTTAAAGCTGAAACACTTCACAGAAGTGTCTGCGTCTTTCTCAGTTATAATTATAATGCTTTTAAGTAAGTGCTGGACTATTCCTCGGGCCCCATTTTCCTCAACTCACTAGAACCTGGCACTTGCCGCTACAACTCTCTCAGCTGCAACTAATACTGACCAATGATCTCCTCTTTGCTAAAGCCAATGCACACTATTAATTGTCATGCAGTTTATCATGCATGTTTGTCTGCCAACTCTACACAAATCTTGGGGCACCTTTTACAGACCAGTACCCTCTGGAATTGTGCAATGTACAACCTGTACTTTGAAGTCAGTGTCTGTTCTTCAATATCTCCCCACAATACCCAGTGGTATTAACCAATCCCTCTTTCTAGAAAATATCCATTCCTTGAATTTTGTTAACACTGTATCCTGATTTTCAGTCCTACTTTTCTTGCTACTTTTTTTCTACTGTGTGAGCTTCATTTTTTCCATTCCTCCTTGAAATGCCCCTAGGCCCTCTTCTTTCTTACTCCACTCACACTCTGCATGGTGAGCTCACCTACTTTCATAGATGCGCTCTCCTCTTATATGCTAGTGACTCCCAAATCTATACTTTTATGCAGATGTTCTCAATCTTATAACCTCAGAATCAGGAGCCTCCTAGAAATCTCCACTGGAATGTTCTATTGGCCATATAAACTCAACATGTCTAAAACTGTATCAAAGCCGACTAAAAAAGTAAAACTGAGGACACCATCCCTAGCTACTGGCCAACACTTCACAAATGGAGGGCATTTCTGTCATTTTATTTTTACGTTTTTATAGTTTTTGTCATTTTGCTTTTGGTTCTTACTTATATTTCATGTGCTGCAGCATAAAAGGTAGGGTAGAAGCCCCTTTTCTCCATGTGGGAATCTCAGACTGCCTTGAAATTCCACTCTAAATTCCCTGTTGCATGCTTTACTACATGCCGGTGGCTGGAAAACTGAAGTTCAAACGTCCCAGATTCCCTTACAGCTCAAGTTCCACATATGGCCTGCTTTCCACCAAGCTGATACACCCACTCACTATTATAAAAGAGAAGCGATGACTGCACCGGTGTTGTGTTTTGAGGATTATTTGCTTAATCTGCAGCACAAATTACTGTGATCCCAGTATCCAGTTTCTAGTTCTGTGGGGGCCGAGAGGCAAAGCGGAACCTCCATTTCCTGGCATTGGACAGGGCTAAAGAAGCGTGGTTCTCGAGCCAAAAGCTATGGACTCTGTCTCCCTAGGTTCTTAATCCTCTAGGTTGTTCTGAGGGTCATTACAAGTCTGTGTGGGGTGATGTAGACAGGAGACAGAGTATGAGGTTTGCTGAGGGTGAGATTCTAAGGGAGAACTCCTACATAAATTTCGGTTATAATCTCAGTATAAGAATGAACAGGCAATAAATCTGTTGCTCAGAGGAACAGAGAAGAAAACTTGGTAATGTCAACGTTGTATTTAGTGAAAGGAAAGGAAAAAAACCTTTCCCTCAGGGCACAGAAGTATTTCTTAAACAAAAAGTACAAAACTTTAAAGGAGATAATTAATACGAACTGGCAAAAGATATTTACAACAGAAAAACAGAATATTCATATTTAGAATACACATAGAACTTCCAAAAACCAAAGCAAAACTACCTAAAAACAGGCAAAAAAGAAGACATTTTACAGAAAAGACAAATGGCCTCAGAGATAAGATGTTAAATGTTGGCAACGATGTGGAGTGACAGCAATGCTCGCCCATGGCACTGTCATCTGACAACAGTTTAGCGATGGCCAGTGAGGTTGAGTGTGCACATGCCCTATGACACGATGACTTTATCTTAGAAATACACTCCTGCCCATGTGCCAACATATGTACAAGAAAGCTCATAATGGCACTGTTTTCAAAAGCAAAACAAGATAAAACTCAAATTATCAAAGGTGGAATAAATTATACCGGAATACTGCATTACACAAAAGTGGAAATAAGTGGCAGTTATACCGAACATGATAATTTAAAGGAAAAGCAACAATTCCTGGAAGAATACCTATCGACAGTGTGATTTCATTTACAGAAATTACAACAACACAACACTTTCAGAAATAAACAAAATGTATTTTATACCTATATATTTTTAATTGTAATTTAATAGGCAATAAAGATAATTTAATAGGTAATAAATTTAATAACTTTTTTGGCATAGCATTTGATAAAATTATGTTCAGATTCCAGTATTTTATTTTATAATTTCTTAAATTAAAATGGATCTTTTATTCATCTTTAATATTTTTATGAAATCTTTCCATTCAAAATTGTAAAGTGTTCCTATAGTTTAAAGAAAGACTGAAAAAGAAGCAAATACTAAAATAGTAGTAAATACAAACACGATTACCCCTGACTACACACTCTCCCTTCTTCCAGACTTAACACTGATATTGACTTATTCCTAAGCCTAGTTTTAATATATTTTATATATGAAGGTCTCATTTTACATGCATATTAAATATCTTAATATATTTTTTACATAAACACTGAATATATGTTTTATAAATATGTATTTAATATAATTGTATATAAATATATAAGACAGTTCAATAGTTTTATATATGTGTATATAGATGTATATATATTATATGTATACACAGTAGTTGCCTGGGGCTGGGCATGGGTGCAGGGCCAATGAGCCTGAGGAAACTTTCTGGGGGTAATGGCAGGATATTAAAACTGTACTGCAGTGGTGGTTGCCCAACACAAATATTTACTCAAAATCATTTAATTGTATTCTTACAATGGGTGAACTTTATGGTTTACAAGCTATACCTAAAAAGTTATATGCATGTGTGTGTGTAGTTTCTCTTCTCTTTCTGGGAAACCTTCCAAGGGTTTTCAGAGAGCAGTTTGTTCACATCTCTCTGTTACTGTACTCACCAAATCAGTCTACATTGCTTAGCCTGTTTTCAACTAGAGGTTAAAGCTCCTAAAAAATAATTAAAAAAATAAAACAAAGCTCCTAGAGGACACGAATCTTTTGCATTCTGTATCGGTCTCTTCCAAACCCATCCCAATACATCCTAAAGTAGCACCTAGAATTTTCTCACTCATTAAATAATGATTAAATGAATTAATGACTGAGAGTTCAGCAGGTGAATGGAAGTAGCAGGCACTCTGTTGAGAAAGTGTAAGATTACGTGATCCCCTGAGGGAGGAGCCAAAGCAGCAATGTGAGTGTGGAGTTCAGAGTACTTCCTCTGGACCCTAACGTCCGCTCCAAGCGTAGCTGCACTACTTAGAAAAAGTACAAATTGGGGCAAATGATTTAACTGTCTGTGCCTCAGTTTCCTTATCTATGAAATGGAGATTATCGTCCTCAAGACAATCTATTCTTATAAACTATAAGAAATAAATAATGTAGAGTGATGGACATTGAAGAGGGTACTTGCTGGGATGAGCAATGGGTGTCATATGGAAACAAATTTAACAATAAATTATATTTAAAAAATAAATAAACATTTAAAAATGGAAAAAAAATAAATATAAAACATTAAGAACAATACCTAACCAATAAACACATAAAAAGATACCTGACATCAGTAAGGAAATGCAAAAATGCAAATTAAAACTATAATGATACACCAATACGTGTCTGGCAGAATGGGAAAAATTACAATCTGAAAATACCGAGTGCTGACGAAGATGTGGAACAACTGGAATTCTCATCATTGCTGTTGGAAATTAATATTAGGAATAACAATACTAGGAATTAATACTAGGAAAAACAATTATCAGTTTCTGAAAATAAAATAAAGTAAAATATATCTACTCTAATGATTCCGGAAGGAATACTGACCAATCAAGTTTAGGAAGATGCAGCCTGGAACATGAGTGAAGGGAGCTGTGACTAACTTTCCAGCAGAATCCTGGAAAGCACTCTAATTTAGATTTTGCATGATGAAAAAAAGCAGGCATGAGAAGGCCTAGTTACTGACTTTTAGGATTGCAACTGAGATCTGCAAGCCTATAGAGCGAATTAATACTTATAAAGCATTTGGAAACAATGCCTGACATAGCAAGTTATACTAGTGTTTGTTAAACAGATTTTTTAAAAAAATATACCTAATCTGTGTCCCCCAGAATTCATTCCTACATATATACCAAAAAAGAAATATCAAAACATAGGCGCAGAGCGTCTTTTACAAAAATACTGACAGCAGTTTTATTCATAACCCAAAACTAGAAATTCAAATGTCCATCCGTAGAAAAAATAGTAAATTGTGATATTATTATCAGTTGCCTAATTCCTTCGACTTACGAGGAAATAATCATGATTACACATGACTGAGGCAAAAAAACAAACTAACAAAAAACAAAACCTGAGTGTCTTTTGAAGAAGGGGAAGTGAATAATGCCAGGTGACTGCAGCCGCTCTTTGTTGAAAGGAGAACTTCCTATACAATGTGCGGATTACAATCTAGTTTGAACCTCTTATCACACTGCCTCTTTCCTAATGCTCTTAGAGGAGTTTAGGGCTTCTATTTTTGTTGTTTAAAAAGCCTTTATTTTTACCAGGATGACCAGTTAAATGCTTTTAAATATTATTCAGGTTTTCCTATTGACTTTCAATTATACATGAACTTCCTCTTCTAGGCTCATAATGAATACTAAATACACACACTAAACACACACACACACACACTTTAAGGGCATATTAATGTTAGCAAGCTAAAAATAAAACTTTTAGCTGTGGAAGATGGGATGCCTTCTGAATAGCACTTTGAAAATGTTTTCAGTGGTGAGGTAAAAGAACTTAAAAGAAGCTAATCCAGGAGTTAAGGGATAGGTGTGCACCTGTGGGTGTGCCCGCAGCATCCCTATACTAAGGAAATAGTTTGAAGTTTGGACTACTCACCGTAAGCGCCTGATTCTCAAGATATTTCATGAAACAACCAGAACTTGCTATACATTTTCTACACTTCCAACAACGAAGAACACTTATGTCTTCTTGATTGTGAGTTTTAGTTATCAATTCTTCACTTCTTTTCATCTGTGAGAAAATGAATGCATTTTTTTTAATGCTGAACTGTGTCAGAATAAACTTGATTTTCCAAACCCTTACCATAACATCAGCTACATGCGGAGCAGGAGAAAAAAATTCTCATTTACTGAGGTACCTACTAGTTACCAGGTCTTGGCCTAGGGACACTCTATGAAATATGTCCTGGACTGAAAATTCAATTACGATGATGATGCACTTTGCTAGTGACTACCAGCTTATTTTATTTTTGTAGAACATTTTATGTCTACATCTTTCCATCTTTCTCTCACTAAAAGTCACAAGAGGCAACTGCTGAAGGGTCAATTAAATAAGTTACTGCAGTGGGATTAAAAGAGTCATAACAAAGAACTATAAATATTCTTCTAAATAGGAATTTTAAATAGCCACACCATTAAATTTTAAATAAAACAGAATTTCTTGAGTTGTCATTAATTATGAGAAAACAGGAAGTACTTTAAATTAATGGCAAAAATTCTTCATCCTAAATGCAGTAATTTCTCTTACATATTGTAACACTGGAACAGTTATTATACTACATCTTGTGGTATATATCATCCAACGAAAAGACTTAGAGAATCGCCCTACCAACTTTGGAGTCTATTTTGACACCTGAGATTTTTATGTAAAGACTGTAAATGAAACCAATTTGGCAGAACAAATTTCACACTGATTCCAAAATTTGTGCAGTATATTTAATAATTGGCCTGGTAACTATTCATTAGAAAGAAAGGAAATGTTAATTTATGAAGCTATCCACAGGGGACTGACTAGTTCCCTGGCCACATTTCCTCATTTATTAGCTCTTTCATTTTTCATTCATTCTTCACATTTCCTGACAGCTAACCAAATGCCACACAAACTCTGGAGGCAAGAAGTTGAGTACAACTTATTTTCTGTTCACAAAGGTACTCATTGAGCAGAAAACTGACCAAAATAATGAACTGTTTTCTACCATAGCTCATTATAATCACTTGGGAAGCTTTAAAAAAAATGATGCCTAGGCCCTACTCCAAGGAAGTTTGACTTATTTGGAGATGGGGAGGGAGTTAGGAGTGGGTAAAGTTCCCCAAGTGATCCTGTAGTATGGTCAGGGTGAAGACAGGCATGTGTTACACAAACAATTAAACTACAAGAGCTTAAGGACTATAAAAGAGGGAATTCGGATAAACCTTCATGAAACTGAAAGGATTTAAGGAACTCTTCCTGGGAAGACACAGCATGACCTTCTTGCAGCCCATCTGGCTCCAACCTTCAGGTAGCTAGACCCAGCTCTTTCTCCACCAGCATCCTCAGAGCCTATCTTAGTCCAGTTGACTACTCTAGGTCCTCAACAATCTCAATAATATGGGAATTTGCAATCTCATCTCCTCCTGCCTTTCTTCACTGTTGAAACCCTCTCCTTTACTTCTTGGGCATTCCTTTCTCCTCTCTAGATCCTTACTAGTGTCTTAAATCCTCATCTCCCTTTTAAACACCAGAGAGGGGCCCTGTAGGAATCAACAATGGAGAAATCCCCCAGCTATGTTCTCCCTCTCCTTGAAATCTACATGCCTCCCTATTTTCTCCAACCTTTCCCCCAAGTGTCAAGATTTTCCACGCTTTCTTGAGGTGCAAGTATGCAGTTAGAAAAAACCCTGTAGGTGAGTCTAATAAGTCTTCACTGAGAATCACTGAAAATTACACTGTGTGACAACTCTATCCATGATTTCTAAATCTCTATATCTAATTTTTCTCTTATTCCAAAGCTCTAGAGCAATAATTTCAATTTTCAGATGTCGACTGCATATCTCTCTATGAATATCTTTCAGGGCCTTTGTATTGGCTGTTTGCTGTCTAGATCTGTGCTACTCTATACGGTAATCACTAGTCAGATGTATTACTGAGCACTTCAAATATGGCTAATTTCAACTGAGATGTGCAGTACATAGTACACACCGGATTTGGAATACTTCGAAGGAAAAAAAATGCTAATACCAATCATTAAATACCAATCATTTTAGATTAATTTCATGTTCGTAAAAATTCATTTCACTTGTTTCTTTTTACTTTGATTTAGCTGCCAGAATTTTTTTTTTAATTTTATTAATGTTTATTTATTTTCGAGAGAGAGAGAGAGAGAGAGAGGCAGAGTGTGAGCGGGGGAGGGGCAGAGAGCGAGGGAGACACAGAATTTGAAGCAGGCTCCAGGTTCTGAACTGTCTGCATATAGCCTGGTACAGGGCTTGAACTCACGAGCTGTGAGATCATGACCTGAGCTGAAGTCAGACACTCAACCGACTGAGCCACCCAGGTGCCCCTACCAGAATTTTTAAATTACACGTATGCCTTGTGTCGTG
This sequence comes from Paguma larvata, assembly GCA_030068075.1. NCBI lineage: Eukaryota > Metazoa > Chordata > Mammalia > Carnivora > Viverridae > Paguma > Paguma larvata. The sequence goes on from CM057826.1 coordinate 102,833,747, forward strand.
CTCCAGTTGGATTACATATGTCCAGGCCTCCTCCGTGCAGGTATTTGCATCAAGTTGTCATCACTCGGATCTGAGCACAAAGTCATCCCCCTGTAGTATGGTGTGAGGAGTATCTGGTCACCCAGAGAATGTGGGTGGAAAACTGTTTCTATGGTAGGAAGTGGCATATTTAAAAAGAACACTAGGTTATTGTTAGTGTGATCCAAAGACCACAGCTCGAGAGACACCGACCCACAGAATACAGTCAAAGATTCATATTATGTCAGAAAAGGCCCTATATGTAGCACAAGGGATCTCTGTGATGGAAGTGCTCCCAGTCTGACTGCAGTGGGGCTCATGTGAAACCATACGCGTGATAGAAGTGCACAGAAGTAAGTACACACAAAGGAGTGCATGTAAGTGGTGAGATGTAGATTAAGTAGATGGTCTGGGGGACATGCAGGATCTCTCCGCGAATTGGTAATTCACAATTCACACTTGAATCTACAACTATTGCAAAGTAAAAAGTTAAAAAATATTTGCCACATACAATAAAAACTTCACATTATAAAACTTCATAGTATTTTTACCAATTCAATGCCCTGACATATTTGTATAATTCTCTATAATGCCTTTTCTCTATATTTTTGCATACTTTTCGATTGCCTCTTCATATGACTAAGATTATTTTCTACAAGGAGAATAAGAAGGTCATTTAGTCTTTCCTCTTCAGAAAGAAAAAACAAAGCCTTTTCATATCCTTTATAATCTGACTCTAAGCTGTTTCCCAAGGCTTGGAATCTCCTCTATGAATACTTCACATCAACACTAATGCAAATCTTTGTGTAGTTCCCTAAAATTACTTTTTCTGCTTTCATACTCTGAAATTTGCTCTTCTTTCTTTATGAAATATCATTTCTCTTTCCCCTGACTTTATGTTAAGAAATACATTTTACCCTTTAAGGCTGGGCTCAAAGTGTTCTTTTACAGAAGTGCCCCCAGGAAAATACAATCATTCCCTCTTCCATGTCCCTATAGTACTCTGCACATAGCCCCACAGCAGCACTAGTCATGCATGCTGTGTCCGTTTATGTGTGTCCTATCAACTAGCTCCTAAAAAGCACAGTATTCTTTTCGACTCCATATTCTTACAATCAAACATGGTACCTGGTACCAAAAAAGACACTCAATAAACATTTGTTGAAATCAGATGAACAAGATCTGGGAGACAGCTCAGCTTACAAAAAGTTTTTTTCCAATAGCAAGTGTTAAGTATGTCCAGACAACTATCAGTGGGACAGACTGGTCAGAAATCCTTTTGCAAGGGATGTGAGGAGCCGAAAAAATAAAGCTATGTTTACATGTACCTGAGCTTAAAAGGAGAACTGGAAGTTACCAAGAGTGATGAATTTATAAGAAAGCTGACTTGGCTTCTGTCAAAGAATCTATGCTAAAGGAAAGAGCCAAATATGATCAACGAACCTACTACCAAAATGGTAATCTTTGAATAAATCTGAACACAGCATAGTTGTTGGCTGCTAACTCAAACTCATCCCCACCTCAGCACCCTGGATACTAGTAATGGTTCTATGAAGAAAGGAAAGTGTAGAAATAAATTACTGAAAACTGTTTTCTGAACTCTGTGATAGAGCGGAGTCTAAGTTTTGGGCAGCACACACCTAACACCACATGGCTTTAACATTCTGAGGACTTGGGGGGTAAAGACGAGTGTTACTGAAGGAAAGAGAAAAGCAAAAGAGACAGGTGATCTTGGGAAATAGTACAACACAAAAATGAGCTTACTGCTGAGTACATATGGGCCATCTCCTAATGCTCAGAAATGCATGCAGGGACTGGGCAGGGGGGCTGGGTTCTGAGTCAACAGATGCAGATAACAAACTATGGAAATCTGATATTACTGTTCATAGAACTCCCATGTAACTTACAAGCGGATAAGGCCTAACGAATTCAGGTAGAGTAGTTTTTGACCGCTTTTCTCACAAATCCTATTCCTTATCTCTTATTCCAGTTCTGATCAGATCAGATACATAAATTTTTCTAACATGGAGTGCTCCCCTTGGACCCTAGTTCTTCCCACCTATGTCACAGTCTTTGTCACATTAACCTTATCTCCTGTTCCACACTTGTCTCTTGCACCAAGCTAGCTGGTAATATATGCTTAATCTTTTTCCACATTGCCTGTTCATAGGTTTCCCTTTGCCGTACTTCATTACTGATCCTGATACTCTTGTCGCTTTCTGGTATTTTCTCAATGCACTGTGGATTTCGAAAAGAATGTTTTCCTGAGTCATGCATATCTCCCAAATATCAACACATTTAATTATAGAATACCAAAAAGGCCACGTGTGTTAATATCACCATCAACCTCAGTAAAAATGTTATTTAATTATTGGACAGTAGTCAATTTCATAGTATAAGATACAAGTTTTCCAAAGCACTAATTTTTATTTAAAGGTAAAATTCTATCACTTGCAACAAATAACTACTGGATACCCAAGTATGAACAACTATATTCTGTCAATCATTCAAGGAAAAATGTTATACCAGGGAAAGATTACCTTCAGCTTTCAGTGCCCTGCAGAAGTGCTTTATACATTCTTTTTTTTTATTCACGCAGAATTTTTAAAAAGTATGTATTTCAGAGGAAAGATTTAATAAAATCACTAGTAGGTACACTTCAATCAACAGTTTTTTAACTGCATGTGAGGGCAGTGAAGAATAAAATGAGAACTACTACAGTTTGTCGCCAATGCCTTGATTCTACTAAGGGCAAACACGGGCCCACGGGTGGCTCAGTTAGTTGAGAATCTTGACTTTGGCTAGGGTCGTGGGATCCAATCTTGTGTTGGGCTCTGTGTTGAGAAATGTGGAGCCTGTTTAAAATTCTCTCCCTCTGGCCCTCTCCTCCACTGGTGCACTCTAAAAAAATTTAAAATAAAAAGTCAAATGATATCTTAATATTACCAAGCAAACAGTTTTATCTGATTTTCTGAAAGGTCTTAAAGACATAGGGGACTGTGGACAACGTTCTGAGAATTGTTTCTTTATGCAAAACAGTGGTCCCCGAAATGTTGCCTGTGAAATTCTTTTTTCTCATCAATATCATTTAAAATAGTTAAGAAGGACTTAGGAGTCCCTATGGAGAAACATATTTATAATGAATTAAGTTGAAATTTTCTCTAAAGTTAACAGGTGAATTATAACCTTCATAAAGAAGTCTCATTCTGGGGTGCCTGGGTGGCTCAGTCGGTTAAGCGGCCGACTTCAGCTCAGGTCATGAGCTCATGGTCTGTGAGTTCGAACCCCGTGTCGGGCTCTGTGCTGATGGCTCAGAGCCTGGAGCCTGCTTCAGATTCTGCGTCTGCCGCTCTCTCTCTCTGCCCTTCCCCTGCTCACGCTCTATCTCTCAAAAATAAATAAACGTTAAAAATTTTTTTTTAAATAATAAAAAAAAAAGAAGTGTCATTCCTTAGGCCAACTACTCTTTGACAAAGCAGGAAAGAATATTGAATGGATTAAAGACAGTCTCTTCATCAAGTGGTGCTGAGAAAACTGGACAGCGACATGCCAAAAAATGACCCTGGACTACTTTCTTACACCATACACAAAAATAAACTCAAAGTGGATGAAAGTCTTAAACGTTAAAACAGGAAGCCATCAAAATCCAGGAAGAGAAAGCAGGCAAAAACCTTTTTGACCTTGCCCACAACAACTTCTTACTCAACACATCTCTGGGGGCAAAGGTAACAAAAGCAAAAATGCACTACTGGGACCTCATCGAAATAAAAAGCTTCTGCACAGGGAAGGAAACAGTCAGCAAAACTAAAAGGCAACCGACTGAATGGGAGAAGATATTTGCAAACGACATATTAGATAAAGGGTTAGTATCGAAAATTTATAAAGAACTTATCAAACACCCACAAAACAAATAATCCAGTGAAGAAATGGGCAAAGGAAATGAATAGACCCTTTTCCAAAGAAGACGTCCAGATGGCCAACCAACACGTGAAACAATGCCCAACATCACCCATCATCAGGGAAATACAAATCAAAACCACAGTGAGATACCACCTCACACCCGTCAGAATGGCTAACATTAATAACTCAGGCAACAAAAGATGCTGGCAAGGATGTAAAAAATGAGGATCTCTTTTACATTCCTGGTGGGAATGCAACCTGGGGAAGCCACTCTGGAAAACAGTATGGAAGTTCCTCAAAAAATTAAAATTAGAACTACCCTACAACCTAGCAATTGCACTACTAGGTATTATCCAGGGGTTACAGGTATGTTGCTTCAAAGGGACACATGGACCCCAACATTTTTAGCAGCACTAATGACAATAGCCAAAGTATGGAAAGAGCCCAAATGTCCGTCGATGGATGAATGGACAAAGAAGATGTGGTATAAACACACACACACACACACACACACACACACACACACACACACACACACACACACAATGGAGTATTACTCAGCAATCAAAAAGAATGAAATCTTACGTGGATGGAACTAAAGGATTTTACGTTAAGCGAAATTAGTCAGAGAAAGACAAGTATCATGACTTCACTCATATGAGGACTTTAAGATACAAAACAGATGAACATAAGGGAAGGGAAATAAAAATAATATAAAAATAGGGAGGGGGACAAAAACATTAAGAGACTCTTAAACCTGGAGAACAAACAAAGGGTTACAGGAGGGCTTATGGGAGAGGGCTAAATAGGTAAGGGGCATTAAGGAATCTACTCCTGAAATCACTATTGCACTATATGCTACCTAACTTGAATGTAAATTAATTAATTAATTAAATGAGTTTTTAAAAAAGTTTATTTCCTTCATCTACCTTTTGTTTTTCACAGTAAAATATCAGCATTTGGCACAGGACTAATTCTATACTCTTGGATCTCTGAGGTTTCTTCACCTTTTTGTTATTCATGAATTTAAACTGGACATGAAATGGATAAAATTATCCATTTTTAAAATTAACTTAAAATTAGAAAACATGAATAAACCATAAAAACTTTAAAAATTAAAACAGAACTCAAAATATCTCTTCCAAAACCCATAAAAAAAGGGAGCGAGGTCTAGACAAACATGATCAAGTTGGAAAATTTTACCAAAACTTTAAGAGATAGGTAATCTTTGTAATTTATATAACTTTCTAACTATGTAACCTATATAAAATGAAGACTAGCTTCAAAAACATAACCTTGACATACCAAGTAGACAAGGATACATAAAATGGACAAGAAGAGTATAGAAAATTATATGCCTATTTATTTATGAACAAAAATGCTAAAATCCTAAATAAAATATTAGCCAACAGAATCTATCAATTAAAAGAAAAAAACATTTTGATCATATAGGATTACTTTCAGATATTCAAGAAAGGTTCAAAATGGGGGAAAAAATCTATCCAATACATTCAACAAACTAAAGGATTAAAAGGAAAAAAAAAACATGTCCACCTTAAAAGATGCAAAAATTCAACACATTCATAAATTAAAAATGAAAATCCTTTGCCTCATAGAAATAGAAGAAAATTTTCTTAACTTGGCAAAACAAAGAGTTTACTGAAATCTTTAGCAGTTATAATACTTGATCATGAAACTTTTAAGGCACTCCCTGAAAACCTGGAAAAGAAGACAATGATATTCATATTCGCTGTCTTATTCAACTTTGTAGCAGAACTACTAGCAAGCACAATAAGAGGAGAGTAAATAAAAGGTTCAAGGATCGAAAAAAAGTCAGTAAGTGAAAAGGAAACGAAATTCCCTAACACAGGGCATCATTTTTCTTCTTTGGGGCTGAAGATGTTTCCACCTTCTTAGAACTATGTACATCACACTGGTTAGCAAGTTTGTTCCTTGATAACTGAGGAGAAAACACGTATAAACAATACTTCTGTCGTGCACACACACACATTTCTTTGTTCCATTACGACACTGCTCATTCTCTTGATTTTTGTTTCAACTGCACCACTTTCGTTTACTTTGTACTATTACTAAAATTGTCATATATTGGCATATGTATGCAGTTTATATGTTTAAATTCAACTTTTAGATTTATACTCAATACTTCCAATATTACTAATGAGCAGAAAGACATTCCTTAAGAGTTTACATGGTAAGAATAAAATCATAGAAAGTATTTTCCCACACTATTTTCCTTACTCGAAGAAGACAGCGTGCTGCTCAAAGAAAGCTGCTGGGATACTACGCGAAATTAAAAACTAAGTAATGCGGGATTGGTAATGTAGTAATTCTAATGCAGTATTAGTTTCTCGGTGTGGGGATTCATTGCTGTACATTTGTGACCCATTTACTTTTCTCTATGTATCATATTTCAATATAGGAACTGCTTAAAAAACTGGCAGTGACTTCGAAGTCAGTCCTTGCTTCTGTTCCCCCATCATACGACCCCATGCTTGCCTCTTCTTGAGAACACTGGATAAATAATGCTCCATATGGTGCAATGTCTATAGTGACAACTTTGATCATCTAGTCCCGGGTACAAGGTCACTTTTTTTGACAGGTGGAAGCCAGGGAATCCCAGTGGGACAAGGAGTCAGAGATGTATATTCCTACCTCTGCTTAGAGAGTGGTTACTCACCTATCACCAAGGAAAAATTGGAGAAGATTGGGGAATATGTAGCATTGTGCCCCTGGGGCTCTCTCATTAGAATACTGATGTATCACAAATCAGTTTATACAGGAGTGGATAAACAGTCCTAGTTCCTTTCACCACCAAAGAATTAATTAAATGCTAAAGAAGCCTTTTGTAATCCAAATCCTGAATAATTGGGAATGGGTCAAGATAGAAAAAACTAACGTGAAAAACTCTCACGCAGAGACAATAGTTCAAGTGCTATTCTTCATATTGACTACCTGCAAGTTTAACCCATCAGTCAGACAACACCAACAAAAGCATTTTTGTATTTCATTATAAAAGTATTCTAACTTTTCTATCAGAACAGTAAAGAAAGACAATTTATATAAGTGGTTTCCAGAAATTTCATCATATTTTTATATTATCATCTAATATTTGGGCAGAGAGAGGGAGGGATGAGTAGGTGGCACACAGGAGGATTTAGGGCAGTGAAACTACGGTGTAGGATACTATAATGGAGGATATGTGATATTATTTTTGTCTAAAACCTATAGAACTATATACAACACAAAGAGTGAACCCTAATGTAAATAACAGACATCCAAGGGCATCTAGGTGGCTCAGTCAGTTGAGCATCTGACTTGATTTCAGCTCAGGTCATGATCCCAAGGTCACAGGTTAGAGCAGAGCGTGGAGCCTACTTGAGATTCTCCCCTTCTCTCTCCTCTCTCTCTCCCCGCCCCCGCCCCACCCTCCCTGCCCCTCTCTCCTGCTTGTGCTTGCTCTCTTAAAAAAAAAGTAATTATTTTGATATGTAATAATAGCACTATTTACTCAAAGTTATTAGTATTCATTAACAAAATAGGGTTCATTTACTTTCTTCTTGGTACTTATGCAATTCAAATTAACTTTTACTCTGAAATTTGATATTAACAAATTTAATAGATAGAAAAATTTCTACCTTGACAGTGTGTTACCTGTTTTAGTTTAATTGAGATGCCATAACACAAGACCACAGAATGGTTGGCAAAAACAATAAAAACTTATTTTTTCAGAGTTCTGGAGACTAGAAATCCAGTATCAGAGTGCCAGAAATTTGGGTCTCTATTTCTAGCTTCCAGACAGCTGCTTTATCCTCAAATGACCTTTCCTCTGTGCATGTACTTTCTGGTGCCTCTTTCCATTCTTGTAAGGATAAGAGTCCTATTGGATTCGGGACTTACCCTTATGACCTCCTTTAAGCATAATGACATCTTTAAAGGCCATATCTCCAAATTCCATCATATTGGGGGTTAGGACTGCAACACATGGAACTGGAGGGGGTAGGGTGGGGACAGAGTTAAATCTTTAACACTTCTTCCTCTGGCCCCCAAAACACATATCCTTTCAGATTCAAAATACATCCACCCTATCCTAAAAGCCCCCTGAGGCAAAATTTCTCTATAGCTGTGAACCCGTGAAATCAGAGAAATTACCTGCTTCTAAAATAAAATGGTGGGACAGGCTAAGGAAAGACACAGTTGTATGCATCAAATACAAAATGTCTTTTTTATTGTCTGACTGATGTGTTAAACTAAAAAAAAAAGTGACTATAAAGAGAGAAATCTTACAGAAAAAGGGAGACAGGTCCCAAGCAAGTCCAAACCTATCAAGTCAAATTTCATTAGATATTAAAGCTCAATAATAATGTGCTGGGCTAAAAGTCATCTGTTGGTGAATAAGGAAGAAATACCAAAGAGTGAAATGGATGAAGACTTTAGGGGCCCCTTATCAATTATCTATGAATTTCTTAAAAATTAGAACCAAGGAAGGTGAAATTGATAAAAATGTGAAATGAGTAATGCATACCAAATCAAAAAATAAAACACTAAACTGTTTTAGCCAATTCAGACCATCTCAGAGCAAATGACATTTCTAACTTGTTTTTTAAGAAAAATTTAATCCAACTACACTAGAGTAAGGGTCGATACCAACCTCAATTCTCAGTATCATGTTGCTATCATGTTTGCTAAATGATGCAGCATCTACACCTCCTATGTCTGCTGAAGATTGACTTCGAAGCAGATAATATGCCCGTGGGAGCATATTTGATGCTGAAGAGATAGGTTATTCAGTTTTTAGAGAATTCCTACTAAAATCAGAGAGAAAATGACTTGCAAAACTGGAATATTCCATTACTGATTGAGAATTAACTCGCCATACCCTATGGGGGCTTAAATTACAAATGTGTATATGATTTTTCTTTCCTTTTTTTTTTTTCTTAAAAGCATCATGATATATTTGCAGCCAGTAGACTAAGGCATACCTCACCATCTAAGAGTTGTATACCATAACTGTATACTGGAATTACGTCTCCATGAAATAAGAATATATATATTTTGTAATATAAAAAAAAGCCAGAATGCTCTTAATTAAAGAGAAAGCTCATTTTTATAAAGGACACAGTTAACCCAGCAGTAATCCACCAACGTTCCCAAGTAGGCTTTGGAACCATGATTGTTCACATGGATACAACATTATATGTACTAACTCTAATGAGAATAAGCTGCACAAATGTTATTTTGTCAGCTGGTGCCATACCATTTCCCCTTGCTAATAGTGAACCTTGACGCGTTGTGAACACAAAAGAATAAAATGTGCCAAACCCAAGCAGGCCAAAGAAAAGAAGTATTAATAACACTACAATCAACTGTCAATGAAAAGTTGCAAAAATATAAATGAGGTTTCAAACTAACAGTCACTACAATTGTTTGTGACCCACATAAGAACACAACAGGACCCAAAAAATAATCTTACGCAGAAATTTAATAGGGGTCTTACAGAGATGACTAGATTCCAGTGGAATTTACATGCCTACTGTGGTTCAATAGCTATCTCTAGAACACATATAATTTAGTGAAAGCTGGCTTACAATTCAAGATTCTTCTTACATTAGTTTTCAGAGTTTCTCAAGGTATCAGACACTTTATAAAAAAAAAATGAGACTAAATCGGGTGATTTCTAACCTGTCAAATCTGCAAATCTAGACTTGGTGGCTAGGGTGTTTAAAATGGCAATTAAAGTCAGAAAATTATTAATTCTAAAACCAAGTCATCAATTACAGAGAGAGCACTCAATCTTCTTCAATAACTTTATGTTATACACTTCAGGATTTGAACATGATCAAGTCAACTCAACTTGAACTATTAAAATGGTTCTGCATACACTTTGGTATTCATATCCAGAAACCTTTTTCTTGAAAAGCACCCAACTTCTTTTTTTTTTCTATAATAGTTTATTTTCAAATTGGTTTACATATAACACCCAGTGTTCATCCCAACATGTGCCCTCTTTAATGTCCGTCACCCCCTCTCCCCCCTCCCTCACCCCCTCACCCTTAGTTTGTTCTTAGTCTTTGAGAGTCTCTTATGTTTTATCTCCCTCCCTCTCTGTGTCTTTTTTTCCTTTCCCCTCTTCCCCTCCCCCGGGTTTTTGCTTAGTCTCACAAAGTCCACCTATTCGTGGAAACATATGGTATCTGTCTTTTTCTGACTGACTTATTTCACTTAACATAATACCCTCCAGTTCCATCCATGTTGCTACACATGGCCAGATTTCATTTTTTCTCATTGCCACGTAGTAGTCCATTGTATATATGTACCACATCTTCTTTATCCATTCATCAGTTGATGGGCACTTGGTCTCTTTCCATGATTTGGCGAAAAGCACCCAACCTCTGTTGGTAACCAAGCCTTGAGTAATTCCAACTACCTAATCCCCATTTAGTTACCTTTCACACTAAACTCTTGGGCAGGATGCAATGCATATTCGACTTTAAGGAGAAAAGTTAATACGCATTTGATGTTGTAGTGGCTCCAGTCACTACCTACCTTCTCTGGGAACTTCTTAAGCTACATACTGCAAAGCAACACCACCTCTTTATTCTTTAAAATTTTTCCTTTTTCCTTTCCTTTCTCTCACAAACCTATGTCAGATGTTCAGTCTTGAATGCTCACTGCAGCTTTTCAATACAAGTGCACTTGTAAGAATTGGAAGACAAAAAAAAAAAAAGTACTGAAGAGGCACAGACATTTTCTAACTTCTGAGTTTTGATTAATGTTTCCCATTTAACTGCTACGACTCTTTGGTAAAAGAAGGAATCAATTCTAAAGACGAATGAAAGAGTGTAGTACCCCTGTATTCACTCATTCCTCACCACCACTTTCTTAGAAAGAAAATTTAAGGCAGGGTAGAAATTACACACAGAATTAACAGAATTGTGAGGAAAGCAAAATACACTTTACAAAAATGCTGTGTGTATATTTGTATTCATATGTAAATACTAGAAACTAACAGATGATAAGCCTGTAATTTTTTGTTTCAAGGAATAGGTTGAGTCATTTTGGAGATTTTTGAGCAATCTAAAGTAGGTCTAACATATTTTAAATAAAGTACCACCAATAGTCGTGATTGGACCAAGAAGAGACAGTAGCAAGAAGAAAATAAAATCAGGAGATACTTTAAAATTAATTTTAAATTGTGCTTTGAAGCTACAGATGTTCATTCAATAAGTACTTGCCCAAGGACTTACTATTTTGTGAGGGATCACAATGTGAAAACATGGGAGACGATGAGAGGGGTTCTAAGCCGGTTGGATGAGAGAGAAGACAGAGAACTGACATAGTTTGTGGAGGCAAACATCTCAATAACAAATTGATCCTGAGATTAAACAGTCTTATTTCCCCAGATGCTTCTCAGGCTGATTTCTCAGGAAAGTAAAAAAGGGCTGAAACATCTTTACTTTATGTGATATATATTAATATGATATGACACATGGTCTTAACTGAGAGGTGATAATAAGGAGCTGTCTAACTTGCCATGCTTTTATTGGATGGCTCTATTCTTTTTGATGGGTCAAGTATCAACAATCAGGAAAGGATTCAGAGGAGAAAGAGGCACCAAAGATAAGCACACTGATCTGGCTTCGAAATTCATATTTCTTTTGGGCAAAAAGAATAGTTACACACAGAGGCTTTTTGTTGGCTATGGAGGAAGCCATACTAGTTTACTGCAAAATACTGAGAGTAGGGACAGGAAAAAAAACAAACACACACACAAAAAACAGGTATATGCCAGTGGATAAAGCACTGACCTAGAAGTCAAAATCCTTGGGCTTATTTTACTCAATTATCCCATCAACTTCCCTCCAAAAGAGTTTTTTAAACCTCCTGGTACTTTTGCTGTTTGCTTTGTCTTCCCTGAGCAGCCTTTCCTTTGGGTACTTCACGTGTTACTTAAGCTTCTGATTAGTACTCATGTCACTGTGCCACCAGGTATTATACTAATGGGTACATTTGTTTCTTCCTATAAATTGCAAACTCCCAGGGACAGAGCATACGATTTTTAAAATTTTTTTGTCTGTGTTTTCTTGCTGTTTTTTTTTTTATTATTATTTGAGAGAGAGTGAGCAAAGAGGGGAGAGAGGCAAAGGGAGAGAGAATCCCAAGCAGCCTCCACACTGTCGAGCACAATGTGGGGAGGTAGAGGTGGGACTCAATCCCATGACCCTGAGTTCATGATCTAAGCCTAAATCAAGAGTCAGATGCTCAATGGACTGAGCCACCCAGGTGCCCCAAGATTTCGTTTTAAAAAAAAATTCTAAATATCAAGTAGAAATATGGTACTAAAACTTTCAATTACCTCCACTACCAGATAAACCCGATTTGAATGGGAACACACTGCTGTAGTAAGCTAGCCAAAAGACAGGACTCAGATCAGGGTGGCAGCAGTGGTGGTGGTAAATAATGGTCAACTGCTGGATATATATTGTAAATAGAGGAAACAAGGTCTCCAGACAGACAGAATATGGATCTAAGAGAAGAATCAAAGACAGCTCCAAATTTTTTAGAATGAGTGACTTTAAAGATGCAATTGGGAAGGATGCAGATGCAAAAGGGGGGCAGAACAGGAGCTTGGTTTTGGATGTATGAAATCTGGGGTATCTATTTGACTTTCCACTATCACTCTTAATGACACAGCTGGATTCAAGAATCTGGACTTGTAAAGAATATCTGAGGAGGAGATTTAAATGTGAGACGGTTCTCATAAGCCACTAAATAGATGAGATCTACAAGGCTGTGAGTATGGAAATGGAAAAGAACAAAATAACCAGCCCTCGGCCCACGTCAATTTTCAGGGGATCTAAATTTCTTTTCAGTTATGTCTATGAATTCTCACTCACTTCCTCTTCAGTATCATCATCTTTACAATGAGACAAGTGTGGGACCTTGCTGGAAGACCTGTTTCTCCCGGAAGAAGAGTTTCATACTCTATCTGCCAGGTGCTTAAGGGATATCACCAACACAAGAATGCTTTTTAGTTAAATTTCTCAGTTTGGGGATCCCTGGCTCACCCTGGTAGTCTAAATTCAAGTCCTAAAATCTGAAGTTAGAGATTCTCAGGTGATTTAAATGGTGTCATAATCTGAAAATAGATGAATTAAAAAAAGAATCAAATCAAGCACTTAACTCTACCTTTGCTATACAGACTATTTTTAGGGTAACTAAATAGTTAATGGGGAAAAACTCATAAGGCATCATGCCGTTTTGAGGCTAATAAATGTAAGATAATTGATACAATCACCATTTTTCACATCATAATAAAATGATAGATTTAGGTAAAAAGACCATCAGGAGATACTAAAAACATTAGAAAAAAAAGGACGATGGAGAATTTTATGTATGTACAAGACTGTACCACATGAACTCAAAGATCGACCCTAATATCTTAAGTAAACAAACATAACTAAATAGAGGACAACTGTATTCGTTTGCTAGGGTTACCATAACAAAATGCCACAGACTGCGTGGCTTTAACAAAAGAGATTTTTTCTCATAGTTCTCAAAGCTAGAAGTCTAAGATCAAGGAACCGTCATGATTGTTCTGATGTCTCTCTCCTTGAGTTTTAGATAGCTGCCTTCTCATGTGTCTTCACATGGTCTTTCTTCTGTGGGCACCCATCCTGAGGGCTCTTTGTGAATCCAAATTTCCTCTGCTTATGAGGATACCAGTCAGATTGGATGAGGGCTCACCCAAACCGCCTCATTCTAACCTAAGTCCCTTCTTTAAAGGCTTCATCTCCAAAATCAGTCACATTCTGAGGTACTGGGGATTAACTCTTCAACATAACAGTTTGCAGGGCACCTGGGTAGCTCAATTGCTTGAGCGTCCAAATCCTGACTTCAGCTCAGGTCATGATCTCACCATCCGTGGGACTAAGCCCCATAGCAGGCTCTGGGCTGACAGCACAGAGCCTCCTTGAGATTCTCTCTCTTCCTCCCTTCTCTTCCCCTCTCAAATTAAATAAATAAATGTTGAAAAAATATATATGAATTTGCAAGGACACAATTCAGCCCATAACCACAATCAAACATCAAATGCCTCCTGATGCAGTACAATTAAAAGTAGTCCACACCATCTACAAAGTATCTTTAAAAAAATTAACCTGAACTGAATCAAGCGAGCATCTAAATCTAAGAGCCATTTTAATTATTAAATGAAGAATAAAGGAACATGTTAGTTAACACCATAAGGATATGACTGGCCACATACAAAATGTGAAAAATTCTACAGGACAAATGACTTGGGTTTTTTCAACAAATAAATGAATTTTTAAGAGGGAGGAAAAACTTAAAGAGATATCAGATACCAATGAAATTCAATTTGCATATGATGATTAAATCTTGAATCCAAGAAATCAACTTTAAAAAATAAAGATTTTTGAGACATATGAGCAAAACTACACATGAACTAAGTTCAATGAGGATGTGATATATAATTGTTATATTTTTCAAAGGTCCTTAGCTAGAGATAAATACAGTAGCTTTGGTTACTCACAGGTCCAACTATATTTTTATGTTATATAGTTACATAATATAGAAAAAAAATGAAAGAATAACTATTGTAGCTAATGGATACATAAGGATTCATTATACAATTCTATTTCTGAGTATGTTTCAAAGTTTTCATATTTAAAAAATTTAATAAAGCAAATTATCAGAGACTATTCTCCATAATCTGCTCAGGGACTAGACCAAAACAGACTTCTGTATAATTTCTCTGTGTCTGCACAGTGTTTTTTGTTGTTGTTGTTGTTTTGTTTGTTTGTTTTTCTAATTTCCTGTTACACTGAGAACACTGCCCTTTCTAAATCCTGGCTTTGCTGGGAAGTTTCAGTTGCCAACCGCCTGCCCTCATGTATACCTGAGGACTCTGATCTCCTGGATGAGTCTTGGTATTAAAACCCAAGCCCCTAGGAAATAAAAACAAACCAAACTAAACCAAGAAGCCCCTACATTAGTGAACCTAGGTGACCTCGCTCTAATAGCAAGGATAGTTTCTGTCGTGTCTACTTTCCAAGCTCTGCCCACCCTTGTTCTTTTTGGCTCCTGGTCTTTCTTTTACGTTGTTACAATGTCATCTACGAATGTACATGATATATAATCAAACATTTCTTACAAACTCAAGATATCTGTAGCAGAGGTTTGCAGGTTATCATAACTGAAAGCCTCCCTTTCTGCTAACTACTGCAAGAAAAACTTCTTATTCCTGTTATTTGGTAAGGTCACTCAGAGTTCTACTCATGATTCTTAGAGTAAGTGTGGAAAACTTTACGGTCCTGAAGGCAGGGGCAAAAGAGAGGGAAGAGGATTAAGGTCAAGTGAAGACCAAAGCTTCCTTGCCAGTTCTTTCAAAATGGTACAGTGGGACAGAATCTCTCTAATGGACCGCGGGAGAAAGGCGGGGAAAGGAGGCTATTTCATCCCAGGTACTCTGTACGCAATCAGCAAATGTGGGACTTCAAAAATTCTAGGCCAGAAATGATGGTTCTAGTCACCAAAACTTTATGAAACCTTGAAACATTTTATTCTCCATATTGAAGATGTTAATGCAACACAAGTCATTATTCTGCTGCTTCTTTCAGAGGCTTCCTAGTGCTCCGCTGACCCGGCTGCTGTCCACGCTCTGCCCCATGCTGCTCTACAGTCCAGCCTTTCTTCCTATCCTCCATGCTGCTGGCTCCCTCCTCAGCCTCCTACCGCTGGATCCCTGGAAAGCTTACCCCCACCCTCTAGAGAGTACCTCCATATCCTTCAAGTCAGCATAAATACCCCTTTCCGAGGTGGATGGAGGTGGGGATTGTCCTTAAACTATTATTTTCCGCCAAAGACCTTTCTAGTTCTCCTTCAGAGGATTCATCACTTTTAATTACTTGTTCCATGTCTATCTTCGTTGCTGAGTTGCAAGCTCCTTGACAGTTCAATCTACTGTGATGCTGACACAGTGCTGGGCACCAACTGGTTGAGTGAATAAGCAAGTAAGCAGAGGTGAGACGACAAAAATTACTTCCTCACTCTGCTTAAAGTTGAGGCACAATTTACTGGCATCACCAGGCTAGTTGAGCAACCACCACCGAAGGAAGCTGGTCCCCACCTCGTAAAGCTGCTACAGAGATTCACTTTTTAGAGACTCCATCATAGAACTTAGTCTGAGATTCATGTCATACGTATTTGATGACTACAGATTACTGGACAAATAACTTATAAATATCTATGAAGGAATCCATCAGAAATCCTTACTCTTCCTCTTTAAGGTTTTTTTTTTTCAATTTTGTTTACTTATTTTTAGAGAGAGAGAGCACAAGTGGGGAAGTGGCAGAGAGAGAGAGGAAGAGAGAGAGAATACCAAGCAGGCTCCATACCACTGGTGCAGAGCCCAATGCAGGACTCAAACTCACAAATCATGAGATCATGACCCAGTCAAAGTCGGATGCCCAACCGACGGAGCCACCCAGGTGCCGCATCTTTCTGTTTAGCCAAAGGCCATGAAGAGATATATTTGTTATTTTTAAACTAAAAAATAAATATATAACTAATATACATTTTAGTTATAAATAACTAAAAATCTCTATATATAAAACATGAAGTCAAAGGTTGGTATTATTTTAAATACTAGACACTACTTTGAGTACAGTACGTATAAAGTGGCATCGGCTCCTTTAATCATCAGAACATTCCTGCGAAGTAAAGATTATTAAGATCATTTTATGGATAAAGAAACTGAAGCCTAGAGAAGTTAAGTAACTTCCTCAATGATTCTCACTACTTTGTGAGGAAAAGGTTCTTATTTTCTGGAGTCTTAAGATTTGTAAGAATATGAGGAGAGGATTAAATTCCTTATAGACAGTTCAAAGTTGGAGAAAGTGCTCTCTATTAAGCCATTTACTGGAAAAAAGGAGGCAAAAGTATCTTGATCAATTAAGGGAATACAGCAGTCTGTGACGTTTCTTGATTAGGTGCAGACTCAATGATACCAGGTACAGAGTTAGCTTTCTACTTGGAGGCTGTGCAGGGGAGGTCATAACATAACATAAATACACCCGATTACAAGTTAAATTTCATTGAAATTATTAAAATGGCTACTCTCCTACATGCTTAATTCTTCTGCTTGGAAAACCTTTCTGCACACTGTTTTAGGATACCTAGGAGCTCACTTTTTTCCATTCCACTTATTCATTAAATAAATGTTTAGGGCTCCCAGTGGCATGGTATTTATATAGGAGATTAAAGATTTGACAGACCAAAGACAAAGAGATTTTCCTTATTGCTACTCTCCTGATCTTATCCAACAACTGAAGTTGTAACAGCACTCTAGCTGGTCTTAAGGGTTAACTTGCTTTAAGTTAACACACTCCTTGCCTGCTGACTTAAGGCCCTTCATGTGTAACAGAACTAATTTGCTTTCTTCCAGATTTGTAGACCACTGGCCTTGGGGAGTAAGGGACCAGAATTTTCTCAGACCACAGAGGCCAGGAAGTGAGCTTTCTGATTAGACTAACCATCTTTTAGCAAGACTTTGAGTCCTGAGCGACTTTTGGGTGACATGAGAAGAACTCCACTTTAACTCTTATAAAAATAAAACTGGCTCCAATGAGTTAACAGAGTCCATGAAAACTACACACACTCCCAGCTCACCATATAGATATTCGTACTTTTCCACTTTGAACATTTGCATTGCCTTTGTGTACTCCCCTCCCCCGCTTTCTAACTATGGAATCCGCATCAGGACACAGGTAATGGGTTATCGTTCTCCAGTTTCCCACGATCTGGCCACAAATCCTTCGGCAGACAGGTGCTCTGCATAGACGGGCCTTCAGCACAAATCTCTCCAAAATTCAGTGATGCTCTCATCTGGTGCACTAAGAAGATGTGACTTGTAATAATCCTGAAACGGCCACACTGTACCGGTTGTTCCTTCTGTCCTCCCCGTCACCGAGGCCCCCAGAGGCTACTGGGTGTATGGTTCTGCTCGCCTACTTCAAATGTTTCTGTATATGTGATGCACTATCTACATTCTGAACAGTTACTCATGTTTAAATCTAACATCCATAATTTCACACAAAAATATTTTAATGGTTTAATTTATTTTGAGAATACCAGCAGTTGCCTCCCCCCCCCCCACAGAAGGTCTTATAAGGATTTCCAAAATTACAACTTGACAAAATAAATGAAGGGGCTACATATTTCACTATTTGTAGAATCCTGGAGGCACAAATCAAGGGCCATGGATATAAAATGTAAGGGCATAAAATATACAAATAGAGAAAAAATCATGCTACTACCTATCAAGACTTCGAAATTGTTACATCACAATTCTCTTTAATAATAAACTTTCCTTGGTTCCACAGTATTTCAGGGGTGTCATTTGAGGTTGCTTTCTTTTCTCCCTATACTCTTCAATCACAGGGAGATCTGCCTCGACTTGGTGTTACACGGACAAGGGGAAAGGATTACCACGGTCACCTCTCTGGTCATCTGCTGGGATTTATGGTGGCAGAGCTTGCTGGTACACAAAGTGCTCTGCATGGTTTCCCTATCTCTGGCAGGGTTCAACCACCTGCTTCTCTGTCCTCTATTCTGTTCTTCAGAGGAGGCATCACGCACCAGCTTTGATGGCCTATCCATTTCCCTGGGAGAGAAGTGACAGGACCTGAAAACAGGTTCAAGGACAATTGGTGCCATATACCATCAACAGCGTTCCCTGTGCTGTGGGTCTCCAAATGCTCTGCGGCACTCCCCACAACCCGCCTACAATTCTGCCGATGCACTTCCTGCAGTTTGCATGGAACACAGAAAGTAAAGGAATAACCACAAGTTCCTGCCTCACTGAGCAGTATCTCAGAGGTTCAGAGGGATGTCTTCCCAGTGGGCTAGTTGGTAGACCTGCGTACTTGAGGGAATTGACTCAAGGAGCAGAAAGAAACCTGAGTTGGTATTTATCAGGCACTCTTTACCAACAGGCAAGAGCGGCACAGGCAATGAAGGTGCTGATGTAGAGAAGTTCTCAACAGCAGAAAATCTGCTTCTTAGAGTCACTTCACTGGTTTTTGTATTTTATGCATTTTGTTTTTTGGTGTGTTTTTTTTTGGGGGGGGTTATGTTGAGTTTTCATTTTAGTCTACATTTTCATAGGAACTTAATGAAAAATCTGAAAAAACTACACTGGACACTGCTATTCAGATACCACTTTTGAACTGGGAAACTCTTTTACACAACTAGTCCAGTGATAAAGTGCCTGGCATGTTAATTTCTTTGTATTATTTAGAACTCACCTTATCTAGGAAGAATTTAGGCCAGTAAGGTAAAAAGCTGCAAAACTTTGAAAAACACTATTTTTAGAAGAGGAAACTCAAATGGATAGCCATCATATGAAAAATGTTCAATTCTACCAGAAATTGGGAAAGTTAAAATTAAAACAAGATACCATTTCACAACCATTACATTAGAGAAAATGCAAACGTCTGATGTATCAGATGTAAAAACAACAGGGGACAACATCTAGAATCTCATAACACACAGCTAAGCACAACCACATTGGAAAGCAATTTGTCAAAAGCTGGTAAAAGAGAACATGCATCTATTGATTTGCAGTTATACATCTAGGCTTTTATATACACAAAAAAAACTTTAAAAATATATCATATAGGAATGTTCATTTTAGCAACACTATGCAATCGTAGCAAAACACTGGAAACATAGCAAGTGTTCATCAATAGATCTGATGAATTTTTCTTCATTGATACAATGTAATACTGTATAATAACAGTATACTAAAGCTAGGTGTGTCTAGAAAACATTCTAAATTATGTTAAACAAGGGAGAAAAAAAGTTGCAGAAAAACATTCATTAAACAATGACACACACAGCATAGGAACAGTTACAAAAAAATTTAAGGCATGTGCAACAATGTTATGTTTTGTTTACTGGTAGCCGTTTCTGTAGAAATAGTTTAAAAATACTAAAGGGAATAGCAGACACCAAGTTTAAGCTAATGGTAACTTAGAAGGGATCTAAGAGGGCTTTAAAAAATAGTGAAGTGTTATTTTTATAAGACTAAGTGGTGTGAACATGAGTGTTCATTATATTATTTTCTTTATTATTTGAAATGTTTTCTGATTTTTCTAAACTTTGAATTTGTTAACATGGAAGCTGCGTGTCTTGCATCCTATAAAATAAGCATTTCTCAACGTGAAAAATCTAAAACATTTATTTTGCCTTCAAGAGTACATAAAGCAAAATCCAATTTGCATTTGAGCCTTAATTACAATATTATATATAAAATGAAGAGAAAGGGGGCAAGAACTGTAACCTTTGGGCCAAAGTGATTACCTATGCTAGTGGTTCTCACGTACCATGTATCTTAAATATATGAAAATTTTTTTTAATGTCCGTTTATTTTTGAGAGAGAGAGAGAGACAGAGCGTAAGCAGAGGTGGGCCAGAGAAAGGGAGACAGAATCCAAAGTAGGCTCCAGGCTTACTTGGAGTTGTCAGCACAAAGTCCGACACGGGGCTCCTACTTGTGAACTGCGAGATCATGACCTGAGCCTAAGTCAGATGCTCAACCGACTGAGCCACCCAGGCGCCCCTAAAGGCTTTTTAAAAGAAGAGATGCTCAAATCTTATCCTAAAACTACCTGAACTAGAATGACTACACTGAGAACCACATACACAAAGACTGAAAATTAATGATCTTTGAAAAAGGCACAAACACAAAAATGGGCACCCTTGATTGATTCAGCCAAATCAAAATATTGGAATGGTGAAGGGAGATTTGCCAATGACCATGCAGACAGTTCTAGGTCTCCACCTATGCACTGTACAAGCAAAACATAAAATAAGACAACAAAAAAATCATTGAGATGGCATGTGTAACAATACCATACCAACTAACATCGCAAGGGGAAAAAAAGGATAGTGGTTCAAATGAAATGCATAACTCATAAATAAAGCTGTCTGTTAGTAACTGAATTAGTAGTCACATAGCCTTTCCCATATGTTGGGAGCCGTTTTGGGCTCAAAGGTTGAGACACCTCCCTGCGTGGGAAAGGTTGAAGCAAAGCTCCTGCAGCCAAACTGGAGCCTAATCTTACCTCCTTCTAAATAATCTTTCAGGCCTGGATTTCTTGAACTGCTCTCGTTGGCCGAAGGGATATAATGCTCTTTGGTTTTATGGCATATTGAAAAGGAGACCTGGAGTGCAATGTCTTGATGGATAAAATCTGAACGAGAGTGACCTGGCCAGAAGTAACCTCAAGGTTGCCTCTTGGGGATAGGTTATACAAATTGATCATATGGAATAGCAGTTATGAGTTGGCTAGAAATTAGTAGGCATTAGGCCCCAAGACTCCTTGAACCAAACTAGATTTTCCCTGCCGGTATCACATTGTGTTAATCATCCCCTCAGCCCCACCATAAAACCTCAAGGCACATCTCTGTAAAGCTTCTCTCAGAATTAACAGACTGATGGGAGAGATTGTGAAGAGACTTAGGACCTTCCCTGGAGGTTAGCCTAGCGCAAAAGTTAGAAGCACTGCTTATAGATACGGTACAAACTAAAATAGTTACACATATCTTCATTGATCAGCAGCAAAAATTGAGCACCTCCCTGAGGTTAACATTTCACAAATCCTTTTGTAATTCTCATCCCCACGCTCCCTTATAATAAAAAGGCAATAACAAAATACTCTTACAAAAGCTACCATAAACCTATAGATGACGACACAGGTCTTGCGACAACAATGTATGTTGTAAAGAATGCCTTGTCACTGATGTAATGTCACTCGCTACCTTTAAAAATAAAGACACTGAGACCAGCAAAGCAGAGATGCCAGAATTGCCAGGGCTGCCTGCTTGGTCATCAGACTCCATCTCTCTCGTGGCTCTCTCACTTCATTTCGCCTGACCGTCCATCCTTCGTGGACCCCTAGATTCGCCGGAACAAGGACCCCGGCATCCATATATTGTCTTTGGGTTTCAGTAACGGTTCTCTTCTCTTATCCTTCAAGCCTAGAGATGATAATGGCTCCCAGTACAGATAGTCCTGGGATACTTTGCCATCCGTTGTTGGCTTATTTTAACCCGGGCACACCTTTTAAGTTAAACTCTTCTCCATTACCCCATCTGAACCTGCAATCTGTTTTCTACTCAAACAATGACTGATATGTTTATGAAGCACGAAGAAATTTTACCTCAGTATCTCATTACTAAATTCATTTTATAGATTTAACCTTATAAGCTTATATGTTCTGCTATTATCCAGTGTTCTAGGTGCTCTATAGGATACAGAATATATATATATATATATATATACATATATATGTATATATATGCATATTTATTTATTTATTTATTTAAAGTATGACTTGGGCCTTCAAGGAAAAAATAATTTAGGTAGAGAATAAGTTCAAGGACAAAGTAAACGATATAATAAGAAACATAGACAGTAACCACCAACTACAAAAAACTACAGTTTACCTGGTAAACTGAAAACAAGGACTAGGGAGTCAGGGAAAGCTTTTGGGGAAACAGTGGTATTACAGCTGGGTCTTGGGAGAAAGGATTTAGAAAACATTAGTTCAGTTGAGTTTCTCTGAGTTCAGAGAAATAGATATCTTAAGCAAGGAAAATAATATAAGCCAAAACACTAAGTTGGGAAAGGATTTGGTTGTTTGGTGAGCAAAACGAATAATGCCTGATTAGAAGACAGAAAGCTTTATTTAGGACTATACACCTTATCTGTTTTTAAATCAGTCAGGTGCAGCTATATAAATATTTATTACATAATTGATATATTCTCCAGAAGACAAGTTGTCTGAGAAAGAATAGTTTCTACCTTCAATTCAAAATTTCAAGTAGAATATGGCCAGAAAAAATACACCTCAGTTTTAATTTCTAGCTCCATTAAATAATTAAGTAAATAGTCCTCAATTTACTCATTATATCATTGGCTAACTAGCCTATACTATTCGTTAAAAGCTGCCTAAATTGGTGTCCCCACTTCAGTTCTGGTCCTTTGGATAAATTTTTTCAACAGGCTTCTAAATAGGTCAGGCAATTCTAATTCAGAATAACTCTCATGCTTATCTCAGCAATTTTATGAAGGCTGTTTTGAAACTGCTCTAAATATGTGTGCTAATGATCTACTGATTGTTTCTCAATTTTTCCAGCCATCAAACTAGTGAAAAAAATCAAGTAAAGAGATTATAGAATGAAGTCAGATCTATTATTAATATAACCATCTCTAATATTTCTGCTTGCTACAGAGAAATTTATCAGGATAAAAAATGCAACAGATCTAATTTCCTTAGCTAGCTTTTCTAAGCGATTTGCCATTCAAGTCATCTCCTCCAATATTTTCAAAAGCTAAAAAAGCAAAAAAACACCTTGTTAACTAAGTGGATGATGTTTCCAGAAACAAGAATACTTAGTATTCATAAATACAATTCTTTTTATGCACTTTATCATATACGGGGACCAAAACAAGTTATTTTAATGTGGGCATTTTTATGTCGCCATTTTATTGTGGACTATCAGTTGTTAGGTTATAATTCAAATTATGAGTTCAAAATATTTAACAAACACACAAATGTACATATAAAAATAAATACATCTACTTCTATACAAATATAGATATAGAACTTTAGCCTTCAAGTAAGCATTGCGGGCTTTAGAGTGGTCACTCTGGGAAGGATGCAAAGTTATTTTAACAATGTTGCCATTACTTAAAACTATTTTTAAACCACTGTTTTCAAATTGCTTTCCTGCTTTTCAAATAATCTCTTAAATATCCTTAATAGAGGTAAAATCTGGAAGGTAGAAAAGAGTTTCACAATCTGCAGAAATCATTTTATCAAGTTTAGCAAATGAAAAAGGTGTTCAAGTGGCGTTACATAGTTTTTTTGATTAAAAAATACAAAAACAAGCACTTATAAAAGAGATCCTGAAAACATGTTTTTGTTACTGGTAAATTGACTAGACATTTCAAAAGATTCAGAACA
The DNA here is from genome assembly GCA_030068075.1 of Paguma larvata. Taxonomy (NCBI): domain Eukaryota; kingdom Metazoa; phylum Chordata; class Mammalia; order Carnivora; family Viverridae; genus Paguma; species Paguma larvata. Next base: position 102,857,736 of record CM057826.1, read on the forward strand.
ATTGCTAATAGCAACAGTACTTTTGAGAAGCATTTAGCTTCCTAAAGTGACTACTTAGAATGACCACTCTCTTTTAAAAAATAAATAACAACATGTCTGGGGAGGGGCAGGGTTTCATGACCCTATAGTCACATTTTGAAGTCACAGAGAATCTTTCCTCCAAGTGGTTAAAAATATTTACTTCATTAACTCTCCAAATATCACTAATGACTGAAAGGCCAGATTATCATTCTTTTTTTTTTTTTTTTTTTCCAGATGGATGAATGAAGGTGTGGTAAGGGAAAGAACTGTGTTTATTTCATGAGTCAATAATTAAGTCTAGGCATTTTGTAGTTGGCAAAATTTTAATCAAATACTTAGCTTTATGCTGCTTGATAAATAGGCATTATATGAAATAGGAGTGTCATAAAATATTACGGACATCTATTAAAATGATTAAAGATTCATTGCATACTTGTCCAAAAGAATTCTTCCTTGATGTTTGACAGCTACTTATTACAGAGGCTAGGGTCTACCCTAAAATACACTCATAAAAGTCCTACTTGAGTCTATTTTACCAAGAAAGAATGCTTGGGTTTTTTTAAATTTTTCTTCTTAATGTTTATTTATTTTTGAGAGAGAGACAGAGCATGAGTTGGGGAGGGGCAGAGACAGAGAGGGAGACACAGAATCCGGAACAGGCTCCAGGCTCTGAGGCGTCAGCACAGAGTCCAACGCAGGGCTCTAACTCACAAACCGTGAGATCATGACCTGAGCTGAAGTCGGCCACTTAACTGACCGAGCCACCCAAGCGCCCCATAATGCTTGTTTTTTAAATACTTGATTTCAGAAGAAAAAATACCTTCGCTTTGAAAAACCAGATACATAAATGAAAGAGATGAAGAAAAAGGGACAGTAAAAGATGTATTAGCAAATACACATAAGAGCAAAGAGCAAACCCTAGGGAAACTGGTGAACTATTGGTGGTTCTGAGAGTTAAAAAAGTACAACAATATAAATGCACCTGGTTACAAGTTAAATTTCATTGAAATTATTAAAATGGCTACTCTCCTAAATGCTTAATTCTTCTATTTGGAAAAACTTTCTGCACACTGTTTTAGGATACCTAGGAGCTCACTTTTTTCCATTCCACTTAATCGTTAAATAAATGTTTAGGGCTCCCAGTGGCATGGTATTTATACAGGAGATTAAAGATTTGACAGACCAAAGAAAAAGAGATTGTCCTATTGCTACTCTCATGATCCTATCCAACAACTGAAGTTGTAACAACACTCTAGCTGGTCTTAAGGGTTAACTTGCTTCAAGTTAACAAACTCCTTGCCTGCTGACTTAAGGCCCTTCATGTGTAACAGAACTAATTTGCTTTCTTCCAGATTTGTAGACCACTGGCCTTGGGGAGTAAGGGACCAGAACTTACTCAGGCCATCGAGGCCAGGAAGTGAGCTTAAAGGCCCCTCAGCTTTCTCATTAGACCAACCATCTTTTAGAATAGAATACTCCTATGCGACCACCTCTGGGTACCAAGGAATCAGATCTTCTTGCACAATCAACCCTGGGCTCCAAGGAGCTTCTCTGCACAACCTCCAAGTACAAAGCTAAGTCTGTATCTGGCATCATGGAGTCTGCACCTAATCAAGAAATGTCACAGACTACTGTACTCCCTTAACTAACCAAGATACTTTAAAAATATCAATTGAGGCAGAAATATCAAAGTTGGCCTTTGGACAAGAGTCCGCCTTCTCCCCACTTGGCCAGCATCATGAAAAATTTCACTCAAAACTCATCTCTTAAGCCTTTCCATTAACAGGAAGCTGAACTTGGGCTTTTTTTTTTCTTTTAATTTTTTTAAATGTTTATTTATTTTGAGAGAGAGAGAGAGAGATAGAGTGTCAGCGTGAGCGGGGGAAGGCCAAGAGAGATACACACATACAAAATCCAAAGCAGGCTCCAGGCTCTGAGATCTCAGCACAGACTCAGATGCAGGCCTTGAACTCACAGACCTGAGCTGAAGTCAGATGCTTAACTGACTCGGCCACCCAGGCGTCTCTGAATTTGGGTTTTCTTAACTAAATGATTCTGGTGAACTAAAATGATTTTTATGGGTGCTATTCCCAGAATCAGAAAAGGGCTCAGTTCCATTTTTAACTAAAGGTTTCAGTTATTAATGACTAAACAAAAAACACAATGTATCAGGTGGGCACTCTGGGTCCTACATTTTGTGTGAGGTTGAGTTACTGACTGGATTGAGGAGAACTCTCAGCCAGACGAGTTCTAATCACAGCTCCCTCAAGGCCTGACTGCTCAGTTTTGTTATAATCATGTTTGGGCGTGGGTGCCTCAGGTGCCTGGCCTATAAAATAGGGCAATTTAATAGTAACCTATCCACACAATCTTCCTTTGAAGTTAGCTAATGAATGTTGTCTTGGGTGCACCAAAACTATTAGATGCTACAAAAGTATTGAGTACTATCTGGAAAAAGGCATGGTGATAAATACCTGTTAACGCATGCTAATTACGGCACTAATAATAACACCCCCCCAACAGCCCTCTCCCCACCTCCGCCCTGCTGCACAAAGCTGCCTTCTAACCTCTGCCTAGCAAATTCTGTACACTCTGGATCCAAGACTGCAACAAAAGCAGCTGAAAGGCCAATACCAAAATGAACCAGACAAAAGAAAGTGGCTCTGCGCAGAGGCAACGGGCCACGGAAGGGGGGTGTGCACCGACTCTCCCCACGAGGACTCAGTTCTTCAACTCTGACCTGGAGGGCAGCCAACAGTCCACCCAGTGGCCCACCTCCCGCCCCCTGCCCTCCCACCACTACCGCGGTCCCGATGCTCACCGCCCCGGCTCACGTTTCCAGACGTGGTGTAATTCCACCCCGTCTACGGTCGCGCCCTGAGTACGCCGCGGAGAGGCTCAAGTGCGAAAGTTAAACCACTCTGGCCGCAAAACTGAGGCCCGGGAGGGAGGGGGCGGCCAGGCCAGCCCGGCGCAGCCCAGCCCAGCGCAGCCCAGCCCAGCCCTCCAGCATTCCCGGCTCGGGGAGCCCCGGCCCGAGCAGCCGCGGCCCCTCAGGGCCGGGGAAGGCCGGACCCTCTCGGGGAGGTGCGCCCGGCTGGGCTCCGAGCCGCCGGCCCTTACCTGCGTCCGCTTCCGGGAGCCGCCTGCTCCGCGCCCCCTCCCGGCGCGCCCCGCCGCTCGCAGCCCGGCTCGGAGGACTCGCAGCCTGGAGGCTCCCGCGGCCGCGAAGCCGGTTCTGCAAGACGGGAAGCGACAGGAGCCAAACCCCGCGGAAAGCGCTAGAGCTCGCCTGGGACTCCGCGCCTCGGCGCTTCGCACCGCGGATCGGCCGGCTCTTTCACCTCCGTGGGTCCCGCCCCCGCAGGCCGCGTGTGGGCTGCGCCCCGCCCTGACCCGACCCGGTGCAGAGCAGCTGCTGAGCAGCGCCGGCAATGCCCCGCTAGGGGAGACTGGGGCAAAGTTCTTCTCTTTCGTCATGCCCTTACCAGAGCAACTGAAGTTTCCCCTGTCATCTTCGATCTTGGCCTCACCCTGTCCCTGTTGGAAGGCTGAGTTCTGATCACACCTGCAGGCCCTATTACTTCTCGAGCCTACGACTCCACCTTTGTTCATTTGAGATTAATCACCCAAGTGTTCTTACCTTCACTCTTGACAAATCACAGCTGGTATAGGTGAAAGGGTGACCAGAGGTGAACCACATGTGCTTATTCAGACAGGGGGCCTTTTGGAGTAAATGTCGACTTGTCCGTAGTAAGTCAGAACAATGAGAACAGATCATCAGAAGACGATACATAAGGTTCGGAACATAAAAAAACAAACAACAACAACAACAAAAAACGTTTTATTAATTGGTTTGAGAAAGGGAAAGGAAGCCCTAAGGAGGGGAACGTCTAAAACCTATATAGCTTTCTCTGCTAGGTGCAGAAATTTCCATTTGCCTGAAGCGGCTGAGGTGGATACTTGTCCAAGACTAGATAGGGTATGTAATGTTTTCCCACCTGAGAATCCAATGAAATCAATAACCAAACCCAAAGACATCCAAAAGTGCAGAAAAGTACAGACCAATATATGTTATTAATATTAATAGAAAATCCACAACAGGGGGCCTGGGTGACTCAGTCCATTAACCATCCAACTTTGCCTAGAGTTGTAGGCTCAGGTCATGATCTCACCATTTGGGAGATCCAGCCGGCATCAGGCTCTGTGCTGACAGCTCAGAGCCTAGAGCCTGCTTCAGATTCTGTCTCCTCACACTGTGTCACCCACTCACACACACACTCTCTCTCTCTTTCAAACAAAAATAAACATTAAAATAAAAGAAAAAAAAAAAAGGAAAGAAAATCCACAACAAAAAACTGGCAAACCAAATGCAACACAGAAAAAACATTTTACAACATGACAAGAGGAATTTATCTGGGCAATGCAAAGCTGGGTTATAGATATAGTAGTCTTAGAATAGAACAGAGGATAAAGACCACAGGATCATCTCAACAGATGAAGAAAAAGCACTTGATAAAATCCAACGCCCTTTCATGATACAAACATTCAACTAAGCTAAGTTCCTCAACTTGATAAAAGACATCTATAAAAAATCCAAAGTTAAGATCATACTTAATGGTGAGAGAAGGATACTTTCACCCAAAATCAGGAATAAGACAAATATGTCCTCTCTTGCTACTTCTTTTCAACTTTGTACTACATGTTTAACCCAGGGCAATTAGACTAGGAAAGGAAATAGAAGAAAAGGAATTATTGAGGAAAACCAAGACAGCAGTCCTCAGAACTGAAGGGCAATAGGACACAGGCTTTCAGCTCAATGGATAAAAATGATCTACGTCAAGATCTATATCAAGAACACAAGGTGTTCTTGTTTCAAAGCACGTGTGTCAGAGAGAATATTTTAATGGGATCCAGCGAGGAAAAATTAGATCATTTATGATGATTCAAAAATTAGAATGGCATTGGACTTTTTGACAGAAACATAAAAGATAAATTCTGAGGGAAAATGATTTCCAACCTAGAAATTAATAACATGAGGATGAAAAAATAGATTTCAGATATGCAAAAATTTAAATATTCTTTTCAGGCACCCTGTCTCAGAAAACAGTTGGAGGGTGCGCTCCATTCAAAAAAGGGGTGAGGTGGGGCTCTGCTAGAAGAGTGAAGATTATACCCACGACAACCGTGGTAGACACAGTAGCCCCCAAAAGATGTCCACATCCTAATCCCTGGAACCTCTGAATATGTTACATTGCATAGCAAAATGGACTTTGTGGATGTAATTAGAGTTATGAATTCCAAAAGAGAGATTATTCTGGATGATCCAGGTAGGCCTAAGCTAATCACATAATCCTTTTGAAGCAGAAAACCTTCTTCAACTGTAGTCAGAAAGAGGAGACAGAAGAGAATATAAAAGAGATTTAAGCCCTAGTACTTGTTAGAGTCTTCTGGGGCTAGAGGAAACAATATCGAAACCACAAAGAAGAATGTGGGCAGCTCATAGAAGCAGAAGCAAGTATTTTTTTTTTTTTTTAGAAATAAATTTTTTAAAAGGACTAAGTTATTACCAACAGGACTGAAAGAAGAAAGAAAAGACAAAATGTCTTAACACTGAATAAAGTATGTAATTTAGCCTCTTATTTCCTATGAAGCCCCAGAACATAGAGAAATGACAGGGTTAACAAATCTGACAAGTAAAAATGGGATACCCAGTTAAAATCAAATTTTGGATAAAATTTTAGCACAAAAAAATGTTATGTTAGAAGTTAAAATTCAACTGGTGATCCATAGCAACCTATAAAGTAAACCCTCAAAACAATGGTTCTCGCCCTTGACAGCACCTTGGAATCTCTTGAAGAGCTGGTCAAACTACCCATGTCCATTGTCACCCTGGTACAATGAAATCAGAATTTCTTGGGGGAGGGACCTCCGGTGACCCCAATGAATGACCAAGTTTGAAAACCAGAACCCTAGAGAGGAGTTAATATGCACAAATCTGGTAAACTAAAAACAACCTCCCTGCTGGTTTTCAACTTGAAACCAAGAAACACAATGTTCTACAATAAACAACAAGTATTCGTCATCTCCAAGTTACAAATGAAGAGTATGGTTATCAATACTTCACAGAAGATCTTTCATTTTTTTTTGTAAAATGACATAACCTCATGATTGTAAGATACCAGATAAGTGCCAACTTATTTTAACTACTAGATAATGGGTATCTCAAAATTTACTAACAGTATCTGTCATCTGACCAGATAGAATGGCTAGTTGAGTATGTAGTCATTTCAAAGTACCTGTGTCAATAGACTACACATTACCTGAGAGTTGGGTTTTGTAACTTCTGGCTTCTGTTATAATTTCCAACCAAGATTAAAATAAATAATATGGGAATTATAACTTATTCCTAGAAACCCAACAATGCATGCTACAACTAATGCCACTGGATATCTGGGCAGGCATTTAAGTGACTTGGAGACGGCAGGCAGGTAGAAATAAAAGCTTGAGTTAATGGCATCATTTGCATGGAAGCGATACTGGAAGCTGTAAGACCACGAAGGGAAGAGTAGAGAATCCTTAGGAAATTTCTTGATTTAGAAGGCCTGGCAGAAAAAGAGCTAAAGAAGTTCCTCTTAGAAGGACTGGAAAGAACTATAAGAAAACCATGTTGTGGAATGCAAAGGCTTTACACGAGAGTGTGAAGAACAAGTGGATAGTGTTGAATACAGCAAAGAGGTTACAGGGGATGAGAAAAGGTGTCTGAGTTTGAAGACTCAAAAGGCAATATAGTTTAGGTGTTGGACTGTGGAACCATAATACATGGGCTTGAATCACACCTTTATTTATAAAACCTTAGGACAAGTTTCTTCATCTCTCTTTGCCTTAGTTTCTTAGTCTGTAAATAGTAAATAATACAGAGTTATTATGAGGTTTTAATGATTTTGTCTATGTAAAATGCTTAAAATGATATCTGACACATAGTAAGTACTCAACAAATACCAGCTGTTATTGTTAGTATTATTGACAACTTTTAAGAAAATAGTTTCTGTAGAATAGTACTTTAGGCAGGACTCGTTTCAGTGAAATGACACAAAAGCAAATTCAATTTGATTTCAGGAAAAACAGTCATTAGTTCATAGGAATAAGTCTATGATAGTTTTATGCATATTTGGATCTAAGTGCTCAAATGAGCAGGGTATCTCAATCTTTTGAGTGTATTTTTCTCTGTGTTGGCTTTATCTTAGGCAGCATCAGTCTATGTGGTGGCCAAATTGGCCACAGTAGTTTCAGGCTGAATTTCAAGCAGTTGAGCAAGTGCAGTGGAAGAATGCCTCTTTCTCAATAGTTGCAGCAAAGTTCTAGAACTAAGAGTCAGTGTACAGACTTGGATAACATGACCATTACCATAAATCACTGTGACTAGAAAGATGGAACTAACAATTTAGCCATTTGAATGTTATTTGTTCACCCATAAAACTCATGTGTGGATATGTTGAGATGTGAGTTTTGGGAGGAATTAGCCTCCTTACTCAGACTACAAAGGTTGAAAGTGGAAGAGGCATAATCCCCCAAAGGAATATTGGGTACTGTTATCAGAATATAGAAACTGATATTTAGGTGGGCAAAATTTCAAAAAAAAAAAAAAAAAAGAGTGTCTATTTTAAGTGGTGAGTGTGTCATTAATGGAGAACAGAATAAATGATTACTGGACATCAGAAAAAGACCTAGGCTGAAACATGAATGATGGTAGATGTCTATATGCAGGTTTTTAGACTCCCTTCAAAATGTTTAACATCTCAGGAAGAAAAACAAAGACAGTGCAATGATATGATTTATAGGAGGCTTAGACTTGGGAAAGTGTACAGGGACAAGGGTCAAAGGAATTACTCTTTTATAAAACAACTGCTGGTGAATACATGGGACCCAGGCTTGGCAAGGATGCAACAAAGCCAGAAAGACCCTGGCAGAGTAATCTCTAAGTACCTGAATTGTTCCTGCGGAAGAAAAGTTAAGCAACTAGAACCGAAATTGTTAGGTAAGGCAATTGTCCTAGGGATTGTAGATAATACACATGGAGAGGGAAAGTCCTCAGGAAAAGGTAGTTGTGCATGTTTACTTGTAACTCTCTCTCTCTTCAGGATGTGTAAGACTAAGTGACACACTGAAAATTGAACTGAGGTTAAATGAAATCTAAAAAAGCTGAATAAATCTGATTTCGTATTTTCCATTAATCAATACACACTAATTTGTATTTTATTATGGAGTGCCTGGATGGCTCAGTGGTTGAGCGTCCAACTTCAGTTCAGGTCATGATCTCACAGTTTGTGTGTGAGTTTGAGGCCAGCATTGAGCTCTCTGCTTTCAGCATGGAGCCTGGAACCTGCTTCAGATCCTATGTTCCCTCTCTCTCTGCTCCTACCCCACTTGCACTCTCCTCTCAAAAGTATGTAGTTTTAAAAAATGTGTTTTATTCCTATTGGAATGAAATGTGATTCCATTGAAAACACTCCAGTGACACTAAATCAGGAGCTTATTAATATTAATTATTATAATAGTTTATAATTATATATAACATAGTTATATATACCAATTAAAATGTGTAATATATATTTATCATAAATACAGAATAATTAAATTATGTTCATTCCCAAATTAAAAAAAATTATGTTTATTTATTTTGAGAGAGAGAAAGCATGAGCTGGGGAAGGGCAGAGATGAGAGAGAGAGAGGGACAGACAGACAGATACAGAATCCCAGAATCCAAAGCAGCCTCCAGGCTCTGAGCTGTCAGCACAGAGCCCGATGCAGGGCTTGAACTCATGAACCATGAGATCATGACCTGAGCCGAAGTCAGACGCTCAACGGACTGAGCCACCCAGGTGTCCCTCATTCCCAAATTTTTAAAATGCATAATGGGAAAAACTTTCTTTCAAAGGAAAGAATGATGTTGTGAAAATATCCAGAAAGACTTCGGTTCATGATTTATCAGCTACATGATCTTGTACAAATCACATAACTTTAATTCCAAGATTACTTAACTATCAAACTGATTTCTTTTAAATGCTATGTCTTAGTCCCATTGTTGTGGTTATCAAATGAGAACAGTATGTGACAGTGTCTTGTAAACAATGAAAGCATTTAAATAGGTAAATTTTTATTAGGAATATTTTACTATTTAGAGGGCTACTACAATAAGCATTAAGTGGACTAAGCACTAATTGCTAGCCTACTTGTCCAAGGTACACATTTTAAACACTAGCTTTCAAGTGGTTCCTTCCAGGTTACTGAGATAACTTTCTAATCAATCTGCCCCTCACCTGAAGTATCTTTTCTAAGTTAATATTTCAAAGTAGTTTTTCAATTAGTACATTTACTGAAACCAGTACAACCAAAACCTTGATCATAATTGAGAATATTATGAGTTTCGAAGAGGTTATATAGCCCTTCCATCTTCATGGGTTGTTATGGGACCCATTTCAAACGTTAGTTGTTTGGTTTCAGAATTTAAGAGAAATTGGTTTGCAAAAGCAATTGTTATTATCAGGGAGTAAGAAAAAGGGAGAGGAGAGAAAAGGAAAAAAACAAACAAACAACTGTGATTCATATGTGCTGTCTTGCCAAAGTAATTCGAGCAAATATAACCATTTAATATTATGACAGTTTTAGTCCAGCTCACTCCGGTAGCAGTGAGTCTGAATGTACCAGATAGCCTACTATTGCTTTCCCTGAAAAAGGCCCAACCCTGCAGTCTGTCCTGATATTTAAATTTATGGTCTTAGACATTGAGGGCACGAAATTCACGAATTTACCAAAAGAGCTTCATTTACACTGGTGCGTATCATATCATATACCTCTCTGTCTCATAAACAGTCAGTATTCAGAACGGCTGTCACTTCTGTCCTTGAATGAAGGATTCATAAGTTTGCACTCTGATAGTTTCACTTGCTGACTTTACTGTTAGCTTCCCAGTAAGGAAAGATGCCCAGGTAAAGTAATTCTTAAAAAATAAAAATTAAAAAAAAAAAAAAAAAAAAAGGAGGCCAGATGCCTGGGTGGTTCAACTGGTTAAGTGTCTAACTGTCTGACTTTGGCTCAGGTCATGAACTCAGAGTTTGTGGGTTTGAGCCCCACGTCAGGCTCTGTGCTGACAGCTCAGAGCCTGGAATCTGCTTGAGATTCTGTTTCTCCCTCTCTCTCTGCCACTCCCCTACTCAAGCTCTGTCTCTCTCTAAAAAATAAATAAACATTTAAAAAACTTTTTTCTAGGAAAATCTAGGAAAGATTATGGTTAGAGATTTACTCTTAGGGTATTACCTAGAGAACCATGTTCTAGACACAGTGCCTTCATGAAATTGGGGAATTTAATTACACATTGTATCTTCATCAAAGTTTTATCTTTGGAATAACACTATGGAACAGAGTGAATGCCATTCTGATGCAAGACCCAAGCCTGGCTCATTCGCTATCTGTGTCGCTTCTGGTAAATCATTTAATCTGCCTGAACCTCAGATTCCTCATCTACAAAGTAACAAAATCATAGAATTTTAGAACCAGAAGACACCATGAATACCGGTGCTCATTTGACCCTGCCTTGTCCGATCGGCGTTATGAGGCAGATTCTACTTCTAAGGAGTCTATCCACCTACAGCGAGAGGTGTTACCTACGGCACAAACTCCTCCGTGGCCTTTGCTTCAGTGTTAGTCTTTGGAGAGCCAAAAAGCCAAATGCTGACCAGAGGGTCATTTCTGGTAACATAGATATCTTCTTTATTTTGAAAACCAATTACCTTACTATTTTGATATGTTACTATATCTAAAGTTTAATGAAAAAAAATTCTTCTAAGTGATTTTGTAAAGCAGCAAGTACATGAAAGAAAGAAAACAAAAAAGTTAACACAATTGCCCTCAGAAAGCATTTTATTCAGTCAGGGAACGAGGATTCTGGGTTTGGGATTGTTGCTAAAAGTGCATCCAAGAATCTCTGGGTCCAGAGCCTTAACTTAAGAATGGATAACCTCGGTTGGTTCCCGTCAGAGAGGAAGGAAAGATTAATAATATAAGGTCAGTATCCTGTACTGGCAGCGCTAGCTGAGATGTATCTAGCATCTCCACCCATCAAACATGAAGATGAGCATTCAGAATCACAAGAGTAATGAGCACCTAGCAGCTTGGTGCTAAGTAATGATTCAAGATTATAATCCGAGGCTTTTTAAATGATATAATCTAATACCAACATTGCAGTTAATGTTTTATTTTTTGAAAATTTTTAAAATGTTTATTTATTTTTGAGAGAGAGAGAGACAGAGAACCAGCAGGGGAAGGGCAGAAAGAGAGGGAGATTCAAACTCCAAAGCAGGCTCCAGGCTTGGAACCGGACCCAGGGCTTGAACCCACAAACCGTGAGAACATGACCTGAGCAGAAGTCAGACACTCAACTGACTGAGTCGCCCGGGGACCCCGCAGTAATATTTTAAAATAAAATTTTAGCTTTATTCAGATACTCAAGAATTCCATCTATGATGTTAATTTTCAGTTTTGGCCAAATATTGACATAAGCCTTCCGTTGTTCAACCAAAATGTATATTTGGTGCACTGCAATGGGAAATTTAGTTAAACTTTTCATTCAATTAAGCAATCACTTCCATAATATCCTGGAAGATAGTCATTTAGTTCCGTTAGGGCTCTTCCAATGATGAGCAATTTACTTCTGAACAAAGCAAAATTTTCCTGGTCTTATTAGTGGGCAGATATAACTAATCAAATATTCTTTATTATATTATCATGAAATCTTATTGCTTAAAAACATTTTGTCCACTGCCCTTAAGTCTGTCCTCTGATAGAATATATTAATAGAATGTCTGTTTTATAGGGCTAACCTTTAAAGGTTAGCCCTTTACAGATCTGAAGGCAATCCATTGCCATTTCATTTTGAGGCTAAGTGTGATCAAGCCCTTCAGCTATTACGGTACACACAGGTCAGAGACTTCAACATCCTGTGCTCTCCTCTAATATTTGATGCCCCTCTTACAAATGTAGAACCCAGGACTTAGTGCATTCATTCCTTCAGGAGATTTTTACTGATAATCTCTCATGTGTCCATCTTTAGTGGGAAGTTACAGCAGTGAACAAAACAAAGTCCTTCCCCTGTGGAGCTTACGTTCTCATAAGGAAAGCCAAAAAATAAATAAGTAAAATCCACAATGTCACAAAGTAAAATGTACTGTGGAGAAAAGGAAAGCGGTGAAAGAAACAAAAAGTTTCTGAAGGTAGGTGGGGGGTTACAATTCATAAATCTCCCTTGAGGTATCCTGTTTCCAAGTAGGCAACTTCCTGTCGGGACTCTGACTGGTGCAGTGCTATCTGAGCAGATATCAAAGAGATCAAGGTAAGCTGTGTGTCCACATTAGGACATGAGCACTCCAGGAGCAGCTAGTACAAAGGTGTGTTGCTACGGACATAGTATGGGAGTACAGATATATGCCCAGTGATACGCTCATCGGTGTAGTCAAAGGCTATAACCATACTCTTTGTTAATAATAGATTTGTTGTAAACTTAAATCCAATTCTTTTAATTTATTAAGATTTTGGAACAGAATGTACAATTATACATTTATTGATATCAACTTTTATCTTTTTTTCATTAAACAGATATGTAATAGGCATCTACTATGTCAAATATTATGGGAATCCAATGGTCAATACAACAAGAATGGTTTTTACTCTTCTGAAAGTTTCTGCCTAATATAGGAAACAAATCATCACACAAATAAAAGTAAAATTAAAAAGATAAAAGCTTCATGAGGAAGAGATAAGGTAGTATGGGAGAATATAGCTGGAGGATTTGACCAAGTCTGGGAGCTCAGGGAGGCTCCTCTGAGAAAATGATGATTAAGGTAAATGTGAAACAAAAATAGTGGGCAATTTGGTGAAATGGGAAATGAAAAGCATTCTAGAAGAAAGAATATGTAAATGTTCTGTAGATGAAGCATGAATTGTCAGTTCAAGAAACTGGAAAGAAGCCCTTCGGGGCTGATACAGAGCCAAAGAGTAAAAGTGTCATACAAAATGCAGCTAGCAAGATAAACAGCTAGATCATGCTTGGCCTCACTGGCTGTGGTAAATATCTTGTTCTTTATTTCCAAAGCAGTGAGAATCCATTTAAGAGTTCAAGCAGCTGCATGAATGTGTCAGACACGTGTTTTGAAAATATCATCCTGTCAGCAGTGTGGAGAATGAATTGGAGGGAGTTAAGAACAGACTCAATAAGAGCAATTAGGGGCTACTATGGTAACCTTGGGAAGAAATGTTGGCATTATGGAAGAAATAGAGTAACTTTCCATTCTTAAGATCTTGAGGTGAAGTTGTCACAAAAGGTGAAGTTGGTGCCTATGGTGACTGACCTGTATTTCTTATTTGCATAAATGGCTAGATGGTAGTTGTATTCAAAATAAGTGTAGAATACTGTAAAAGAAATGTGTTTTAGAAAGGAAGACGATGACTTTTGATATATGAAACCTAAGATTGCCCATGAAGATATCTAAGAAGAAAGGGCAAGCAGACACATGGCAATGTGGGCCTGGAGCTTAAAAGACAGGTCTCCATATAACTGGAGATCTGCATAGCTTGTGGTCATCATACTGGTTTTGTTTTATGATGCCCAGGTACCAAAATTTCAAAAATCTGGATTCTATTATGTGTTTTTATTTCTGAGCCCTCTGAAATTTGGTAATGTGCTTTCCATGTATCCCTCCAATTTGTTGACTATTAAATCAGGCAGCGCTAAACACTAATCAAGAGCTCAGTTTGGAAACCTCGAATCATACATGGATACTGACTGTGATTTGAAACAGCACTCTCCAGGCTGTGACTGTTCTCCTGGCTATTAGCATATATTTTACATTTTTGGCTGCTCTTGTGCCTTCTTATTTTCTTCCTTCTTGATATATGTTTCTTCTCTATTTCTGCTGTGTACTTTTGGTATGATAGACTGAAAAGATAGAATTGGGGAGCAAAAAAAATAGAAAAAAATTAACGCATTTTTAAGGTACCAAATGCTTTTAAGTGTTTACTTGAAAAAAATGACTAAGGGAAGAATGTCATATAGCAAGCATGTGTGTTTACTGCTTTTTGGTAAATATAGACCACTCTCGTTATTGATTCATTGTGTGCCTGCTCCGGTACATAGTGTGAAGGTATCAGGGATCACCAGCTGCATTGTCCCTGGCGTAGACAGAGCATGATCCTACCTGATGTTACAAATCTCAATCCTTCATACACAGAGCTGAATTCTAAGGCATCTTATGCATCTTTACATAACCCAGGGGTCAGCTGTCCACCTTCTTCTCAGTTAGCTCTTCTCTGTTTCCACAGGAAATCCAACCTCACCAAGCATATCGCAATCTTTGTAGTTCTGTGGATTCCAAAACAGAATCACACTGCTCCCCTGACCCCCCCATCTGTTTCAAAATCTCACTTTGCTGTCCCTTCCCAAGTCTCTGCTTCTGGCTACACCATCACTGAACTCCTCTTTCTGCCCTTTCATCTCAGTGGGCTTAGCTCAGAACCCCTGGTTCTGTGCTCCTAGCACCCCCCCCTTTTTTTAAATTTTTAATGTTTATTTTTGAGAGAGAGAGAATGTGAGCAAGGGATGGGCAGAGAGAGAGACACACGCACAGAATCTGAAGCAGGCTCCAGGCTCTGAGCTGTCAGTACAGAGCCCAATGCGGGGCTCAAACTCATGAACCAGGAGATCATGACCTGAGCAGAAGTCAGACACTTAACCAACTAAGCCACCCAGGCGCCCCTGCTAGCCCTTTCTTCCTCAGGAATTTCATTCTCTGCTTCTCGATTTTTCTTCAGCAGAGGAGTTTAGTTCTAGCTCTAACCTTTCACATCTTAAAGAGCTCAACAAAAATGGACCTTCCAGTTACTAGGGCACATTCTCCTAGGACATTGGGAGATTGTAAATTATAATGAATATTTTTACATGACCTATTTACATTTTCTCATTCCTCCCACAAAGAAGGAAAAGGAGGCCCTTTTCTCAGTGTCTCAGTGCCACCCCAGGGGAGAGCATAGTATGGGGAGGAACATAAGACTGGGTTTAATATAGAAGCTCTTCACTAAAACACTAAGAAGATCAGACTGCAGGGAAAATAAGAAAACCGGGAAATAAGACGGGTGGAGGGGATGAACATTAGGAGAGGTTGTCAGGAAGGTAGACATTTTCTGCCCAGAAATGCTTCATTACATAACAAAAGAGTTAATAAAGGGCAATCCAGTAACTAGCAAGAGCTATTAACTTCTAAGTAGAGAAATAGTGTGAAAAATATGCATACTAGTTTTCCTAATTCCTTTTTATTGAATACATTTTATTTTCACTATCATCTAGTAAGGTGGTGCTAAGTTTCCCAAACTTTGGTATACAATAACTTCCACCCTCAGACATTCAAATTTAATTGATATGCGTGTGATTTGATTAAAAAACTGTCCAGGTGATTGTAATATACAGCAAAATTTGGGAACCAATTTAGTACTAATCCCTTTCTCTTTTTAGAGCATGTAACTAGTTGACTGAGCCAGGACTTGAAAAGGGTCAGTTGCTACTTGGTCCAGTGTGCTTTCCATTGCTCTAGTGCTGTATTCGTACATAATGACATAGCACCAAATGACAACAAGTGTAAACATCAAAGCACTATTTGACATTTTATGAAATATATCAAATGAGCACTAAAGAATAAAGATTAAGATGGACCATTCAAAAATAAAAAGTTTAGTAACGGTGAGCTATTTTAACAATAGAGAACATTAATGACATTATCTGATTGCGATCAACACAATGCTGATGTGAGCAGAAGACCCTAGGCTCACCTGGTCCCTCAAACACAGCTAGATAGTATCAAATCATTCTAAATACCCAAGAAATCAATTTGAGGACTGACAGAACAAACTACTAGAGGTAGAGAAGAGACCACATCATGCAAAGTAGGAGGTGCAGAGACAGAAAGGACTGCAGGTGCTGTGGAGGGGAGGAACCCTTGGTTAGAGGAGAGGATGCAGAGGGAGAGAGGTACACACAAGGGATTCCACACGGAAAACACTTTCCCAGAGCCATTGACTGTGAAAATATTTTCTGAGTTTTAACTACAAGCAGGCTTAAAGACTGGAGTTTTAGAGGTCTTCCACATGGCCGGTTGGAACCTGACGGGCACTGCAATGCTCCTGTGGGGAAGGAAGGCAGAAAAGCTGGTAGTGGACAGCACTATCTCAAGATCCCCTGGGACACACTGGGAAAGACAGTTCTTCTTTCTTGGAGTGCATCTGGGAAAGGTGGCATTGCTTCTCCCGGGACAAAAGAGCTGACAAGTGCCACTTCCCTCCTCAGCCCCTCAACACAGGCACAGAGATATCTGCAAAGGGTGGGTAACCTGAACACTGGCTCTTTGCTGTACTTAGTCCAAAACCCATGCCTGTGCACTTTGGTGCAACTGTCCTGGGACAAACCTGCATAATTCCCAGTATGTCAAGACCCTCCCCCAGAGGACCAGCACCATACCAGGTTCCTAAAGTTTGGACTTTTAAAACTCAGCCTGCCTGCCTGGGATAGAACACAGGTGCACTGCACCGCTGGATAGGCACATGGCCAAGGCACAAACAGGGTGATGGCAGGGATCTGAGGGATGCCTGGGAACATGAGGTGAGATTGTTCAATTTTTCTGGGAGGGCTTCCTGAACAACAGGAGGTATAAATCCCCCTCTCTGAGTACCATTTCTCTCCCTCACTCATCAGTATAAAAAGTTCAGTAAGCAGCACAGAACCAAGAGTGGTGGCCTAAACCACTCATACCAAGTCCCACTTACCCTGTGCTCTGCAGGTGGTGCTTTTTTAAGATAAGTGTGCCTGATAATGAGTGCAGCAGGCCCCTCCCCAACATGATTAGCACAAGCCCCCTGCATGCATCATGTCTACTGACCATAGAGTTCTACAAAGCTTCAGCTCTAGTGGACAGAACATCAGGTCTCTTTTAATAAGCGGACCAGAGCACACATACTTAAAACTCGCCACACTCTGGCCGAGGTCCCAATGCTCCCCACTGCAGGCAAGGAGACACTTTGCGGAGGACAGACCTGAGGGAAAGAGCGGCCAAAACACAGCAGCAGAGCACACAGAGCACACACCAGAAACACTTCCTGGAGTGCCAGGACCTGGGCAATATAGGACAAAGCCGTTACTCTCAGGAGCAGGAAGATAACAGGCTTTCATGGGGCAGAGATAGAGAAAGGGGCAGACGGTTTACCTGAACAAACTATAGCTGAGAACTTCCCTAACCTGGGAAGAAGAAGCAGACATCCAAATCCAGGAAGCAAGGAGAACTCCCTTCAGATTCAACAAGAATAGGTCTTTGCTACAACATATTATGGGGAAACTGTCAAAAAAACAAAGATAAAGAAGAATTCTGAAAGCCGAATTCTGAAAGAATTCTGAAAGCCTTAACCTACAACCTAAGGATAGTAGCAGACCTATCCACTGAAACTTGGCAGGCTAGACGGTAGTGGCAGGAAATATTTAACATGCTGAATAGGAAAAATATGCAACCAAGAATACCTTATCCAGCAATAGACAGATATTCAATAGAGAGATAAAGGCTTTCCTGGACAAACAAAGGAGTTCATGACCACTAAACCAGCCCTGCAAGAGATCCTCAGGGGGCCTCTGTAAATGAAATGCTGAAAAGACTACAAAGGACCGGAGACATTACCACAAGCATGAAACCTACAGATAACACAAAGACACTAAATTCATATCTTTCGATTATAACTCTGAATGTAAAAGTACTAAATGCCCCCATCAAAAGACATAGGGCATCAGAATGGATAAAAAGCAAGATCCATCTATATGCTGTCTAAAACAGACTCATTTTAGATCCAAAGACACTTTCAGATAGAAAGTGAGGAGATGGAAAACCATCTATTATGCTACTGGAAGTCAAAAGAAAGCTGGAATAGCCATATTTATACCAGACAAACTAGATTTTAAACTAAAGACTGCAACAATAGATGAAGAAGGGTATTATATCATAATTACAGGAACTAGCCATCAGGAAGAGCTAAAAATTATAAATGTTTATGCCCCCAACCTGAAGCACCCAAATATATAAGTCAGTCACAAACATAAGCAATATTATTGATAAGAATATGGTTATTGCAGGTGACTTTAATGCTCCACTTACAGCAATGGACAGATCATCTAAGCAGAAAATCAATAAAGAAATAATTGCCTTGAATGATACACTGGACCAGATGGACTTAACATGCATATTCAGAACTTTTCATCCAAAAGCAGCAGAATACACATTCTTCTTGACTGCACATGGAACATTCTCCAAAATAGATTACATAGTGGGTCACAAAGCAGCTGTCGATAAATATAAAATAATTGAGATGACACCATGCATAATTTCAGATCACAACACTATGAAACTTGGAATCAACCACAAGAAAAAATTTGGAAAGCCTCAAAATGTATGGAGGTTAAAGAACATCCTACCAAAGAAAGAATGGGTCAACCAGGAAATTAAAGAAGAAATTTAAAAATATATGGAAGCAAATGAAAATGAAAACATGTCAGTCCAAACCCTTTGGGATGCAGCAAAGGCAGTCATGAAAGGAAAATACATTGCAATCCAGGCCTATCTCAAGAAACAAGAAAAAAATTCCAAATACAAAAACTAACCTAATACCTAAAGGAACTAGAAGCAGAACAGCAAAGAAACCCCAAAGCCAGCAGAAGAAGAGAAATAATAAAGATATGAGCAGAAATAAACAATATAGAATCCAAAAAACCAGTAGAACAGATCAATGAATGTAAGAGCTGGTTGTTTGAAAGAATAAGCAAAATTGATAAACCCCTAGTCAGATTCTTAAAAAGAGAGAACCCAAATAGACAAAATCACAAATGAAAGAGATCACAACCAACACCACAGACATACAAACAATTACTACAGAATACTATGAAAAATTGTAGGCCAACAAACTGGGCAACTTGAAAAAAATGGACAAATTCCTAAACACCCACAAACTACCAAAACTCAAATGGGAAGAAATAGAAAATTTGAACAGACCCATAACCAGTAAAGAAATTGAATCAGTTATCGAAAATCTCCCAACAAATTAGAGTCCTGGGCCAGATGACTACCCAGGGGAATTCTATCAGACATTTAAACCAGAGTTAATACCTATCCTTCTCAAGCTGTTCCAAAAACTTGTTTTCTCCACACCAACTAAATAAGGCGAGAGTAAGTGTTCACACCAACATTTGCTCTGTTTAGCTATGCATCTTTGGGGTGTTTTGTTATACTGCAATGATAATTGGAATAGTAGCAGACACGCTGTTTTGTCTGTTTGGGAAAATATCCTCCTTCTTTGACTTTTCCTTCAATACAACAAGGAAGCTACCTTTGGACATTTTAACCACTATAAGGGTGAGATGTGGTATAGATTGGACCAATCATAATTCTGTGTTACCTTTGCTAAAGTGAGTGGACCATGAGATAGTATGACCTGATCAAGGACAGTCTGGGTCCATTCCTACACATTTAGTTAGAGCTGGAGGAGAAAACCTCCAAGCTCCTCCATGGTTTGGAGAAATCCTTCCTGCACCAGGAGAGAAAGAAGGCACATGAAGAAGAGCATAGAGAGGAGAAGAGAAGAGAAGAAGGAGAGAGAATTGACTGTTCTTGGGCCTCTGGCTCTGCTCTCAAGATTATCTGAGTTTCCCCTGGTCCTGCAGTTCTTCCTTTATTTCTGAGAGTTATCTTAACATCCTTCCAGTAAATTATTTTGTGGAACTTAGTCTGAGCAGTCTGTAAGAACTTCTGCAAAAAAATTGAGTTTCACTCTTACCATCAGAAATGTTCAACAGTGTATGATTTTGAAAAGGGCTGCTATTTTTAGGCCAAAAGGAAAATGATGAGTGTTCATTGAGGTAAAGCATTTAAGAATAACAAAGATTTAATTCTTATAATAAAGGAGTCAAATTAAAGACAGGTACACATGACAGAGAGAAGACAAATTAATGTTTGTTTTACTGATGGAAAAGTAGATTCCTCTTGAAGTTACAAGATATTTTAATGTGATTAACACAGATAATTATGTAGAAGACATTAACTGGACAGAAAATCAAAACCTACAGTGAAAACAGTGGATACTATTTAATTCCCAATATACAATCCATTAAAAAAAAATAACAAGGAGAATATAATGTTCTTAAAGAATTGATTTAAAAGGAATTAAATTGAGCAAAAAAAATTAAGCAAAATGCGAAATGTAAAGTCTTACTAAAACATTTTGGATCTTGCTTTTGTAAAGAAAATGACCCAGTAATAACACATAGACTCTGGACATATTTAAATATTTGTGTGGTATTTTAAAATTTGTCTCACTATGGGAATCCTTAGCTAATAAGATGGTGAAGAAGGATATTGAGATGTTTGGTAAAGGGAAAATAATATTTGGATTGTATTTTGGATAAACAATCATTTAGAAGGATGCTTCAAAAATCGAGTTTTGAAATATTTCAAAATTCAAAACTTTTAGCAAATCACCTAATTTTGTTTCAGTATTTTATTGATGACTATCCTGTACAAGATGTGTGTTTAATATGATGGTCCAGCCTCTTTTTGCAGCCATGAATAACTACCCAGTTTTGACTCTTATCTATTTCCCAGGAATGTCTTAGGCTATCTCTCCTTAGTTTTACACAAACGCATATTTAAAGGGTGAAAAGTAACATAACAAACACCTTCACAAAATATGATTAGGAAGCTTAATTGTAAAATCATAGAAGTTTATACCTGGAGGAGATGTTAGAGCTCATTTGGTTCAATGACTTTGTTTTACAGGTAGGAGAATGAGATGTATGGAGATGAATTTGCAGACCAAGGCTGTGTTTACTGCTGAGGGAAAAATGCTCCCTGACTAAATATAAATGATACTTAGGTTGTTCACTGTTTTGCTGTTTCTGCGCCTGAGGTTTTATTTCTTTTTACACCCAAATCTCTTTGATTAGCCCTATATTTAATTTGTCGAGTGATATGGTTCAGTGCACTGATTCTCAAAGTGTATCCTGGACCAGCAGTATCAATAGCACTTGGTAACTTAATAGAAATACAAATTCTTGAGCCAACCCCAAATCTGTTCAATCAAACTCTGGCCGTAAGGTCTGTCAAGCTCTGTGTTAATAAGCCTTCAGGCTATATTGACTTACTAGGCTTATGGAATGACATTTGGTCTGAGTGTTAGTAAACTAAGGTCTTAAGTTGAGCTTCTGTAACTAACTGGTGACTACCGGCAGCTCGCCAAACTTGAAGCAAATCTATTATACTTTTCCCTTTTTATTTAAGCCCTCTAAGACTTCACCCACAAGGTAAGAACATAGTTTAACCCTTTAAGCCCTATGTAAATCGATCCCTCTTTGTCTGCAACTTCTCCTTTCAACTGTTCCTTTAACTCTTGGCTGCAACAGCACCAATGTCTCTGTTTCATTGCCCCTTATTGTTCCCTTGTCAGGATGTGGAGAAAGAGGAAATCTTTTGCATTGCTGATGGGAATGCAAACTGGTGCAGCCACTCTGGAGAACAGTATGGAGGTTCCTCAAAAAATTTAAAAACAGAAGTACCCTATGATATAGAAATTGCACTACTAAGTATTTTTCCAAAGGACACAAAAATGCTGATTTGAAGAGGCACATGCGCCCCAATGTTTATAGCAGCACTATCAACGATAGCCTAAGTATAGAAAGAGCCCAAATGTCTAGTGAATCTTTGATGATTTGTTCCCTTCCCTGTTTTTATATTGTTTTTGCTTCCCTTCCCTTATGTTCATTGATAAAGAAGGTGTGGTATATATATATATATATATATATATATATATAATGGAATACTACTCAGTGATGAAAAAGAATGAAATCTTGCCATTTGCAACAACGTAGATGGAATGAGAGGGCATTGTGCTAAGTGTAACTAGTTAGAGAAAGATGAATATCATATGAATTCACTTACATGTGGAATTTAACATACAAAATTTTTGTCTCCCCCAACCCTCTAGGATGTATACATAATAGAGCCTGTCTAATTCAACTTATTACATTCCCCTGGCCATACTGATTATTTTGGTCTTAAGCTAAAGATCCAGATTGCTCCAGTGGAATCTATACCAGCACTTTTATGTAAATTCTCACCTTTTGGAGTCGCTAAGTTGGGGAGAGCCTGCCTGATGAAACGAGAGTGACACAAAGAAAGCAGAGGCTTGAGAGAAACGGAGCTTTGACCACATGTTAGAATACATAGAGACAGCCCTTCAATCTATGCTACTTCTTGATCTTTCACATAGTGAACCAAAAAATTATGCTTAAGCCAGTTTGTGTTTCCGTTAATTGTCCCTAAAGAGTATTGAGTAGTACAGTTTTACTTTTGTGAGTCATTTCTTCTTAGCTAAAATTTTAGAGCATGATTCTCAGAACTTTTCATCTCTGAGTCATACTATGCTATTCATGCTTTCAGTTGTAGTGTCTACATGCAGATGACAGAGTAGGAGGATCCTGGGATTATTTTGTACCTTCTCCTTTGTGGAGGTAGCCTTTATGTCTATGCAACTAACTCTGTAAATGGCCTGAAGATTGGTGATCTCCCGCAGATAGTTGTAGAGAGAAGGCCACAATGAAAAGGGCAGGAGGGAACCAAACACCCAGTGCAACTAACCACAAATAAGAGGGGCATCAGTAGTGAGGAGAAGTGAGAGGATCATATCCCACACTGTGCACCTCCATTACTGGGACCTGCCCTCAGAACATGAGTGCTTGTAACATCTGGCTTTGAAGACCAGCAGGGCTTAAATCCAGAAGACAAAAGCATGAGAGAAAATTGAGACCCCACACTTTAAGAGCCCATATATTGAATAACGTAGACTGAATAATGTACTGGAGGAGCAGGGATCTGCAGAAGATTTCTTCAGGATCAGAAGTGCTGTGGACAATATTTTTCTTCCCCTCCTCTGATTTAGGTATCCAGATGCTTCTAGGAACCACTTCTGATTATCTTCGTCTATCTTGCTAGGACCATGTGCTCCTACCCCATGCTCCCCTGCTGACCATCAGATCCAATCTGCCCACCTCACTAGGTTTTCTTCCAAAGTGACTCCTGCCCCAACACATTTAGCAGACAATCCCAGCTGGGACAACACCAGTCCAAAGTGACTCCTGCCTAAGGAGGTAGAGGGAGATAACTGTATATACCAAGCTAAAAGCACTTTCTGTGTCAAGCCTCTAAGTTAGTTCTCTAAGGAGCAAACACTTCCCTTCAATGCACTTGCTGTGTAGCAGAGAGGCTAATTGCAGATAGATAGGATGACAGGCCTTGTCCATCAATGAACCCATAGCACCACAGCCTGGCGTCTCAATAACATATGGAGAAAACCCTGCCCAGTGCACTCACAGCAGGCAAAGGAGATCATTGCAGCTGGCTGGGCTGATGGCAATAATGGTGCAGCTACAACAGGAGGGCACAAGTAGCTCACACAAGGACACCTCCAGAGCACCTGGTCCTGGTGACTGGCAAGGATTGGGCTAGAGAGCATCATAGAACCTCTTTACATAAGACTACTACTTTCTTTTTCATTTTAAAGATTTTATTTATTTTTTTTAGAGAGAGAGGGAATGCAGAGGGATGGGCAGATGGAGGGAGAGTGAAAAAGAGAGAGACAGAAAGAGAGAAAGAATAGTAAGCAGGCTCCACATTTAGCATGGAGCCTGACATGAAGCTTGATCTCACAACCATGGGATCATGACCTGAGCCAAAATCAAGAGCCTGTCACTCAACCGACTGAGGCACCCAGGTGTCCTAAGGCCACCAGTTTCAAGACCAAGAGACATAGCTGACTACTTAATACCTAAGAAACACAGAGAGTTACTTAAATGAGTAACACACACACACACACACACACACACACACACACACACACAGGAGCAGGTCCCAAATGAAAGAAGAGAGAATTAAAATAAAAGAACTAATAAAATCATGATAAAATATACCTGATAAAGAGCTCAAAGTAATGGTCATAAAGATACTCGTTGGACTTGAGAAAAGAGTTAATTAATTCAGTGAAAATTTCTGCAAAGATAGAAAATATAAAGAACCACCAATCCGAGATGCAGAATTCAATATGTGAAATAAAAAACACACTAGAGGAAATAAAAAACAGATTAGAGGGTGGAGAAGAATGGGTCGGTGATTTGGAAGACAGGGTAATGGAAAGCAACCAAATTTAACAGCAAAAAGAAAAAAAGAATAATAAAAAATGAGAGTAGGTTAAGAGAACTACAACATTATCAAGCATAGTAACATTCACAGTTATAGAGACCCCAGAAGAAGAAAAGAGAGAGAAGGGACAGACAACTTATTTGAAGAAATAGTAGCTGAAAACTTTCCAAATCTTAGAAAGTGACAAGCACAGGCCTAGGAAGCACAAAGAATCCCTAAAAAAAATCAACACAAGGAAGTCCACATCAAAGCACATAGTAATTAAAATTGTAAAAAAAGTAGTAAAAAATGAAGAATTTTAAAAGCAACAAGAGAAAAGAAAACAGTTACATACACAGGAAACCCTGTATGGCTATCAGCTGATTTTTCATCAGGAACTCTGCAGACCAGAAGGTAGTGGCATGATATAAAAATTATTTTTTTAAGGTTTATTTATTTTTGAGAGAAAGA
This sequence comes from Paguma larvata, assembly GCA_030068075.1. Lineage (NCBI taxonomy): Eukaryota > Metazoa > Chordata > Mammalia > Carnivora > Viverridae > Paguma > Paguma larvata. The sequence goes on from CM057826.1 coordinate 102,882,524, forward strand.
GAGATACAGAGAGAAAAAGAGGAGGCACAAATCGGGGAGGGGCAGAGAGAGAGAGGGAGACACAGAATCTGAAGCAGGCTCTAGGCTCTGAGCTGTAAGCACAGAGCTTGATGCACAGAGCCCAATGTGGGGCTTGAACTTACGAGCTGTGAGATCATGACTTGAGCCAAAGTCAAAGGCTTAACCAACTGAGCTACCCAAGCACCCCAAGACATTACCTTAAACCAGAGAGAATGCCTAATATCAAAAGACCAAGAAATTACAGGTATTGGTGAGGATGTAGAGAAAAACGAACACTTGTGTACTGTTGGTGAGAAAGCAAACTGTGGAAAATAGTATGAAGTTCTCTCAAAAAATTAAAAACAGACATATGATATGATCCAGGATACATAAACACTAATTGGAAAAGATAATGCACCCCTATGCTTATTGCAGTGTGAGTCATAAGAATAAATGAAATCTTGTCATTTGTGACAGCATGGATGGACCTAGAAGGTACTAAGTCAGTCAGAAAAAGAGTATTATCACATAATTTCACTTATATATAGAACCTAAAAAAATAACAAAGAAAAAAACTAACAGACTTTCTTTTAAAAAAAATTGTTTATTTCTGACAGAATGGGGAGGGGAAGAGAGAGATGGGGACAGAGGATCCAAAGCAGGCTCTGTGCTGACAGCAGAGAACCCAGTGCAGGGCTCAAATCCACAAACCATAAGATCATGACCTTAGCCAACTGATGCTCAACCAACAGAGCCACCCAGGCGTCCCAAAACCAACAGACTCTTAACACAGAGAACCAAGTGGTAGTTACCAGAGGGGAGGTGGATGGGGCATAAGCAAAATAGAGGAAGGGGATTAAGAGGTAGAATATTCCAGTTATAAAACAAATTAGACATCGTGATGAAAAGTACAGTATGGGGATTATACTGAACTATATACTATATTGATTATAGTATCATCAATAATACTATAATAAAGATGTGTAGTGACAGATTATGACTATACTCATTGTGGTGAGCAATATGTAATGTATAGAATTGTCAAATCAATATATTCATTTCAAATGTAGAATATAACATTGTATGTCAATTATATTTTAATAAAAATAGTTAAGTCTGGAGCTAAGACAATTTTAGTTTTGGTAAATTTGGTGGTTAAGCGATAGGATCAAGATTCAGGCTATTTCTATCTTCCCATTTTGCTACATTCGATGTGTTTTCCTCAGGCAAATTCCCTTTATGACTCCAAATGGTTGCCATAGTTCCATGCACCAGAGATAGGAATATGGGGCCCCTAGGTGGCTCAGTTGGTTGAGCATCTGACTCTTGATTTCAGCTCAGGTCATGATCTCATGGTTCATGGGACTGACCCCTCATCAAGCTTTGCGCTGATGCTGGGAGCCTGCTTGGGAGTCTCCCTCTCCTTTCTCTCTGCCCCTTCCCCCCCACTCATGCGCTCTGTCTCAAAATAAATATATATGTATTTTTTTAATAAAGGTAGAAATATGTCCACCAGCAAAAGAGGGACTCCTCTTCTCAAAATGTTCTTTTTAAGAAAGAAATAAAACGTTTTCTAGAAGTGTCTCAGATTTCTCTTCACAGGTCATTGGCCAGTATTTTCTCATAGGACTATGCTTAAATCAGTCCCTAGCAAAGGGTGTAGGGTGATCAGATTGGCTTAGACCAGTCTCAAACTAGTTAGTATCACACTCATCCAGAGGTCTTGACAAAACACAGATTTCTTGGTTTCCACTCCTAGAGTTTTTGATTCAGTCGATCTGAGGTGTGGTCCAGCCATTTCCTTTTCCCATAAAGCTGCAGATGATACTGATATTGTTGAGTAAGGCCACAGTTAGATAACTAGTGCTTTAATCAAACGTTATGCACCCCTGGGACTGCAGCTAAGGTTGGGGCCATTACAGGGCAGGTGGTTTCCCTCAAGGCTTTCTCATCAAAAGAAGGCATGTAGGCAATCACTAATGTCCTGCAATGGGAGATAATTATGCCAAATTCAAAGGATCACCCTATGGATTATAGACAATGCATTTAAATTGCCCATTACAGTGTGTTCAAAAGATGGAACTCCTATTATTGTTTTTACTGATTCTATACTATATAGACATTGTAATCATAAACTCGATGATCATGTAAAGTTAATGTAAAATCGTAAACTTACTTGAAAATTTAAGTATGCTTTTTCATCTTTATTCAGGTCATTGACAATATTTTAAATAAGTCGGGCAGATAGAGAATACTAAAAAGTACAGTAGAGATTTCCCTGATCAGTGATATCAGTCCGCTAACCAATTTGCTTATGATTTGATTCTTCAGTGATTTCACTTCATTAAAATGTCATTTAGCCTTATTTTTCCATCTTATCCAAAAGCATGTCTTGAGAGATTATAAAACAATTGGTTCAAATTTGCTTATAAAACTCTGTAGAAAAATTATGGAGTAAATTGTATGTTCTGGTATTTTATTAATAACCTCCAACAGTTTTATAGAGCGCTTACCATGTGTCAAATACTATTCAAACTATTTTAGACGGGCAAGTAGTATTATTATTCTAATTTTACAGAGTAAAAAAACTGAGCACCCAGAAGCTGAAAGACTTGCTCAGAGCCATGCAACTGGTAAATGGAGGTAACGTGATTCTGATATAAATGTAATTTCTACAACAGGCACCATCACGCATAAACAGCATAATCACAGGAAATGGTCATGATTATAATTCAGTATTACAGCTGGTACCTAAAATGCTCTCTCACACACATACACACATGCATCTCTATTTCATTACAGCCTTTAAATGTTGCACATTTAGTATGGTCTGGTTCTTCGAAAATTGTTCGGCAAGTCACACAGGTGACAATATTTATCAGGGTTTAGTAAACCATTGTACTAAACAGGGCCATCATGAAGGATAATAGAGCTATTATATATAAAAAAACCTATTTATACATTGTATTACCTATTTTAGATTTTAGTGAACATTTAGAGTAGAAACATCCTCAAATGTTTGCAACAACTTTTGCAGCTTCACGATAGATTGGGATTAGAATGAAACAGTGATGGATAGCCACCGTGAGAACAGGAGTTGGCATTATACTAATTAAATTCACTATGTAAACACTTTGTCATCATTATGTCCTAGTTGTTATAATCAAGTTGCGACATTTTCATCTATGGGTACTTCTTTATTAGAAAAAAAATTAACCATTCACACTAGAGACCGCAGAAAGAAATTAATCTCACAATTCTAGAACAGGCTTCGCAATAAGGGATTCTTAAATTTTCACAGAGTGGGGGAGAAAAGCCAAGAGAAAATCATTCAGAATGGTGTTTCTCAAATTCAGCTACTTTCCCAGACATTCTTGGGGGAGAGGGTTGCCAGTATTCTGTGATATTGTTTTAAATTATTTTCCTTTTGTTCATTATCCAAATAAATGAATTCAGGCTTCTTCAGGATTGATGACCTTATCTAACAAATGCCCATAATCACAGCATCTGTTCTCATATCGCTGGTTCCTGGGGCAACAAGTGAAGACCAACCACGCTCAACTTTTCATATGGCACTTCTCAAACTGGGTCCTCAAGACCCTTTGGTGATTCATCTTTAAGTGACTAAAAAGTACTAACTAAATAAAAACCTCTGTATTTGAAGTTAAGGTCCATCTTCAAAGCATTTTGAGTCCCTTGCTTCTGTTTTGATGACTTTTCTGTGTCTGGCCTCTAACGCAAGTTACTTTATTTCCCGCTCACTTGCTTGTTCTTTGCAACTTGGCTGGGAGCCTTGCATCCCAAAAGCAAACTAATCAGCACTTTGTGAACACCCCAGATGTATCTGGCCATGAATTTCAGCCAATCTAGGGCAGCTTGGCTGAGGATTTAGGCATGGCTCTTTGGCTGTCGTTTCTGTTTCTCTGACACTTTGTGTTAGGTCTATTGCACCTGCAGGTGTCATAGTGGGCTGCTCTCTCCCACAGCAATATATCAGGTACAAACTCAAAATCATTTTTTATACTCTGAAAAAATAGGACACTAGCCTCAAGCACTCTATAATAGGGAACCAGTAAGTTACACTATCTTAATTATGAATGCATCGTATATGAAGTCCATCTCTTCTCAGGTCTCTCATGAACGGTGCGTATAGCATTAGGATTGTTAATCTAGGCTGCTAACCTGCCTTCTGTAAAGCAGTCAAGGACATTTCATAAGTCTCCCTTTGCTGTGCTAGGGCATAGGTTCTGCCTTCCCCAAGGGCAGCTCAGTGGTTCTGTCTTGAGCATACATCAGAATCACTGGGAGGCTGGCTCTCCCCGGGACTGCTGGCTTACACCCCTGAGTTTCTCGATTTTCATTCTGACAGGTTTCCAGGTGATTCTGGGAGGTTTTGAGAGCCACTGCTTTAACTTAAGGCTTTATTTTTTTTATTTGGCAGACTTACCCAGTTAGATATATTAGGTCTTCCCTATTGCCTTTTTCTGTATTAAGAGCTGGACAATGCTTGAAGCTTTGGGGAGTAGCTCACATTAGGAAGGTTTCTTAAAAATAAGGGCATGGGATAGACAGACACATTTCAGATATTCTGTTGCATCTTAGATCCAAGTAACAGAAATTATTTTAACTAACTTAGTGCAGTAGACATTATGGGGCTCCCAGGTAGATCCCCTCTTCCAGCCAATGCCTCGAGTGCTGTGGAAAATGACTTACAGCTGTTAACTCTTTCAGAGAATTGCTTTTGACTACTGAGAGCTGCTGTAGCCTGCAATGTCTAGGGAAGTTTTACCATCACTTCCCCATACTTCCTCCCAACTGACTGATATGGAGGTATTCAGGTCCCTTTGACCCAAGGTGGGACAATTCTGTGGTACATTGTATGGTCTATAGTTGTCCTGTCCAATCCAGTTCTAGCCGCATGTGACTACTGAGCCCTTGAACGCGGCTAGTTGGAATGGAGATGTGCTGAAAGTATACGATACAGAGATTTAAAAAACTTAGTAAGAAAGAAGCAATGTAAAATGTGCCATTAATGATGTTTTAAGTATTTTTTTAAAGTTTATTTATTCTGAGAGAGAAAGAGCACATGCATGCAACTGGGGGAGGGGCAGAGAAAGAAGGAAAGAGAGAATTCTAAGCAGGATCTGCCTGTTAGCACAGAGCACGATGCAGGGCTCAAATTCAAGAACTATGAGATCATGACCTGAGCCAAAATCAAGAATTGAGTGCTTAGCTGACCAAGTCACCCACATGCCCAATTTTTAAAGTATTGAGAATAAATAAAATAAAATAAAAAAAACAAAAAAAACCAAAATAGTCAAATCAAAGAAAAAACTCTTAAAAATTAATTAATTAATTAATTAAAGAAGAAAGAAATATCTGTGGTAGAAAAAGATGCCAGTAGAAAGGTTCCAGTAAAAGGGTTACAGGGCAGCATCATAGCATTCTGGGAGGGGAAAGAAGGCTACTCAGCTTCTTTAAAAAGTTGTACATTATTCATAAAGCAAATCTTAGAATGCTCCTGGGACATAAGAGAGATTGAGCATCTGAGTATGGGACATTAAGGGACCATATAGCCAGGAATGCCTGTCATGAGCTGGGAGACGGTCAAACCCCTCCATTCAAAAGGTTAGAATGCCTAACCGGCAATGCAGTACAAGTAAGATTCTAAGATCCATTGTAAGATGGAAATAGAGCTTTCAAGAGACTCGAGCAAGTCCAGAGCCATAATTAACGGTCATGAAGAGGTGGTGCACACCCCTGTTACCCACCACTATTGCTCAGGCACTCATTTCTTAGCTCACACCTATGGGCTTTACGGCAGGCACTGCCTATGGCCAGCTGTCGGTTTCCAAGAGGAGGCGAGAAAAACCAAGTTTTGTTCATGAATCAGTTGACTTGCTGTGACAGCGCAGGCACAAAACAGACTGCTTTTCAACAATAGCTGCACCCAGGGGTACACCAGAAACAGTGTGGGGAGGGGAGAATACCCCCAAAAGGGCAAAGCTTCAGTTAGTGTAGAGAGAAAAGAGGCCCATGCTAGGATAAACGTTCAGGGATAAATGGTTCAGCAAGTTTATCAGAGACCTGGAATGAGCCAGAAAGAAAGATTAAGGTCAAGGAAATAAAGAGAAGAACCATATAGATAAACCTAACGGAGTAGGCACATATGTGAAAAATTTTATATGCATACTAGGGAGTATCCATTCTAGAAGGAGGCATGGAAAATACATGTAGACAGCATAGTTGAGACAAGAAGATATTCTTTTTGAAAACGAAAGGGACTATACATGGAAATAGCTGACTATTTGGACAGTTTTTCTGATTTAGGAAGTGTAGTGAGGGAAAAATAAAATACTTAGTGCAGTGACTAGGATTAAAGGCTAGGAAACAGTCTCAGACTCTTCATTACAACAAAATTAAGCATTGTGAATTTTATTATTTTAGGTACTACATTGGGGTAAGACTAAAAAAATTCTCATCAGTTTTCTAGCTTTAATCCGGGAGACCATAGATGAAATTTTTGGCTTCCAAGTTCTTAGGATACTTAAACATATCACCATATTCTTACAATATTATTTTTATTATTTGGACCATGTTGGAAAGGAGGTTTCAAAATCTTTGTTCATAATCCTTTCTAACCATTTTAAGTTTGGAGCCTGGGAGGAAACCCCAGAGACTTGAATTAGACTTCACTGAGTATAGTAGGCAGAATAAGGGTCTTTCCAAAAACGTCCATGTCTTAGCCCCAGAAGCTGTGTAAATGTCCATGTTTTAATCCCAGAATCTTTGCCTTACATGGCAAAGGGGACTTAGAAGATGTGACTAAGCTTAAAAATCTTGACATAGAAGAGTAACTGAAATTATCTAGGTGGGCCCAATCTAATAGGATGTGGTTATAGAGATAGTAGACAATGGGGAGGGATTACAAGTATGACAATACGGTGAGTGGCATTGATGATATAGGAGGAAACTAAGAGTCAAGGAAAGTGACTAGCCTCTGAAAGTCAGGAAAGGCCCTCAGCTGACAGACAGCTAGAGCATGGAGATTGCAGCCTTAAAAGTAACTGAATTCTGTCAAAAACCTGCAGGAGAAAATAAATATTGCCTTCGCCCTTCCAGAAAGCAATGCAGCTCTGGCAACAGCTTGCTTTTAGCCTTTTAGTAAGACGGTGTTGGACTTGTGAGCTACAGAAACGTAAAATATTGTTTAGACCATTTTATTGTGGTAGTTTATTTCTGCAGCCCACAGATAAATACACTAGACTTCCCTGGCCTTCATCTCTTCATCAGCAAAAAGTCTACTACTGAGGGAGGCATGAGATGCTGCATGGGACAGCACCTGGAAAACTTCAGAAGGCTGTGCAAACTATACATATTATTAGACTTAGAGCCAGGTGATGTGGTAGTCTCAGGGGAGATCTTGCTGGTGTGAACAGTGTTACATTGATTGTTTCTAGTGCTTGGAAGTTCAGTAAGGTAAAGTATTTCAAATTCTGTTTTGGTACATTAACATTTGAGCTACCATTTTAATGGTAATACCAACCTATTAACATTTCTGATGCTACCAGAAACCAAATAGCACATTCCATTAACATGTGACAAAATCCAAGCTTAAGGAGGTCATGGGGGTAAAGGTAAAAAACCCTGTTAGTGAAGATTATATGCGTGTCACAACAGGAATAAAGGACAGAGAAACAGAACTGTTTCTATTTTAGTAACTCATGAAAAGGTAATTAACATATGCTACCAGAAACCAGATAGCGGATTCCATTTCCATTTTAGTTTATACAGTTTGATTCAATTATGTTGATTCTCAGGCACCAATACTACTTAGTATTGTCAGTCTCTTGGCCATGGTTTCTTAATCAGTAAGGTAATACAAAACAGCTGCTTATTTATTGAACATAGTTAATTAGCTTGGCTCATTTATTTTCAAAGGGACCACAGATCTTACTTAGGTAGACCACTCTTTCCCTTTCAAGATAATCATTTCCAAAGAAACTTTTAAAATTTAGGCCAGTTCATTCTAATTTTTTAAAAATGTTTTATTTATTTTTGAGAGACAGAGAGAGTAGGAGTTGGGGATGGGCACTCACTGAGGTGAGTTAGATTTGTAGGGCAGAAGTTTAAAGTAAAACCTACATAGACAAGAGCATACATAAATTCACTGAGGGATTCCCCTTGAATATTTGACTGATTACTCAGCTGTGTAAGGTCAGAACAAGATCCCATGAAACTTGGAAAAAAGCAACTATTAGGGGACTGTGGGCTGAACATAGATTCTAGATACTAGATTGTTCTGGGAAAGAGTGGGATTGGAATTAGTGTAGAAACTTCACTGAGGACCCTGGATATTTCACTGATATCCCAGAAAAGCCTCACCTTATGACTAGGGCTAATTGAGTCTTCAAAGGAGGGACACTCTACATGCTCTAACAATGCCTAAAACCAAGTTTCCACAGGAAAAGTTGACCCATCTATATTGATAAATGACAGTATAAATCTCAGTACTCTCTGAAGTAGGATAAACTCAAACTCTCAAAACCTTGCCATTCAAAATGTTTGGCACAAATTAAAAACCAAGACTATGTCATCTATAATGAGAAACAACAATCAACAGACATAGACACAGAGATGTTACAGATGTGGAAATTAGTATTCAAGGACTTTACAACTGCTACTAAAATGTCTGAGAATTTTTTAAACTGCGGATATAATAGAATCTCTGATAAATTGAGACTATAAAATAAACCAAATGGATGTTATTGACAGAAAAAATACATGATCTGAAATGAGAATTTTCCTGAATATAATTTCAATGGTGTGTGAGATACCAGAGAAGCTAAGGATCAGGAAACTTGCCAACAGGCTAATAGAAACCATTCACTCTGAAGTGCAGAACAGAACAAAAAGGACAACAAATGAAGAGACCCAGGGACCTGTGAGACCTTATCAGGTGGTCTTACCTTCATTAATTTTGAGCACCAGAAAGAGAGGAAAAAGAGAGACAGAGACTGAGGGTAAAATAAATATTTGAAAAAATAATCATCATGGTTCTCCAAATCTGACAATTATGAATTCACAGATCCAAGACACTTAACAAACCCCAAGTAGATTAAACATAATGAAAACCGCATGTAGGCACATCATAGTCAAACTGCTAAAAGTCAAAGATAAAGGGGAAACTTATAGAAGCCAGAGACAAAGACACAGTACATATAAGAGAACAACAGTAAGAATGAGCTCTACTTCTCATCAGAAACAATGTAAGCTAGAAGACAATGGAATTATATCCTTTAAGTTCTGAAAGAAAAGTATCAGCATAGAATCAAAATAGATGGAGATGGATAGAACAGAAGAGACAATCTTGAAATAGACCCATGCCACTGGTATAATGTCAGCTAACTTTTGACAAAGGCATTAAAGCAACTAATTGCAAGAGGGGAAAGAAGTCTTTTTTTTCCTTAAATGATACTAGAATGGAATCTCTATATGGAAAAAAGATAAATTTTAACACCTACTTGACACTATACCTAAAAAAAGAAAAATAAGTTAAGATGAATCATAAGCCAAAACATAACAGTCAAATCTGTAAGGTTTCTAAAATAAAACATAGGAGACTATCTTCATGATCTTGATGTAGAGAAAGTTTTCTTATTTAGAACACTGCAAACATCTACCTTGAAAGAAAATAAAATGACAAACTGGGTCTCATCAAAATTTCAAACCTCTACTCATTAAAATACTCCATTAAAGGATGAATAGTGAAGCCACACCCAGGAAGAAAATATGCACATGACATATTACTGATAATGACATAAACACTGATTTGTGTTTGTATCCATAAAACACAAATAACTCCTACCATTCAACAATAATAATACAAACAGCTTTAGTTGAAAATATGCAAAGGATTTTAACAACAACTTCACAATGGAATAAGGCAAATGGTCAAGAAGTATGCTTGGCCTCAGTCTTCATCGGGGACATACTAATTAAAAGCAAAATGAGTTATCAGGACACACATAAGCATGGACAAATTTAAAAAGTGTGACAACACCAAATGTTGGTCAGGATGGGAAACAACTGGAATTTGTGCACACTCTTGGTGGGAATGTTAAATGATACAACCACTTTGGGAACATGTCTGGTAGTTTTCTATAAAATGAAACCAAGCACTTAACCTATGGTCCAACACTTCTAATCCTCATCTAAGAGAACTGAAATCACATGCTCACAGAAAGTTTTGTACAAGACTACTGACAGCCGCCTATTCACAAAAGCACAATGGCTTATTACTGATTTATGTTACAAAAAGGGGTGAATCAGAAAATCATGAATGTGAGCCAAAGAAGCCAGGTGCAAAAGAACATATATTTTATGATTTCATTTATATATAATTCTAGAACCGTAAACTGTGGTAATATAATCAAAAGAGTGGTTGTCTCTGGGGATGGCTTAGGAAAGGGAACTTTTCTACCAAGGGCTACGAAGAAACTTTGTGAGTTGAAGGATAATTTTCTGTCCTGTATGCATTTGTCCAAAAGAATTTTTCTGTATGTATGTTATGCTTCAATTTCAAACTATTTGAGGTAACAACAGTAACTACTTTATGAGTACTACGCAAATAAGCTAATATAAATAAACATGCTTACAATAGTGTGATAAATTAGAAGTAATTTATAAGTATTAGAAATTGCTATTACAGGGGTGCTTGGGTGGCTCAGTCGGTTGAGTGCCAGACTCTTGACTTTGGCTCAGGTCATGGTCTCACAGTTTGTGGGTTTGAGCCCCACATTGGGCTCTGCGCTGACAGTGCAGAGCCTGCTTGGGATTTTCTCTCTCTCTCTCTCTGCCCCTCTCATGCTTGTGCTCACACACATGCGCGCGCACACACACACACACACACACACACACACACACAAACACTCTATCTCTCAAAATGAATAAATAAACATAAAAAAAGAAATTAGAAATTACTCTTAAAATTCATCTTGGTATTTCAAGTGCCCTATTTATTTAATGTACTACCAGTGGTTCTGCAAAAATATTCAAATTAAGGAATGGATTTCAAAATGTTAGACATAATACAACACATTGTGCAGAAGACTTTTCTGGTATTATTCAGCTCTGCTGTTGAAAAGGCAGTGCAGCTGTTTCTACTCCTGAAACCTCTTGACACTGTGCAAATTTCCCATCTGTGGTTTCCCTGCCAGCTGACTTCTTTCTAGATGGCTGTAAGGTTTCCTTTCCATTCAATTTTCTAGAATTTTAAATACAAGTAATTAATCCCTTGATCAAATGGTATAGAATTAGACAGCTTTTACTGTTCCTTCCCCTCAAGAGATCTTAAGCTTCCCTAGAATGTAACATTTAAAGTACATTTAAACAGAACATAAGGTGGTTTAGAAAATGGGTTTTGTGGAAATAGCCTCAAAATCCATAGCCCGGAGCATTTATCCAGTGGAATCAAAGAAAAAAGATCTTTCCCCTGAATCCTTTAGGGAATTGTATCATCTACACAGTGTAGCAGTGCTAACATTTCAGCTAATAGTGGAGTGCAAACAACAGAGAATTACTACCTTCTTCAAGTGACACATAGAAACCAAATATAGTGGTGGTCATACTAAATACCAGGAGTAATTGAGTTTTCAACAGGAAATGTGTTTTTCACCCCTCTGGCTTGGGAAGAAATCGTCCACTGACAGATGCTGATGAGGGACACATAAATGGTAAAATTACAGAGTTGAAGATGACAGTTTTCCACCTGCCATTGATAGCGGGATTCAACTGAAAATCATTTCTGGGGTCCTATCTGTTCTCGCAGAGATTTCAAATTGAAAACATTCTATTCCCTGTATGGCATGGGTACCATTTCCGGGATGGCGCTTATGAAGTAGGCAGTAGCTCAGGAAAAGATTGTGGGAGACTAGCCAAAATCACTTATTAAATTAGCAAAAATTAAACCACACTATAACTCCAGTTTGCTTTGGTAAACTAATTTTGCTTTCTTAAAAACTAGACGTAATAAAACGTCCACCAGTTGGCTGGTAGTGGCCTCATTACCCCAATTCCACATAATTGCTGTGTCTGATCAAGCAGAGCTGAACAACAGCTGGCCCAGATACTAGTCTGTGCTCCCATTTTAGATGAACAAATTTGCAGAGCACACATTCTTGCCCCCCCTATTTCTTATAACGTGGACATTCCATGCGAGAAAATTCATCCACAGGAGTAATTGTGTCTTTAGTATTCTGCAAGCACATTTTTATACTCACTTAAAAAAGTCTTAGTTTTTCTTGTTTGTTTTTGGAATACTTCTGCTGACACATGACATCATTTCAGGCAATCATTTAGCAGACCCTTTTTATCATTCAATTAGAGTAGCTCTAGAAATTCTTCTCTGAAAATGCTCCACAAAACTGGCTCAGTTAAAGTATTCTTGTAAACCCATAGACTGATTTCAGAAAAAATCAACCCACCAGCCCCCAAACGCCCACCAATCCAACCAAACAACAAACCAATAAAAGTATACTTATAATCCTCAGCTTTTCAAATTTTCATAAGGCCAACTGTAGTTATGCCTAACACTAAATTGTGTAAGAACTATTTAGGCAAGGCAACCAATAGCAAAACCACACAGATATACACACTCACACACATCCCTCTTAAACAAATACCCTATAAGGTGAATGCCAGATGTTAAGATTTTGTCAAGGCATCCATCCATTTCAAAAACATCCATCTCAAATAAATATATTGTCAACTGTATGAGACAGCTTCTAGTAAAACAATTAAATAAGAAATCAGGCAGCTGCAACCAATAAAGTCTTCCTTTAGAAAGCCCTGGTGAACCTAGGAAACTGACCACATCACTGACCCGCTTTTCCCTTCTCACATCCTAATCCCAGCTCTTAATGTTTTAAATTCGCCAATAAAGAGTGAATTTGAGGGGCTCCTGGGTGGCTCAGTCAGTTAAGTGAGCAACTTCGGCTCAGGTCATGATCTCACAGTTCACGGGTTTGAGCCCTGCATTGGCTCTGTACTAACAGCTCAGAGCTTGGAGCCTGCTTCAGATTCTGTGTCTCCCTCTCTCTCTGCCCCACCCCTACTTGTGCTCTGTCTCTCTCTATCTCTCTCAAAAATTAACAAAAAAACATTAAGAAAAAAAAGAGTGAGTTTGAAAAACTGTAAGCATCCCACCCTTATAACCCAGGAAAGGCAAAGGCCCCTCCACTGTCTATCACACTGTGTGGCCCTTGGGCATGCTATGTATCCTTCAGAACCTGTGAGGATGAAATATTTTTTCAAAGTTGCTTGGTGTTGTTCCTGAGGTGCATCTTGCAATCATAATAAGAACCACGGGGGTTGGTTCAGGGGAACCACATTGGCTCCAGTGAGGGAAATGTCTGCGGAAGGCTGTGTTAAGTAGTACAGGCCCAGGTGAGTGCCCCAGGCATTCCTAGCAGACAGCATCTACCAATGGGCTGAGACCAGGAGGAAACCTATGCCCAAAGAAGTTTGTTCTCACTGTTTTTTCAAAAATCAAATCGAAGAAAAAGTTTAAGACTATAGCTAAATTTTATGCAAAAACATAACACAAAACTGCTTTGAGTGTGCAAATATATCTTCAGTGTTCCAGTAATTGTAATAAACTTTTTATTTGGCAAATAGGAGTCAAGTGTCTCATAAATTTATCTAACAAATGCCATACATCTATAAACACATCTTAATACCACAATTAGAAATGCCAACATGACCAGAACTTACCTTTAAATGCTTTTTAATTTTTTTAAGTAATCTCTAGAGATATATATTGTGTTGGAGGAGGGATTGTCTCACTGCAATTCTACCTCCTTTTTACTTATTATTAATTACAAAAACAGTATAATCATGTTTCAAAAATTGGGGATGAGGACAAAAAGCCAAAATACATTCATAATTATTCAGTTCAACACAATCATTGTATGTTGTATTTAAAACAAAACAAGGAAGGAAAATCTCTTTTCTGCTGGGAAAGTGAGGAAGGTCCCCTTTTCTCTGGAGCAGCTGGCGGGACACTCACATGACACTGCATAGCTAATCTATTACTGTGTCACTTCCACAAGTTGGTGATGAGGACTCACCTGTAGCTTGACCTATACCTTTGTTTGAAATATTAACCCCACCTGCTGGCACATTGGGATACTGCCCCCAAAAGCCTCTGAAGGCAGGAAGCACCACTGGGTTTTCACAATGATTACATTATTGTAGATGGTTTCTACATGACTGCAGGTAGTACACCCACACCAGACGTTATGGAAACCTGGTAGTCTTTATTCTTTTTATTTTCTGAACTGTTTAGAATCTTGTAGTCTTTCCCGCACAAAATGTGTGGACCTGTTGCTGCCACTTTTGAACGTTTGTTATTTTTGCCTTGTCTCCTTTCTTAGATTTTTTTTTAACATTTATTCATTTTTAAGAGACAGAAGGAGACAGAGCATGAGTAGGGGAAGGCAGAGAGAAAGGGAGACACAGAATCCGAAGCAGGTTCCGGGCCCTGAGTTGTCCCTACAGAGCCCAACTCGGGGCTCAAGTTTGTAGTTAGGTCATGAACCGTTAGGTCATGACCTGAGCCAAAGTCGGAAACTTAACCAATTGAATCACCCCAGTGCCCCTACTTTCTTAGAACTGAAACTCCTTGAAAGAACAGTCTTTCTTGTACTTAATAAATAATCTTGACCGACTCACTTGTCCAGATAATATTTTCAACATCAGAAAGGAACAGTAATATTTTAATGCAACATAATAATTAATGTGCTTCTTTAGAGCCGAATATTTCCTATCACCTCTTGGTGACTTGGTTTCTTCATATATAATAAAGACAACCATCAGCTGATTAGATCTACCTGAAAAACGACAAACTTACCTAGCCTCTTGCAATCAGCACCTAGCCATTCTTTCTTCTTGTTAAAAGTGAGCCTGCAACATTTTACATCCTGCCTCCTTCTCACTCTTCATGCTACAACAGGATGATTCCTTTTTTTTTAAGTTTATTTATTATTTATTTTGAAAGAGAATGAGAGAGTGCAAGTGGGGGAGGGACAGATACAGAGAGGAAGAGAGAGAATCTCAAGTGGGCTCTGAGTTGTCAGCACAGGGCCCAACACGGGTCTCAGTCTCATGAGCTGTGAGACTGTGACCTGAGCCCGAAAGCAAGAGTCGGATGCCTAACTGACTGAGGCAACCAGGCGCCTCTGATTTATATCCCCAGTCACTCTACTACACCTGCTCTTGCCAGGGTGACCAGCAAATACCTTCCTGCAAAATCCAGAAAGCATAATTCAATCATTATTGAATGTGACTTCCTGGAAACGTTCTGTACTATGAACTACTCTCTTCTTCCTGGAACACTCTGTCTCAGGTTTCCATGGTGCAATACACTCCTGGTTCTCCTCTGACCTTCCTGGCACTCTCTTCTTCAGGTCTTATAAGTCTCCTTCCCTGCCAGGGGTTCCTTAGGGTTATTTCTTGCCCTTTCTGACTTCACCCACCAATTCTGGTGCTTCATACATGTTTCCTGGGAAATATCTTTTATTATCAGTGCATGATTTCCAAATTGGAATCTCTAGCCCAATTTTCCTTTAGATATTTTTGCTTACTTGTCTTATAGGAAAGTGAAATTCAGCACACTCAAAATGAAATATATTATCTCTTTTCCAAACTGTCTTTTCTCTTTCTCACCTCAGCTACTGGTCTCACTCTCCATCCTGAGACTGACCAGAAGCCTTACCTTCACCCCTTACACAGCGCCTGGCATTGAGGGGCACATTTGAAATAATTGCATCCAGTTGAGCTGCCAATAAAATAATCTTTAAGATAGTTTTTAATATTTTGTTTATTTTTGAGAGAGACAGAGCAGGCACACAAGTGAGCAGGGGAGGGGCAGGGAGAGAGAGACACACACAGAATCTGAAGCAGATCCCAGGCTCCGAGCTGTCAGCACAGATGTGGCTCAAACCCACAAACCGTGAGACCATGACCTGACCTGAAGTCAGACACTTAACCAACTGAGTCACCCAGGTGCCCCAAAGAGAATTTTTAATAATAACATTCTATGATGCTGAACAATAGAATCAATATTAGGTAATGACTTTTCTTTTTCTTATATAAACTTTAAAACGAAGGTTTACAAAGGCATGTCTCATGTAGAGTTTCACATGAGAACTTTCAAAGCAAGTTACCAAGGATGCTTGTTTCTAGAAGCAATTTATTTTTCTTGAATACAAACAAGAAAATCTGTAATCCATAATGCCGGTGATTCCATTAATTGGGAATATAGGTTTAACCATGGCCCTGGTTTCCTGTTATATGGTTGCCAATAACAAAGCACCACAAACCAGGTGGCTTGAAACAACAGACATTTCTTCTCTCACAGGTCAGGAGGCTGGAAGTTTGAAATCAAGATGTCAGCAATGTTAGGTCCTTGTGAGAGATCTGAAAAGGAAAATTTGTTCCCCATCTTCTTCCTACCTTCCATCCCATCTCTAGCCAGACAATTTTGAAGGCTTTGCGGTAAACGCATGATTCATGACCTTGCTCATCTCTCTGACATCCCAATGGCCCATGCCAAAAAGAAAAGACGACGGGACAAAGGGGATGATCCTCAGCTATCTGTACCCACTTAAACTGATAAAAGTCCCACTCAACAATTTCCAATAGCATTTTATGAACCAGCTCTTAGTCACTTGGCCACATCTATTTGAAAAAAGAAGAAAGAAAATGTTCATTTTCAGCCTCATTAGGGATTCTGAAGCTTCCTCCTGTCTTTGCTTATGGATAAGCTTGTTCCATACTTCCTATTCCCTCTTGAAGGAAATTTTCAAGATTGTATGCCTGCTAGGCCATGCTGGATGCTGACGGCTTCCCCATTTGCTTTCCCTAGGGCTGTGTTAGGCGTAAAGATTTGTGTGCTCCCTCAACATTCTACTGAGTTGGTCTGGCTTTCTGCTACTGCTTGCTAGCTAGCTATCTGCAAAGGCTCACTCTGTCTGCCCTTGGGGACTTGCACAGGGAGCCAGCCACAGGACAGGGGTTGTCCACACAGCTGGGGAGGATGGATGCTCACTCACACATTATCCCTTTCCCCCATGGGTGGAATTATGGCCTGTGAGGTCTCTTCTGTCCAACTGAGCTATGCTCAGGAGACATTGTGGGGAGTAGTGAAATGGGTAAAATGAAACTCTCTTACCTTCTTCAATGCATCCAATCTCATTTTCCCCTATTTTTTTTATTTTTTGCTACAGTAATATGCTGTAACTTCTTCCACTGGGCTCCTGAACTTGCACAAAACACTCTATAAAAATTGGTGTTTGTTGGGTGAAAGATGATAGAAAACTCTTATTTTGCCATGTTGATGACATCATTCCCAGGGTTTCTAGTCTATTCTTTTTTTAATTTTTAAATTAAAAAAAATATTTTTGAGAAAGAGAGAGCAAGAAAGTGTATGAGTGGGGAGGGGCAAAGAGAGAGGGAGACACAGGGTCTGAACTGTCAGCACAGAGTCTGACGCAGAGCCCGAACTCATGAACTGTGAAATCATGACCTGAACCAAAGTTGGATGTTTAACCGACTGAGCCACCCAGGTGCCTCTCTAGTGTATTCTTGATGGATATTTATGTGGTGTCCAATTTTGCACTATTACAAATAATGCTGCAAAGTGCATTGTTGCTCATAGGTTTTTTTGTTTGTTTTGCATAAATGTGAGCATTTCTTTAGGATATATTACTAGGGAGTTGAACTGCTGGGCTATGGACATACCTCTTCTACTTTACCACAAATGGCCAAATTGTTGTCAAAATTGATGTTAAAAATATACATTCCCATCAGGAATATAACAGTATGTGAGGGTCCCTGCTGCTCCACATCTGATGTATTCAGCCTTTTTCCTTTTTACCAGTCAGAAATAACTCCCCATCTTGGCGTTAAGTTGCATTTCCCTGACTCCTGTGGAGGTTGCATTTAGATTTTCCCTACTATGAGTTCCCCCATTTATATCTACATTCTCCATTGTGTTGTTTCATTTTTCTTGTTAATTTGAAAAAGCTATTTTTTTCTGGATAATATTTGTTTTGCTTGTTTTTGATTGTGTACAGTGCAAATGTCTTCTTTTTGTTAGTGACTTCTTCTACTAGGTAGTGATTAGTCTTTTCATTTTGTTGCTAGTGACTTTTGGTTTGTAGAAGTTTCAGCTTTAATGGTATCAGTGTAGTGTTCCTTTTCTTTGGTGCTTATGATTTTCTGGCTTGTTTCAAATTCTGAATTAATAAAGTAATATTTATGCTGTTTAGACATTTTTTAAAGTTTTGCTTTTCACATATTATTAATCTATTTAGTGTGTTGCTGAGGTAATGGTGCACTAATGGTGAAGATGATAGTTGGTAATGTTTGGATAACCTTTTGTTTTAGCATTGTTATTGACATTCTTCTGCCATTGATTTGTGATGCCTTGAAATATTTAAACACATAATTTCCTCTGGGTGTCTGGATGGCTCAGTCAGTTCAATGTCCAACTTTGGCTCAGGTTATGATCTCATGGTCCATAGGTTTGAGTCCTGTGTCAGGCTCTGTGCTGACAGCTCAGAGCCTGGAGCCTGCTTCAGATTCTGTGTCTTCCTTTTACTGCCCCACCCCCACTCAACCTCTGTCTCTCTTTCACTCTCTCTCTCTCTCTCTCTCAAAAATAAACATTAAAAAAAATTTAAACATGTCATTTCCCTATAATGGTTTTAAAGTTGATTTATTTATTTTGAAAGAGAGCTGGAACATGAGTGGAGGGGCACAGAGAATCCCAAGCAGGCTCTGCACTGCCACTATAGCACCTGACATGGGGCTCAAACTCACAAACAGTGAGGTTATGCCTGGAGCTGAAATCAAGAGTCACCCAGGTGCTCTCATTCTACGACTAGTTTAGAATCGGCTTGCTAAGTTCCATGAAAAAAATGCGCTGGGAATTTGATTAGCATTCATCTGAATTGAATGTATAGATTAATTGGGGAAGATGTGATGAGAGAGAATCTTCCTATACAGGAACACTGTACGCCCTTCAACTTTTAAAGGTCTTTTATATTATCTTCCAAGAAAGTTAAAAAAAAATCTTTGTAAATGTCTTACAGATCTTTTGTTAATTCCATTCTTTGAATGGTGCATGAATGAGAAAATAACTCATGTTGTTATTTGTTACAAATGCTACATTTTTTAGAAATTACATTTTCTAAG
The DNA here is from genome assembly GCA_030068075.1 of Paguma larvata. Lineage (NCBI taxonomy): Eukaryota > Metazoa > Chordata > Mammalia > Carnivora > Viverridae > Paguma > Paguma larvata. The sequence goes on from CM057826.1 coordinate 102,901,784, forward strand.
TCTTTGTTAGTGTATAGGACTACAATTGGTATTGTAAGTAGGCTCCACACCCAGTGTGAAGCCCAGTGCAGGGCTTGAACTCATGGCCCTGAGATCAAGACCTGAGCTGAGATCAGGATTTAGACACTTTATCAAATAAGTCACCCAGGTGTCCCTTGCAATTGGTATTTTAAAATTGATTTTATACCCAGAATCTTTGAGGAACTCTCTTATTAATTCTAATAATTTGTTATATGTCTTGATTTTCTATTAAGATATTCATATCTCTTCTCTTTTCAATTGTAATTCATTTATTTCCTTTTTCTTTTTCTTATCAACTCCTTTAAAGTTAGAATCCAGCTGTAACACTATCTGGTCTTTATCATTTTTAGGGGTGAAATGGGTCAATTCCACAAATGTTAGCTCTGGGAGGAGCCCAAAACATATTTGGGAGTTTTCCTTATTTCATTCTCTTCTCATCATGATTACCCGTGACACCATAACTCTCCATAGCCCCCTTTCCTGCTCCTCTGGCCAAAAAGCTAGGGTTTTAACTTCACAGCAGCTGTCATGCATTTCCTGTGATTGACTCCACCTTGAGGTAAAACTGTGAGAGAAAAGGGGAAAGAACAAAAATGATCTCCTCCTGTATACTCTCTGAACAACAGGGACTCCTTATCTCAGCTCTCGGATTTTTCTCTCAGGTATTTAGATATATGTGTGGCAGCAGTTGCTGCATGTAACTTCATGACTGAGACTTGTCTAAGGCAGAGACTGGAAAATAAAAATGTAGGGGCAACTTAGGGATTTCTCCCAGAGCCTCCGTCCTGCACTGACCTCTCTCAATCTACTTCACCGTTCTCAGATCAGGAAAATAATTTCTCTCCGAGCTTTTTTGTTTTTTGTTTGTTTGTTTGTTTTAATCCCACCTTCTATTCCAGAATTCTGGCAGTTCGAGAGTCTATGCCTCGAGGGGGGAAAAGTCCAGAAAATTATCTGCCATATTGGTTTTCTTGGCATTTGATTTTTCTCCTTAATATATTTGTTCTTATTTACTTTTCAGAGTTCTCAGATAGTTGTCTTATGCATCTTGTTCAAGATTTTTTTTTTATATAATCAGTGGGAGGAAAAGGGTGGAGATGGCTTACTTCATCCTAGCTGGGAGCCTGAACATTGAAATGCCTCCTCATAATGGAGAGGGGACAGCACAGCCTCATTCCTAATTCCTCCTCAGCACAGCCTCATTCACTGAGTCCCCCTCAGTCTCCAGAATGTTTACTTTTTAAATTTAATTATTACTTCCCATCTACTCTCTTTTCTCCTTCTGGATGTTTCATTACTATTTCATCTGCCCTTCCCATGTATTATATTTTCCTTCATAAATTTCATACATTTGTGTTTATCATCTACTGGAGATTTTTTTTTTCTACTTTGTTTCCTAAGATACAAATTTGGCTCCTATCACAAATGTCCTCTCGTGTAATTTATCTGTTTACTTGTCCAAGTGCCTTAAAACTCTTTAGATCTTGTATGGCTAGTAGATTCTATCTGAAGTGAAAAATTGGCTTTTTCGGACATATTTTCAGCTATGCTAGCTGTTAAGATTCTGTTTCCTTGTTGTGTGTTCAATAAGCTTCTACCTCTTAAAAAAAAAAAAAAAAGATGGCCACATACAAGAAGAAACACTCATCACCAGCGTCAAAGACTGAATTGGCAGGGCACCTGGGTGGCTCAGTCAGTTAAGCTCCCGACTTTGGCTCAGGTCATGATCTCATGGTTTGTGAGTTCGGCCCTGTGTTGGGCTCTGTGCTGACAGCTCAGAGCCTGAAGCCTGCTTCAGATTCTGTGTCTCCCCCTCTCTCTGCCTCACCCCTGCTCATGCTCTGTCTCTCTTTGCCTCTCAATAATAAATAATAACGTTAAAAAAGAAAAGCTGCTGACTAACACAAGAGCTGCCTTACATTTTCTCTTACCTGTCTTTCTGTCCCTTCCTCTGTTTATCTGAGACCATCAACTGTGTCTGTCTGTAAATCACTGCATTGCTCCAGTGTGGCTGTGTAGAAAGCAAACATGAAAGACTGAGTCCCAGTTCCAACTATGTGTAATTAAACAATTGAACAAGTTATTTGTCCTTCCCTGGGCTTAGTATCTCATTCATAAAGTAAAAGTCTTGCTTCTACGGCCTAACAGAGAAAAAAAAAATCACCCAGTATTCTATAGTCACTGCTTGTCAATAAGCAGTGGCTGGACTAGGCAATTTCTATATATATGGCCTCTTTCTCTAATTGACTGAGCCACCCAGGTGCCCCATCTATTTACTTTTAAGTTAAAAAGTTGTAATTTTAATTTTTAGAAAATAGTTTTTTTGTGTTGTAAATAATCATTTCGAGTGTTTTTTGTTTTTTAATGAAAGCTCTCATATGTCTTTTCCATTAATTCTTCAGTGGGATTCACCTCTTCTAGATGTTTAGCTTGGTCCTTGTCTTAGCCTGTTCAGACTGCTGTAACAAAATACCACAGACTGGGTATAAACAGTTGTAAGCAACAGAAACTTGTTTCTCTCAGTTCTGGAGGCTGAAGTTTGTGAGTAAGATGTCAGTGTGGTCACGTTCTGAAGATCTTCACATGTTGAAGATCTTCTTCTGGGTTCTTAGCCAGAGCCTTCTGTGTCCTCACATGATGGAAGGAGGCAAGGGCTCTCCATGGTGTCTCTTTTATAAGACAACTACTCCCATTCGTGACCTAAGTATTTTCCAAAGGGCCCAACTCCTAATACTATCACCTTTGGGGGTTAATATTCAACATATGAATACGGGGGGCACAAACATTCAAACAATAGCAGGCTTCCTCCATCAAATTTTGTTCTTTTCAGTAAATTTTAATTTTTATTTACATGTCCATGGTTTTCTGAAAGTAGCTGAGGCTGGTGGAGCCAGTAAAATGACATCCACGTGAAGAGTATATGTAGACTGAAAACAACCTTCAGCCTTTTCCACAAACCTTAGCCTGAGAGCAATTCCACTAATCAGTGTGGGTGTTGTTCAGGTGCCCTGGGCTTAGCTTCCTAGAGTAATCCACAAGCAGCTGTAGGTAGACATACATCTTCTATCTGTTGAGACTCACAGGTTTCCACTTCCAGGAAGGCCCTAAGGAACCATGTTCCTTTTCTGCTCCTCTCTCTCTATCTCACCAATTCTCATACCTGGTTACCCTAGAGATTACAGCCAACTACCCTTGGCACCCAGTGACCTCTGTGGGCCCCCACCAGCTTTACTATTTTTTTTTCTAATATTTTTGTGTTATACCACAGAGAAGGTTGGGTCGAAGAAAGTCAGGGGAATGTACCGAGGTCTCCCTGTTCCCAAATGCCCCATACTTACAGTCTCATTCTTCACCGCCCAGTTTAAAACCATTAAATGGCCTGTCAACTTAGTGGGTATGGATTTAAAGTTAACAACTTTAGTTTGTTTCATTTGCCAAAAATTATCTCATCTCAGTTACTTTCTTGATTTTGTCATAGTGTCCTATTAAGAAGAAATAGAGTATCAACCCTTAGAAGTTTACTCTCCAATTCTCTGAATACATCATGCAAAACATATAAATAAGGACATGCTCATTTTTATTTTCACATATTTCTTGCTTAATTGTGCAAGAAAGATTTTGTCTCTATTAATGGAATTTCTACCCAATAAGTGGCTTTAGAAGCCAATAAGTGGAGCAGTTATTTTGGGAAACACCTTGTGGATTGATCATATTCTGCCCTACTTACACCAATCTAAGGGAAAGGTAGTTGATGGCTAGAAATATCATTGCATTTGTACTTTTCAAATGTGCGGTCTTTGTAAACTCATGCAATGATTCTTAAACTAGCTATGAGGGAAGCCAAGCCCTGAATGGATATTGAATATTGAATGATACCACCTTTTTATTAGATATATGAGTCAATTCCAAAGTCATATTTATTTATGTTTTCCATTTATGTGTTTGTTCTTAACAGTGTAAATCAAATGTTTGTAAGAAAGGCTGTCATTCTTGATGAAACGCTGTGCTCACAATAATTGCATCATCGTATTTCACTGGGCAGCGCCATAACTACCTTCACTTGTGGTTGTGCTTTATGGTCAATGTAATGCTTTGCTATAAACATGCTTTTTCTTCCTGTCATTGCTAATAAAGAATACCAACCCTGGTGTCTGGAGCTCACTGGGATCTTTTAACAGTTGTTCCAGTGGGTGATTTGTATTTTATGCCAGTCATAATTCAAGGGCTGTATAGTATAGTTTTATTTTGAATTGGTTGGACAAATATTCAGCTCATCACACAAATATTCTTTCTAAGAATGGCTTTTCTTATTGGTGTAAATTGGACATAACCATATTAATATCCCAGACTGATTTCAAGGAAGTTTTATCTGCTGGTGTGTTGGAAGAATGGTGAGGAGGCCAGTGGTTCTTTATCAAGGAGTGTCCAAAATTATTGAAACCATTATTTTCAGATGGTTTCACACTAAGCTGGAAGTGCTTTCACTGTGGCCTTTCCCCAGCTGTAGCTGACTATGGTATTTATTCATTTGCTCAACAAATATTTAATGAGTGTATGCTAAGTGCTAAACTCTGTTCTAGCTCCTGAGGATAGAGCTGTGAACAAAACGGACAAAATCCCTACTATTTTTGTGCCTATTTTAGCAAGGGAATGGATTATAAACAAGGTAAATAGCATGTTAGATACTGATCAAGTACTAAGTAGAAAAATAAAGCTGGGGAGGCTTGGGAAAGGGATTGCAATTTATATAACAGGACCATGAAGTCCTCCCCGAGAAGGTGACTTTTGCACAAAGATCTGACAAATTGAAATTTAAGCCATGGGGATAGTTAGGGGAGGATAATTCCTGGGAGGAGAAATAGCAAGTGAAAAAGACCTGAGACAGGAACATAAATTGGTATATTTGAGGAACAGCGAAGATGAGCCCAGGGTGTGAAACTATATAAACAAGAGAGGAAGGGTGAGGTAATGATAAGTGCTGGGGGTACAGATTAAGTAGGACTTTGTAAGCAATACTTCAGCTTCTTTTTTTCAATGTCAAAGAAACACTAGGACAAAAAAGGAATTCAATTTCTACTTTCGTAAGATATTACTGATGCTAGGAACATTTCCTGGATGTCAGGAGCCAAGACATATATCTTCCCGTTAGTCCGTAGGACACCTTGCTCTGGTTTTCTTAATGAAAACAAAGACTAATGTTTGCTTGGTGTTGTGTCTACGTTTCCTAACAGAGATAAATTCTTGAGGAGTTATAATTTACTTGCTTCTCTGCTACTTCTTTATGGCCACAAGCAGAGAGCCTCTCCCTCTGTGTTCTTGGAAATAATATATAAAAGTTATTATTACTTTCTCCATATTATGTTATCTGTTTTGACATACTATTTAAACATCAAATAACTGCTTGAGAGTCAATGTTTATGGCTTTAAGTTATTAACCTCAGTTTCGTATTTGGGATCCTCACACAGTAACCATTCAGAAAATTACATGACATCAAATGGAATTAACTCAGTCCTGAGTGTAGATGAGTCTATTCTTGACCTAATCCTTCATTTAACTCAAAGACCAAATAGATAGAGGCTTCTTAAGCAGTTCCTACAATGTATGAATGATTAAGGAGGATATTTCTAAAGTAGAAAGCTGAAGGTAGAGAAAATAGAGTCTAGCTACTCAAGTTCTCTTTTGCTAAGATGGTCAACTGCTCTTTCTGACTCTTTTCCACTGTCATTTAATTACTATATTTCTTAGGGACATGGTTTTTCTACTAAAACATAAGCACCAGAAATGAAATCATGATCAGTTTATAATCATTCTATTCCTATTGTTTAATGTCATGCCATGTCCATTTTAGGCACTCAGAGTATTTATTGAATGAATTAATTCATGAATTTAATGTATTCTTCTGACTTCCTTCCAAAATGTTCACCCTGGGAACACAATTCAGGATGTCCTGCTTCTTGAGTAGTGGACTTCGGTTGTGGTTTCCTGAGAAATCCCATCGAGGGAGTTGGTTCAGACACCTGACTCAGACTAATCTCCTACCACATGGATTGTGAAAACACAAACAAACAAACAGAAATCAACAGGAACAATAAAAAAACAACAACTAGTAAGGACCTTGTGGCTTAGAATATTCATGTAATTTTTAGCCTAAATCTCTTTCCAACCATCACTCTCACACCAGACTTCCCATTTTACCCATCCTTTCTTCACCTCTTAGTACAGATATGGCAGAAACAGTATGGACTGGTGACAGCGGACCAGGATATGAATACCTGATTCCTAAACTAAACCACAGTTTATTCACCTATAAAAATTGAAATCATGACAATAAATTATATTAATAAAATAAAAAAAATTGAAATCGAGACTCCCTAACTCATAGGCTTATTAAGATTAAGGGAACTAAGGTACGTCGAGTGCCAGGTTGGATTTTGGTATATAGATGCCCTTTGAAACTCTCCTTCCCTCTCCCTTCAAATGATGGCCGGGAGGTCATTAGCCGCCTTTGCTCCTTCTTTCCTGCATTCCCTTGTGACCTTTTGTGCCTATTGGATTTTAAGAGTGGAGATGCTCAGAGTTTATATATAGAAACAGATGAGACATGAGGGTGGGGAGGAAATAAAGGAAGAGAAATGGAGGGAGGGCGAAGAATCAATAACAAAGAAAGAGACAGAATATTAGGTAAGTTATGGTTCAGATGTGACAGAATGATTTAAATAACTTCCTAATATGACTTCTGGCCTCCAATATTTTACCTTTCTAGTTCAGTCTCCACACCGCAATTAGAGTTATTTTCTCCATTGGTTCATGCCACTTCCTAACCACTCACCCCATCGAAAATCCACATTTAAATCCCAGTCACAATCCATATGGTCTCTTAACTTTACCAGATTTGCCTGCTATTCCCTAAAAATACCAAGGATTTTTCTGCCTACATTTCTCTGAGAATATCTCTGCCTTGTCTAAATTCTACTCAATCTTTTAGTCTTAGCTCAAGACATAGGCTTCCTTAGGGTGCAGACTCACTTCTTTTAGGCTTCCTCCTACAGAACGTGGCGCATACTGTGGCCGTTATATTTATTTTTTCTGACATATTATTATGGACAGCATGATTATTGATCATCTTAATCCCTGAAGTTATGAGTCTGTATGAAAAAACATAAATAGTAAAGAATGGAATAGTCACTAATTAGCCGAAAACTTACAATATTAACCCCAGTGTTTCTCCCCATTTATCATAAATGATACCTATCTCTAACTACGATATCTTTATATTTTCCTTCTGGTTGGGGATGCTGTAAACATCTAATATAATTCAGATACAAAGTGAATGGATGGCTGTGAAATTTCAGGAACTGCAAAAATATGGGAAATCATGAAGTCCAGACCAATGCTAAAATCACTCACGAACTATTAACAAGATAAAAAAACTGGGAGAAAACTGACAAGGATGGTGGCAAAAGCATTCAACGGGAATAATGTGCAGAGCCAAGCATTAGGAAAATATATGAAGCTGGTTCACATTTTTACAAATGAGGTCCTCTTTGTCATAGTGTTATAAAAATTTAAAAAGGAAATGAAGTTATCATACTGTCCCTTTGAGAGAAAAAATTACATACAAAACTCAACACATGATTTACTTTTTGTTGCAACTATAATTTATTTTGTTAAATGTAAGATAAAATAAAATTTCTTTCATATTTTGAGTTTCATTTTTTTTAAGGTTAGTACAAGCCAGTTTTTTTAAACTGTACTTATTCTGAACTTTGTTCCCCACATTAAGAAGATTTTCCTGGTTGGTACCAATTTTTCCAGGAAAAGGGACTCCTCTGTAGTCATTTGTGGATCTTGGAAAGTATTAGAATGTCAGCTCCCTGAAAAGAAGTCATGTTTTCACCAGCTGACATAATGCCCTACGCAGAAACACTAATACCGCATTTACTGTGAGCCAAACACTGATTTCAGTGCCTTATAAACATGAGCCCATTTAATTACCAACATAATCTTTTAAGGTAGGAATGTCTTCATTTTACAGATGAGAAAATTAAGGCACAGATGAGTTAAGTAAATTGTCTCAGGTCAAACGTTTTGTAAGTGGTAGAGCTGGGAATCACACCCAGGTTGTCTGGTACCAGAGCCCATGCTCCTAGTCAAGACACAATGTTTAGGCTGCCTTCAGATGTTTGTGGAGTAAATTAAGATTTTAATAGTCTATGTGAGTATGATATAATGCAGTCTGCAGATCAGACACAAATGAAACTCTGAGAAAGAGGAGACCATTAAGGAGGTTTATGGTAGCTCAGATTATGATACATGCTAGATGAAAAATGCAAACACAAGGACAGAAATAAACAAAACTCCCAAAACTCTTCCAGTGACATTAAGAGCATCTGGCTTCTTTCAATATATTGTTTTATCACACTTATATCATCATTGTTTTTTTAAATCATAAAACAGAATTTACAAAATGTAAATATTACAGAAATATCTTGTGCATATTTCACCAGCTGTTTTTTTGTTTTGTTTTGTCTTTTTACCACATATAGATACATCTCACACTATAGTCTGAATTGCTTTGCTATATGTGTCCACTAGTGACAGCTCTGCTTGGTTATAAACTGGGAATGCCTGTAGACTAAGGGTCAAGACTTTATTTAACTTTTTTTAAAAGTTTTTTTATTTTATTTTGAGAGAGAGAGAGAGAGAGAGAGAGAATATGAGCAGGGGAAGGGCAGAAAGAAAGGGAGAGAGAAAGAGAATCCCAAGCAGGATCTACACTGTCAGTACACAGCCCAATGCAAGGCTTGAACTCAAAAACTATGAGATCATGACCGGAACCATAATCAAGAGTCAGACGCTTTACCGACTGAGCCACCCAAGGCATCCCAAGACTATGTAACTTTTGCTGTAGAATACTTGGCATGGAACCAATGCCAGACAAATGCTGGGGTCCCTTTTCCAGTCTTACTCCCCATCTAGGGTTCTGAGGTTTTCTGCTCCCCCATTTTTCCCCAGCAGCTCACCCTTGTCTTTCTTTAGAACAACTTGTTTTCCTTTAGATCCTTGTCAACTCTTTACTCCTGTGCCTCCATCCTTTAGGGACCTGCTCTCTGCTGGGTGACAGATGCCTAATTTGATGGCCTGCCCAGAACTTCCAGGCTTGCTGAGTTGTTTCAGCAGCTGGAAGTGAGGGGGTTTGGGTTAGGACTGGTGCTGGAGGTAGCAGGCATGCTCTGGGCCTTCCATGTCTCCTGCAAAGAGAAGACTCCACTGTTTATCTTTCTATATGTACTGCAGTGAAACCTACATTCTCAACATCTGACTATAGAATTCCTTTTAGGTAAGGGAAATAAATGCAAAGGAGCTGCCTATGTTGGGAAGACACTTCGATAGACTCCATAGAGACAGAAGGTTAGAGATGGCAGGAGCCCAAGCAACAAAAATAGAGAGTTAAACTGCTTTGCATGAGAAAGTATAATAATTCATTATTTGTTTTATTCTTTTAAGAGGTGTGTGGGGCAGGGGCACTTGGGTGACTCAGTCCCTTAAATGACTGATTCTTGTTTCGGCTCAGGGCATGATCTCATGGTTTGTGGGTTCAAGCCCTGCATTGGGCTGTAAACTGAAGGTGCAGAGCCTGCTTGGGATTCTCTGTCTCCCTCTCTCTCTGCCCCTCCCCCACTCATACACACACATGTACCCTCTCTCTCAAAAATAAATAAATAAACTTTGTGTGTGTGTGTGTGTGTGTGTGTGTGTGTGTGTGTGTGTGTGTATTAGGTGTGAAGGGGGAAGTGTGTGGTTAGGGAGGTAAGGGGAGAAAAAAGAGAGGGAGCAAAAATAATGTCAGCAAGATGGTAGGAGATTGGAAACTATTGGGGTAAAGAGTCAGTAGGACATTCCCTTGTGGAGGAGCAATGCAAAGAACTTTCTAGAAGGAAGCATTTTAAAATATGGACTTTGCTTTTGTTAGAAAATAATTTAATCCCAAATGATTTGTGTGAATGTGATGAGTGTTGAAAATTTTGACGAAGATGTTTTCACATAACTGGAGCAGTGTTTATAGCACAGGAAGACCCAAGCAAAGCAGACCATGTCTGACCTATCCCCAGGAGGTCATGGATGTCTGCCCTGGGACTTTGCACTGCCACAGGGTACGGACATTTTAAAGTTCAAAACAAATTTACATCTCTTGCAAAGAGATTGGAGCAGCTTGTTTTTGGGTTATATCTATATTTTGTTTGAAAAATAAAAGAGCTCCTCTGGCTTAAAAATAAAGTGTGTGTGTGCACGTGTGTATATGTGGGAATGCATCCCCATCGAGCACATGCTCGGCAAATGATAGAGGTGCCCAATTAAAACTCATCGAGTAGAAACCATAAGACAGTACTTTTCTTACTTTTTTTAAAAATTTAAAAAAATGTATATTTATTTTTGAGAGACAGAGAGAGAGAGCATGAGTGGGGAAGGGGTAGAGAGAAAGGGAGACACAGAATCTGAAACAGGCTCCAGGTTCTGAGTTTCACCACAGAGCCCAATGCGGGGCTTGAACTCACAAACGGCGAGATCATGACCTCAGCTGAAGTTGGACGCTTACCTGTCTGAGCCACCCAGACACCCCAAGATAGTAGTTTTCGATGCTGCATAAATATCTGGGTCCTTTGTTTGCCGATAAGGTCTTAACCTGGTTCTTGTATATGCCTCAGAGGTTGCTTTTCTACTTTTGGGAGAAGTCTTCTGGCATAGACAAGTCTGCCTGTAATACCAGTCTCAGGGGAAGTTGGAATACTTGTTGCTGCTTTCTCCCCATCGGCTCAAGAGGAAATCTCCCTCCTGATTTTATAGATGTTGATGTGCATTAACCCAGTGATATTTAGTGTTATACATGGCACCCTATAGGAAATGTTTTGTTTTTCTATTTCCCAGGGACAAGACCTTCCCCCGTAAGCTTTAATGTAGAGTTTTTATGTATTTACATTCAATGCTTTGTTTTCAGGGGTACTTTCTCTCATACAGCCTTGTAGGCACATAGTTGGGAATGAAAAGAAGGAAAACCCCTTGTTCCCCCTTTGACACCACTGCCCATAAATCATCTAGAACATTTAATAACTTTTGGAATAAAAGCACCAAAGGAAGAGGCACAGAGAAAGAAGATACTGCTCCTCCAATGTTTCCAGTCTTACCAGGTTTTTGCCCTCACTTTGGTCCTCTGCCCCCAACTGCAGAAGCAGCCCCAAGCAGTGCCAGCCTGGCCAGAGTCTGGGCTGTGTGGAGTGAGGAGAAGTATCTCTAGATGAATACTTTTTTATTTCCTTAAAAAAAATCACTGTTTTTTGCTCTGTTATCACTATGAAACATGGATTTTTTTTATCTGTTGTGATATAAGCACTACTTACAGACTCAACTAGCTCTAAACAATGTACCCCATGGCTTGTTCAGGGGACCATGGTTCTTTGCATTGCACTGATAGGAACTGAATCATTGTTTTGCTTCTTCTAGGTCTCTCTTGATTTTTATTGTACATCTATTCATTTAGATCTTCTTTATTCAAGCCAGTACACCCCACTCTCGATTTGATTGATCCATCCCTCTCTCCTCTCTCCCACTCCAATAATCAAGAGGTCCTGACTAGCCCCACACTGAGCTCTGATGAACCATGATTCCAGTGAGACTGGGGTGGGGTGGGCACTACAGATCCAAGGTTGCTCCAAGAATTGCTTTCTAGGAACAAAAGAGACACTAGAGCTAAGCAGAATCCCTAAAGCATTTTCACTTGTTTTCTATATAAACAATTACATTGCATTTCAAGTCTAGAATTTTCTTTGGATTAGCACTATTAGGGAATGCTGTTAGAAATTCAAATATAACCACTTGTTCCCAAAATATATTTTAAGACATTTAAAATAAATTCTAGGATCTTCTTAAATTTTATTCATTGTATTTAGTTATTATGTGCCTTTGGATTCTTCTCATCACATATTTTCATTGCTCAAGACTTTCATTTTTGACTCACCCTCTTTGAAGTTCACTATCTCTAGAAAATACTCCTGCCCTTTTATTTTCTTCAATCCCACTGCTCCTCCAGAGTCTTCATCATCATTCATCACTCACACTCTTCTGGGCCTGTTCTTGTACTTGGCAATATGGTTGTACCAACTATATAATAATCTGTCATTCTCCGAAGAAAACATGGAGTAGAGGAAAAAGTTTGGGGTGTACACAGACACAAATACACAGATATACACTAGACTCCTCTCTTCCCTGGAATTTCCCTCTTAGAATTGTGTATTGTCAAACCAGGAACCCAGGATGGGAGAAACTAACAATCCTCCAGGATTGCCAAGGGTTACACTTCTATCCCACTTTGAGCGTTAAGTAATAAGTGCAGCTACTGCCTGATGGACAGATACTGGCCTGGCAAATGACTGGAAGATTCCACTGTAGCAGCTTTCCAGAAGATAGCCTTGAAAAACAGAGATGGTTTAGAAAGGCCAAAGGCATTTGTATTGCAGAGAGAGGTTTTAAACTTGTCGGACAAAATATTTCTCTTCAGGGGAAAGACAATAATTAATGGATGGTAAAAACTTGTCAGAACACTTCTCCAGAGCCTGGAGGAGACATTGTCAGGCCATGATCTGATAGGGAAACGGGAGGTGACAAAAGCTGTTCCAGGCCCTTTCTGAGTTGGTTCTGAACATTGTCTGCTGGAGCTGTTTCCTGCCTTTGAGTTTGGGTCGAGCTCCTCAGGACAGCTGAAAGACCCTCTGCCCGTCCTGCACCAGGTGATGGCTTACTCCACAAGCGATGTGAAGTCTCATCCTCTGAGGAGGCTTTGACTTTTCTATAGGAGCTTCAGTCCTTCCTCCCTTTTCTGTCAGCAGATGAGGGCCTACTGTGAGTGTCCCAGGCATCACATTGGGCATGGTGAAGGACATAGAGTCTGTTTCCACAGCTCAGAACTTGGAGGAGCTCAGCAAATCTCCTTCATTACCAAAGGCAGCCAATCTTTTGTCTCTCTTTCCAATTTCCATGCATCGAACTGTTTGAAATATTCTTGAATTCTGAGGTTTTTGAGTTGAGGTGGAATGAGACCATGTGTGGCTGTTAAGCTGCTCATGCTGCTTTTCATTAGCACCCAGGTTGTTAGAACTCCACCAGAGGGGCTAGGAATTCAACTCTGAAATCTGGCAGGGAGTCAGTGTAGCAGGTTCTGTGAGGGCAGTGGCTCTTGTGGTGAGTTCAAATCCTGACCTTGCCATTTCTTAGTTATATGACTGTGGGTACTTTAACCTGTCCTCATCAATACAGTGAGAACCATAATAGTACTTACATCATAAAACCTTAAAACGGTTTTAGCACATTGCAAGAAAAGTGCTAAGCATGTGACCTATTACACAGAAAGAGCTCAACAAATGATAGCAATAATTACGTGGTGGATTTCAGGAGTTCCACAGACTCTATATCAAAGTCAGACACATAATAAAATTAAGTCTTCAGCATGTCTTGACTATTCTTTTGCTTAATATTTGCAAGTTATTTCCCTAGGGCTAAGTTATTAGAATTTTTCCTTCATTTATTTGATTTCTCCAAATGGTTGTATGATCAAGATCTCCAATATCTCATACCAACAAGGCAGGTGAATAATAGTACACTTCATTACTTGAGGTTGAAGACTTCAGACCTCAGGGAAAAAGGTTAAAATTCCTTTTAAACACATTACTAAAAATTAATAAAACATATACAAATTTTAAAAAATGTCCTCCTTAATTTTTAGTTGATCTCTTTGGAAGGTACTTACAAGATTGTGAATAAAATTTATTTCCTCTGAATCTATGTTTAATTTGCAAGATCTTATTTAAAAAGAATGAACTAATAAGCTATACTCCCCAACAGTGTCCTGAAAAAAAAAAGGTATTAATATTGAAAAACCATGTCACATAGAGTTAAAGTTCCAAAAGCTTTCATGTTTTTACTTCTATGTGGTGGATATGTATTTGGTCTTTGCCCTCCCCCATACAAGTCTTTATTTATTTAAGCAAAGTGCATTCTCACTGCATCTAGAGTTAATTATCAAGCTCACAGAAGGCAAGCCTTGCCTTAGTTCTCTAAGGATAGTTACTAACATAAAAAGCAGGTGGATTTCTATGTTCCTCAGGGAGTCTCTTGCCCTTGATGTCTGCATAGCTTGATCCCCCATTTTATTTGGGTCTCTGCTCAAAAGTTAACCTTGTCTGAGAGAACTTCCTTGAGAACATAATCTTTAATAGCATCTCTCATCATTCTCTCTTCTCTAACCCTGATTCATTTTCATGGCACTTACCCTTCCCTGAGATGTTAAAAATTAATTTTGAAGCATTTCTTTCCTACTCCTGCCCATGCCCCCAGCCACATCCCAATGCTTATAAGATATGATAGAATAAGGATTTTGCCTAACTTGACGATTCTATACTAATATGTAGAAAACAGTTTCTGGCACCTATTGTTGTACTTATTGAGTAACAAATTAATGAACAAACAAACCAAAAGGCAGAATGGCATGGTAGAAAAATACTGGACTTGAAATCAAGGTTCAGCTTTGACTGCTAGCTATGTTTATACCACAGTCGTATGTCAACTAATTTTTTGATCTTTAGTTTCCTCCAGTATAAAATAAGAAGAACAAAAGCTATCTTGTAAGAGTGTTATGACACTCAAATGAGATGGTATATTGTGAAAATGCCTTATACACTCTTATAAACAATATTAATTTCAAGGATTTCTTATTATTACCCACACACTAATAATTATGATTATTGAACTATTGTGTTTTAAGTTCAGGAGACGGGACAACATTTTACACATTTGGCAAATAGCCAGTTTAACCATGCTATGTGTCGGGTTTTTTTTCTTTCCCCAGAAAACACAGGAAAACTGTATTGAAGTCTTATAATTTTGATTATTTGGACGTTAGCTCTGATTTTTAACCCAAGTATTCATGATGTCCAACTATTACCCAAAGTGCTCCTGCTCTTGGAAGAGAGACCTTTCTCTAGGTTTCTTGGTGACTACTTTTAAATAGATTCCTAGTGTGGGTGTCATTAAAAACAATTTTACTTGAAAGCCCAGAAATTAAATAAATAAATAAATGATGGATTTTTATTGTGAAGGTGATGGTAGATTGTAGTTAGATTCGAAATGTTTCACTATTTATTAAAAGCTTAAGTTTTTTAAAGTCTATTTATTTATTTTTAAAAGACAGAGAGGAAGAGAGAGAACACAAGCAAGAGAATGGCACACAGAGAGAGAGGGAGACACAGAATCCAAAGCAGGCTCTAGGCTCTGTCAGAGCTCGAGGCTTGAACTCACGAACTGTGAGATCATGACCTGAGCTGAAGTCAGATGCTTAACCGACTGAGCCACCCAGGCTCCCCAAAAGTTTAAATTTAAGTTTTGCATAGGATATTCTCTATTAACTAAATTAACATAATTTCCAGCATTTAGAAAATTCTGTTTTCATTTTTCACATTTGGCAAATAAAATTCATATGAACTTTAGAAGATTCTGAGGAGTTACCGATATGATTTTAATTGAACATATATTTGCTAATAAATTATCCATTTTGAAATTTGGCAATATATATCCAAAACCTCAAACATGTATATAATTATTGATTTAGTAATTTCACTTCTAGAGATGTATCCCAAAGAACTCATCATGGGTGTGGGAAAAGCTTTATATGTAGAGTTTTTCATTAATTTATTATAGCATTGATTACAACAGCAAACTAAGGCAAAATACCTAAATGTCTAATAATAAGGAATCATTTAATTTATCAAATATTTATAAAATGAGTATTAAAAAATCAGAAAAAAGATGCAGAATAATGTTTAATGCTATGAGAAATATTCATGGTAGTTTTAAATGAAAACAGCAGGCCTTAGAATATGTGTATGTGTGTGTACAGATTGCTTTTTTAATTGAATGATTTGAAATTGATGGGATTCAAAAAGAAAATGGCTTACTTTTGCCTTCAAACACATTCTATTGAATCTCTTTTCTGTACCCCTATGATATTTTGGAAAAATGCCTTAGCTTTTCTGTTATGAACGTGATCTCCATAATTATAGCTCCTTTTCAAGCATTAAGAGATCCTTCCTCCTGCCGTTTTCCTGCTGCTTCTAGTTTCCACAGGGCTGGGCAAGGGGAATGGGTATTAGAGGGATAAGAATAAGAGTATTATGTCACTGATGCTATACAAATCTAGCATCCAAAGTCTAGATATTTAATTGGGTCCAAACATGGATTCTTCAGAGACTCTGAAAACAAAAACCAAAATCAAAACAAAACAAAACAAAAAACCCTATTGTAGAGTTCACTGCTATAAACAGTGTATTCACTTGAACTCTTACAGTAACCCCTCTCAGTTTGCCCTAGGTGATGTGCTATATAACCTCTTACACTAGGGTCTCTTGCCCCAGCTGGTTGCACTCTTGAGCAGAATAATTTCAAGAAAAAAAGGAAGTCTTCTAACTCCCAGGGTTGGAACTATGGGAGTCCAAAAATCATAACTAGGAGATAGTTACAATGTCCATGTATTTTCAACCTGAGAGAACTGAAGTTCATTATGTTTCCATATTGTTCTTAACCCAACATGTAATAATTTTTATCTGGCCATCAAATTTGAGATACCCTGTCTTAAAGATGAAAGAGTGTGTCAAAGCTCAACATCCAAAAGTATTAAAAATGTATTCATGGTTCCAATAAATTCATAAATCATCTACTTTTTTTCCATCTGTAAGTAATATGATATAATTTTAAGAGGATGTAGTTTTCTTTTGGAATAATATTGGTGAGAAGTTTGGTTTACAAGATCCAAAAGTATCATTGCCTTCTTTTTATTATATTGAATTTTATTGTTTTTCTACACAAAAAGTTGACAGCTTTTTGGTTATGGCCTTTCAAATACTCTGAGTGATTATCTCCTTTGTTTGAAATGTACTGGGTAGTTGCTTAATCCTTTGCTTCATTTTGAATAGTTTTTAAAGCTAGCATGCATATTCATGAAGAGAATGTACAATAGCAAAGTTAGACTCCCCAGAGAAGGTCACCTAGCTCTTAATGTAGTATTCATTACCTTCACGAATGTACTAGTGGCTAAATAAACATCAATCTTGGAGGCTCCATTTCTGAAATCATTAGCACACTGAAAACAAATTTATTTTTCAGATATTATTAGTTATTAATCAAGTCAACAAAAATACATATATAAAGCAGAAGGCCAATGTATTAATTTTCTACCATACATATAACTGTTCATAGCTAGTGTACAATTTCAATTACTAACACAGCAACTGTGATGGCAAATTTTTGGTATTAATTTGACTGGACTATGGGGTACCCAGATTCTTAGTTAGCATTATTTTGGGTGTGTGTGTGTAGGGGGAATTGTTTCTCAATGAGAATAGTTAAATAGTTAAATCCGCAGACTGAGTAGAGGAGATTGTTCTCCCCAGTGTGGATGAGTCTCATCCAATGGGTTGAAGGTCTGGATAGGACATATTGCTTAGTGAGTATGGAATCACGACAAGGAGAATTACTTGTGGCATTTAAATGTGAATGACATTATACTCTGAAAACGTTAATTATCAGGTTATCCAAAATGGCTGTCTCTCCCAGGAGCTGGAGGGGGCAGTTCTTGGGCTGGGGCTTTTCTCTCCCGGATGGTCCTTTTAAGGTTCTGTGAGCACCAGTCATGGTTTCCTGCTGGTTCCATACGTTTCTGTGACTGACTAGTTCTACTTTAGGTGTGTATCTTTCCTTACATATATTGATGTATTTAATCAGAGTACAGTTATAAAAGATTCCTTTGTCTCATTCTACATGTAGAGTCACCTTTCAAGAAGCACTGTCCAGTAACCAGAAGAAATTGAAAATTGAATTCCCTTCTTTTCATGCATCTCTCTGAACACTAAGTGGGATGCAAACTAAAACTTAGAGAACACTTTTCCAAACCTTCTCCTTCCGGAATGAGGTGCCAACAAGGCAGAGGAGCAGGAGGAACCACTGCTCTCTGGTGCCTTTCAAACTAAGAATGACTGAAACCAAGGGACTCTCAATCCCAGAGATCTGCAGGAGGAGGAGTTGGAGGCTACGGGAAAGAGAACACAAAACCCAGAAAATCCTGGGAGACTGAGTGAGTGCAATCTGGGAGAAAGAAAGAGAGCTGTGGAGGTGCAGACTGCAGGGAGCTGGCCCGGCCCCGGGACCCTTCCGCTGAAAGGCAAGGGGAAGAGAAAGAGCAGTGGGGAAAGTACCTCAGACAAGGGCGGAGAGGGAGCTTATCATCCAGTGCCTAACCGCAAGGCTTTTGGAGAGAAGGTCCATTGCTCAAGCTCACGGCGGAGGTGGCAGAGCTTCTTCACTCCGGAGCCAGCGACGCTGTCCCAGCCCATGACACAGAGAGTTGCCACGTCATCACTGGATTGGTGCTGAGTCAGGGACACAATTTACATAGGGAAAACCGGGCATGCAAGGGGTGCGCGACCACCCAGCAGATTGTACCATGCTTGCAACCCCAGACCAAGTCGAGGACGGAAACAGAGGAGTATTCTGAGACTCTGAGTCTGTGAAGAGGAGGGTGGGGGACGCCATTGTGGTCGCACCAGTGCTGAGTCAGAGACACAATTTACATAAGGCACAGTGGTCTGAGTGAGTTACTGGAACTTGGATGAGCGTGGGGCGTGTGACTGCCCAGCAAATTGAACTGCGCTGGCAACCGGGACAGAGTTGAGGATGGAAACTGAGGAGTGATCTGAGACTCTGGGTCCGTGAAGAGGGGCCTGGGAGGGTACCATTGTGGTTGTGCATTCCTACAAAGCCAAACCCTAGGACTCCACCCTCCAACGGTGGAGGTGGGACCCATCTACACCAGGCCACGCCCCTCCTCATATGAGAGACACCCTTCTGCAGGAGTGATAGCCACAGAGACACAAATACTGCAGCACTGCCTGTATTAATTCCAGGTCAATTCTTCGGTTTTAGATATATTCTCCCTCTTCTCCTTCCTAACTCTCCCCACCTCTAAACCAGTCACCTGGGGGTTTTGGCTTGCTTGAACAGACATTTAACCCACTCTCTCAATGCATGTTATACACCTCCCTCTTTAATTTCCTATCTCTCTCTATGGAACAGTCAGACCACATAGTGCATCTGGGCAACATCTAACTTCATTTCTCTTTCCTTGCATCCTTCCTTATTCTGATTTCTCTCTTGCTGGATCAAGTCTTCTAATCTCTCTACCTGGTCAAAGTTAAATTTCTTCTTCTCCCCACACCTGTCACTACAATATGTATGCTCTGCCATCAGCAGAGTGCACACCCTATCATTAAAGGTAGCTTGTATGTCAGGTCGCTTGCCTCCAGAGTGTCATTCGTTAATCTTTTTTATGTTGTGATTTGTTTGTCTATATTATTGGTCAGTACGGTTGTGAGTTTGTGTTTCCTGTTTGTCGGTCTGACCCTTTTCCTTCCCTGGGAGAACTAGGAAATAAACCAATACACACTTAGCCAAAATGACGAAACCAAAGAACTCCCCTCAAAAGAATGTACAGGAAATAGTGGCAGCAAAAGAAATGATGATAGCAGACATAAGCAACTTAACAGAACAAGAATATAGAATGATAATCATAAAACTAATCGCTGGGCTTATAAAAAGCATAGATGAATGCAAGGGGTCCCTCGCAGCAGAGATCAGGGACCTTAAAAACGGTCAGGAGGAATTAAAAAATGCCTTGAATGAGATGCAAAACAAATTAGAGGCAGCCAAAGTGCAGATTGAAGAGGCAGAAGAGAATATAAGACAATTAGAAGATAAAATTATGCAGAAGAGGAAGCAAAGAAAAAGAGAGAGAAGCTGATCCAGGAACAGGAAAGGAAAATTTGAGAGCTGAGTGATGCACTCAAATGGAACAATATCCGTATCATAGGAATTCCAGAAGAAGAAGAGAGAGAGAAAGGAGTTGAATGGGTACTTGAACAATGATTGCTGAGAACTTCCCCAACATGAGGAAGAAAACGGGTTTGGAAATCCAAGAGGCACAGAGAACTCCCCTCAGATATAACATGAATAGACCTTCTGCATGACACATCATAGTGAAACTGGCAAAATATAACGACAGAGAGAGAATTCTGAAAGCAGCTAGGGAAAAACAGGCCTTAACATACAAAGGTAGACACATAAGGGTTGTAGCAGAATTATCTATAGAAACTTGGCAAGCCAGAAAGGAATGGCAGGAAATCTTCAATGTGATGAACAGAAAGGATATGCAGCCAAGAATCCTTTACCTGGCCAGCCTGTCATTTAGAATGGAAGGAGAGATAAAGGTCTTCCCAAACAAACAAATACTGAAGGAATACATCACAAATAAACCAATCTTACAAGAGATCCTGAGGGGGACTCTATGAAGGAAAGGTTGCAAGGAACACAGAACACCCGAGACATCCTTACAAGCATGAAACCTACAGATAACACAGTGACTCTAAACCCATATTTTTCAATATTAATGCTGAAAGTAAACGGACAAACTACTCCAATTAAAAGACATAGAGTAACATAATGGATTAAAAAACAAGACCCAAAAAAGCTGTAAGTAAAGTAAAAGTTGTAATGAGAGATGAAGAAGGACATTATATAATAATCACAGGGACTGTCCAGCAGGAAGAGCTAACAATTACAACTATCTATGCGCTAAATTCGGGGGCACCCAAATTTGTAAAACAAATATAAGCAATCTTGTTGATAATCTTATTGATAGTTACTACCTATCCTCCAGCTTGAGGACAGCTTGAGGACTGTTCCAAAAAAAATTGAAATGGAAGGAAAACTCCTGCACTTATTCTTATCTGCTGTCTTCAAGAGACCCATTTTAGACCTGAGGACACCTTCAGATTGAAAGTGAGGGGATGGAGAACTATCTACCATGCTACGGGAACTCAGAAGAAAGCTGGAGTAGCCACACTTATATAGGACAAACTGGACTTTAAAGTAAAAGATGTAATAAGAGATGAAGAAGGACATTATATAATAATCACAGGGACTGTCCAGCAGGAAGAGCTAACAATTACAACTATCTATGCGCTGAATTTGGGGGCACCCAAATATCTAAAACAAATATAAGCAATCTTATTGATAAAAATGTGCTAATTGCAGGGGACCTTAATTCCCCACTCACAGCGCTGGAGAGATCCACTAAACAGAGAATCACCATAGAAATATGAACCTGAACGACACATTGGAAAAGATGGGCCTGATAGATATCTTCAGGGCCCTTCATCCAGAAGCAAAGGAATTTACATTCTTCTCAAATGCTCACGGTACTTTTTCCAAGATAAACCATATTTTGGGGCACAAGGAAGCGCTGAATAAATATTAAAAAATTGAGATCATACCATGCACACTTTCAGACCACAATGCTTTGAAACTTGAAATCAACCACAGGAAAAAGTTGGAAAACCCCCACAAACATGGAGGCTAAAGAACAACCTACTAAAAGACGAATGGGTCAACCAAGCAATCAGAGAAGAAATTAAAAAATACATGGAAACAAATGAAAATGAAAATATAATAATACAAATACTCTGGGATGCGGCAAAGGCAGTCCTGAGAGGGAAATACATTGCAATCCAGGCCCACCCCAAGAAACAAGAAAAATCAATAACACAAATTCTAATAGCACGCCTAAAGTAACTAGTAGCAGAACAGCTAAGACAACCCAAGCCCAGCAGAAAGAGACAAATAACAAAGATCAGGGCACAAATTAATCATATGGAAACAGAAAAAGTAGTGGAACAGATCAATGAAACCAAGAGCTGGGTCTTTGAAAAAATAAACAAAATTTGTAAGCCTCCAGCCAGCCTCCTCAAAAAGAAAAGAGAAAGAACCCAAATCAATAAAATCAGGAAAGAAAATGGAGTGATTACAACCAATTCCTCAGAAATACAAGCAATCATCAGAGAATATTATGAAAAACTATATTCTGTCAAATTGAACAACCTGGAAGAAATAGACAAATTCCTAAACAGCCACGCACTACCAAAACTCAAACAGGAAGAAATAGAAAACTTGAACAGATGCATAACTAGTGAAGAAATTGAATCAGTGATCAAAAATCTTCCAGCAAATAAAAGTACAGGGCCAGATGGCTTCCCTGAGGAATTTTACCATACATTTAAAACAGAGTTACTACCTATCCTCCAGCTTGAGGACAGCTTGAGGACTTTTCCAAAAAAAATTGAAAAGGAAGAAAAACTCCCTGACTTATTCTATGAAGCCAGCATCACTTTGATTCCCAAACCAGATGGAGACCCAGCAAAAAAAGAGAACTACAGGCCGATATCCTTGATGAACATGGATGCAAAAATTCTTAACAAGATAGCAAATAGAATCCAACAGCATATAAAAAGAATTATCCACCACGATCAAGTAGGATTCATCCCTGGGTTGCAGGGATGGTTCAACATTCGTAAATCAATCAAGGTGATACATCACATTAACAAAAGAAAAGATAAGAACCATATGATCCTGTCAATAGACGCAGAGAAAGCATTTGACAAAATACAGCGTCACTTCTTAATAAAAACTCTCGAGAAAGTTGGGATAGAAGGAACATACTTAGGCACCATAAAAGCCATTTATGGAAAGCCCACAGCTAATATCATCCTCAATAGGGAAAAACTGAGAGCCTTCCCCCTGAGATCAGGAACACGACATGAATGTCCACTCTCACCACTGCTATTTAACATAGTGTTAGAGGTCCTAGCATCAGCAATCAGACAAGAAAGCAAAATAAAAGGCATCAGGATAGGCAAGGATGAAGTCAAACTTTCACTTTTCGCAGATGACATGTTACTTTACATGGAAAATCGACAGAATCCACCAAAAGCCTACTAGAACTGATTCATGAATTTGGCAAAGTTGCAGGAAAAAAAAAATCAATGTACAGAAATCGGTTGCATTCCTTTACACCAACAATGAAGCAATAGAAAGAGAAATAAAGAAGTGATTCCCATTCACAATTGCACCAAAACCCATAAAATACCTGGGAATAAACCTAACCAAAGATGTAAAAGACCTTTACGCTGAAAACTATAAAAAAAACTTATGAAGGAAATTGAGGAAGACACAAGGAAATGGAAAAACATCCCATGCTCATGGATAGGAGGAATAAATATCGTTAAAATGGCAATACTACCCAAAGCAATCTACACATTCAATGCAATCCCAATCAAAATTGCATCAGCATTCTTATCAAAGCTAGAGCAAAGAGTCCTAAAATTTATATGGAACCACAAAAGACCCCAATTAGTCAAAGTAATATTGAAGAAGAAAACCAAAGTGGGAGGCATCACGATCCCAGACTTTAACCTCCACTACAAAGTGGTAATTAAGACAGCGTCGTATTGGCACAAGAAGAGACTCATAGACCAATGGAAGAGAATAAAGAACCTAGAAATGTATCCACAAGCATATGACCAACTAATCTTTGACAAAGCAGGAAAGAGTACCTAATGGAAAAAAGAGAGCCTCTTTAACAAATGGTGCTGGAGAACTGGACAGCAACATGCAGAAGAATGAAACTAGACCACTTCCTTACACCACTCACAAAAATAAACTCTAAATGGATGAAGGACCTGAATGTGAGACAGGAAACCATCAAAATCCTAGAGGAGAAAGCAGGAAAAAACTTTTTTGACCTGAGCCGCAGCAATTCCCCATGCAACACATCTCCAAAGACGAGGGAATTTAAAGCAAAAATGAATTATTGGGACCTCATCAAGATAAAAACCTTCTGCACAGCAAAGGAAACAACCAACAAAACTAATAGACAACCGATGGAATGGGAAAGGATAATTGCAAATGACATATTGGATAAAAGACTAGTACCTAAAATCTATAAAATACTTACCAAACTCCACACCTGAAAACAAATAATACAGTGAAGAAATGGGTGGAGATATGAATAGACACTTCTCCAAAGATGACATCCAGAGGGCCAACAGATACGTGAAATGATGCTCAATGTCATTCATCATCAGAGAAATACAAATCAAAACCACACTGAGATAGAGTGGCTAAAACGAATAAATCAGGAAACTATAGATGCTGGGGGGGATGTGGAGAAGCAGGTACCCTCCTACACTCTTGGTGGGAATGCAAACTGGTGCCACTGCTCTGGAGAACTGTGTGGAGGTTCCTTAAAAAATGAAAATAGAGCTACCCTATGATCCAGCAATAGCACTGCTAGGAATCTACCCAAGAGACACAGGAGTTCTGATGCATAGGGGCACGTGTACCCTGATGTTCATAGCATCACTTTCGACAATGCCAGAACACGGAAAGAGACTAAATGTCCATCAACTGACGAATGGATAAAGAGGATGTGGTATATATACACAATGGAGTACTATGTGGCAATGAGAAAGAATGAAATCTGGCCATGTGTGGATATAACTGGAGGGTGTTATGCTAAGTGAAATAAGTCAGTCACAGAAAGACAGATACTATATGTTTCCACGCATAGGTGGATTTTGAGAGACTTAGCAGAAAACCATGGGGGAGGGGAAGAGGGGAAAAGAAAAAAGTCACAGAGAGGGAGGGAGACAAAACATAAGAGACTCTCAAAGACTAAGAACAAACTGAGAGGAGAGGGGTGTTTGGGAGGGGGGAGAGTGGGTGAGGGGCACAGAGGAGGGCACTTGTTGGGATGAGCACTGGGTGTTATATGGAAACCAATTTGACAATAAATTAAAAAAAAAAAAACCTTCTCTTTCCTTCCCACTTCTCTAGTGTCCTGCAGCACTTCCGGAGGTTCCACTGAAACCCTCTTTCTATCTGACCTTCTGCCCCATCCCCAGATATTTGCTTAATTGCCTTAAAACAAAACAAAACAAGATTTTCCAGGGTGCCTGGTTGCCTCAGTCGATTAAGTGTCCAACTTCTGCTCGGGTCCTGATCTCTTGGTTTATGAGTTTGAGCCCCACATTGGGCTGACAGCTCAGAGCCTGGAACCTGCTTCGGATTCTGTGTCTCCCTCCCTTTTGCCCCTCCTCTGCTTATGCTCTCTCTCGCTCTCTCTCTCTCTCTCTCTTTCTCTCAAAAATAAATATTAAAAAAATCTTAAAAACAAATTAAAATTTTTTTCCAATATTTTAGTCCATTAGTCAGATTCTGCACAAGAAAGGGAGGCTTAAGCATTTACTCAGCAAACAAACATCTGTCCCTCCTCACTCTGGACCTTCCAGATCTGTCTCTCTTCCCAGTCTCTATTTTCTGTGACACTCTTAGCCTGGGGCCAATTTGCATAACAATTTCCTTACAGGATGAGTGGGGGGGGGCACTGTGGGGAAGCTAAACCATAAAACAGAAACAATTCTTGGGTTTGGAAGGTTGAGAAGTCAGTCAATTTTGATTCCAGCACGTAGTCAGATCCTGCAGACCCCAAGGCCATTCTCTCTCAAAAGTAATTTGACATCTCCCTGATCAGTGCGGCTATGTATTAATATTAGAGCTGAAATCTCAAAGGACAATGTTATTTCCTGTATTTCCAAACCCTGGGGGTGGCGATGGGATGGGGGTGAGGTCAGGGGTGAAGGAGTTGGTGGAGTCTCACTGTGACCCCTAAGTACCAATAAACGCCTAAGCTCCATCTCTACTTAGGGTGATTTGTTTGGCCTTGTTCCTTGGCTGATTGAATTTAAAATGTGTGCTATTGGTCACAGACAACCTGCGAATCCATCACTGCCACTGGGCCAAGTGGCCTCAAACCTGCGCCCTGCAAATGCTGGGTCAGCAGCAATATGTTCAGAGATGAAGGGAAACACATCCATTACCACATTTTTTAAAATTTATTTTTAGTTTAAAAGCCACTTAGGGCAATTTGCATTCATTTAGGATGGAAACATTACACTTAGTATGCATATCTGTGAACCGGAGGGATATACAACATTGCCCTTTACCCCGGCACACTACTGCACGCTTGCCCACAAGGGATGGGAAACTCGTTTCATAAACACCTACCTTGTCTGATAACTGTGTGTAGCTGTGACTAAATCACAGACACAGAACAAACAGACACTTCCACATTATCCATAAGACTAGTCTCTGTGTAACGCAAGCCACAATTTTGAGGTTTTGTTGCCATTTATAAACCTGTCTTAACATGTAGACAGACTGAATGCATTCTTTTTTCACTTGGAAGGGAAAACCTGGTCATTTCAGATGCAGAGGTCACCTTCTGCAGAAAAGTCATGAAAAAATTTTCAGTAGTCCGGGTTCATCTCTCAGTTATTTAATATCATACGTCGATGCCTTGGAGCTGAGATTTTCTTCAGTTCTTTGCGAGGACCACACACCGTTGGATCTAGCTCTTCTGTATGTTCTATTGTTTGGATCCATTCACATATCTGATTTCTAGTGATGTCGCACTACTGTTTGTTTCATTTGTCACACCTCTCTTCAGTATTAATTCATGCCAGATAGTCTCAGATAGGGGCAGGCTATCAGAATCACCTATACTGGATCCTCTCAACATGCTCTCCTTTCCCATAGGAACTCCAATGTGTCTCAACATCCTGGCTCGGAACAATTGACTTTGTTGCTTCTGTTTAGACATTTTATCAGGGAAGGAGCAGTTTTGAGAGTAGGAGGACCCCAGCTGGGGTGTATGTTGGGAAGGGAAATTTGAAAGCTGATTGAGATGAGGCAAAAGCCTCCAAGGGAAAGTAACTGACAACAAGATGGGGCTGGTATGGACCCTCCCCAAGCTGAACTTTGGGTTGGCTGGGCTGGTCATCTTCTGCCCCATGAAAATACAGAGCCAATTCCCAGATCACACTGGTCCAGTTGGTTCGGAAAAGGAGTCTCCTGCCCATCTACTTATCTAACCTAACCTGTGCATCAGGATCCTCCATGGGTCCTGTCTCTTCCTTGAAACCTTATAGGCAACCAGCATTTATGCTTTCCTTGATATCTGTCGTTTTTGAACACTTAGCAGTGCATTCCTGACTTTTGCACAAAAATTGCTTATATATTCTTTAACTGTCTCTGAATATATGTCTTATCATTCTAACAGGATTACAAGCGCTTTGAAGTCTGTAACTTTTATTACTTTAAAATGTTTCCAGTGGAGAGAACTTTAGACAAAATGGCAGGAAGAGAACTGATATCTATGTAGTATTTTGTGCTAAGTGCCACAGGAAGGAAGCCCTTGATATCTTACTTTAATTTATTTCTCCATGGTCTCTTCTGTATTATAACCTTCTTCATAGAAAACTAAAATGCGGCATAGAGTTGTAAGTAATTAGCTGAAAAGAACATGAATGGTAGCAGAGAATGTTGAAATTCATTTTAGGCTCACAGAACTCTACATTCATCAGTCACCACAGAACTTAAGCATCAGCCTCACTATAAAAGTATGCCCAGGGTCCACCTTACTTAGGGATCTCACTATCTTCTCTTTTTAGTAAGTAATATAGGTGATTATTTTCCTACCTTAATATATTTTTTCAATGCTAGGCTTCGTTGCTACTGTAATTCTAACTTCAGATTAAATGATGATTATATAATGATATTATAATTAATCGGTTGCCCCAAAGTCTTGATACAATTTCTTGTTTTGGAGGGGGGGCACTGTGTTTATAATTATATACTTAATTCTTATTTTTAAAGACCTTTTAATTTTAAAAGTTTTATTTATTTAAATAATCCCCATACTGAATGTAGGGCTCAAATTCATGACCTCAAGATTGACAGTTACATGCTTCTCTGTCTGAGCCAGCCAGGTGCCTCTATATACAAAATTACTCCTGTCAAAATCATCTTTTCTCACCTATTACAAGTATGCTTCCAGTGGAAATAGAAATAATTTAACTTGAGAATATTGTTTATAATAACATTGATTTGTATTCACCACAAGAAAAAAATTTCACATAAAATCAGAAAATCACTGAGCTGCAATTATGTTTTTATTAGCTAATATTCTACAAAATTTCAATCTTTTTCTCTGGGTATTTGAGTATCAAGATTGTTAACCTTTCAGGTTGTTGTTGGTTTTTTTTTTTTTTTTATGAATTATTTGAAAGAATCGGTAAACATCCTCACCAACTACTCTGATTTTATAATACTACTTAGGAAATTTTATCAATTCCGACAGTTTCCAATATACCAGCCATTTTTATCAGCTTTACTGAAACCATTGGATTCTCAGGAGATTTCAGGGCCAGTACCACTTTTTAGGCACTTTTGTTATTGCATTACTTTCTAACTGCCACAGTCATATTATTTCTTTCTTTTTTCAGTAAAAATTTAAGTTTTAAAAACTGTGTTTAATAGTCTCAGGCTCTTAAAATTCTCACTACATATATATATTTTTCTAGATGTCAGCTTTCATTTTTCTTATTTAAGCTCCTTAGGGGATGCTTAAAATTTCCATCATATTTGTCTGCATTCACATCTTCAGGTTTAGAAAGACTTAAGTGGCTCCTATAAACTTCAGGTTTTACCTGATATATGTCTGCAGTTTGCCACCCAGCTCTTTAT
The DNA here is from genome assembly GCA_030068075.1 of Paguma larvata. Taxonomy (NCBI): domain Eukaryota; kingdom Metazoa; phylum Chordata; class Mammalia; order Carnivora; family Viverridae; genus Paguma; species Paguma larvata. Next base: position 102,930,378 of record CM057826.1, read on the forward strand.
TGAGATCTCATGGCACATTAAGTATAATTTTTTATTTTTTCCATCAGGGGCACCAGATCTCAGGGGAAGAAACTATTATTATGAGGCCATATCATTATTTGGTTTACTTGACATCATTTTGAGCTATGTGGCAAAGTAAGGGCAGAGCTCTGCATCTGTTTCTCTCAGCTAGGGAAATATACAGATGAAGTCATGGTGAAAGGGATTGAGAGCATATTGTAGAAACAGATAGCCATAAATTTGAAGCATGGCTCTGCCATTTACTCCTAGTAGCTTTGAGCAAATTATTTAACCTTATCAAGCTTCAATTTCTTCATTAATAAAATGGGGTGACAGTAATCACTACCTCGTAGAGTTGCAGGGGGGATTAAATAAGTTGATATGTTTAAAGTCCTTAAAATAGTGCATACACATATACCTAGTAGTGGGTCCTTTTATCTGTCTTGCCATTAGTCTTATATTCCAGCCACCCTTCCTCACCTGACACCTAGCCTGGTAGATCAAGTGGGGAAGTCCTGAACAAATGGCCCCTGAATGAAGAGATTTATAAATTGCTAGAACTGGATTAGAACTTAGAGATCATTTAGTTTAATTATTTTAGCCCCGAGAAAACTGAGGCTTAGAAGGATATCTAGTTTTGCCTGAGATCACACAACAGGCACAAAAAAGAGGTGGTGGTGGGGAGATGACATTTCTTGGGTGGGTGTGAATTTTTCAATATAATGATTAAAATATTTGAAGTACTGATCCTTGAGAATTGTAAGTCTCTTGAATACATGTCATTGCTTTAGTAGTCATCGTAGCAAATCAGATATGTATCTCCAAATATTGTGAATGGGATTCCTATTTAACTGAACATGTCACTTGATAAAAAGCTTTACTGAGAAACAGATTAAATTCTATATTGCATTTTATTCAAATTTTGTGCCATATTTGACCTGAAAATTGGTTTGTCTAATCGTCTTCTCACAATTATCAGGTTACTTTGGTGAAATGAAGTCTTTGACAATTAGAGACAGCTGGGAAGTACATTTCCTCCTCCACAACACTGCTACCACTTGAATTGTTAAAATGAAAATCCGTTTCTCCAAACAATTGTGGTTTGTGTTTTTGGTTTTTTTTTTCCAGCAGGCAATAAACACTGAAACAACTTTTTCCTATAAACCCACTGAAGCCCCTGTCTTTTGTTCTTTTAGGACCTAAGGACCTTACATGAATCTTTCATTGTGGAAAACACAACGTTCTGTCAGCAACATCAGCTAACACAGTCGGAGCAGGAAAGAGAATCCAGCATAAAACAGAGGGACACAGGATGAAAAGAGTTCAAGACTGGGGGTGTTCTTTGAAGGTGGTAGCCTGCTGGACTCACCAGATTTTTGGATTTTATTCATGCAAATGCAGAGAGGCCTGTACAGTTTTCCTAGCCAACACATATCTTGAACAGCACTGATTTCACTAGTGAAAATTCACTTCACAGGCTCCTTGTGATCATGTAAGAATCTTGTGGTGAAGATTCAGATATTGCTGAAGGCCTTGTCATAGTTCCAGGACTCCAGAGAAGACTCCCAATTACTTCAAATGTTAACAATGTCTTAGGTCGTGGCTTCAGTTTAATGCACACACATTATACAACACTGTTTGAACAGTTTGTGCACTTCTTGTATGATTTTAAAGTAAATTACAGATAATGTTATAGTACTGATGGCATTTTGGGGGAAGGAACTCTCAGGGGTTCATTCACACAGACTTGGGAGCTACATTTTGTAATTTTATTTTATTTTGAACAAAATTTTTAAGCCTATTTATTTTGAGAGAGAGAGAGAGAGAAAGCACCAGTGGAAGAGGGGGAGAGAGAGCAAATTCCAAGCATTTCTCACACTGTCAGTGCAGAGCCTGACACAGGGCTCAAATCCACAAGCCGTGAGATCATGACCTGAGCCGAAGTTGGACACTTAGCCAACTGAGCTACCCAGGTGCCCCATGCATCTTGTCATTTTAAAAGTTTGATGAAATTAGTACTTCTAAGGATTCACTAAAATCACTTTTTTGTTTGTTTTTATGTTATTCTAGTAGAGCGACACTAGTCTCTACATATTAGAAACTGTTTTTGGCAATTATATATGTTTTTTAATGATTTAAATAAGGAAACTTTTTTTATAATTAGAATTTGTTTCATGTACAAGATCTTCACATAGAGGGCACCTATAAAACAAAATTATAATTAAAAGGCCTGGGTGCTGATGGGAATCGGAAACAATATTATTGGTGAATTTCTGAGCAGTTGCCTTGGATTAGAATTCTAGGTTGTATGATTAGTACTTTATAAGACTCTATCTGTTTAAGGTCATTATTATCCTGAGAGAAAGCTGTGTTGCAATAAACAAATACTTTGAAATCCTAAGATGGACTCTCTCTTAGGGATTCATAATTGGTTTTGATTTCTTGAGGACAAAATAAGCAAATAAGCTTATACTAAAAGGTATAAGTTAATGATACTCAGATAATCTTGGGCACTTGAATGTTTGGAAGCTATTTTCATGAGCTGTAAGTGAATTCATGATTACCACCACCCTGGGGAGAAGATTAATGGGAAGGGACTCAACTATCGTAACCATACTACCTAGAGCCTTGCTAAATCACCTTTTTCCTGTCATTAAACTGTATATGGCTTTACTACAAACCCTTATGAGATGTCCTCAGATAACAGCCACAGATTATGTCTGGGCTTGGAATACCTCTAACTATTTCTTTCTTTACCCTAATTATGCTCCAAGCCTTGTTCTCCAGCTCAGACTAAACACAGTATATATATTTAATGGCAATAACATTTTATTGCCTTGATACATGCTGATTCTAATATCCTATTTTAGCACAGAGGTGTCTTTTATTTATTGGCTTATCACTGCTCCCTGACTCAAGGTTCTAAATATTGTTGTGTTACTTGTGAATCTATTGCATTGATCACTTTGTGTATCATACCAAAGTAGGTAATCCAACTAGTCTTTGAATGATGAGACCCATGTAATCCCATTTTACAGAGAACTTGGCATTGGCTGGGGAGAAGGCACAGAAATTCATCTCTTCTCCAAACCTTCCCTTTGAGAAAGTGAGAATGGACAGGAGGCTCTGGAGGACTGCATCGAATACTCCAATGCGAGGAAAGTGGAGGAAGTAAGATTTTACCATCAGAGATAGCCAAGGATACCTTACTCTATCTCATGGGTGGTGATCATGGTAGTGATGATCATTATGTATGATTAAATTTGCTTCACACAAAATACCAACAGCTTAAACATCATAAAGCTTCTTTCTCTCTCTCTTGTATAAGCAAAGACAGAAGATAAGCACTAAAGAGCTCGTATGATGTCATCATGAAAATTAGGTATTTTGTGGTTATTCTATATCCAAAATGTAGCTTTCACCTGATGGTTCAGAACAACTTCCTGAATTACAACCACCACATGCACAGTTTGGCCATTAGGAAGAAAAAGGAAAAGCAAATATATGCTTCTCTTTAAGAATACTTACTGGAGGTGCACCTGGGTGGCTTAGTTGGTTGAGCACTGGACTCTTGATTTCGCCTGGGATGATGACCTCATGGTTTGTGGGATCGAACACCATGACGGGCTCTAAGCAGACAGCCGCAAACTCTGCTTGGGATTCTTTCTTTCCCTTTCTCTCTGCACGCTCTCCTTTCAAAATAAATTAAATAAACCTAAAACAAAAACAAAAACAAAAACAGAAACTCTCTCAAAATAAATAAATAAACCTAAAAAAAAAGAGAAATACTTAATGGACCCTCACAGCACCCAACACATTTCCCTTTATGCTATTGGCCAAACCTAGTCACATGACTTTATCTACCTGCAGGAAATTTTGGGAAATGCTCTCTTTACCCTGGCTGGCTTTATATTCAGCTTATAATAATAATTCCTATTACTAAGGGTAAAAACAACAAATCGATGTTAATAGTCCCAGCCACAGGGAGTGTGTACTATGTAGCTTTAGGGAGCATTGGGCTGAGGTACACAATAGTTAAAAGTAACTAGATGAATGAAATAAAGAAAAGGTAAGCTAGAAGATGAGCTAGTGTGGTTTTAAAAAACCCACAGTCTGAGGTCATTCTCTATGATGGACCCCTGTCTTTCCTAGATCCCCAAATAGTCTTTTGTAGTAACATGGCCAATGGGCATAAAGCCACAATAGCGACTTGCTAGTAGATCCTCTTGCCAGTTTCTAAATGCATTTCTAAAGATATGTTGCACTGCTGTCATCTATTCCTGCTTTTGACTATTCCTATAATTTCTCCTATGAATCATCTTGTGTTTGTGGTCCAAATGTATTGTATTCTTTGTTGATAGAAGCTGCCTTTAGTGTTTATCTGAAGCATTTATTACTTCAAGCAAATTACAACAATGGGCAGGGCACCTGGATGGCTCAGTGGTTTAAGCTTCAGACTCCGGCTCAGGTCAAGATCTCACAGTTTGTGAGTTTGAGTCCCGCGTCAGGCTCTGTGCTGACAACTCAGAGCCTGGAGCCTGCTTCAGATTCTGTGTCTCCCTCTCTCCTGCCCCTCCCCCTGCTTTTGTTCTATCTTTCTCTCAAAACTAAATAAACATTAATTTTCTTTTAATAATAATAAAGGATAGGTAGAACTGAAGAGATGAACTAGAAGTAAACCTTAGGATATGTATAAGAGGTTAGAGTATTAAAGCAGGTGGCATCATAAATTCATGAAGAAGAGAAGATTTATTAAGTAATAATTTGAAATTCAATATAAGAGAATATGTAATCAACACAAGGGATTAAATTTAAAATGTTAAGTCCCTACCATGTATTATACATCCAAATAAATTCCGGGTGGATTAAAATGTTAAGTGCTAAGAATGAAACCGTAAGAAAATTGGAAGAAAATGTAGGTCAACTTGCAAAGATATTTTTTAAATAACATTAAGATCATGTAAGAGTGGAAGAAAATAACAATTTTTAGGGGCGCCTGGGTGGCTTAGTCGGCTAAGCGGCCGATTTCGGCTCAGGTCATGATCTCGCAGTCTGTGAGTTCGAGCCCCACGTCGGGCTCTGTGCTGACGGCTCGGAGCCTGGAGCCTACTTTGGATTCTGTGTCTCCCTCTCTCTGCCCTTCTCCTGCTCACACTCTGTCTCTATGTTGCAAAAATAAATAAATGTTAGAAAAATTAAAAAGAAAGAATTTTTATATATACTTACTAAGAGTGTTGTCACAACTTTTATGGAAGAAAATTTGATATAATACACATATAATCATAAATATTGAAATTCTTTGTCCTAGTAACTCTACTTCTAGAAACGAATCTTAAAAAAATAATCTGAAATATGCGTATTTGTGCACAGTGATGCCATATCAGCTTTCTAGTGCTCTACCCCAAACTCAGCAGCTCAAAGCAACACCTGTTTACTAATCCATAGTTAGTCAGGTCAGAAGTCTATAGGTCAGAACTCTGGCATCAGAAGGCTAAGTTCTCTGATCAGGTTATCACCAGGTGGAAATCAAATTATCACTCGCCCTGAGTTCTGGTCTGGAGACACTGAAGAAGAATCCACTTCTAAGCTCATTTAGCTCATTGGCAAAATTGAGTTCCTTGCAGCTATGGGACTAAGGTCCTCATTTCCTTGCTGACTCTCTCAGTTCCTAGAGGCCACTCACATTCCTTGCCATCTAACTCCTTCTAGCAATGAACACTTGTTTGTCAAGTCCCCTTGTACTTTGAATCTTGGCTTCCTGTATCACTGACCTTTAGGCCCAGATTTAAAGGGTTTATGTGGTTACGTCAGACCCACAGAATAATCTCCCCATCTTCAAGGGTCAAGTGATATGGCAACCTTAATGACATCTGCAAAATTCCTGAACAGCAGTATCAAGATTATTGTTTGACTGAATAATTGGAACAAAGTATATGCTACCCAAGGGGCTGAAATTCTTGGAGGACATCTTAAAATTTTGCCTACTATGGTGCATCCCAGTGTTATAGTTAGCACTGAAAAACTGAAATAGCCCAAATTTGAAACAAAGAGGTACTTATTAAAGAAACTATGGTACATTCATATAATGAAAGATAATAGCACTCTCCAAAGATTAAATATTATCCATTAAACTCTGTACACACATAGAAAAAAGACTGGAAAGAAATGCAGATAAATATTGACAATGGATAATAGGATGTAAGGTAATTAAAGTTTTCTTTGTATATTTCCATTCTAGTTTTTTAAAAATAATAACTGTATATTAATTTCATAATCAGAAAACATATTTTTATTTGAAAAGCTTTTTAGCATTTTCATGGGTCATAATGTGTTTTCTATTTGGCTTTCCCACCCCCGAACCAAGCCCTTTGCTGTCATACAAAGTGTTCTAACAATTTTCTCACCTTGTCACCTTCATTTGCCTCAATTCACAGGCTAGGATCTTGCTGCACCTTTTCCCCTTGGCTCAGGCTCAGCTCTGATAACGATGGGATTTCTTGTTACTCTCCCCTTCTCCCTGTGCCTTTAGCAGATGATACTGACTGATGCCGGCATTCCTTCCTCTGACCCTAAACCCTCCTCCAGGTTATTCCAGTCTGCTATGCCTGATTGATTGGAACCGGCACGAATGATAAAATCAGCAAAACCTAAACGAATCTAGTGATTGAGAAGGTCTGGTCATTCTTGGAGAGCTTGTGAGGCAAGCCAGCTGTGTTTCTATCTACATGGAAGGGCAAAGAGCTCAATGGAAAAGAGTTCTTCCAAAAAGTAAGTGGGGTCAAGACACAGGAGGCTGATGGCAGGATGAGGTGTTGTTGTTAAAGCAGAAGAGTGATTATGAAAGCAGGATGGCGTTTGCCAGTCAGGTATCTCTGCCACAGCTCAATGACTGGGGAGCACAAGAAAACATCCCTTTAAGAATAAGTAGCACTGATATGGAGCACCTGGGTGGCTCAGTCGGTTAAGCGTCCAACTTCGGCTCACGTCTTGATCTTGCGTTTTGTGAGTTCAAGCCCCGCATTGGGCTCTGTGCTGACAGCTCAGACCCAGGAGCCTCCTTCAGATTCATGCTCATGCTCTGTCTCTCTCTGTCTCTCAATAATAAATAAAAATGTTTTAAAAATTAAAAAAAAGAATAATAGCACTAATAGAGATGATTAGTGGTGTTCCCACTTGAGCATAACATCATTCTAAAACATCACATTCAGGAACTGTAGAGAAGGAAAGGGTACAGTGTAAGCCAATCACTGCTCTGGAACTTTCCAAACTATTTAAGAGTAATTTGAATGTGGTGTGTCTGAAATTCTATAGATGGGATCATAGAGAGAATATAGTTCTGCTACCATTTTAGCTTTCCTCTCAGAGCCTCAAATTTGTGTGGCCCATGAATACAGGGATTATTCTCATAAATTGTGTGGTATATGAAGGGGACTTAGTACCGTCCTCATTTCACATATTAGCTAAAGCATGAAAAGGTTAAAACCATACCCACAGTTACTTTTGTCAGAGAAGTACTAGAATCCAGCCTGTGACTTAGTTCTTTTCTCCCTGGAACACATAATGGCTAGGTCATGGATTCTTACCAAGCAAACACTGGATAGAACCCAATGTAAGAAAGTCCCACAGATGTAACTCAAAGTGGAAACCCAATTCAACCCTCTAAAATCTATAAATAGGATTTAATTTGTAACCTTCAACTGAGTCCATTTAGAATTCCAAGAATCATCATGTCATGGATTGTATTTTTCAAGGATAGAAAATCCCACAGTTTCTTCTTCAATATCATGTTGACATCCCTTCATGGAGAGGTTGGGCAGTTCCTTTATCCACCTTGACTCATAGAATGTGGAGAAAAGTCTGCGGTGTGACTTCAGGGGTTTGCTTGCAGAAGATAAGAAGGCACAAGGCACACACCTTTGCATCCCTAAGCTGCCTTATAAAGAATCCTGGCTACCTGGAAGCCGTCATCCTGAAGAGACCATGGGAGGGGCCACATAGAGAGAGAGAGACACCTGAGAAGCTCTATTTCTTCTAGACCCTGTTCAGCTCTTCCTCGTTCAGGCCCTAGGAAGAAATCTGGAAACACTCTGTTCTCAGCCACCACCAGACAGCAGTCTCACAGGAGACCCCAAGCCAGAACAGCTCAGTCAGGCTGCTCCCAAACTCCTGACTCACAGAAACTATGAAAGAAATTAATGCTGTTGTTTTATGTGTTTAGGTTTCAGGGTAATTTGTTAAGGAGCTGTAAGTTAACTAATGCACACTGGGAAAAATGGTTGCTCTCTGTGTTTTATAAAGCTGAGAAACCCGCAGCGTTTTAATGTAAGGTAATACTTTAGAAAACATAAAACTGATGAATCCAGCCATTTGTACTTTATTGCACACACATTTATCTTTGGTTTGAGTGCTGTTTTCACTTCTGATATGCTTTTTGTATGTTCTTTTAATGAGAAACCATCTTTTATAGTTCTGTAATAAAGGCTGCTATAGAGATCTCAGTTTATTGAATGATGGCATGCCCAGATTCCTTCTTTAGACTGCCAGGAAAAAGAAGAGGTAGCTAAGCACCCTGGCATTTCTTCTTGTTTCAGTTTCTGACACCCTGGAAACTGGAGCTCCAGGTTCATCCAGGGTTGGAAGTGGGGAGCTGGGGGTGTTTTAGAGAAACAGTGAAAGCTCAATCTGAGAAGTCTTACCTCATTTTAAGGCATAACTCATGTGAAGATAATTCAAATGGATTTACTAGAGATCTTCATAAAGAAAACAATCTTAGGTGTGTCAAATTCTTTCTCATACTTTGACATGATAACCTGTTTTTTTTTTAAATTTTTTAAGTTCATTTATTTATTTTGAGTGGGACAGAGACAGTGTGAGTAGGATAGGGGAAAAGAGAGAGGGAGAGAAAGAGAGAGAGAGAGAGAGAGAGAGAGAATCCCAAGCAGGTTCTGCACTCTCAGCAAGTAGCCTAACGTAGGGCTCAGACTCACAAACTGAGAGATTACAGCCTGAGCCAAAACCCAGAGTTGAACACTTAAGTGACTGAGCCTCTCAGGCGCCCCTGGCATGATAATATGTTGAATGAGTTTGGAAAATATCCTATGACACCAGTGAGCTTAAAAGAGCCCTTCTTTACTCTGTCATCTTACCACCACCCTCTCCTCTTTCCCCTCTTCCTTCTTAACTGAAACCTCTCTGGTTAAACTGGTTTAACTCCTAAATCAATCATATGAACATGTCATTGAATCTCTCTAACTCCTTTTTACTCAGCTCTAAAATGGGGATAACAACTCGGCCAGTTTTACTTGCTTAGTTAGTTCGTTATTGGGCCATAACATTATTGGGACATAATTGCCTGTCTCTGAATAATTAATCTTCTGATATTGCAACATCCTGAAGTCTTAGACCTTTTGGATTTAAACAGGGAACTGGGGGTTGACAGGGGCTGGCTACCCTACTCGACAGGTTTGAAGAGGTTTGGGCTCCCGAGCTTTAATTCCTGGAGAAGAACTCCTGGTCTCCTGAGTCCTGATTGCAGAAAGTTACTTGAGCATGATGAAAGTCAGCAAAGTGGCCTATGTCCTCAGGTTTCTTCTGAACCTTAGCACTTCCCTTAGCATTTGGAAGGACATTCATTTTTTTCTGTTTGGTGCTTAGCAAAGAATCAGGCTCATTATTTTCAGGAACTCCAGGGAGGCCTTGCCTTCCAGTGAAAGTCTGTGTGGTGCAGGGTCACTTAAGGCCAACATTTGTTTTCTTTCTTTCTTTTTTTTTAGGAAATTTGAGGATGCAGTCCGTGGGGAAAAACAGGTGGATACGTGTTTTCATAGGAAAAGAACTAGAAGGCTGGAGAAGGAGGGGACACACAGTATTAAATATGCCTTATTATATTGTTGAGGAAACCATAGCTCCTTTGCAGAATCCCCCCATGACAGTGGATTTAAACTGTATTTCTCGCCATTATGCTAAAAATAATATAATAGGCAAAAAAAAAAAAAGTTGGCGAAGCAGTTGAACATATTTCATGGGCTAAAACGCAGAGGGAATTTGCAAGAAAAACTTTGTGTAACATTTGATCAAGAAACATGGTCCAAGGAACTTGGGAAAGGAATGTTTTAGTCTTTTTTTTTTTTTTTTCTGGCCAAGGCAGCTTTTTTCCATTAATTCCTACAATCATTGACTTTGTTTCCCATAAACTCTAAGATTATTTGGAACTCTTCTCACCTTTTGCTCTTTGACACCCTTGGCCACATTTTGTAGGATCAGAACTGCACTGCAGTGCTGAGCAAAGGGCATGTGCTTTGGAATCTTAAGGCCTGAGCTTAAGGCCTTAAGCTCCACCTGGGCTCCACCACCGACCAGCTGAGTGACGTGAGGAAATCCATTGCTTCAGAGCCTTGCGTTCCAAATCGTGTAGAAAGCCAGGAATAAGACTTACCTTTGAGGTATCCACTGAAGACCACAGAAGACAAAAGATGAAAGTGCTTCATATACTTTAGTATTTAAACAAATTTAGTAATTATGTCTACATTTTTCCCCAATTATGTATCCTTTCTCTCATCTTAGACTGGAAGATCCCTGAGGCAAAAATTTTGAATTTTTCCCCTAGTTTCTACCATAATCTTTGGCATATAATAGATGTTCAAAAGTTTTTGAGGAAGGAATGCATACATGAATGAATGAATAACAAACCCGTTTTGGAAACTGTCCATTGTATAACCCTCTGCCTAAATGACAGGAGAATTCAAAGAATAAAAAATTGAACTGTGGACCTCTTTTGGAATAATCTTTGCTTAGAAGATTCTTTTAACTAATCTTTACACCCGGGGTGGGGCTCAAACTCACAACCCTGAGATCAAGAGTTGCATGCTCTACTGACTGAGCCGGCCAGGCACCCCTCTTAGAAGATTCTTTTAAAATCGGCACATACGTTTCCCTGTAGTCAGCTCTGTGGTTCGGGCCCCCTGGGATAGATATGAGTGAGCACCATTTCTGCTGATAAATTACCCTGGACTTTGCTGATGTACATGTGCGGATTTTTAAAAGTTTATGGAGTAATTTTGTAAGAACTGGGATGCAATGCAAATATTTGGCATAACTGGGAATATGTTCATTTCCTTTTCAGCGCTTCACTGTGAAGTACGACCAAGTAGATCTAGTCTTAAATTTCACAGCAGTGGTTCTCAAAGTGTGGTCCCTGGACCCACAACATCAGCTTCTCCTGGAAACTTGTTAGAAATACAGGTTCTCAGGATCGTCTCAGATCTACTGGATCACGAACTCTGGGGTGGGGTCCTGGGAGTCCGTACTTTAACATTCTGATGCACTCTAAAGTTTAAGAACTAAACTTGGATTATTGGAATTAAAAAGAAAAAAAAAACGTACAGAAGAAAAATAGCAATTGTTCATTAGTTTTTAATTGTGTTAGGTTATAAAGTGTTTTAAATTGTTGCCAAATGATCCTAAAAGGAGCCCTTCTTTCTGGATGAAGAAACTGAGTCACACATATGGTAAATAACTGGCTATAAAGTAGATCAACCTGAGAGGCCGTGTCCCCTTACATTAAGATTCTCCTGGGGACTGACTCTTGACCATTCTATAAACTCATTATTGCAGACCTGAGACAAGTAATATGTCACCTCTCACAGGTAGCAAGCCGGGGGTGCAGAAAAACTAACAGAAATGGGTCACTTTAATGGTGACAATTTGAGGTCTGTGGATGGTTATTTGACGAGGCAGACTTGACTTGTTGGCGTTCTTGACACCCAACCATGGACAGAGCCATCAATTTCTAAAGGACAACAAGAACCTACCCTCAGTGAGGTCAGTCCATTTAGGACTATCGTCAAATCTGTGTTGTTTCCCTGGCTGGGGGAACAGAGCTGGCCCCAGCATTACTTGATTTAGAAAATCTCAATCAGAAAATTAAGATAGTTCCATTAATGCATTTTACACTGAGCCAAAAACTGTGTTGAGCATATACTTTATTCACAGCGAGGCCATAATGGGGATAAAGGACAGAAGTGATAGAAATGAGGCACTTAATGACAATTTCTGTCACCAATATGGCAAACAGAACCATTACTTGATAAAGAAATTGTGTGCATCAGGGCCAAATAAAGTATCACGCTATCATTGAAAAAAAACGGGAGCATTTTACTTTGTTCTTTCTCCACGCTTGAGTTCATATGCCCCGGTCAAAAAATAACAGCTTCAAAATGTTGTTTGGCTGCTTTAAATGATAATCGTTCTAGTCTGTTTTCCCTGTAATTGTTTTATTGCCTGCCTCTTCTCTCCCTTACTAGTAATATGCCATTGTTTGTGCTTTGAAAGGATATTAAATGCTAAAGCCCTAAAGTAATATATTCGATTTTTCTGTGGAAACTGACAATTCTAATGAAGCCTGGGAGCCTGGTCCCACCTGCAGTCTGACTGCATTATTTATTATACTTTGAGGCAGTATCTTCAGTCCTCCTCCTTCCTTCCGCTGACCTCCCCCCACAACAGCCTGCAAGTTACCAATGTGTTTACATTGATCCTTACACCCTCACCCTCTCATTGAAAAGAGAACCTGAAATTTGCTCACCTGAAAAAGCTTTTTCTAACTTGGGAGAAGACCGAGGATGTTTGTAGATTCTACTGTTTTTCTAATAGAAAATAGTCTTAAAGTTAGGCGTCATGTTTTGAACATTTCCAGATCTCCCATACTACACAGCATCAGGTATTTAGAAAGGCCTAGATGTATTTCTTGAATTAAGTTCCTCATTATATTAGTCACCCAGAAAGGAAAGCAGAAGTAGCCAGAAAGAACAAACTCAGGGTGAAGTCACCTCACCTTTCTTTGTTTCTTTTCCTTTTCTTTGTTTCTTTTTTTTTTTTTTTTTTTTTTTCTAAGTAGGCTCCATGCCTAATGTGGAGCTTGAACCCATGACCCTGAGATCAAGAGTTGTATGCTCTTCTGACTCAGCCAGCTAGGCACCCCACGTCTTTCTTGTCTTGACCTGGTTAATTTTGTTCACATAAACACATAGATACACACACTATACATAACACTGTATAGTTATGTATAGTTAAAACAGTTGCAAGGCTGGAACATGATATATGTATTTGGTATAGAATCCATATTGCATTTAGACTCTCCTTCATGTGTAGGTGTGTATGTGAATGTGCACACACAAGTGGACTACGTCCTATAAGTAGAGCCCACTTTCATCTTCCACATGGACGGCACAAATACCTCACTACCAAGGAGCACATCTGGCTCCCCTGGAGACCTTTGGGTCATTGAGGTTTGTGAGAATTTAGGGGCTACATCACACAAATGCTGTGTCAAGGACTTAATAAGAAGATAGGGACAGATATGTGCAGTTGTAGGAATATAATCTCTGCTGAAGGTTGAGAGAGGGAAGATTGATAGAGCAGACTCAGGAAGGTAAGAGGAGATTATTGGGAAAACACAACAATGAACAAGAGGATGAAATGGATTCCAGATCTAAGACAGAGAGTCTGTGACTGCCTCCATTCTGGAGACCTCATAGTTTGGCCCCTGCCCCCAAAAGGTATTAACAGTCTGTAGGGTTGTCTTCATTTCATCTGAATGGTCTTAGAATTATTGCCCATTGAAGGGGAGGGGAGGAAGCTTGACAGTTGAAATAAATCAAAGACAATAAGGAAACTGTATGTCCCTAGGGAATGAGACTTTGGAGGAAATTATCTTAAAACTCATAATTAAATTGGGGGCACCTGGGTGGCTCAATTGGTTAAGCATCCGACTTCAGCTCAGGTCATAATCTCGCAGTCCATGGGTTTGAGCCCCGCATCAGGCTCTGTACTGACAGCTCAGAGCCTGGAGCCTGCTTCAGATTCTGTGTCTCCTTCTCTCTCTGCCCCTGTCTCTCTCTCTTTCTCCCTTTCAAAAATAAATAAACATTAAAAAAACCCTCATAATTAAATTGTTTGGAGTTCAAGAATAAAGTGAGTAATGAAAGCGCTTATCAGCTGAGGTGCTCAGGTAGGTAGCCTGGATACACAAAACATGATAAGGAATAAACTGTCCTTAAATTCTTGAAATGCAAGTTTCTTGTATGATTAAAAATAACTAGAAGATAAGGTTGCCTACTAGGAAGTCAGGAGTTACCCAAGCTCACCAGAGTTGTGGGCTTCTCCAAACACAGAGCTATAGGGGAGGTCATACTTGCCAGGGCTGCCTCCTCAACTCCTTTTACTGTAGCCCTGTCCTCTTCCTGGGGCCTCCTCAGGAGACCTAGGCTTTTGTGAAACTTTCTGGGGGTATGAAACTTCCCAGTAAGGTGCCTCTAGAAAACAGAGTTGTAGGTTCCAAAATGTTCCATATCTGATCCTTGTTCCCTTTCCTAATCTTGTTGAGAGGCAAATAACAGTTTGGTAGGAGGTAAGGATAGAGGAGTATTTTAGGCACTGAATGTTGCATCGAAAGTAGATAGTGATGACTAATGATAGATATGTTCTAACAGAGTCGAACAGGCCAACACAGAAACACAAAGTGAAAAAAGCTTTATCTTTCCAACGGACAATTGCTTACCACTCTGTTTTAGCACTTAGCAGATTTCTGCATAAGCAAGGAAGACGATTGTCTCTGGGAAGTTTCTATGAGTGCCAGTTAGTCTTCTTCGCCTGTGTTACTCCCATGAATCCATCACAGCATCTGAAATTTTACCATTAAATCCACCTTCCTTTGAATTAAAGCACTGTACCTCAAGTATTCTTTTTTGTTTTGTTTTGTTTTGTTTTAGTTTCAGTCCTGATGGAGTAGAAATAGGCAAACAAGCAAAACAAACACATTCACTGGGCCAGCTTCAAGGAACACACAAGAGTTTGAACCCATCTCTTGTATGTGCATACATCCCAGCCTCACAGTCTCAGCTGATCTCCTCTCAAGCTGGGAAGGGTGAGTCTTAGGGGATCCAATCTCCAGGCCATGGATGACAGTGGCTGGAGCTGGCTGGCTGGCAGTAAGAAAAAGAGGGAGGGGAGCACAGATATGAACATAAAGAATGCAGCTGTCACATTCTCATGAACTAAATAGCTCTTTTACTAAAACTGGACAGACTGGGCCACTTCCCCTCAGCAACCCAGACAATACTGAACAAAGGCACCACAGCACCATGGTGGATATTAATCTTTGGTTTTCTTTTGAGGGCTGTTGAGACTTCTATTTCAAGATTTATGGCTTGTAGTGAAAGTTTACTTCTTTTTGGACTCCTATGTTTTTATCCTATCCTCTTGAATCCAATTTTATTTTTTGGTGCTAGACTGTTTCTTTCTGGAATTTCTCTGTTTATGTTTTTTTTTTTTTTAATTTGACGACTTCACATTTGTCTCATGCACTACAAATTTTGTAACCTTAATTTTTATTCTTGCTATCGTTCTCTAATGAAGTTGTTAAATAAGATTGCAGTGCTAACGCATTAAAATCCTCTTTGCAACTCAATGTATTTCCATTTCAGAATTTTTTCTCCCACAGTGCTTCAGGCTATCTTTGGTATTCAGGATCCTGCTCACATCTGAGCTAATTTGAATTAATTTGATTGTTGAGTTACCATGAGCTTTGTGATATGTGACAGCCTAATTCTTCCATCCCATAAAGTGAGAGCCACTGAAGCCTGGAGGAAGTGTTGTCTACATGGTTGAAACTTCCTAGGAAGTTTAGGTGCCACAAAACTCTCACCTCCTACCTACCGTGGAACAATCGAGAGAGATTGTTCTATTAACTTGACCTATTGGTTTAGTCAATATCAGGAAGCTTGCTGATGGAGAAACTACTCTAGTTCTTCAGTTCACTCTCTTACCAGGAGGCGCCCTCCTGTGGACAAGGATAATTCCCCTGTCATGCAGCACTCTGCTCTGCTCTAAGTCTCTTGAACAGCTTACAATTTTTTTCCTTGATCACTTTTTTCCCCCTATTATTGCTAGAGATGATAGGACTGGCTTGGCAAATAATTCTACGGTCAGAGCATTCTTTTATTTTGGAAAACTATCATGTGATATAGTTGCTTTCTCCTGAATTTGTTGTCCTTGTCCAGTTTCACTTCTTCCTTTATAATTTTATTTATATGTTTTAATTTAACCATATATTATACATTACTATAGAGCTTTTTAATTCTATTTTTATTGTTACTAGAGGCAGTAGAAGTGCAGATTGTCTTCTTTTCCTCACTTCTTTCTTGTTGATCAATAAAAGTGGGTTACCAGTGTTAGTGGTATTATTTTCCCTACAAACAGAAACCCAAAATGGTATGATTATTCTTTTGGTCACCTGCTCATGGACAATGTGCACAGGTCCCTACACTCTACAGTAATTTGACCTTTCTGCTTCTTCATTACATTATGTGGCGGTAGAACCTTCATACTATGGTATGCACAATGTTAATTCATTGCACAGAGATGTTTCATACCTCTTTAGGGATAGTTTCTTCTGGATCTCTCTGGGAATAAGTGCTGGAATGCAGAAAACATAGACAAATTTAAATTAAGAGGACCCTTTCCATTGCTCTTCCACCTCCTCTAAGCCCTATTAGCCTGGTACAAAGGAGAGCTCACTTACACAGGTTGAGGAAAGAGGCAAAAGGAAGGACAAAACAGATCTCCACTAACTATAGCAAATATCATTTAGCCCTTGGTACCTAAACGAATCATAGAGAGTAAAAGAAAATAGTACAAGAAGAGTTAGTTCCTTCTTAAAAATATACAGTTATATCGGGACACCTGGGTGGCTTAGTCGGTTAAGTGTCCCACTCCAGCTCAGGTCATGATCTCATGGTTCCTCAGTCTGAGCCCTGTGTAGGGTTCTGTGCTGACAACTCAGAGCCTGGAGCCAGCTTCAGATTCTGTGTCGCCCTCTCTATGCCCCTCCCCTGCTTGCACTCTGTTTTCTGTCTCCCTCAAAATAAATAAACTTAAAAAAAATTAAATATACATATATGGTCATAAAATACAGTAGCTCTAAAAACACGTAGTTTTAAAGATATGTATGGTTCTAGATCGGGCAGTTTTATGGGTTTTTTTTCCACACTAAATTATTGGGTGATATTAATCAGAAGAGATAATTCTTCTGGAGAAGGGCAAATCATTAGATCTGGTCAGTGGAAATAAAATGTTTTTCTATTCAGTGAACTCAGGGGAACATGTACTAAATGTAAGACGCTAGTAAAGCAGACACAGTAAGGACAGGATTGCATTCTTAACATTTGGGAAGTTAGTGCCAAGAGTTTAAAAGGAGGCCGTCTGCCATTCTTCTCTACTTATTGCTATTTTGTCCCATACCAGATGGTACGTCAAATGCATATGAGAAGACACCCACTTGTCTAGGAAAAATATGCCTGTGTTTCTCATTTACTCTCACACTAGTATGACACTTCACTTCACTTTTGACCCCAGATCTGTGGGTTTTCCATATACATCAAGAGATTCTCCAGTACCAGATAGGGGTCCTACAATTTAACTCAATTCTGAGACTGTCTATCTGGAGATAGCATCAGGTTAAGGAGTCAGTCCCAGAAGACTACCCCTTCCCCGACTTCAGATGCCAATTGCAAATCCCATGTTGTCACTGGTACTTCAGATGGACTGGCTATGAATCAGGGTTCCCATGACCCCCAACTTGGGTTCAATAAAATTGGCTGGAATAGCTCATAGAACTGAGGGAAACACATGTGTATATTTATTTATTATATAATAAAGGATATGATAAATGATACAAATGAATAGCAAGATGAAGGGAAGATAGGGTGAGGTCTGGAAGGGTCTCAAGTGCAGAAACTTCTGTCCCTGAAGTGTGTTCAGAGATAGATAGATAGATACATAGATACATAGATACATAGATACATAGATTGTTTTTTGAGAGAGAAAGAGAGAGACTCATTGTGTTTAGGATGCATGTAATAGCAGAATGGTCAGTCCATGAGTGTAGGGGCTCTGGAAATAAGCTAGGGCATTTTGGCTGGGAATTCTGGTATTGTAGGTATCTGGAAAGTTTATCTAGAGGACAAAGGCCCATGCCCTCTCCTCAACTAGTAGAGAGAAACTTGATAAAAAGAGGTCTAGAATGGGAGCTCTCAAAATATAGGGACCTTGGGTGAATGGGTGGTACCATGTGGTCTGTGAGACCCCAGTAACAAAAGGCTCAAGAGACAAGACTAAGCCTCCCTCCCTCCACTGTGCTTTCACCATTTTTGCTTGCTTTGGTAATGAGGCCACATGTTATATGAAGCACATTAGATGAAGCAGAACCACATGCAAATAAGGTAATAGTAATCAGGGACAGAACAATTCACAGTCAACCAATGTTATTTTGGGGAAGGACTTCGAGGTTCATTGGAAAGGGTTTTGAGCCATACATAAAGGGTGACATTATCAGGAGTGTGTTACTCTTGAATGTTCTAGGACTTCTGGGTGCTGCAGACAATTTTTCTCCCTGGCTTGGACAGAGCTGTAAGTAAGCTAGATGGTGACGTATCCACATTCTACCACTTGTGTTGCCTGATTCTGTGAGTCTTTCCATTATGTTTCTAAGACGTTTCTTATATTCACTTCGTTCTTCACATTGTCACAACTACCACTCCAGTCCAAGCTCTTACTAACTATTTTTCAAGGCCTGGCTCAAAACAATTGACTTTATAATACCTTTTCCAGGTAAACTGAACTTCTGTTCCCTAGCAGCATGAATTACCAGGACAATTCTGTTTTATAATATTTTTGGCTGTTTTTCCTGCTTACTCATCACTTCTTTTTTTCCCTCTAAAACCTGGGCTGGGAGGGGAGAGGTCACTTGTCCTCACTTCCTTGGTGGCTGCAAAATAGGTTGCAGAAGTTGAGGGAGGAGAAGAAATTTGACGAAGAGAGATAACAGCATTAACACTCTTGCCTCTGTGTCTAACATGGTTTGGGAGGTCTATCTAGAATCCTCTGGGCTCAAAAATAGAAGAAAACAAAAATGTAAGACACTCAGCAAGGGGAACTCATTTAGAGTGAGCAGGTTGGAATATCTGGATGCAGGCAGTTATCAAGTTTTACCAGTAGTGCCTTTATATGGACATATAAAGAAGCTAGATCTCGGTAAGATAGGCAGCATTGTCACTATACTGTCACTGCTCAAAAAATTCCCTCATCAGAACCAGTTCTTATTCAATAGCATATAGTACACTAACATACCCAGTGAGGAAACACAGGAGAGATCTTTCCCTACTAGATGATTTTTAAAGTGATGGTGGTGTGTGTGTGTGTGTGTGTGTGTGTGTGTGTGTGTGTGTCACTGGAGGCCAGCACAGAGAGGAAGTTTAGGAACACACATTCATACTTTTTGCCAGAAACCTGAGAAGGTGTCCCCTCTGTGGGTTTCCACCACAGTCTGAAAGGCTGAACACCATGTAGTCTGTGACATCAATGAGGATTCTGAGCCGGAGACCAGAGGAATCATTTCATGGAGGAACTTGATGTTAATTAAAGATGACAAAGTACTAAAAGCCTGAGGGACTAACCCCTTTACTGGCTAGGAGAGGAGTAGGACAATTTGCGTAGGTGCAAAAGCACCATAAATAACCGCTTGTCTGCTCTCCAGCGGAATTAATTTGCATTTAAAACTCTGAGAGGTGGTCAAAACTGCCTCTGGGAAAACTAAATGCCAGTACTGAAACTTGTAGTGTCTTCTGTACTTTGGAAGGTAGGATATCCTTAAGCACAAAGATCATTGAAGAAAATAGTTCTTGTTACCACTTACCTCAGAGACAGTACAGTGAATTTGTGGCACTTTCTGCTTACTAGCCTACAATAGATCAGTGAGGAAAAGTCTCTCCAGCTTCTACTATTGCCCCCCCATGCTTCACCCCTATCCCTTGTCTTCTAGTCTGGTGTGGAATGGGAGGTGACCCGGTAGGAGATGGAGGCAGGAAGCATACCTCTATCTTCCTTGGAATACCTCCAGTTGTTTGGAACCATAGGAGGCGTGTGTGTTCCTTCAGATAGAATGAGCTTTGTTCCCATGTCAACTCTGAGACCCATTACTCCATTTATTCCTTCCCATTCCCTTGTATGGTTCATGTTGGTGAAACTGGTTGAGTTGTTCCCTCAACATCAGCTCTGATGAATTATGCCACTTTCAACTTCTAGGATGGAGCTCCACTACGTGCTTGTCCACACTGGTGGCTGGTGCTGGACGAGCCTGCCTTGATTTGACTAGTTATCTTCCATCAATAATGAATATTTGCCACTCTACATCCAACTCCTGACCACAGCCACTGCCAGTTTTTTCTTGCTGTACCTCACCTGCCCAAATGAATATCCATGAAACGAATATTCGTTTCCAGATTAAGGACTCTGATTTCATTTTGTCTTGAGTTGTGCTTTCCTGGCTCCAAATCCATTGTCAGCGACTAAATGATGTATCATGTCTGGAGCCTGAGGCATCCAAGGTGTGACATTTACAAGAAAGTCATACTATTTCCTCAGGATCATACTATTTTCAGGATCTTCCTGGCTTGCCATTCCAGTCTCACCTAATTTACTGAAGCATGGATACTCGCCCCCTACGGTGGTCTCTGTCCTTATTTTATAATTCTAGCTGTGCTCTCCTCCAGGCCTTGGTAGATACTAGCTTTTTATTAAGATTATTCTGGACCTTCTTCGACCATCTACTTCCATTACTTTTGTTAGTTAGCTCTTTCATGCTGTGTTCTCTGCCTCCTATATAGTTTGAAATTCCTTGTGTTTTTGTGTTCCTTGAACTTCTGGTTTGGGGCCTGATCTTTCTTAATATTCTGTGGCATGGCTTATATGCTTGTACCTCCTTTACAAACTTACTGCTTTAAATCCAGGGGTGTCTGGGTGGCTCAGTTGGCTCAGTGTCTGACTCTTGATTCCAGCTCAGGTCATGATCTCAGGGTTTTGGAATCGAGCCCTGTATCAGGTTCCATGCTGAGCACTGAGCACGGAGCCTGCTTAAGATCCTCTCTCTTTGTCTCTCTGCCCCTTTCCCTGGCTTACGTTCTTTCTCTCTCTCTAAAAATTAAAAAAAAAATCATGCTAATTCCTTGAACTCCAGTCTCTGCTTCACTTTATATTATTAAATTTAAAACACTTCCTTACATATAGTGATTTATCTCCTGGCCATGATCACCTCTAGATTTTGAAACTACTTTGGTTCTATCCTTGCTACCCAGGCCTTTCATACTATATCCCTGGTAGGATGATAGTAATTCTGATGATTTCTAAATAAAGAATGAGAAATGGCTACAGTAAGCACAAAAGAAACTCGCAAAGTATCTACCTGCTAGAAGAAGAGCCAAGCCTCAGGGAAACAGAGAAATGATAGGTACAACATTTTCCTTATTGTGGCTACATTGGCTATCTTTCTACATCTCTTTTTGTGTCTACAACATTCTTATTTTTTTCTGGACTTGCTTCCTCAACAAACCTGTTAATTTTGCCCTTTGTAACTTTGGTTTCTTATAGGTTGGCCTGTGGGTTGGTTCCCATCAGGTTAAGTGTCCACCCCAAATCATCAGAGACAGCCAAGAAGGAAGTCTTGTAGCAAAACACAGCCACCCAAGCCCATCATCTCAGCAGAGATCATAAGTAAGTGCCAAAGAAAAAGGCGGGGATTGAGCATATTCCCCAAGCATGTCTAATACAATTAACTCTAGATATTTGACTAAAAATTGGTCAATTCAGTGGCCATGCATGGATGGGTCAATAATACTAAAAAAAGCAAACTAACTACTGCAACTGACAGAAGTGGTGTTAAATATTCAGAGACAAGTGATTGAACTTAATCAGGCATGAGAAGTTGGCAAAGAAGTATATGCTAAGGGAGGTAAGAAATTAAAGAAATTTAAAGAGAGTGGAAAATGTGGATAAACTTGATTTGATGACTCAATTAGTACTGAAAATATCCTGCAGGAATATATAAGGGCAAGTAAGGCATATGAGTTTATTTGCAAAAATACTTCTAACTATTGCAAAGTGTGCCCAGGGTTTGTACCCTTATATGAAAATATCATTAAGAAACTAATTAGAGAATTATAATTATCATCGATTAAGTCTGCTTAATTGAAAGAGCAGAAAAGCACATCAGATATGATTATGTAGAGAAGATTAATAGAGCCAGACAGATCTGGAGTAGGGCCACCTGTACTAAGGCATTGATTCTCCTAACCCCCAGTATCCTTCAAGGACAGGATCTCAACTATATAGTGGGAGTGAGTCATTATATTTCCTGAATACTTATCTCTTAGAAGCTGGGAGCATATGTAAGGTGCTGTCGGAGGCAGACTGTGGGCAGCCATGGCACAGGGCAAGGAAGGGATGCCATGCAAGGTATGTGTCTGTTAGCTGACAGGCTTGGACACCCCAGAGTCTAAGTATTCACACAGCAAGTAGCAAGATTAGTGGGGAAGTGTGTAGACAGCAGACTGGGGTTCAAGTCCTGGCCCCACATTTTCCATAGGTAGACCGCTTCATCTCTCAAATCTTCTGTTTCTTCAGCTATATAATGTGGGATAGCAATCCCTACTTCATATGATAGCACTAGAGTTGTTGGTAAGATAGATATAAAATAGCAAGCACCAAGAGTGACATGACGGGTTTATAATAAATGACGGTTAATATTACTCAAAATGAATAAAAGGAACAGGTAGAAAAATGAAATCTAGGGTGCAACATGGCACATTATTATGTATATGAAAGCAATTTGCTATCTCGCTGGTGTGTGTTGATAAAACTTGGGAGGTATATACTTCTTTAGATAAAATAAGTCAAAGAACTGCAAGTATTTGGAGCTGGTTCACTGCAACAACAAAAAGAGAACTAGGTCATTTGGGAAGACCTCCACATTTTGCTATTGGGGAAAAAAAAGCTGTAATTTTTCTCTATGTCTGTTAAGTGAGATTAGTCATTGTCTAATGGGTCTCAGAGATCCCTTTGAACTCTCTCTTTGCTTTTCAACATGCATTTAAGGATCATTGATTTTGCCTCTTCTTCTTCCTCGATCTTTCTAAGAGTCATTTAGATTCTTCAGAACCACAGCTAAAGGATAAATTTTAGGCATCTCATAACTATATTCCATTGCAATTTTCCCTCTCTCTCCTCATCCTTTTCCCTCTACCATGAATCGAGAGTGCAAAGACTTTGTTCTTTAAATTATATCTTACCTATTTCATTCAAATTTCTGACCAGTACCATGTTGCTCTTGGCATCAGATTCCAGCTTCTTTTAAAGAATCAGATATACCTGAGCTTTTGGAAGTATTTCTATTTCAATGAAATGACAAGCAAAGTCATTGGAATGTAATGTAGATGTCTTGACAGTTTAAACTGCCCACTGAAATAATGAAACACGCATCACCTGATCGTGATCTTGTCCTCCATTATGATAATACCATTATCACACTACAGGAATCTAACCTTGACCAATCATATTTTCTAATACACAGTTCATATTAAAATTTTCTTAACCGTCCCTAAAATATTCTTTATAGTTGTTTTTTTTTCTTTATATACTGAAGAAGTCAAAGATCTCTCATTGTCTTTGGGTGTCATAACAGGAAGACTTTTGAAAACCCACAGTGTAGTTCTGATAACCCCTTTGCTTCCCTTCCTGCTGAAAAACAGGGAGGTAGAAGCCTATTCTTTCCACCCATAAGAATTTTATTTTATAAATTCCATAAGTGTATAATAAAAAATATCACACACTGGGGCGCCTGGGTGACTCACTTGGTTAAGTGCCTGAATTCAGCCCAGGTCCTGATCTCGCCTTCTGGTCTGTGGGTTCGAGACCTGCGTCGGGCTCTGTGCTGACAGCTCAGAGCCTGAATCTTAGTTCAGATCCTATGTTTCCCTCTCTCTCTGCCCCTCCCCTGCTCTCACTCTGTCTCTATCTCTCTCAAAAATAAACATTAAAAAAATTAAAAATATCGCACACTAAGCTTTCTTAAAATTAGAAACGCTTCCAAAGAGATTAGGTTATTATGGGAAATTCAAGGCCTGAGATTCCTTTGGGGAGAATATATCCAAATCAAGAGATCCCAAAGACACATTCCAACTATGTAGGGTTGGAAGAGAGTAAGTAGAGTTCTGACATCAGAGGGTCTGATCCTCTCTTGAGAGTTATTTATATTCCTCAGGCATCAAATGATTTAGCACCTGACACTGGTTATGGAATTGCCACAAAGATAAATTGATATTTTCAGTCCAAGATGATGGCCTGAACAATGAAAAGAACCACAACTCACTAATATTATCAACAAAGTTATAATTCTAAGAAGAAAAATGCTAATATATAATATTTAAAATTCATTTTTTAAATAACTTTTATTTATTTCTCAGAGACAGAGAGGGAGAGAGAAAGACAGAGTGCATGCAAGCCAGGGAGGCGTGAGAGAGAGGGAGACACAGAATCCGAAGCAGGCTCTGTGCTGACAGCTCAAAGCCTGACATGGGGCTCGAACCCACAAACCATGAGATCATGACCTGAGCCAAAGTCAAACACTTAACTGACTGAGCCACTCAGGTGGCCCTAGAATTCATTATTAAGAATTGCTATAGTGTCCCTTGCTTCTCTTACTTAGTCTTTCAAAGAATGGGACTACTGTGTCCAATATTCTCATCTCTATAGGTTGTAATGGGAAATATTTTTCAAGCCTGTTTTAAGGACTATGAGAGAAACTCTGAGGAGTCCAATATTTATTTAGGGTTTAATAAATATTCAAAATCATTGCAAATGAGATCAATGCTGGACAAAAGAAAAGTAACAAGGAGGCGTTATTCAAATATTTCATCAATTAAGAATTCGTTGCTTGACGAATTGTTTCTAAAGTGATGTACTTTTCAGAACAGCCCCAGGAGCTGTCACTTTCTCTACAGTATCCTCTGATATAAAGTGTTAAGATTAGAAAGAAAGCAGAAGCTTTACCGCTTTTTGCTTTTTTATCTTCACATGGCCCACTCTCTAGGATTAATTACTTTTTCAAGACAGGTTTTATCTCACTTGCTTTCACTTCCAGGACAGACTTCCTGGAATGAATAGAAGAATAAAGCACAACTGATTGCTTTGGGTTGATACTGACAGTGACCTTAAGCTCTTTGACGGTGAGAGTGAGATCTTCCCACAATTGACAATACTGACCGTTTTTTTTTTGGTTATTATTATAGTTTATTTTCAAATTGGTTTACATATAACACCCAGTGTTCATCCCAACATGTGCCCTCTTTAATATCCGTCACCCCCTCTCCCCCCTCCCTTACCTCCCACACCTCCCTCACCCTCAGATTGTTCTTAGTCTTTGAGAGTCTCTTATGTTTTATCTCCCTCCCTCTCTGTGTCTTTTTTTCCTTTCCCCTCTAGCCCTCCCCCTGGTTTTTGCTTAGTCTCACAAAGTCCACCTATTCATGGAAACATATGGTATCTGTCTTTTTCTGACTGACTTATTTCACTTAACATAATACCCTCCAGTTTCATCCATGTTGCTACACATGGCCAGATTTCATTTTTTCTCATTGCCACATAGTAGTCCATTGTATATAACTACCATAACTTCTTTATCCA
Organism: Paguma larvata; assembly: GCA_030068075.1. NCBI lineage: Eukaryota > Metazoa > Chordata > Mammalia > Carnivora > Viverridae > Paguma > Paguma larvata. The sequence goes on from CM057826.1 coordinate 102,955,947, forward strand.
TTCGTCAGTTGATGGGCATTTGGTCTGCTTCCATGATTTTTTACCCATCCTTCCACCTCCAGCATCCAGATACTCAGGAAGGAACAAAGGTAAGAACATACCATCACCTTTCTGCTCTGAGTTTAGGCTGTGCCACCTTGACTCTAGAACATAACAGAAAATGATGCCTGCATGGCCTGATCCTGCAAGATGATATACTGTTCACTACCTTCCTTTCATGTTCTCTATTCTCTTTGCCTGTCCCCCTTCAGGAGTGCCTAGGAATTTCAGATGATGTTTCTAGGCAGTACACGGTGGTGAAAAGTCTGCAAAAACCCACGGGACAATTTTCCTGGGAGTGGGGGGTGCTATTGATTTTGCTTGAGATTTGGGGGGGAAAGTTAAGAAATTCAAATAGCAATATTATTCAAAGTAGTATGTAATATGATAACAGATAAATATATGTTAATATAACGCAAATCAGTTCAAAGCCACATGCATTTTAAAGATAAGAAAAATATTTTCTAGACTTTCTTTGCTTATAGTGTAACTATCCTTTGCCATTGAGGTTCTATGGTAGCAAAAATGTATGAAATAAAGTCATACGAGCTATAAGGCCCAAATGTGTCTAAAAGCTTACTTTGAAATTGCAAAGGAATTTTATGGTTAACATGGTTAAGTTTTAGCCATAGCTAATAAGCCTTCTTCCAATTTCCCACGTCACAGTTCGGGTTCCTCAGTAAGCAGATTCTGAGATGGACTGGCATTATCTTGCCACATTACTAACTCCAGTCAGAGTTTTGCATTTCACATCCCTGGGGCCAGGCAGCAGAGAGAAACCTCACAGTACAAAAGGCTGCACATCTCCAGACTGTGAACATGACTATTCTCAGGGAAGGGCTGTGAATGGGAAGAAATGATTGACACCTTCAGTCCTGGGAGCCTTCCGAAAGTAGCCAAGAACTTTCCAAAGTAACTGCTTTGGACAAAGAAACACTCATTTAGGTAATGAAATTCTAACATGCTTGGTAAAATTCAGTTTTACCACTTAACATTCCTTCACATCTCTCTGGAATGGCAGTGGAGTTAGACTGATAGCAAGAAGAATTTCCTTTCCAGTTTACACCCCCAAATAGCTTTGCAGTATCTCAACACTGGTAAAGACCTGCTCAGCTATGCTATGATGATTTTCCTTTTTAGTATACTTGGAAGACAGAGAGTTGTGCCTCATTATACATTGCAGGTTTGAAGTGTACTTTTCCATCATGAATAGCCAAATAGCATCCAAAGAGACTCATAAGTCAGTGTAAACTATTCAGCCTAATGTTCTAGATTCTAGAATATCATTACAGAGGAAAATGTTTCCTTCTCGTTGCCATGAGAGAACTATCAAAATGAGAAAGTATGCGATGCACCTGAATGCACAAATGAGTCATATTTAGCTTAATGTGAGCCTCTGCCCCGGGCCCAGCTCTGTCTTCCCTGTTTGTGTGAGGGGCTCAGATAGCTGTGAGTTACGTCATCTGTTTTTTGGAATCAGGAACAGGGCACCTTTGTGTATCATGATTCTTCTGGTCCCTCACTGAGACTATGTGTCTCCATGTGTTCACAAGTGTCTGGGCAGCATTCCCGTGTGTCCGTGAATAATGCTCGTACAGAGAAACACCACATTGCTGGCTCTCATTTTTCAGCTCATCACTGTATTCTCTCCAACAGAATGAAGCCTGCTCTCCAGTTACTTTGAATCTTGTATCCCAGGGATTAGGTTGGGCTCAGTTTCTGTTCTTCCCTACCTTACTTTCAGACAAATTCCTTTCGACAGCCTGATTCTGCTATGGTGTCCCATTATTCTCAGTGCTGGGAGGGCTCCATGACTTGGTCCTCACACATGGGACGGCATCATTTGATTTTCTAGTCTCCTGGAATGGAACTCGAATTCTGTGTATTGGTCCCTATCTCTCAGCTCTTGATGAGATCAGGATTTTGTCTATTCTTGCCCCCCACCTCACATGTTTTGGCTGGTTTCCCTTTCACTTTTAGGTTGCTTAGAGGCACCAGATATGGCATTTTATGTTTACTATGGAAGCTAACACTATCATTAAATAAAAAGTTAACTTATTCTTAAGATACTCAACAGTAATTAGAATTTGGGGCATGATTGCTTTGGAGCATGATCTCAGTGTAAAAATTACATTGTGTTTCTCTGTTTCAGGTCTTGATTTACATGACGACCCTGGTGAAAAGGCTAAAATGCCATCTCCCAGTCTTTCATTCTACCTTCACTGAAGATTGAATTTGTCTTGGGGAACTTTAAGTTCTAGATGGTTAAGAACCCAGACTCAATGTAAGGTAACCAGACAACTATTCTCTGAGAATCCTGAAAATGTTGGATTTTAAATTTCTTCCTTCTCCTTCCCTCCACACTTAGAGAGACAGAAAAAAACCAGCAATATCACAACTGTCTTTATATCCATGAAAGGGCTAGTATGTTCATTGGGAAAAAATGTGAAAATGACATCATCATAATAATAGAAATATAAACAACAAGTTCCAGTATTAACACACCCATTAATATCGTTCCTGCTAACACCACTTGTACCTTTTAATAAACCCCTGCACTGTAGGTGCTTTAAATTCATTCCCTGATCAATCTCAGGAAGGGAAGGGTTACTATTCTCATAATACACGGAAAGGAAGTCAAGTCTCAAATAAAATAACTTATCTAATATCACACAGCTAGTAGGTGACTAAACCAAAAACTGAATCTAGATCTGCTTGATTTTTTTTTTATCTGTATTTTAGCCACTACACCAAGATGACTCTCATTCGCTATCAGTTTGTTCAAAGATTGCATTTGCCCAAATTTATGTACATAAGTAAAACTAAACTTTCTGGTACAGTGGAAAACTGATTTTAACCTAGGTCCTTATTTCCCTTCCTTGTTTTATTTTTCCTTTTCTGCTTGTGCATATGTTGGCAATGTCTCTGCCTGTAACCAGCCAAACTGGCCAACAAGTGCCTTCAGTAGACTGTATGTGTCACTCGGGTCACCTGTGACTGCTGGAGCAGTTCTCTGTGGTCAAGTAGCTCTGAGAATTATGAGTTGCCATGTCAAACTGGCAAAGTTGTTCCAATCTGACTGAAATCTGTTCACTTTTTGTTTTTAGCCTTGCTCCTTTTCTTAGCGTGACTTTATAGTGTCCAATTCTACAGAAAGAAGTCTTATACTTAGCTTATACTTTTCAGATTATAATGACAATTGCTGACTCACTGTATTGACTTCCTGGCCCACCCCCAGTATGAAGGCAAAAAATGCAGAAACTGACCTGGGCAGCAGGCTTTGATTGTCCCAAGCCTCCTCACATGGAAAATGACATTCAGCTTCTCTTATCTCAGGTTCTTGATTTCTGACATTTATTTCCAAGAAGCAAGTAGATGAGTAGACCAAGTTCAGACAGTGTAGATAGTAAACATGTTGTTTATTACCTAAAACCAATACGACCAGTAGACAAAGCAATAGAGCTCCCTATGTCTCTCTGCTAGAATATACAGGCTCAAATGGACACATTTACATGTTATATTCTTCTTGATTGCATCCTTCTTTGTCTGCACTGTAAATTTTTCCCAAAACTCTTCCCCAGAGCTTCATCCAAGAGATCTCATGAGGAATTAACCCTTTGTTTCATTTTGTGTAATTGTCCTCTTTTTAATCTATGGCCATACGGTGAGGGTTCAATTTCCAGGGAAACTGTGTGTGGAAAAAAGTGTCGTGCTTTCTAATCGGAGATCTTAAGTTGTTTGGTCTGATTTCTACTATCTAATTAGTTCTTTTCTCATTAGTTACAAGAACGCAAACCATTCCACCACCCTGCCTTTTGCTATTCTTGTATGCCTCTATTCCTTCTCAAGATCTAGTGCGTATGCCCTCTCCTAAATTTACAAATTTAATTCATTTTCTTTCCACTAGCTCACTTTGATTCCTTTCTCTTCATTCTATGTCAGATTCTCCCTTCAATCAATATGTTCCACTCAAGAGGAACTGGTTTCAAAACTCAGTTTCTCAGTTCATAAAACAACTTTAATTATTGTTGACAAACCCTTTCCTCTATGTGACACCTGTTACACAACTAGAAAAGATTCAGCCCATGCATTTAGATTGATCACAATGAAAGGCTTCTCTAGTCTCTTCTTGTTTTCAGGAATCAAAAAAAAATACCAAAATGTTTTTGAGTAGCTGGGTGGAGAGGATACCACCAGAGAATACAATCTCACCTTAATGATAAGGAAAGTATTTCAGTATTTCATAAGCCACCATAATTTACAAATGAACAAGTGAAAAAAGGAGGTGTGGCTGGAAGAATTAGAACCAAATCTGAATTTAAAAATAGGTGTTTAGAAAGGACACTCTTGATAATTGCACTTCCAAAAAAATAGTTAAGAAAAAAATTACATGTGACATGTGGTGGATTTCAGAGATCTATTTAGAACCATGGACTCAAGAAGAACTATAGGTGAAGAAATGCTTGGAAAGCATCTATGTTAGCAGCTCATTCTACTGAGTAGAAAATTGAAGTTTAGGGATGAGAAATGAGTTTTCCAAAACTATCTAACTACTTAGTGTCAGAGTTCAGACTGGTGTTTCTTGGGTAAGATATTCACAGCAGGCATGTGTTACCAAGGACTAGATATTAACTATGCGCCCATCTGAAGCTGCCCTGAGATGTTTACTTCAGTTCAGTTTAATCAGTTCCATGTAAGTTATACCCTCACTGCTTTCAAGGATTTTGGAAACCTCCGCAGGAATTGAAGTCCCTGGGGCTAAACAGCCATAAATCCAGACAGCTAGACTGACATCTTTTTCGCAGAACTTGATATCATAGAAGGCAAAAATGACTCTTTTGGATCTTAATTATTGGACAATAGCCCCTAGGAAAGGAATATAAAATATACGTTTTTATAGATTCATGGAAATATGTCATAGTTGGGTTCCCCCTAAGAAGATCCTGATTTGAGTGAGGATAGTTTCTTGGAGAGATAATTCCAGAAAGTACCAGGTAAGGAATGAAGATGTAAGCCAAGGAAGGATATCTTATCACTGCTAACGGGGACCTCTGAGATCCTCTATAGAATATTCCTCGGAGTTGTTCCACCCAAGGGTATTTATTCACCAATTCCCAACTTCTGTATACCACTGGCTGAGAGTTTCTCCTGTGACTAGACATTTTAGGTCTGTGCTAGGAAAGGGCTGCACTCTAGTTACTAAGGCTAGAGAAAAAAAATCTCAGTAAGAGAATTGTGGGTAATTGTAGTAAGAAACCATTGGTGCACATGGGAATGGTAAGTGTTGAGGGAATGTGGGTGGAGTATGGATATTATCTGTTGAAAAGGGGAAATTAACAGTGCTAAGAATGGAGGCTGAAACATACGAACTCAAATAGACCAGTCAAATGCATTTTGAATCTCATGGTATTTTCTTCAGGATATGAGTCTGTGTTTGATGGTTTTCAGTCTCTAGAACTGACTTATTTTATAAATGGAGATTTTGTGGATTTCCTATAAAATGTGCTGAGTAATACTAAAGCTGACTGTCAACTTCCCTGGATATTCCCATGAAGATGTCTTCAAATATTTCTTGAAAACTTTTGGTGAGCACCTTGTACAGAGCTTCTTTGTTTTAGAAACATTTCAGATCTGGGTAATGAAGGGTCAGAGGAGGTGTCATTGGGAGTTGAGAGAGGAATATTTAGAGATGGTGACAAATAAAGATTGCTTATTATTTTAGTAATTTTGGATATTACATACCTGAGTTAAGGTTGATAATAAAATGTTAAAAGACTGTAAAATCCAATGTGTATTAATATTTGCAAAAGTACTGGGGTATAGTTAAACTTTATTATTTTTTTTTATTGATGTGGGGATTTGAAGGAATCAAGAATTCAAGAAAATGGTTTAAGGAATGGTAGCCGACAATAGCTGGACATCGTAACGCATTCTATAAAAGCTGTGCAAAACAACAACAAAAATTAAAACTACACAATCTACTCTTTGGAATGACTCTACGTTACAGTGAAATACACAGTACAATTTACCAGTAGGTGGGAAAATAAACACCAATCTCCTTTGGAGCTATTTCTCAACTTCCTGCTCCAAGATTTTCAGAAAGCAAAGTGCAGAAGAGACAATAGAGAAAACAGAGAACCTTGGGGTCATACTTCTAAGGTCCACTTTTCTAAGAGCAGAAATGGAAAAGAAAAAAAAGCAAAAAAGGAAATGAGCATTTTATTCAAGGAAGAAATACAAAAATGAAAAAGAGAGAGAGACTAAATTACAAGTTGCTCAGTGAAAAAGAAATTAAATAAAAACTTAAGTGTCAATGAAGAGGAACAGAACACTAACTAAAAGAATGAAAACAAGATAAAGAAAGAAAAAGGGCCAGAAAGAAAGAGATTAGAATGGGAAACAGTTGAAGAAAATTCAACATCTGAATAATTGAAGTCTTCAAAGGAGAAAAAAAACCACAATGGAACAGAACTAATATTTAAATAATAATCTAACGCAATTTTCCAGAAATAAAAGGAAACTTGCATCTACATGTTGAAAGGGCTCATTGGGTACCTAAAAAATTACCCCAGAATGATCAAATCTGTGGCATATCCTAGTAAAACTTTTGGACTTTAAAGTTGAAAAATTTCCCAGTGTTATAAAACAAAAGGATCTAATGACTTAAAAGGGCAAGAGAATCAGGGAAAAAGCAATGATGAAACAGCATATTCAAGAAACTCAAGAAAAGAATGTGTGACCCAAGGATATTCAGCCAAGATAGCTTACATATATCAAGACAAAAGAGCTAATCATTTCAAATACGTAAGAACTCACAAGGAATTCTGAGCAAATGCTGAGAAAATACACAGAAAATACTATAAGCATGGTATTTAAAACATAAGGTAAAATGATTGAGGTGAGACCAACAATGTCAGTCATATAAGTAAATATGGAAGAGCTTAATTCATTATTAAAAGAAAAACAATTCATAATTTATCTCAAAAAGCAAGATCCACCTATATACTTTATAAAAGGGGCACATTTGAACCAAACTTTTCAGAGATGCTGAAAATAAAGGGCTGAGCAAAATTAGGAGAAGGGAAACAATGACAAAGCAGAGATTAAGATACTGATATTCCTGCCCCAAATGCATGACCTCGATATAATCACAAGGAAACACCAGATAAACTCAAGTTGAGGAAGATTTTCACCAAAATAATTGGCCTGTACTATTCAAAATTAAAAAAAAAAATAAAGTAGTGGAAAACAAAATCAGAACACATCCAAATTAAAGGAGACTAAACAGACTGGTATTTAAATAGAATGTGTGGTACTTGACTGAGCTCTATACCAGGTTTGTTTTTTTGTTTTTGTTTTTGTTTTTCCCTACAGAGAACATTACTGTGGTAATTGGCAAAATATTAACAAAGCTTATAGATTAAATGATATTATATCAATGCCAGTTTCCTAATACTGATATTTTTACTGCGATTATGTAAATAATTGTTCTCAGCAAGTATTTAGGGTTAAAATGGCATCATATGTGCAAAAGTTATTGCCTAACGGCTATGAAAATTTTCAAATTGTTCAAAAAACAATTTTCATAGTATGGATACAGACTGATTAAGTTAGGTATTTGCAACCATTGGAAGGATTTAAGTATATCTTCTGCAGGCTTTGCTGTGTTGTAAATTTCATTGTTTCTGGGTGAATTCTATTTCAAGGACTTGCTCTGCCCTGGTTATTGGATTGTGACAGGCTACAAACGCCATCAAGTTCAAAGTAGTGTGATTTTTAGAGAATGCACACAAATTTCATCTAAGTGACCGCCTTTCTTGACAAAAATCTTAAATAAAGTGAAATTAGGAGTAAAAGACACATAGCCCAAGGGGTTCTTTGGACATAGAGGCTTTGAAGGATTTTCTGAGAGGCTGATGCTGATGCATTGATTCCCATCTTTTATTTTACTAAATAAAAGCTTAAAAAAAAATCTAAGATGGACTGCCTGAGTGACTCAGTCAGTTGAGCATCTGACTCTTGACCTCAGCTAAGATCTTGATTTCAGGGTCTTGAGTTCAAGCCCCGCCTTGGGCCCTACACTGGGTATGGAGCCTACTTAAAAACAAAAATCTGGGACATCCTGGGGTTTTTAAAATTAACAAGTACATTTCTATTGCATCATAGAACTCAATCTTAATGGTAAATTAAACAAATGCAGAGATAAGGGCCCTTGGAAGTAAGTTTGTAAAACAGTGGTTCTTAGGCAGCTTGCTCACTTTGTTAGCTAGGGATACTTTCTTCTTCATTGATTTTGGAAAAGATCGAGGCATTATATCATAGATGCAATTATTTTATAACCCTCCAGATCCAACATGAGATAAAGTTCAAGGTATATTATGAGTTACAACACACATGTAGCTCTGGGGGAAAATAAAAGGTATGGGGGAAAAGTAGACATTTTATTTGATGGTCTTTTGTTTTGCCTTGAGCCTATAATCATCATATTAAAAATATTTAGCACTTTTAAAACATGTTGCAAAAAAATTAAAGATACAGAAACATGTAGAGGTGGCTTAATGCATACCCATGATTCAATCACCAAAACTAATAAATATTAATCTTCTCTTATTTTTGCTTCAAGATATAATCTTAACACAAGCAGTCCCATTTCTCTCTCTTCTCCCAAAACAACTAATGTCCTGAATTTGATATGTATTCTTCAAGTCCGTGTTTACTACATATGTTTATCTATAATAAAATATATTTGGGGTACGTTGGTAAAATATCATAAGTTATACCATGTTATCCATATATTTTCACTATATGGTTCTTTGGGATCTGATCTTCAGTGACTACATTTAAATCTCATTTCATTTTAACTGCTATATAGTATTGTAATGTGTGCTATTTCATTTATTTATATTAATTACAATCAAGATTGCAGTTAGCAATTTGATTCATGCCTCTCGAAGCACACATGTAGGGGTTTCTCTGCAATATATCTAAAAGGAGACTTGGCAGGTTTACCAGATATTGTTGCTTTCCAAAGCAGTTCAAAGACATAATTGCTCTTCTAAGCAGCTATGCAAATGTATACTCACCATCTATGATTTATGAGTCCCTGTTTCCCTAGAAACTTACCTAGGTTTGGCATGTCAACGTTTTTGCCGGTCTGATGGCTGATTTGACCTGGTGGCTCATTACTGTTTTAAGTTTGCATTTCTTTGATCATTAAGGAAGTTGGGAATCTCATCATATGTCCATTATTTGGGGTTCCTAATCTGTGCATTACGTGTTCATATCCTTGGTCTATTTTCCAGGGGTTAAAGAGATTGTTTTAATTTTTTTTCTTAGACTGACTTGGAGGATTTTTTTCATGTTTAGCATACTAAACCTTTGTCTCTCTATATATATAAAGAGTTTCTTTTTTTAATGTTTTTATTTTTTTTTGAGAGACATAGAGACAGAGCATGAGCAAGGAAAGGTCAGAGAGAGAGGGAGACACAGAATCCGAAGCAGGCTCCAGGCTTCGAGCCATCAGCATAGAGCCTGACGCGGGGCTCGAACTCACAGACCTTGATCATGACCTGAGCTGAAGTCGGCCGCCCAACCGACTGAGCCACCCAGGCGTCCCTGTCTCTCTCTATATATAGACAAATATGTCAAATATATTCTCTCCCTAAAGTTAAAAAGTTTTAACTTTCATAATGTCTTTTGTTTTATGTAAATTTCAGTGTCAGTCATGTTTATGTTTAGGTTTGTTGAGATTTTGAAATTGATATGGCATTGAATTTATAACTGAACTTGCATAATATGCATATCTTGGGCATTATGACTTTCCATCTAGCATCATGTATATATCTATATCATCATTCATTTTTGATTATATTTCATGTTCTTCCATAATGAACTGAGTATATTTTCTCAACACATTTGTTAAAATTATTCCTAAGTACATTATATATTTATTGCTGCTATGAATATTTTCCATTGTATCTCTTTATCACGGGTATATATGAATGTTCTTATTTTATATGTGTAAGTAGAAATTCATAACTTATTTAGAATTCTGCTATTAGTACTAATCATTTATAGACATTCTTTTGCTTTCTGTGTACATAATATTTCCTAAAGGTGATGTTATATTTGCTTTTAACTTTTCAATTATCAGGACTCTTATTTCTTTTTCTTCTTTTATTATACAGCTTAGGACCTTTAGTATAACATTAACTTTATAGAGAATGGGCCCGAAGTTTTACCAGTAGAATAGTTATTATTTACTGCTATAAATTATGGATAGACTCATTTTATCAATCAGAGGAAGAGCTTTCTATGATGAAAGTCTGAATATATTGTTTTATAACAAATGAATGTTAGATCTTATCAGAAGTTTTTTTAATTTGTTTTTGTTTTTTATGGATTGATTGGGATGATGGGCTTTTTCTTCTTCCCAAGGGTGGGCACATGACTGAGACGGACCCAGTGGGCTAAAGGGAAAAACAGTCAGCAATACTTGAGTAAGTGTTTTGTTTAGCTTCGTTTTTATTTCTTTTGCTGCTGCATCAAGAAAAAGGGAAGTATTTGCCCTAGTTTCAATAGGAACTCTTTCTGAGGAATAAACTAGTAAAGAGAGAACCCAAAAGAAATAAAAAGTACTGAAGTGAATACTAACCCTTTAGGACCTATACATGAAGCCCATTCCACCTATATTCTTGTTAGGAGAACTGACAGGAGTTATTAACTTTAAATCTAGTTTTAGTACTAGTTATCTATCACTTGTAGCCTGAAGCTAAAGGGTAGTAGACTTCTGGGGTGCTTGGGTGGCTCAGTTATTTAGGCGTCTGCCTTCGGCTCAGGTCATGATCTCACAGTTTATGACCTAGAGCCCCGTGTTGTGAGTTCAAGCCCCAAGTCAGGCTCTGCAGTAACAGTCAGAGCCTGGAACCTACTTAGGATTCTGTGTCTCCCTCTCTCTCTGCCCCTCCCCCACCTATGTTCTTTCTCTCTCTCTCTCTCTCTCTCTCTCTCTCTCTCACACACACACACACACACACACACACACAAATAAATAAATAAAAATTTAATAAACAATAAATAAAAAATAAAGGGTAGTAGATGTCAATACCTCTGCTGGTAACAGTCAGAGAACAGATGTAGTGAGTCCACTAGATGACAAGGAACAAGAATCTCTATGCAGTACAATTGTGAAATTCCAGAGTTAAGATCACTTGTGAAAACAGTGATTCTTTTCTTTTTCAAGATATTTTATCATATTCATTACATACTGAAGTATGTAATTGCCCAAGTATTGACTGCCCAAATAATGGACAAAGAAGATCAGGATCTTCCCCTGAGTCTGATTAAGGCAGAGACTCTGGAACAACTACAGCTGTGTGATGGTAAACAATGTGCTTGACATCTCTGAGCCTCGGTTTCCTCATCTTTAAAAAGAAAAATAAAGTAATGCATGGAAAGCACTTGGCAGTGCCTGGCATGTAAGAAGTAGCAGTGAATGTTCATGATTATTGCTATTCTTAACAAGAAAAGAATCCTTTTTTCTTAAGCCTCCATATGCAGAGATTTGAAATACAATGCCATTTGTCATAGCTATCCACCGATTTTTTTCAAATGGAGTTAAATTCCAGTCAGCACTAAACTTTTCCCAATGTTGGAAAATCTTTAAAAACTCTCTTATGTAACTACAAAATGAAAATGTTTGAGGGAAAGAGAGCAAGTGGTTATTTGTAAAGGTAAAGCAGAAAATTTGAGAGCAATTTGACACTGTCCCTAGCTGTGACAAGCTAGCTGTAACAACCAAATGATAGTGAAAGAGAAATGAAATGATGCCTGAGGCCTGGCCATTTCAGTTCAATTAAAGACCGTGACTTGGCTGTGTTCAAAATACCGCTGAAGTCTGGAAGGTTGCTGCCTTGGGAGAAAAGCATTGTCGGAGGTTGGTAAATATAGATCACAACGGAAAATTAATAAGGTGCTTGGATCAAGGAGTAGTGATTGGGTGAATAGATACAGGAAATTGCTTCATGGACTGTTACAAGTATAATTATGACTTGGTTCTTGAAAATAAATTAACCAGATGGATGGAAATTTTTTCCTGTGAGAAAGTGTCAAGGGAAGTGGGTTTAGCCCTAGGAAAACAAAGAAAATGAAGGGGTATTTTGAATGCAGACATTGCAATGAGGTCTGTGTAGCTTTTAGAACGCCAGAGATACACTGATAAGGGGAATTAATCACAGGTGGGAAGCTGAGAGATCTTGAGCAGGACCCAGAGACCAAGACCACAGCCTCTGGAGCCAGACCTCTGGTATCTCTGGTCCTTATTCCACTGCTTATTAGATGTGTGACGAGTAAGTGACTTAACTGAGTACTTCACTTTTCCCCTCTTTAAAATGGGAAAATATAACATCGTAAAGGTGTTAAAAGTAGAAAAATAATTAACATGTATAAAACCCTCAGAAAAGTGTTTGGTACATGATATTTACTATATGTTAGCTATTGTTATCATCATTAGAAACAAACAAATCTATAATTCCTGTGGTTGTGTTGAATACTTATCTGTGCAGAATTGGAGGTTAGAATAGATGTTTCAAATCATTAATACTACGACTGATGGCCAGGGAGCAAGCCAGAGAGAGAAGCAAAGAGAAAGAAAGAAAGAAAGAAAGAAAGAAAGAAAGAAAGAAAGAAAGAAAGAAAGAAAGAAAGAAAGAAAGAAAGAAAGAAAGAAAGAAAGAAAGAAAGAAAGGGAGGGAGGGAGGGAGGGAGGAAGGAAGAAGGGAGGGAGGGAAGGAGGGAGGGAGGGAGGGAAGGAGGGAGGGAGGAAGGAAGGAAGGAAGGAAGGAAGGAAGGAAGGAAGGAAGGAAGGAAGGAAGGAAGGAAGGAAGGAAGGAAAGAAGGGGAAAGAAGGGAGGGAGGGAGAGAGAAGGAAGGAGGGAATGAAAGAAGATAGCTCACAGGGACAGTGCTTGTGGGACAGTGCCCAAGCAAGGAAATACTGAATACCACTAATTGTCCAGGAAATCTTCAGGAACCCCAAAAAGTTGGATAGGGGAGCTTCTCATGTTCTCCCAAAGTCCTCTTGCACTGAGACTCACAGAGTCATTGACCACACCGTATTACAAAGTTTCTCTTTCCCCCCACTAGACACTGAACCACTTCATGGTAAGGACCACTTCTCACTCACCAGTGTGTGCTCAACACCTGAGGTGGTTCCTGCCATTAATGAGTACCTTGTAAATGTTTGAGGGAAAAACAAATCTCCAGGAGTTACAGTTATGCAACCTTTTCAGACAGCTTCCTAAGTACGGAGGCCACTAGCTTGAGTCACGCTTCTGCTTACATTTCCATGGTCTTCCCATTGCCTTCAGGGTAAAAGATGTTTAGTTTCCTCTCCTCTGCGTATTGCCTGTAAACGCTGTGTTCAATCACACTCTACTCAAAACCGTTTCCAGAATGTACCTTGTTCCTATCAACGAACACACATTTGTTTTATTGTTCTGCTGCTCACATAGAAGATTCATCCTTCAAGATTCAGCATGCACTTATGTGAAGTCCATCCAATCCTCCTTTCTCTGTCTCTGCTTCTCTTTCTCCCAATCTCTCTTCTACCAAATAATTTCTTCCTCTCCGTTTCCTGAGAAAGCTTTTTGGACATCATTACTGTAGCAGTTTTCATATTAAATGGTACATTTTTGTTGTTGTTTAAATGGTATTTTTGTTTATGTTTCTCTTCCTTACAAGACCAAGAACACTGAGAAGTCTGAGAACATGATTTGCTTCTCTCTGTTGCTTGGCGGAGCCCGATACATTGTAGTAGACACAAGCCAAGCTCCTGCTAGCATCCCGTGTCCTCTCCTTTGAGTTTATCTTCCAAAGAGTAGCATGAAGAAGCCTGTGCAAGTTTCAACTTACTTCAGTGTGAAACCTTGCCCCATAGGGTTAATGAGGTTAAAACTAGCAGAAAATGTAAAGCTTATTTTTCAGAGAACTGTGTGTCCCTGATGGGCTACTGTTTCTTTTCAGACCCCACTAATAACTACACTAGGCTGTTTCTACAGAAGCCTGCACTCAAGGTCACCAGATGTGGTTCTACTAGCAGGGCCCTGCATTCCTTAGCCTGAAGGGTCTTCGATCACAGAATAGTCATAGACTACCTACTGGCAGACAGAGAAAGAGCAAGCCTAAACCAGCTTGAGCTCAGCCACCAAGTCACTGTCTACACAGATAAACCAAGAAGTGTCAACAGCAACCTCTGCTTTGTTGTAACCTTGACATCTCCACCCTCTCAGAGGAACACAGCTTCACTAACATAACATACAATGCCTGTATAGGCATGTTTCCCAAGCACTTCTGCACAACCTCCTGCTGACTTTACATGTGATGACAAAGCTCCTGTTTCTGAATATTCATCCTAAACCCTAAATGAAAAGAGCCCATACATGACTGCTTAGGGGCCCAGGGCTTTGGAAATTACTCCTGTGATCTCCTTATTTGCTGCAAATAAAGATTACTTTTTGGGACAACTCCATCTGATGTAGTCTCTGGCGGTAACTTACCAAGGAGAAGACTCACCGTACTCAGGTTACAGGAGGACAGCCTCTCACCTTGTTCTCTGCCAGATTCCTCTTTGACCTTGGAAGCTGGAAGGCAGTAGAGGGTGGGCTTCCTTTGCTTCCAGGTGTGTGGAGTTTAGTAGCTTAAGGATTTAACTATCACAGTTAAACTTTACGGGCAGGAGGACTATTACCCTCGCAGACAATTGCTTCATCCTTACATCCCTTTAGGAGACAATGCCAGGAAAGGGTCTGATGCTTCTCAGAGCTCCAGCAGAACGGAGTCCCCACTGCCCCCAGTTATATCCTCTACAATACGCTCTTCCATCCACTGGCTTTCTTTCTTTCCTTTTCCCTGACATTACATATCCTCACTTCTGTTCCCTGGTGTCACCTCCAAAACCACTACGCATAACCCATTCTTTGTCTTAGATACTGCTTATGAGGAAAGTAAGCGAAAGCCCATTCGGGAGTTAAAATATACTTTTGGAATGAAAGAATAAGTGATGAATAAAGAAATGAGGTAATGAATGAGAAGACAAACAGTACTGTGTTTAGCACTGCTGTGGTTTATTATACTCGGTATCCTGTTGATTTTTGCTGATTCCAATGCAGAGAATGGATGCTGGAAATCTGCAATCTATTTAATGGCTTTACTACAGAAATTAGGCTTCTGGTTGCTCCCTGCTGTCTTTCTCGACCTCACAGAGGGATCAGTGTATGTTTCTAAGTAAACTTCCAGAGGCTCACATTTCCTAAACTTGAAGCAGTTTGTTTCTAATAGGGGTGTGAGAATGGAAGCCCCAGGATCCGACCAAATTAGCCTTCGGCCAACAATAGCAAACCAAAGTTAGTATATTTTTCACAGCTTGATTAGAGGAGTTTGCATTTAAGAAGGGCAGGATTATTACGTGTGACTTCCAGGAGAGCAGCTGGGACATTATTCTCCAGGCTGCCCACCACAGAGAATCTGCGCTGGTTGACAGCAAGTTTCTCTAGTCCAACCCAGATCTGGCCTCCCCACCTGAATGCTTTTCTAATGCCAGAGCCCTCAGCATCCCAGCTGTCTCCTGTTGCGGCCTGAGCTTCTTTCCCCCTACTGTCTTTTGACTCTGCTGTGGTCCTTGAAATTTGCCTCCAAACTTAGATTTTCTTCATTTTCTATTCCCTCTCAAAAGAGGTTGAAGAGCCTGTGGGTTTGTTGAGAATCTGAAAAAAGCATTTATTATATATTACCAAAAAGGCAGCTTTTTATAAACTCCTATTTCCTATTGGTCTGTAAACAACTGGCATCAGAAACCCAGAGGGCTTGTTAAATATACAGATGCCCGGAACCTACCCCAGAACTACTACTCGAACAGAAACACTGTTGGTTGGGGCCTGGGTATCTGCATTTTAACAAGCTCTTCAAGTGATTTTATGCATACTCATGTTGGAGAGCCACTTTGATTTGTTCCCTTCTATAATCTTTCTCAAATATTCTCTCCTCTTTCCTCAATGAGAAGGTGAAAAGGACTCGCTGAAATGTCAATTTCTGTACAGCTTTTGACCGAAGCCAGAACCAAAGCAGATTTGCTATGCAGTTTTCCCTCATTAAATACAAGGTCAAGGAGGTAATTACTCATTTATTTTCTGTGGTAGGTGACCAAAAAGGACTCTCTTGTTGTGGCACATTCTGTTGTAGTTGGTTGGTGATTTCTTCCCCCTCTGTCAGGAAGGAAATCCATCTGAAGCGAGGAGCAAAGGTGAATGTCTACATTCTTTTTAGAGTCCAGTATAAGTAGGAGAAAGCTCTAAGCCCGCTCAGCGATTCTTAATCCAACTTACTTGCTAGAATCCCTTGGAAAGCTTGAAAAATACCAATGACCAGGTGCTCCTCTCTAAAAATTCTGATTCAATCCTTGGGGTAGTACCATTCAATTTAAAACTTTTTTTTCTTCTAACTTTAATTTTGTCTATTTTGAGAGAGAGGTGGAGAGCACGTGGGGGAAGGGCAGAGAGACCGAGAATCAGAATCCCAAGTTGGGATGCAGGGCTCAAACTCATGAACCATGACCTCAAGAGTCAGACGGTATACTGACTGAGCCACTCAGGCACCCTCTACCTGTCTATTTTAAAAGCTACCTAAGTGAGTTTCTAAGTAACCTAGATAATTATTGTGTAGTTACTAAGGGCTTGGGCTTGGCCATTGTGTTGGGGGTATAGATGTTTTTAGTGGAAAAGATGAGGATGTATACGCCAGGTTGAAGGAACTGCAAGAAATGATGTGGAGGCATGGACATATGGGGAGATCTGGGAGGCAAGTATATTCAGTTGACTCAGGATTATCAGAAAACCATGTTCATGGAGATGTAGATACAGAAATTGATATATATCCATTTCCAATGAAAGGCCTTCACTAAGATAGAACTTCAACTTCCATAAAGTGACATTACTTCTGAACTTACGCAAAATGGCAAGGAATATATAACTTACTAAATTATTTGTTAATGAGCACTGCAACACATTTCTTCTATTTTGAGTATCCCGGACAGGTCTTTATCTCCTAATGTAACTTCATCTTTCCTTTAAGTAGACAAAGAAAATTATATAGTCTCTGATATTTTATTTTAGATTTTGGCTACTGGGAAACTCAGTGTTAATTTTAGGGCTCAATTACAGAAACTCCAGATAAAGGTTTCTTCTTCACTCTTTGTATTATTTTCAGGGTTTCTTTTTAATCTGTTTTTTAATTAATTTAAAATTTTTAATTAATTTAATATATACTTTAACATAGTAACGTATCAATTCCTTTGTGGAAGTAAACAAATACAATCTTTATATCTATCCACCTTTCACTGATATATGCCAAAACTACGAGGGACGACAGGATCTGGCTCCTGCCCGCTCTCTGACCCCATTCCTTCTCACTTTCCCTTTAGTGCTCTCTGCTCGTTTTGTTACCCAACATATGAGGCTCAATCTTGTTTGCTTTCCTTCCTCTTGGATTTTCCCTTCAACTAGGATAGTGCTGCCCAATGCTTTGCATATCATGGACACACAGAAAAATGGGAACATTTGCACAGCACGCTGGAGTAAAGAGAGAAAGCTATGACTACTGAGCACCGGAGGCTGTGGCTCAAGGGCTTTGCTGCCTCAGGCTCTGCCCAAAGGCATAGTTGATCAGTATGTTACCGTCACATCCCATCCATGATATTTCAGAATGGCTGTCTTCTTTACATTATTTGGATGTCCACTTAAATGTCACCTCCTGAGGGAAGCCTCAATTCACTAATCCCACAAGAGTATGCACCCCCATAGCCACTCCACCATATTGCTCAATTTTATCTTCCTCATGGCATTATTAATACCTGAAATTATGTATTTATATATGTATTTATGTATTTATTCACCTGTTTGTAGCTTGCCTCTACTAGTTTCAGTACAAGGTCCTTAACTGCAGGTATACCTGAGTGCCTTGTTTATCGCTATGAACCAAAAGCCCAGGAAAAAAAGTAAGTACTCAATAAACACAGTAGAATGACCAAGCCAGGATATTTTGTACTCCTGATAAGGCTTCCTAGTGTGACCAGGGAGTATGCCTCGCTGAATGAGCTAAGACAGGGGCTCTGTCTGTCTTTATAGTCTTAACGCATGTCTATCTTCATAGTCTTACAGCCTGGCTCCTCGTACACATACAATAAGTGCTTGTATAAATGAATGAAGAGAGGAAGAAAGGAAAGAAGGAAGGAAGGAAAAGATTATAGAACACAAACTTCAGCTGCTTTCGTCCGTTTCAAGTTCTTTGGGTATTTTCAACAAGATTTGGGCAACAGGTGAGCCTGAAACCTGGATAGTAATGTTATGTATCTTTTATCTGATGCAGTCGGGCCAGTATAAGGCATCCATCATGTGATCTAGGGCAAATCACCTAACAGTGAGGACCTTCAGTTTCTTTTTCTGAAAATTGATTAAGTTTGGGCTGGAAGAGCTTGCAGTCCCCTACTATTTTATACCAACTGACAGAGAGTCAGAAAGGAGGTGCTGAGCAAGTTATCTGGCGGACAATCCATGTACTAGTCAGGGTGTCAGGGTCCTCTGAGCAGCACCAGAATCTACTCTTTAAAAACATGATTAGGGGTGCCTGGGTGGCTCAGTTGGTTGAGTGGCCGACTTTGGCTCAGGTCATGATCTCATGGTCTGTGGGTTCAAGCCCCGCGTCGGGCTCTGTGCTGATGGCTCAGAGCCTGGAGCCTCCTTCGAATTCTGTGTCTCCCTCTCTCTCTGCTCTTCCCCTGCTCATGCACTGTCTCTCTGTCTGTCAAAAATAAATAAACATTAAAAAAAATTTAAAAACATGATTAGTAAGAATGAGCCAGGATGCCCTGAGGGCATGTTTTGAGCTGGCCTGAACTTTCTACCTAGGATGCATATTGTCCTCTCTGCCTGCTTAATGCTGATCAGTATCTTCTCATTAGGTGGTGACCTTGAATGAATGAGCAACAACAGTTGCTAAACAGGTAGCTGTGTGTAGGAAGTTGTTTTCTAGGGTAGCAAATTATATTTCCTTATTATGCTCGACCATTTAAGAAACAAACAAGCACAAGGCCTTCCTAGCCTTCCATGTATCTATTTGAAAAATTGAATTGGCCTACACTCTTATGAAGATAAAATGAAACAGTACAAGGAAAGGGCCTAGCATAGTATCAGGAATAAAAGAAACAATCATGCTGGGGCGCCTGGGCGGCTTAGTCGGTTAAGCGTCCAACTTCAACTCAGGTCATGATCTCACAGTTCGTGAGTTCAAGCCCCACTTGGGCTCTGTGCTGACAACTCAGAGCCTGGAGCCTGCTTCGGATTCTCTGTCTCTCTCTCTCTCTCTGCTCCTCCTATGCTCATGCTCTGTCTCTCTCTCAAAAATAAATAAACATTTTAAAAAATTTAAAAAAAAAGAAAAAAAAAGAGAAACAATCATGCTGGCTATTACTGTGATTGCGTTATGCAAGTCATGAGCTAGAAGCCAAAAATTTAGTCCCAAATACTGGCATTTGACTTCATTTCTTTCTACCGAAGACAGAGCAGTTGGCTCTGAAGTCAGAGGAAGAGACCCAGGACTGCACATGACAGTCATCTTCAAATTGAATGCCTCCGTATATTAATAAGCCCAGATGTGTTTCCCAAACGATTTGGAAAATCTGCAAAATCCAAAAATAAGCCAAAACAAGAAATAACTCAGTCTGGAAGCAAATTTCGATTTTAGATTTCTTATGGAAAAAGATTGATATTATCTTGTTTGACATTAAAACTACATCGACACTGCATTTAGTGACAATCACATTCTATGGCACACTCATCTCCTCGTCTCTGTAATAAGAGCAGTTATTTTGAATATTTATATCTTTGGGGAATTGTTGTTCTGTTTGTTTTTGTTTTATTTCCCACTAAGTGATGCACCTGGGATGAATGATTTCCAATCACAATAAAAATTATTGAAAGGCATAGCTCAAACTTAACAATTGTATTCACTTATTTTTAGTTTTCAAGGTGTAATTGGAAATTAGGGATAAAATAATTTTAGAAGACAGATATTATTCACTATAAAAATGGCTAAACTGCTAATAATAAGCTGGTAAACAAAATTTCAAAATGTTAGTTCTTGGACAATTTCAAGTAGGAAATTTGTTTAATAAAACATTAACAGGGAGCGCCTGACTGGCTTAGTCTGTAGAGCATGAGACTCTTGATCTCAGGGTCATGAGTTCAAGCTCCATGTTGGGCATGGACCCTACTTAAAAAAAAATAATAAAAATAATAAAACATTGATAGCAAATTTTGACTGATTTTAGAATTCTTATCTGTAGAATTTTTAAGTCATTGATTATCAGTTTAAATAATAAGTTTTAATATAATTTCTCTATACTTTACATTAAATAAAGTGATATACATATAGCTGTCTTTTAATATGTGAGATAAAATTCTATTTAATATTTATTTAAATATTTATTTTTGGTGAACAATGAGATTTTGCATAAATGTAAAAGTTGAAGAAAGCCCCATATTTTTTGAAAAACTAGGTGTTTTATTTTTTAATTTTTAACATTTCTCAAACACTTATAAGGAGCTCTGCTAAGTTCTTTGGTTGCATTTTCTTATTTAATCCTGATGTAACTTAATAAGGTGGACATTTTCCTAACTTCTGCTTCTGATAAATCTTGAAGATTTTGTGTTCTAAACTTTCTCCCACTGCAAAATTCCAAAGAATCAGGGACAAGTAAAAACTAACAGGCAGAGCTGAGCTCTCAAGAAATTAAAGAAAATCTTGAGTGTCCTCAAAACGACGGGATAAAAAACGCCAGTATAATTAGCCAGAAATGAAGTCATAGATAACTTGGAGACATCTGCTGATCACAGGCACATAAATCCTGAAGTTTTAATGTCTTTTCAGTGAACCAGAACAAATTCTAAGATGTATGAAAGATAGCAGGGTAGGGGGGTTAGAACGTAGAGAGCGACATAAAGCTAGAACCCTCAAAGAACTTTATGGAAAACAACATGTATTTCTGGTTTGAATCCTACACAGGGATAAAAATAGATCTGATAATACTTATCCATAGATGGTGTCCCCACCGTATGCTGTGATAAGGACAAACAAATCTTCCTGGAAGAATATCCGCTGAACCAAGATATTCATGATTCCCATAAACGGACTAACCAAATATAAACTCACAATACAAAATCACCAAACACAATAGCAACCAAACTCTGATGAGTGAAAATTAACAGAAAAGAGGACTAGGGACACGGATATTGTAATAATCCAAGATAGAATATGAAATAAACATGCTTAAAGAAATCACACAATTATTAACTTGGGCAAGAAACAAATGTCTATTAAAATAACTTGGTATATTTGAAAAACAAAACAAAACTTCTAAAAGCAAAATAAACAGTTGAAATTGAAGACTTAAAGGATTGGTTAAATGGCAGATTAAACACACTGAAGAAAGAATTAATAGACTAGAAGATGATATGAAGAAATTAACCAGAATGCAGTACAGGAGGAGAAATTAAAAATATGACAGAGAATTAAGAGACAGGGAAGATAAAGAGAAGGTCCTCCTCTTACTATATTTAGAATCCCAGAAACAGAATAGAACGAATAAGGGAAAGACAATATTTGCTGAATTAATGGTGAATGAATGAATCACAATTTCCCGGCGTTAATGGAAGTTATATCTCCTCAGTTTTAAGAGGCAAAATAAATCCCAGGAAAACTGGAAAAAAAAAATCCACGGCTACACATACTGAGGCAATTTGCATAACCCAATAAAAACTGAAAACCAGAGATCTCAAATCCAGCCAGAGAGAAAAGTTAGTTTACTCGTACACTAATGACAACTGACAGTAGATTTCTCATCAATAGCAATAATGCAAGGCAAAAAATATTCCAATAATATCTCCCAGTTCTGAGAAGCATAAAGCTGTCAACCTATATTTGTGTACTTAGTTAAATGAGGGTGAAATAAAAACTTTTCTGTCAATAAAAAACCAGGAGAGTTTTCTGCTAACAGACCTTTATAAAAGAAATTTCTAAAGGATATTTTTAAGGCTGAAGAAAAATAATCCCAGAAGAAATATGTGAGGACACAAGAAGGAACAATGGTTGAGTAGATTGGTAACATATGGACAAACATAAGGAAACACTGACTGTATAGCACAACAGTCATGTCTAATTAAGAGAGTAACGATCAAAAGCATGATGTAACTAATTGCTTCATGACAATACCCTGGATTGGGATGATCTAAATTAAAGTATTTAAATGTACTTGTAAGATTTGAGAGGTGGTGACAAACATGAAAAATCTTTATAGCTTAAGTTGTTTATACATGTTAAAATGTTAACATCTAGTCGTGACTAGAATAAAGAACTTTAAATTTTTTTTAGTGTTTATTTCTTTTTGAGAGACAGAGAGAAGCTGAAGGAGGAGTAGAGTGAGGGAGACACAGGATCCGAAGCAGGCTCTGCATTGACAGCAGAGAGCCTGACATGGAGCTCGAACTAGCAAGCTGCAAGATCATGACCTGAGCCGAAATCGGGCACTCAACCGACTGAGCCACCCAGGCGCCCCTAGAACTTTTAAAACAATGAGGAAAAAAACCTAATTTTGAAACTCAGCTGGTAGAGTGGAAGCAGCAGAAATGGGTATAAGAGAAGCATAGCAGCAGAATGAAAATAAAAACATAACATGGCTGAGATAATTTCTGAAACAAAAAGAGTCATAGTAAAATTAAGACTAAATCCTATGCTAAAACACTAATATTTTCAGATTCAGAAAGAAAATAATTATAATATCTTTACAAGGGACTCACCTAAAACTTGAAGATACAGAAAAGATGAAAGATAAGATATGGAATGAGATAAACCAGGCAAATGCTTACAAAAAAGAACTGATATAGACAAAATAGTGCTTACAGCAACAAACAATATTAAGAGTAGAGAGGTAAACTATTTAAGTCAGCAGGAAGATATACTAATTATAACAAGTATGTTATTTTGTTATTATGTCCAGAAAATATATAAAGCAAATATAAACAGGACAAGAAGTTGACAAATCTGTCATTGTGAGAAGTTCTCTTATCCTACCCTATCCTATCCTATCCTATCCTATCCTATCCTGTATCTCCTTACTAATTTTTGTCTGCTTAACCTATCAACTTCAACATTTATCAGAGGTTGATAGACAAAGCAGACACAAATTAGTAAGGATTAGGAACTTTGAAAAACATAATTAACAAGTTTGATCAAACAAATGTGAATAGAGTCACACAATATGATTAGATGAACATGTCTTCTCAATTACACATGCAATACTTATGATAATTAATTGTGTACTAGCCAATATCAATTTCAAATTTGAAAGGAATTGGTGTATTTTACTGCAGATTCTCTGACAATAAAATCGAGTTATAAATATAATAAAAGATATCTAAGAATGACTTCATTTGATTGGCATTTATTTTTTTAAATTTTTTTCTCCAAGTTTCTATTTAAATTCCTTCTAGTTAACATACAGTGCAATATCAGTTTCAGGTGTAGAATTTAGTGTTTCATCGCTTACTCACATCACCCAGTGTTCATCACAAGTTCTCTCCTTAATACCTAACACCTGTTTAACCCATCTCCCCCTACCCCTCCTCATCTTTGGTAACCTTCAGTTTATTGTTTGTAATTAAGAGTCTGTTTCTTGGTTTGCTTCTCTCTTTCTTTTTCCTCTCCTATGTTCATTTGTTTTGTCTCTTAAATTCCACATGAGTGAAATCATACGATATTTATCTTTCTCTGGCTGACTTATTTTGCTTAGCATTATACTCTCTAGCTCCATCCACGTGGCAAATTGTGATTTCATTGTTTGTTATGGGTGAGTAATATTCCATTGTGTGTGTGTGTGTGTGTGTGTGTGTGTGTGTGTGTGTATCCTCCTGCACTGTATATACTGTAGTATATGTGTATATACTACATCTTCTGAATCCATTCATCAATTATTGGACACTTGGGCTTCTTCCATAGTTTGGATATTGTAAATAATGTTGTAAACATTGGGGTGTATGTATCCCTTTGAATTAGCGTTCCTGTATTCTTTGGGTAAATACCCAGTACTGCAATTGCTAGATCATAAGGTAATACTTATTTTTAACTGTTTGAAGAACCTCCATAGTGTTTTTCAGAGTGGCTACAGCTAAGCAAAATGAGTCAGAGAAAGACGCATACTATTTTCCCACCAACAGTGCAGGAGGATTCCTTTTTCTTCACATCTTCACCAATACCTGTTGTTTCTTGTCTTGTTAATTTTAGCCATTCTGATAGGTGTGAGGTGATTTCCCATTGTGGTTTTTATTTCCTTTCCCATGATGATCAGGGATGATGAGCACCTTTTCATGTGTTTGTTGGCCATCTGGGTCTTTGGAGAAATGTCTGTTCATGTCTTCTGCCCATTTTTAATTGAATAATTTATTTTGGGGGGGTATTGAGTTTTGTAAGTTCCTTATATATTTTGGACATTAACCTTTTATCAGATATGTCATTTGTAAATATCTTCTCCCATTCTGCATCTTGCCTATTAGATTTGTTGATCGTTTCCTTTGCTGTCTTGATGCTTTTATTTTGACGTAGTCCCAATAATTTATTTTTGCTTTTATTTTCCTTGCCTCAGGAGACATATCTATGAAGTTGCTATAGCAGATGCCAAAGAAATTTTTGCCTATATTCTCTTATATGATTTTTAAGGTTTCAGGTCCCACATTTAAGTTTTTAATCCATTTGGCATTTATTTTTGTGTATGGCATATGAATGTTAGATTCAGTTAGATTATTTTGTATGGAGCTGTCCAGATCTCCCATTCGTTAAAGAAGCTTTTTCCCCATTGTATATTCTTTTGTGCTTTGTCAAAGACTAATTGACCATATAATTGTGGGTTTATTTATGGATTTTCTACTCTTTTCTATTGATATATGTTTCTATTTTTATGCCAGTGCCATATTGTTTTGATTACTGCTGCTTTGTAGTTAACTTGAAGCCTGGAATTGTGATGCCTCCAACTTTGCTTTGCTTTTTCAGGATTGCTTTGGCTATTCAGAGTCTTTTGTGGTTCCATACAAATTTTAGGAGTGTTCCTTCTAGTTCTGTGAAAAATGCTGTTGGTATTTTGATAGGGATCACATAAAATGTGTAGATTGCTTTTGTTAGTATGGACTTTTTAATAATATTTGTTCTTCCTATCCATTCCTATCCATTGTGTGGTCTTCAATTTCTTTCATCAGTATTCAGAGTACAGGTCTTACTTCTTGGTTAAGTATCTTATTATTTTTGGTGTGATTATAAATGGGATTGAGTCCTTAATTTCTTGTTCTGCTGCTTCATTTTTGATGTATAAAAATGAAACAGGTTTCTGTACATTGATTTCATATCCTGCAAATTTACTGAATTCATGTATCAGTTCTAGCAGATTTTTGGTGGAATCTTTGGATTTTTCTATTTAAAGGATTATGTCATTTGCGAATAGTGAAAGTTTTACTCCTTTCTTACTCATTTGGGTGCTTTTTATTTCTTTTTGTTATTGGTTTGCTGTAGCTACAACTTCCAGTACTATAATGAATAATAATGGTGAGAGTGGATGTCCCTGTCTTTTTCCTGACCTTAGAGGAAAGCTCTGAGTTTTTCCCATTAAGGATTATGTTAGCCTTAGGTTTTTCATACACGGTCTTTATTATGTTGAGTATGTTCCCTTCAAACCTACTTTGTTGAGGGTTTTCATCATGAATAGATATTGCACTTTGTCAAATGGCTTTTCCTTTGTCTATTGAAATGAACATATGGTTCTTATTCTTTCTTATATTGATGCAACATATCACATGGATTGATTTACAAATATTGAACCACCCTTGCAACCCAGGAATAAATCACACTCGATGTGGTAAATGATTTTTTTCGTGTATTGTTATATTCGGTTCACTAGTATTTTGTTGAGAAGTTTTACATCCATGTTCATCAGGGATTTGGCCTATGATTTTTAGTGGTGTCTTTATGCAGTTTTGGTATCAGAGTAATGCTACCTTCATAGACTGAATTTGCAAGCTTTCTTTTCTTTTTCTATTCTCTGGAATACTTTGAAAAAATAGGTATTAATTCTTCTTAAGTGTTTGATAGAATTCACCTGTGAAGCCATCTGGTCCTGGATTTTTATTTGTTGGGAGTTTTTTGATTACCGATTCAATTTCTTTGGTAGTTATGAGTCTGTTAAAATTTTTATTTCTCCCTGTTTTAGTTTTAGTAGTTTATATGTTTCTGAGAGTTTATTTATTTCTTCTAGGTTGTCCAATTTGCTGGCATATTGTTTTTCATAATATTTTCTTAAGATTGTATTTCTGTGATACTAACTGTTATTTCTTCCCTTTTGTGGGATTTTATTTATTTGAGCCCTTTCTCTTTATTGCTTGATAAATCTTGGTAGAGGTTTGCCAATTTTCTTAATTTTTTCCAAAGAGCCAGCCTCTGGCTTCATTGATCTGTTTTATTGGTTTTTAGTTTCTATATCATTGATTTCTGCTCTAATTTTTATTATTTCCTTCCTTCTGCTGGTTTTACGTTTTGTTTATGTTCTTTTTCTAGTTCCTTTAGGTGTGAGGTTAGGTTCTTTATTTGAGATTTTTCTTACTTCTTGACGTTGATTTATAATGCTACAAATTTCCCTCTTAGAATTGCTTTTGCTGCATCCTAAAGGTTTTCGACCATTGTGTTTTCATTTTCATTTGTTTGCATGTACTGTTTTATGTCTTTACTTCCTGGTTGACCCATTCATTCTTTAGTAGCATGTTATTTAACCTCCATGTATTCGTGGATGGTCCAGATTTTTTTTTAAGGTCGACCTCTAGTTTCACAGTGTTTTGGTTAGAGAATATGCATGGTATGATTTCAACCTTCTTCAGTTTGTTGGCATTTGTTTTGTGGGCTAATATGTGGTCTGTTCTGGAGAATGTTCTGTAAGCACTTGAAAAGAATTTATATTTGGCTGTTTTAGGATAGAATGTTCTGAATATGTTTTTTAAATCCATCTGGCCCAGTGCGTCATTCAAAGCCATTATTTCCTTGTTGATTGATTTTGTTTAGATGATCTGTCCATTGATGTAACTGGGTTGTTAAAGTCCCCTACTATTATTGTATTATTATGGATTCATTCCTTTATGTTTATTATGAACTGTTTTATTTATTTGGGTGCTCCTGTTTGATGCATAAATATTTACAATTATTATATCTTCTTGTTGGATTGTGCCCTTTATTATTATATGGTGTCCTTCTTTGTTTTTTGTTATAGTCTTTGTTCTAAAGTCTTTGTGTTTGGGGTCACCTGGGTGACTCAGTCACTTAAGCGTCGAGTTTCGGCTCAGGTCATGATCTCATGGTTCGTGGGTTCAAACCCTGAGTCAGGTTCTGTGCTGACAGTTCAGAGCCTAGAGCCTGCTTCGGATTCTGTGTCTCCCTCTCTCTCTACTCCTTCCCTACTCAGTCTCTGTCTCTCTCTGTCTCTCAAAAATGTTCAAAAAAATAAAAATAAAATTAAGTACATCAAAGATAAATCAATTTAAAAAATTAACCATATTCTATATACCTACAGCAATTGAAAATATTTAGCTATCACCTATACAAATACAACCACAATACCAAGAAAATAAGGTTTCTTTGGGGAAAAAAATCTACCAAAAGCAGTTCATGCCATTATGGGGAAAATTAAAAACTTTACTGAAAAGCAAGAAACAGCTAAATAAATGATTAAGAAGATTCACATATAAGATTTAATATAAAGATATTTTTTCTTTCCACATTATCACAGTTGCAAGAAAATTCCACTACAGTTTTGTGTAGACATATGGGAATGGCATAGAAAAGTTGATTCAAAGTCAGTATGTATATTAACACAAAGGGCCAAAAGCAGCCAAGAAACTTTTAAGGAAGAATAAAGAGCAGATATTATGAGATATTAAATTTATTTTAAAAAGTAAGACAGTGTATTTTTGGATTAGAGATAGACTAATCGAAGACAATAGAGAGCTCAGCAAACTCACTTGTATGCAAAAACAAAATGTATGAGGGAGGAGACTGTAAAACAGGGAAAGAAAGGATTGACTATTAAACACATGGAATTGGGTAATCTTGAAGTCTTACGGTAAAATTGAAGCAGATTCCTATCTCATGCAATATACTCAAAAGCAACATCTAGATGAACTAAATATGAAACTAGAAAAAATTTTGACTCTTATCTTTATGGCTTCAAGGTAGAAAAAGATTTTTTAAGCAAAAAACAAAATGCACAGAACAAAACCAGAAATATTCATTTACATTAAATTGAAAAATGTAAATTTATCAAAAGACACTTTTAAAAAGTGAAAATCTGAGCCAAAGTGTGGGAGAAAATATCCTCAGTAATACAAATGACAAAAAATGAATACCTATAGGTGTGCCTGGGTGGCTCAGTCGATTAAGCATTTAACTTTCGATTTCAGCTCAGGTCATGATCTCACAGTTCCTGAGTTTGAGCCACACATCTGGCTCTGTGACAGTGCAGAGCCTGCTTGGGATTTTCTCCCTCTCTTTTTCTCTGCCCCTCCCCACTTGTACTCTCACTCTCAAAATAAAGAATGTATTAAATGTTTTTAAAAAAATGAATACTTGTAATAGATAATAGACTTTAAAAATCAGTAAGTAAACAACAACAGCAGCAAAGAATTCAGTTTAAAGGTAAGCACAAACTATGATCCAATAATGCAAAACAAAGAAACATGAAACTACACTCAACCTTGATGATGCAATGAAAACATACACATTTTTAGTGGTGTATTTGTTTCTCGGGCTGCCATAATGAAGTGCCACCAACTGGGTGGCTTGAATCAACAGAAATGTATTTTCTCACAATTCTGGATGCTAGACACCTGAAATGATCGTGTTGGCACAGCATAAACTCTCTGATGGGGAGACTTGTCTGTTTCTGATGATAGTCCTTGGCATTACTTGGTTCATGGCAGTGTTAACTCCAATTTCTGTCTCTTGTCTTCACATGGTGTTCTTCCCTGTTTGTCTGTGTGTCTTTATGGGATTCTTCTCTCTTTGCGTTTTTGTCCAAATTTCCTTCATTTTATAAAAGTATCACTCTTTTGATTAGGGCCCACCCTACCTGCATATGACCTCATTTTCACTTGACTACATGGCAAAGATCCTATTTCCAAAAAAATCACAGTAACAGACACTGAATCCTTTATATCCTTTTGGGATATAACCCAATTCAACCCATGCAATTTTAAACAACCAGGTTGGAGAAGAATTAGTCTAAATCTAGTAATGTTGCATTGGGGTGTATCCCAGTAATTCCACTTCTGGATGCTTAGATCCTTGCTACCCTAAGTATGGTCTGTCAGTTAGCAAAATCATTGTCACCTGGGAGCTTGGTAGAAATGAGGAGTCTTGGGCCCTACCCCAGACTTACAGTGTCAAAATCTGTATTTAAGCAACATCCCCAGGTGATTTGTTTGAAAAGTATTGATCTAGTTTACGTTAGTTAAAAAAAGACATGCACATGAATGCTCATGGAACTGTTGTTTATAAAAGCAAATATTTGAAGAAGACTTAGGGTCTCACTAACCAGAGAATGGATAAATAATTTGTGGCTTTATTCATACAATTTATATCTACACAGTAATGAAAGTGAATGAGCTAGAGGTGCTTGTAGCAATACAGATGAAATTTACAAAGATAATGCTGAGCAAAAAAAGAAAGTTGCAAAAGAATTTATAGAGAATGATACCATTTCCGTACTGCTTAGTGACACACACAGATGATGTAAAAGCATGAAGTAATTTATAAGAATGACAAACACTCAACTTGAGAGCAGAGGAATCAGCAGAATCATAGTATCGTACTATCACACTATTCTTGTTCCTAAGTTGTTCTTAATCATATAAGTATTTACTGTAGAATATTTATAATATATTATTCTTAATTTTTGATAAATCTTATGTAATGCATAATAAAGTGAAAAAATAAGGAAAAACTTAAGTCTAATAAATGGGAGAGTAGTCATTTGAATCCAAAACTGCGGCCTTGAGCCACTATTATCAACTAACATATTACTCCTTCTATTTGCCATAGACCAAATGGCACAGTTATAGAAAGGTATTTTATCATCATAATTATTGCTTTTATATAAGGAACATGTTTTAAAACAAGATTAAAGTATGCATTGAATATTGGCTTTAATTTCATGACAAAAATGTTACTTGTTAAAGTTAATAAAAATGTAAGCATTTCCCTCCAACTATTGTTAGAATAATACAGTAATTAAATTTTGTTTCGAATAATCATTAGACTGAATTTAATTGCCATCTATCCTTGGATTAACAAGAAATATTGAGCTAAGACTCCACACATGTTTCTCAAGTATGTTCTTTTTTTTTCTTTTAGTTTTTTTAATGTTTATTTATTTTGGGGGGAGAGAGAGAGACAGAGTGCAAGAAGGAGATGGGCAGAGAGAAAGAGGGAGACACAGAATGCCACGCAGGTTCCAGGATCTCGGCTGTAAGCACAGAACCTGAGGCGGAGCTTGAACTCACAAACTTTGAGATCATGACCTGAGTTGAAGTCAGATGCTTAACTGTCTGAGCCACCCAGGCACCCCTCAACTATGTTCTTATCCTTTCAGAAGTGAACCCTGAAAATATTGTCAGTAAGAAAGCAGTGTAGACTGATCAAAATCAGGAAAGTACATTTATTAACACCTGCCACTAAATTTTTTTAATTACCTGTAAGCAAAAGTACTGGCTTTTATTTTAAATCATAGTTTTATATATTCTATTGGAATCTATGAGTTTCAATTATTTATTTTACTCTTTTAAACAAATGGTTAAGCTCCCAGAAAAAGGGAAGAGTCCTGCTCAATAGTGATTATTGAACTTTTGTTGACATGTTTTTTCCCCCTTGAATAACTTGTGATTTAAGTCAAGAAGTTTTGGAATGCAAAGGTCAAATCTATCTTTATTCACTTGTCTTATACTCAGAATTTTCTAAAGAATTGCAAGCTGACCAAATACTTTAAGGAATAGGAAGAATGTCACATCCATGTGCAAATTGTTTTCACAATAAATTCTCACCTGACAGAGCTCTTGCTTTTTCACTAAGCCTATGCATTCTCTTTTTCCACACTGCTCAGCAATTATCAGTAGAGAGATAATATTATTACTTTGCATCTCTGTTAATACTCTGATTGTTTAAATTAGTCTTCTCGAGTTTATAATAACATTCATTTTACTACTGAGGAAACAAGAAGGTTAGTCAACTTGCCCAAGGACCCACAACTAGTTAATATATGTTACATTTTTGTTCACTCTCCATATGCTGTGGTTTTAGCATGTGTATTAAATGAACCAAGCCAATCTTAACAGTTCTAGGAGCACAGACTAAGGCTCCACTCTTTGTGTTTTGGTACTGAAAATCAAGGGCCATTCTTGGCCTCTAAGAAGTGCCTGACATGTAGAAAAAGCAGTGAAGGAATGATACCATCAGAGGAAGGGGGATGGTGAGGACTGACACACACAAAAAGAGTGCTCGGTTTTCCAGGAGAATTTTTTCTCTTGCATTTTGGTTACATTTTTTAAAAAATAAATGGCCAGTTAATTCTCACTGATAATCAGAAGACCACATTTCCTAAATTATTAAAGCAAACATTTTTCTTTGAAGTTTTTTTTTTCACTCGTGAATTTCAGTAAAATCATCCACAGTTGTGGAAGAACTACAATTGCCTTATTACCTTACTATTTGATATTAAATTCAGAAAGGTATTTTTATATCAAAAATATAATCTACCTTCGTTTCCACTTGAAAAAATTAAAAACTTTGTTTAATAACATTTAGAAATCACTTTTGCAATCTCCTAAGTATATTTTCAACTCTTGATTTTGTAAGTTATTTCCTCATTCATAGAAAAATCACCCATAACTTGGGGATTATGGATAAACTTATCAATTACTGAGAAGCCTCAACCATTACTGAACCTTCAGTAATGGTAGGACATTCAGAGTTTATAGCAAGTATCTGTTTAAAATATATTATCAGCGTCATATCTTTTTATCTTATGTCTCTGGTCAAAGAACTACATTAAAATGCAGGGCTTGTATCAAATTTCCTGTGAAAATGTTAAAAATCTTTATCTCTCATAAACTACTTTAGAGAAATTTCACATGATGGATGATGTATCATTCTCCAGATCCATAACTGACAAGTTGCATCTAGCAAATTCAAGCAAGAAATAAAAACAGAATGACTGCAAGGTTTTTTTTCAAATGATGTCATCAATAACATCCACTTTAAGACCAGCTTTTCTTTAGGCTAAATTCTGAGGCCTTGAAGAAAAAGAGTCTAACTCTCCAGATCTTTGGTTTGCACCATTTTCTTCTGGCATATCTGGGATTCTGTATCTTTAAGGGTTAAATAGAAAACAATTGGCAAAGTGCGGACTCAAAGAAATGCAGCATCATTGTGCTTTAATATATATCACAGTATTAACAGTTCAGTAAAGGGTTATATAAGTAAAATTAGTCACTTGAAGTTTGAGCCCATAGTCAGTGTTCTATACCCTTTTCACATTCCTCCTTTCTTCCTAGTGTTCATAAGAGTGCCTAAAAATCTTGTTATAAATTTTAGGAAATGAAATGTTTGAAATGTGATGTACATTAATCCTATGGAAAACATGAAGCATTTGCAATTTTTCAACTTATAAAAATGCTGCATTGTTGAATATTATAGCAAAAGAGCAAATGCCAGTGCTCATGAATATAATTAATTCCAGATTTAAATCAGTATACTTTCCTGAAAAGGGAAAAACAAACTTTTCACCTATTAAACTGTTTAGGATCCAATAGACAAATGCATATTTCTGGCTGACATATTTATGACTTATATATTTATATGTACTAAATTTGACACAATTGCTATTCAAGGATGATTTTGATATGCATATACTTATTTTTTAAATTTTAAATTTCTTTTATTTTACTCTTTATTTATGTTATCAAGTCTATTTCCAAAATTTTATCTTTGGAGAATCCAGATTTTAATTATTTTCCTATTATAATTTTTGGACCTGCAACTATACTTAGATAAAGCTAGTTAGTTCTGTTTTTGTGACAATATTTTAAAAGGGAGAATGAGCACCTTCACAAATCTTAAAAGAGACATCTTCAGAGTCTGTAGCCAGTATTACTGTGTATACTTATCTCTTTCTTTTCGATGCCATGAATCATTATAAATGTCAGGTTCATTATTGTGGCATGCTGAAATGATTGAGTGGGAACTGTGCCCAGCACCACATTGTAAAACAATCCATCTCGGAACACATTGCCTTGTACTGTATGCTTCAGCCCAATTAGATTTTCTTTGATGCTTTGGTGATTGCTCTTTTGTTTGGTCTTGGAGAATTCAAAACCATAAAATTCAGAGCTCAAATTTGAACACAATATTAAGACTATTGCTATCTGTGATGAATCTGTGCATGTTAACCAGAGACTCGAATCTGTATATGTAGTCATATCTGCTTGGAGGAATGCATTCTGTACTTTCCCTTTAGTCCAGTCATGCAATTAGAATGTACAAATGGACTTTGTTGTGTTATATATATATTTTTCTCTCTAGATTAGGAACCCCATTCTTTACTTCTGTTTAATTGGGATTAAATTTGCCTTTCTTGGTAATAGAAATAACTTAGAACCAACCCATAGAGGTCTATTCATTTTCTATGTTGTCAACTCCATTTACAAAATCCAATACTAGTTTCCTCCCAGTGGTGAATCTGTGCAAATGTATGAGTTCCAAAGTGCGGCCTTTGTCAGCACAAAATGAACACAGGTGAAGATGTTTGCCTAAGTTCTATTAATGCCCCGTTCCTGGATAAAACTTGTAAATGGCTGATGCTCAGTACTTTCAAAAAGAGCTAGAAAATAAAATAGGTTTGATATACAAGATTAAGAGCAAAAGAGGTCAATAAAAGAATTTTTTGAAGAAAATAGAAGATATGCAAAATTCAATATTACTTTTCTTTTTAATAACCTTATTTTTCTTTCTTGAAACTACCGGATTGCCTCAATACTTGCTTAATTTCTGCAAGTCAAGGGTTTCTAGACGGCGCTCCAAAGCGTCTGCCGGAAGGTGGCGACATAAGCCCTTATTGCCTAGAGCTGTCCCAGGTACTGAAGCCAATTTCGGTGCTTAAGAGAAACTGCGGGCCAGCGACCGGGGGTTCCACCAAGATCTCCCTAGAGGTTTGCTGGTTCTGGTAAAAGAAGCAAAAGGCTGTACAAAATGCTCAACGTTATTTAAAGAACACCGGCAAAAGATTCCCTTCTCTAAATTTGCTTGCCACGAAGCTATGAAATGTGGTAATCTTTACTGAAATTAAAAAGGTAATGGCGATGGATAGGCGTGTGTGTGTGCATGCGCGCGTGTATGCAACATACATACAGAATTGAGTTTTTTCTTCACTTTTAGATGCTGATTTTTACCTGTCCTTAACAAGCCCTTTACAATCCCTCTCCCCCTAATTCTCCTAGGTTAAAAATAAATAAAGCCACAGGCAACATCTTCCCCAAGGGAGTCAGACTGGATTGTCAGATAATGAAAGGGATGGCTTTTCTCATAAGCTAAGAAACACTTCGTCTTCTTTCCATCAATTAACAATAATTTACAGACTAACCCAAGGGCTGTCTACCTCCCCATTCAGGCTACATGCGGCTCCATTTCTCATTTCCTATTGTCACTCTGTGCTGCTAACTCTACTTAACAATTTGACAGAAATATGAAACAACGGATAGTTAGGATTTTTCCCCCTTCTCTGGTTTGGCTGAGTGAAAGGCGGGGATATATGTTGTAGTATCGGTGTGACCAGCGGTGGATCCGGTGAAGCGATTTCTGAATCTCTGCTGACAAAAAGGGGCTAGAACGAAAAGACGCTTAGCTAGAGGGAGAGGAGGGCGGGGACCCAGAGGAAAGAGACACTCAGGGTTGGGGAAGTGTTAGGAGGGGAGGGTTAGCGTAGGAGGGAGGGACACTGTCAGAGCTGTCGGAGCGACACAGAGGGATACTGAAAAGGGAGTGAGAAGAAAAGGGGAGACTGAACGAGGGGTGAGAAGGGAGAGGGAGAAAGAGAGAGAGAAAGCTTAAGAGAAAGAGAGGAGACAGGAGGAGAGAGTGGGAAAGAGGAAGGGAGAGAAGCAGGAAGAGGAGAGTCACAGAGTGACCGTAGAGGACGAGGTTTCTCTATTCCAGATACTTCTAAGATTGAAGATTGTTTGCTAGTGCAAGACTCCAGCTCCAGCAGCCAGTTGGGCAGCGGCAGAGTAAAATGGACAGTGAGAAACAGACGTTCCAGCCACCTCTGCGCCGCGAAGAGGTCCCGGAGCTGTTCCCTGGCGAGCTCCTTTCCCAGCGGGAGTCTCTGCTGGACCAAGGGAGCCTAGGGAGCTCCTAGAAGCTGTTCCTCGGAGATGCCCTCGCCAGAGCAGTAAGAACTTCCTTCTTGAGTCCCGGCATCCCCTTCACCTGAAACTCCCCTGGAGAGAGAGAAGGGTGGAAGACCCCAGGGGGAGGGGCGAGGGGGATCCTAACGCAGCTCTCTCTCCCCTCCTCCTCCCCCTCCTCCCCCCCCACTGGGCGCGCAGGCATGGATGTGCTCAGCCCGGGACCGGGCAACAACACCACCTTGTCCGAGGGTCCCTTCGGGACACGCGGCAACGCTACTGTCATCTCCGACGTGACCTTCAGCTACCAAGTGATCACCTCTCTGCTGCTGGGCACGCTCATTTTCTGCGCGGTGCTGGGCAATGCGTGCGTGGTGGCCGCCATCGCCCTGGAGCGCTCCCTGCAGAATGTGGCTAACTATCTCATCGGTTCGCTGGCTGTCACCGATCTCATGGTGTCGGTGCTGGTGCTGCCCATGGCTGCCTTGTACCAGGTGCTCAACAAATGGACACTGGGACAGGTCACCTGTGACCTATTCATTGCCCTCGACGTGCTGTGCTGCACCTCGTCCATCCTGCATCTGTGCGCCATTGCGCTGGACAGGTACTGGGCCATCACGGACCCCATCGACTACGTGAACAAGAGGACGCCCCGGCGCGCCGCTGCGCTCATCTCGCTCACTTGGCTCATTGGCTTCCTTATCTCCATCCCGCCCATGCTGGGCTGGCGCACCCCGGAAGACCGCTCAGACCCCGACGCGTGCACGATTAGCAAGGACCACGGCTATACTATCTATTCCACCTTTGGGGCTTTCTACATCCCTTTGCTGCTAATGTTGGTTCTCTACGGGCGCATCTTCCGAGCTGCGCGCTTCCGCATCCGCAAAACTGTCAAGAAGGTGGAGAAGAAGGGAGCGGACACCCGCTTTGGTGTGTCGCCAGCCCCACAGCCCAAGAAGAGCGTAAATGGCGAGCCAGGGAGCAGAGAATGGAGGCAGGGCGTGGAGAACAAGGCAGGGGGGGCTCTGTGCACCAATGGCGCGGTGAGGCAGGGTGATGACGGCGCCGCCCTGGAGGTGATTGAAGTGCACCGGGTGGGCAACTCCAAAGAGCACCTGCCGCTGCCCAGCGAGGCCGGCAGCATCCCTTGCGCCCCCGCCTCCTTCGAGAAGAAGAATGAGCGCAACGCCGAGGCCAAGCGCAAGATGGCCCTGGCCCGAGAGAGGAAAACGGTGAAGACGCTGGGCATCATCATGGGCACATTCATCCTCTGCTGGCTGCCCTTCTTCATCGTCGCCCTGGTCCTGCCCTTCTGCGAGAGCAGTTGCCACATGCCCGCCCTGTTGGGCGCCATAATCAACTGGCTGGGCTACTCCAACTCTCTGCTCAACCCTGTCATTTACGCCTACTTCAACAAAGACTTCCAAAACGCGTTTAAGAAGATCATCAAGTGCAAGTTCTGCCGCCGATGATGATGGACTGGCAGTTGGCGAGTAGGTCCGCCCCATCCTCTCTGCCTCCTCCAGCCCTCTGGCATCGACACCTCTAATAGCCTGCTACTTTCCCGGACTTTCTCAGTTGCTGGGTCCGCCGCTTCCGTACCTCATCCCTCCTCCCCCGTTCCCTAATCCCCTGCTGGGAGGGAGTGCGCTTTGGGCAGAGAGCCCCCAAAGGTGGGGCCCGAGTGCTGGGAAACTACCTGGGTCTGTGAGAAGCGACTCTGGCTCACACTTTGGCCTCAGAATCGGGTTTGATCCTTGCGGTTGCCTCCTCCCTATTCTGCACCCCGCATCTTCGCGGCGGAAGTTTAAGCCTCAGCGTTCAAGCGAAAAACCTACACGGAAAAAAAACTATAAACACAGCTGCCGCGCCCGCTACCGGTTCCCACCTAATCGCCCCGCTGCTAGGACTTGAATTTAAAGTTGAGAAGTTTGCTTCATTACCTAGTCCCAACCCTGCCTCGCACTTCTACCCTAGAAACTACCCCCTCCTCCAGTTTCATCCCTTCTTTCGAGCTTCCCTTTATGCCCTCTCCAGTACCTATGCATTAGTTTGCCAGTAGGGAGAGGCTGGAGGGTCTGTTTTTCCCAGTGCCTGTGGTGTCCCTGGGAGTCCCCGCTTCCCTGTGTAGACTCGCTGAATAACTCTTTTGCGGACAGCCCTATACTCTTTTCTTGGATTTCAAACAAGTGGCCAGAAGCTGTCTCTTAGATTGGACTTGTAAGTACAAGCAAGGCTGGGCCAGTGGGGGAGAGCGAGGCGGGAGTGAGGACCGATTTTATCCGTGCTTGCCTTGGTGTCAGCACTCGCCAAAGAAACTGACAGTCAGTGGGAAGGGAGAACGGACTTCTGTTCGTAGAGGCTGCTGGCGAGTCTGCACGTTCTGGCATCGCCACTTACCTCCTGCGGGCGATGCCCGCCAGCCAAGGTGTGCGTGCTGGGGACGCCCGGCGGCCTCACGGTTCGCACGCCTGCCCAGCCAGCTGCTGTCTGCTTTGCACTTGGCGCGCCGGGGGGAGGTCACCGGAACCAGAGCCGTCCCTGGTTCCGTCCTTCCGCCGGCGGGTCGCGCCGAAGAGCGGATAAACAAAAGGGTTTGGGAAAGCAGAGAGAGCTAGGTCAGGCGGGAGGAGAGAGACTAGGGGTGGTGGTATCCGACTTTAAGGAGGAAGGGAGCTTCAGTGCGCGCAGGCCGGGCTGCAGGCTACCTTCCCCGTGGAACCTTGAAAGGGCAATTTCATCCCTGGGATGCAGACTCTTTCCGTCTAATTCACCTCCTGTCCTGTGGGTAGTATAGTTCTCTTTAGCGCGTCCTAACGCTACCTGGGATTTGTTCTGAAGGACGTCCAGGACACGTAGCTACTAGGACTTTGCTTTCCAAATAGGAATTCCGGGCTTCCAGTCGAACGGGTCCCGATAGGTTTAGTTCTGTCTGTAACCTCACAGGCGGATACTTTAAATAATGGGGCCCCAAAGACTAGTTAACTAGTTAGGGGTGCTCTTCCTTAGGAGTCTCTGAGAATCGTGTACAGGGTTATATTCATATTCGCTCCTTGGCCCGATGCGAGCCACAGGTGTAAGGCAAACCGGTTTCTTGCCGTTTTAATATGTGGAGCACTCCAAGCCTTCTCCCCCACAAAAGTTACTCTTTTGGCCTTGACATTCCTGCTGAGAAACTAGTTATAATCTTTACTGCCCCTAGAAGGGAAGTTTTTTTGGTGCTCCGTTTGAATGTAAATTTCCATCCACAGGACTGGAATCCAGAAGTTTGCTAGTTAGATGTAGCCTCTAATTTTCTGATGAATAACGGTTGTGTTTTACTGTAATTGCACAGTTCTTGGTTTTTCCTGTCCTTTCCCCTGCCCTTTCCCTTCAAGGGTACCTTTTGAGTGATTGCGTCTGCTGTTTTGAGAACAGTGTTGCAAAAGTTGCCAGTGGAAAGTTCACTTGTGTTTATAAGATTAAGAAGGTGAAAAGACAGTTCTATTACTGAAGCCATTTTATTGTTTGTCAGCTGAACAAAGCCTCGATTTGGTATCTTTTTCTCGAATTGAAACTGAGAGTGAGCATCATATCCGGTTACAATGGAGAAAGTATAAGAACTCTGGACACTCAGTGGATTGTTTGTTTATGCATATGTACTGCTAATAAGGGGCTAAGGTGGAGAAAATAAGGTAGATTTCTTCAATCCAAAAACTATTCACTTGATAATTCAATTTATTTTTTTGCTCAGAGTAATTTCAGTACAGCTGTATGAAAAAATGCACTTTTCCGTATGTCTTCCTTACTTTTTAACAAATTATATATCTAAAATAATTCAAGCTCAAAATTTGCTTATCCAAATTATGCCTTGGCTAGCAAGTATTACCTTCAAAGTGTTGTGTCTTCCATTTACTTTTACAGCACTGTATGACAATGGTTTCCGGACATTTATTCTTTCTGCTTTGGAGGAATTACATGAAAATGGGGAAGGAGCGTCCAATTGGAGTATAATTGCCAAGGCGATAGAGAAATTTGGGGAATAAGTGCATAGCAGTAAACAGCCCCGATGCTTTTTATTTCTTTTAGTATTTGTATTAAGATAAGGTATATATGCATCAAAATTGGCCTTCAGTCTTCTCTGTGACAATAAAAGACTTTATTAATGGTAATGCTACAATAAACTGATACCAGTAACACATGCATCTTTATTTTAATCAGAATTCCTGTCTACTTGTATTTATTTGTATTATTTACAAAGTGAAGTTAAAAAATACAGTTATCAGGAGAAGATTCTGCTCTACAAATCAGGGATATGACATTTAGGGAAATAAATTCAGTTTTTAGCACTGAAACTCATTCTAAAGGAGTGGTTTCTTTAAAAAAAAAATCCTATCTCTGGTAAGAGGAGATCACATCTCATCATTTAGCCACAAAACCATGAATTTTCTCTGACTGACACCTACAGTTAGGACTCAGCCGTCTGTCTAATTAATATGGACAGGATGGAGGACATGAGGCAGAGAGATGCAGCCTCTGCAAAACTGATAAGGCCCCATCCTGTCTTTTTACAGCAGTGGTCAGTCTGACGCCTCTCCTCTGTCTTCCCCACCACTTCCAGCTGGAGGAAAATGGCCTCGCCTGGTTTCAAATAAAGCAACTCATTGTCCTGGGGTTTGTCAGGCAGTTAAAAGTGGAGAGGCATTTTCTTTCCTGCCTGGGTCTCATTCGATACCTGATAGTGGGGTTCTGTATGTAATACCTATTACTATGTTAAAATTCTTCATATGCTCTCTTTTCCCCTACTGGAATCATCAGTAATGCCTCTTATTTCCCAGGTTTTAGTTGTTAATTCCACTGCTTCCTGATGTCAGAATGCAGGTTGTGGGGCAAGGTGGACCCAGGTACCCTGTTAGGGGAAAACAGAGGTCAGGGATATTACAGCCTCAGAAGAGAGCACCTCTGAAGCCGTCTGAAGCCTTGTTCAGGCAAATAAGTAGATCTATGTATTTTCCCAATAATGGAAAGTAAAGACAGAGGAATTGAGAGAAGAAAAGCTGCTGGAATTTCTCATATAAAAACTATTACATGAATATGTCTCTGACCTTGAGTAAATTGATGCATTTGGAACATTTGTCTTTTAGGTTCTGGCTACCTCCCTTTTTTGGCCCTTGTTCTCTGCTCTGGCATCTATTCCTCCAAGGGGACGACGGCTTTCTGTTTTCTACAGGTCTGCCTGAGTCTCCCTCATCACTCACACAGAGAAAGAAAATTGTTATCATTCACTTGCAGTGTGACTAACAAGCCTGGATAACAAATTAGCAGCCACCACGTGTCAGGCTCCATTAAATAATGTTGGAATGTGGGCCTACAAATTAATGTAAGATGCTTTTCTCACCTTGAAGGAGTTTTCAACCTTCTTGGGTCTGTAACAACAAGCCCCTAAGGCTACATAAACATTAATGGTAGAATATTAGTATCGTCTAAACGGGATAAGTCACAAGAGTTTGGCTCTGTAAGAATTCAGGAGACAGAGATCACCGTGAGCCGGGGGTGGGTAGGAAAGATTAGGCAGGGAAAACTGCATAAAGCCTCCAGGATTGAGCTGTGGGCACATGGACGTGGGTGGTATCATAAGGCAGACAGACATTCTTAAGGAGATACCAAAGACAATCTGATCCCTTCTTCTTGTTAAGTGGGGGCCTGGGGTAAAATTTGTGATGGGAGTGCTGGATGCTGGTAGCCTGCGCTGATTGAGGAGGTGGAGAGCCTAGGAAAAGATGCAGGCTCATGGCTTCTCATGTGTTATCGCAGAAACTAGATAAAAGGAAGAATGTTCTGGCAGAGTAAGAGCAGAGCATATGAATAAGG
The DNA here is from genome assembly GCA_030068075.1 of Paguma larvata. NCBI lineage: Eukaryota > Metazoa > Chordata > Mammalia > Carnivora > Viverridae > Paguma > Paguma larvata. The sequence goes on from CM057826.1 coordinate 102,997,415, forward strand.
AGAGAATCTTTAGACCATTAAAGGTTAACAACAGATTGATAAGCATTAGTTACAAGACAGAATAATTCGAACTTCTGTAGTGTTTAAGTTTTTGCCAAGTGATTTTCACTCAATACGCTATTTAAATTTGAGGTGGCAGATCCTTTGGGAAATACCAATTACACCACGTTATCCAAAGCAGAGGATTCACACAGCACTGGGTAAGTACAGAAGAAAGTGCTAGAGGGGTGCCTGGATGGCTCAGTCCGTTAAGACTCCAACTCTTGATTTTGGCTCAGATCTCATGATCTCATAGTATATAGGATCCAGCCCCACGTGGGGGCTCTGTGCTGACAGTGCAGACACTGCTTGGGATTCTCTCTCTCCCTCTCCCTCTGTGCCCCCCACCATGTGCGCATGCACGTGCTCATTCTCTTTCTTAAAACAAACAAACAAACAAACAAACATTTTTTAAAAAGTGGAAAGCCCTAGAGATCATATGTGGAATTATTATATTTCCAGATTAAAAAGCTAGAACTATAGTTTAAGTCACTGTAGATCACTAAGAATGAAGGCAGAAGTTCTGTTTTGAGCTCATTTCAATGACACAGCTGTGAAACAATAAAGGCCTGAATGGGGGATGTTAGCAGAAGGAATGGAAAACAAGTTAGACTGAAAAGTACATCAAAGGAAGAACTGGCAGGACTTGGTATCTGGATGTGAGGGGAGAGGGAGAGAAAGATGCTGAGGAGGATTTGCGCCAAGGAAATGTTAGCAAATGACAGAAAAGGGGAAGTGAAGAGTCACTTCTCCTCTGATCTTTACTTTTTTAAGCTTTATCTGTAAACATAAAAAGGCTTTGTTTCCTGCTAAGAGTATTTCGGGCCCAGATGGCAGGGGCCTGCTGGGAAAGGTATTGATACATGTCACAGATTTGAACAGTCTGTCATTTGGGAGAGTATGAGAGGAATGCCACCTCAGAGAAATGTTGCTTGGATCAATACCCTGATTGTTGATGCCGTTTTTTTTTTTTTTTTTTTAGTATAATATGTTATTTTTAGGCCACAATTTCAAGGTGCTACAGCAGCCTTTCAAGAGGGGTAACCCAAACGGATCATGATGGGCAGTGTGTTAAGGACACACAAAGCCCAGAAGGGTGAGTCTGTCCAGTTGATCAAATGGGCAGCAGAGAGATCCAGTTCACTCTTCAAGTCCAGTTATCGAGAACCATAGCAGACCTGTTTGATCTGTAAACAGATATTCCTCGAAAATCTAGATCCAGGAAGCTAAAGCATGCAGTGTTTTGTTTCTATTTCCCTTCTCACTTCGCTCTGTGGCAATGGCAGGGATGGGGAAACAAGTTGGGTCCCCAGACATTTCATAACTGATCAGTTATTTCTGCAACACTTATCTGTAACACTACATAATAGCCCAACTTCCAGAAAGTTCCCCAAGCCAAGATTCAAAGAGATGCCTTGTATTGGCAAGTGGTTGTTCTATTGTGTCCTAACTGGATTTAGGGTTTGAAGAAAGAAAAAGAAACAGGCTGTCTGGAACAAGGAACAGAGAAAGGAAGGAGTGAACAACAGGACTCACCTATCTTACAGGTTATATAGCTGTGGAGTTGGAGTAGAAACTTTTGAGACTTCTCTAAGGTCCTTGGATGAGAAGCATTTTATGAAATATGGCATGCTTCACTGTCTCTGGAAGCAATTAGTCTAACTTTGCAAGAACTAAGTAAGGGAAAGCAAACAGGGGAAGCTCATTTTAAATTGAAAAGAACAGTAGAGCAGAACTCCAATTGCAACTGTTCACAAACAATGGAGTTTCTTGCAAGCATATACTGCATTATAAGGGTTCGTAATGGAGAAGAGGCAGTATATGGGACAACCTCTGGTTCGGACATAGTGGGCATGTGATTCATTCTTTCCTTCAACTAATATTTCTGGAATATCTGTAGGCCAGGCAGTGTTCTAGGTGCCTGGCATATAGCAATGAACAAATCAGAAGAAGTCTCTGTGGTAGATTTTTGATAAAAACCCCACAGTTATTGCCCTCCGTGCGTCTACCTTTTTGCAATGTGATTTTTAGCTTCACCCAGGAAGACATAGAGGCTTTCTCACTGTTTGAATATGGGTTGGCCTTGTGATTTGCTTTGATCAATAAACATGGCAGAATGGATGTAACCATGCAATTCATGAGGCCTTGCACCCTTCTACGTGGTCCCTCAGAATCCTGCCCACCCACCACTGGAACAAAGCCTGTGCTCCTTTGCTAGAGACGAAGAGATCACCTGGAGTGGAGAAGACTCATCTTAGCTAAGGTTATCATGGATGAGCCAGATCTTAACTGACTCAGAAGCTGACTGCAGATGCAAGAGTAAGCACAGCTCACACCAGAGAAACTTCCCACCTTCATTTATTACCAAATTGTCAAAGCACGGACTTGTGAACAAAATAGATGGTTGTTATTTTAAGGCACTACATGTTGAAGGGAATTTGTCATGCTGAAAAGGCTAACTGATACAGTCTCATGCCTTAAAGAGTTTGCATTCCAAAGAAGGACAGAAAATTAACAATAAAACCACATATATATGTTGTGTATTAGATGGTGATTAGTATTATGGGAAAAAATAAACTGGAGTATGATATACAGCAAGTGCTGAGATGTAGGGGAAGAGTGTTGCTGTTTTTTACAGGGCGTTCAAGGAAGGGCTTACTGATCCAGTAACATTTCAATGGCTGCCTTGAAAGGGTTATCAGAGGCGTGAGTTTGAGGCCTGTTGAAACTAAGCGCTTGAACAAATAAATCTTAAATCTTATACGATTTACTATGAAAACTATAAAGGGCATGTTTTCAACATGAAATACCAGGAAATTGAAGATTTCGAAATTTGTGTGCTCAAATTCTAGAATTTTCTCAGTTCTTGACAGCAGATTCATTGAGGTTGAAAGTATTAGTTTTTAGCCTCTTAGAGGCTAGGTCATGGGAAACCCTGAATGAGGTCTTACTATGTCTCAAATAGTTCTATAATCTGCAAAGTCTAGCATACACTCTACATAGTAAAAACAATAAAAATAAAAAACTGCCTTTAGCAAGTCACGTCATCCGAATTTAACTTCCTGCTATGCCACTACTGACATCTTGCTATCTGGTATAGTTTTATTTTGAAAGCAGGTCTATTGAGACTTGTTTCACATTCTTTACATTAACCCATTAGAGTATACAATTCGAAGATTTTTAGTACATCCACAGAGTTGGGCAGCCATCATTGCAATCCATTTTAGAAAAATTTTATTATACCTCAAAATAAGTGCTGTATCCATTAACAATTGCTCCTTATTTCCCACTAAACCCTGAGCCCTACACAATCACTGATCTACTTTCTGTCTCTAGGACTTTGCCCATTAAGAGCATTTCATATAATATGTGGTCTTTTGTAAAGGACTTATTTTACTCGATATAATGATTTAAAAGTTATCCAGTTTGTACTAGGTATCGATACTTTATTTCTTTTTATTTCCAAACAATATTTAGTTTTCTAGATCTACTACATTGTATTTATTCAGCCATTAATAAACATTTGCGTTGTTTCCACTCTTGGGCTACTATGGATACTGCTGTTAGGAACATTTGCATACAAACTTCTGTGTGGGCATGTTTTCATCATCTTGGATATAAAACTAGGAGTAGAATTGCTGAGTCATGTGCTAACCATATGTTAAAGATTTTAAAGAACATAATAAATGTTTTCCAAAGTGGCTGCAGCTTTCTGCGTTCCCACCCGCTATGTAAAATAGTCCCGGCTGAGGTCTTCTTGCCAGTACTTGTTATTATCTGCTTTTTGATGACGGCCATCCTAGTTTGTTGGAAGTGTTTCTCACTGGGGTTTTTATTCACACTTCTCTAATATCCAGTGATATCGAGCACTTTTTCATGTGCTTATTGGCCATTTGTATATTTTATCTAGAGAAATAGCTATTCAAATTCTTTTCTCGTTTTTAAACTCTAGTAGTCTTTTTGTGACTGAGTTGTTAAAGTTTTTTTTCTATATTCTGGATACTACACTCTTATCAGAAGATGATTTGCATATAATTTTCTTCCAGTCTATAGTCTTTTCACTTTCTTGATATTACCATAGGCAACAAAAGTGTTTTTAATTTTGGTGAAGTCCCATTTACCTACTTTTTCTTTTGTTGCTTATGCTTTTTGTGTTGTATCTAAGAAGGACACAAAACTTTACTCCTACATGTGTTTTTTAAGAGTTGTGTAATTTTAGCTTGTACATTTAGGTAGTTGATCCATTTTTGGTTAATTTTTCTGTGTGATGCAAACAAGTTACGCATCATCAGATTTTTGTACTTCCTACTGCATTTGTTGAAGAAATGACTATTTTTATTTTTCTTCATGGAATTAATTTTAGCACTTTTGATGAAGATCAATTGAGCATATATGTAAGGGCTTATTTCTGGACTCTGAATTCTATTACATTGATCTACATGTCTATCTTTATTCTCGTATCATATAGCCTTTATTGCTATAGCTTTGTAGTAAGTTTGGAAATCAGAATATATAAGTCCTTCAACTTCATTCTTTTATTTGGAAGATCATTTCAGTTATTGTGTCCCTTACATTTCCGTATGAATTCTAAGATCTGCTTGCCAATTTCAGATTAAAAAGGTAGCTGAGATTTTAATAGGGATTTCACTGGACCTATGTAAATCAATATGAGGAGTATCATAATCTTAATATCACGTCTTCAGATTTATGAGCGTGGAATGTCTTTCCACTTATTTAAATCAGCTTCAAGTTACTTTTTTTTAATGTTTATTTTTTGAGAAAGAGAGGATATGAGCAGGGGAGGGCCAGAGAGAGAGGGCAACGGAGGATCTGAAGAAGAAGCAGGCCCTGCACTAATAGCTAGCCCAGTGTGGAGGCTTGAACTCATGAACTGTGAGATTATGACCTGAGCTGAAGTTCGACGCTCAACTGACTGAGCCAACTAGGTGCCCCTAAGTCTGCTTTAAGTCACTGTAACAAGATTTTGTAATTTTCAGAATGCAAGTATACATTCATTTTGTTGAATTTATTCCTAGGTCATATTCTTTTAGATGCTATTGTAATTAAAATATTGCTTTCTTTTTCAAAAACTTAAAACAAATTTAATTGAAGTATAGTTGATGCACAATGTTACTTTAGTTTCAGGTGTATAACATAGTGATTCAGCAACTCTATAGGTTAGTCTGTGCTCACCACTAGAGTAGGGACGGTCTGTCACCAACCAACGCTATTACAATACCATTGACTGTATTGCCTATGCTGTACCTTTCCTCTCATGTGATGGATTTGTTCCATAACTGGCAGCTTATTGCTTTCTTTATATCATTTTCAAATTGTTCGCTGTAGAGAACTCGGTAGATTTTTGTACGTTGACCTTTTATTCTACAGTCTTGCTAACTTGTTTATTCTAATATACAATTAGTGAATTTCTTAGGATTTTCTATATGCAACATAGTGTCATCTGTAAATAGAAATAGTTTTACTTCTTTTTGTCCACCCAATATGTATGCCTTATTTCATTTTCTTGCCGAATTCACTAGCTGGAACCTCTGGTACAAGACTGCATGAAAATGGTGAGACTGGATATCCTTTCTTCTTCCTGGTCACTTCAGGAGAGCATTCAGACTCCACTATTATATGTGTTGTTTACTATGGTTTTTCGTAGCTGTACTTTATCAGGTTGAGGAAATTTCCTTATTTTCCTCCTTTGATGATTTTTTTTAATGTTTATTTATTTTTGAGACAGAGAGAGACAGAGCATGCATGAGCAGGGGAGGGACAGAGAGAGAGAGGGAGACACAGAATATGAAGCAGGCTCCAGGTTCTGAGCTGTCAGCACAGAGCCCGACGCGGGGCCCGAACTCACAGACCGTGAGATCATGACCTGAGCTGAAGTCGGACGCTCAACCGACTGAGCCACCCAGGTGCCCCTGATGATTGTTTTTTTAATCATGAAAGGATGTTGGATTTTATCAAATGCTTTCTCTGGATCAACTGAGATGATCATGTGCTTTTTTTTTTTTTTTTTTTTTTTTTTGCTTTTTGCTTTATTCTATTGATATGGTGTATTACATAAATTTATTTTCAAATGTGAAACCAACCTTACATTCTTGGGATAAATCTTAGTCATAGTGTATACTTCCTATTATATGTTGCTGGATTGGATTTTCTAGTATTTTTTTTTTATTTTATATCTGTATTCATATGAAATATAGGTCTATAGTTTTCTATTTCTGTTATAGCTCTGTCTAATTTTTATATTAGGAAAACACATCATTTTTAATGATGATTAGACATACTGTGCATATATCACATTGCAAATGTGTAAACATGACCTATTTATGAATAGGCACAGGCAGTTAAAGGTTTAGGAGGGATTGACCATGCATGGACATGTTAAAAACACCCTAATGCATTTTAGTTCATGTAAAGAAGCTCCCTGGGTACCACCCTTCTAGAAGCCGCCCTAATAGTCATCGATGACTTTAACATTACTGTTCATGCTTTCTACTTGGTTACGATGGCATCTTATGATGATTCAGTAATGTATCAGAGCATATTTGTGGTCATCAATATGCAAGACCCTTTCTTCTTGAGTACACGAATAGACTACATTTTCCAATGTTTCTTCTTGGAGGGTGTGGCAATGAGGCTAATGTCAGGCTAGTGTAATGTGTTCAGGCTGATCTCACCACTTTGAGGGTTGGACTGTAAACACCTCCAGAATGATCTTCTTTTCTCATTTGGTAGGTAAATGGAGAGGACTCCCCAGACAGAGAGGAGGATTGGGCCACAGGTGTAAGGAGCCTGGATCTCTAATTCTCTATGCAGACCAGAATCTTCCATGCACCCCTCCCCACCAACCAGCCTTTGGCTGTGATACGAGCAGAAATAAAAGCCAAGTTTAATTTAATTACATTGAGATTATGCTTATACAGAAGTTAGTCTATCCTGATCAATATATCTAAATAAAATATAAAATACCCTGTCAGTGAGGTTGTGATAGATAACTGAGGTGACTGCTGGCCATTTTTCATTTTGGTCAAGGTCACAAACCTGCTAGGGAGAGGATGAACAGAGGCAAAGGTGACACACCTTTAGTGTATATTCTGAACAGTGTTGGGCAGTCAAAAGGAAGCCTCATGACCATCACTGGTGCCTTAGTTCAGAGACTAAGTTTTACTCTGGCCTTAGTTTTGTGGAATGTGTTTACATTAATGCCCCTTAGCCACATCTTTGGGTCTTTGAAAGATTATAAAGGAGACAAAACTGATTTTCAATGCCTTTTCCTTTCTTTGAGGAATCATTTTCTTTCATTATGCTTTCTGCATTAGGCTTTCAAAATTTGCACTGCCTATCTCCCTAAAGAAGTCTCAACTTACAAATTTTATTCTCCAATTCTTTAATTTTGGATCATGCCAAACATGGTGGGGGTGCAAGCCAGGCCAAGAGAGACAGAATGTTGCCTACGTTGACTAGCAATCACAAGACACAATGACAACTTGCCTTTTGTCACTTGGGCAACTGAAAGGAGGGCTTTCTATATTCTATAATATAGATAGTACTAATTGTTATGAAATTATACAAAAAATGAAAGGACTATAGACAATTCTATGATTTGGTATATTACCATGGGTATAGCTTATATAAATTATCCCAAGGGAAATGAAATTATCTGCACCACACTTTTTCAGTGACAGTTTTCCAAGCTCATGTGTTTATACATGTAAGTTGAAGACAATAAGATGAAAAATGGCCAAGAAGATTTCCTATATTACAACATGAGATTACTCAAGGATTCTCTAGCAAACTTGAATGGCTATTGCAGTAGAATAGCCTAGACTAATATGACGGAGGAAGGTTGAAATGGGAGTGATTAATAACAGAAGGCTGCAAGGAAGAAGTTGAGAAGCCTGTGAGATGGATTGGGTGTGAAAAATGCTGTTTGAGGGAACCTCGATTGGAGATGGAGATGATAGAATAGGAATAAGGAAATGAAGAACCGAAGGTGCTACTTCCTGAGAGAAGAAGCATCTCTTCTACAAATTTTCCAGAATTCAATTTCAGTCTTAAAAAGAGGAAGAAAGCAGCTAAAGGTAAGGTTGGATGACATAAACATTTCTTTTTCTTTCAGATAAAAGGAGACCAAAGCATGTCTCTGGAGACTGGGGAAAATGGCAGCAACAGAGAAGAAAGGCTGAAGGCAGGAAAAATGAATATTCTGGTGAAAGAAGGAATCACTGAGGCAGCAAAGTGTTGAAGAAGGCAAGAGGCTGAAGGGTTGAGCTTTGAGGTGGAGACATTCTCTGAGATAAGAGATAAAAGGAGGCTGTGTGAAGAGGTAGAGGTATAAGCCAGCTTTGGGGTGAAGGTAAAATAAATTTTGAGGGTCAACTTGTCCATGGTTTCATTCAAAAGTTCCACGTCTAGATGGATGCCCCAGGTGAATAGTCACAACGCAAGTACATCTGTACTGGAGAATCTGCTACCTGGGAGCCAGACGGATGGCCAGATAGAATTGAATGGAGTTGAAGGCTACAGTAGTACTTGTTGGAAGTAGCCCCAGAGCTTGAGCTGACCTTTAAAGTGGCATATGTACGACTTCTTTTTCTGGCCCTCCTGGCCTAGTTTGCTCCTTCACCACTTCAGGCATGATGTGAAATTGAGAGAATGGGAAGTCAAGGCATATAGGTACATTCTAGGACTGGCAGTTGCTCTGGCTTCCTCCACCTCCCCATTGCCTTTAAGAATATGCAGAACTCTTAGTTACTGAAACTTTGACAAACAGGAGAGAATTTGGTCCTGATGACTTTTCTATGAAAGAAGTAGGGTAATGGGAGTGGGGGAAATGATCTCAGCGGGGTAAATAGTTTGGAATAGTTAACACAGCTAAAATTGCACTAATGATTTTATAACAGAGTGATTCTTAACCTGTCATGCTACTCCAACTTACTGAGTTATCCACTGATATTAGACAGTCTGGCTTTGTACTAATTAGGTCCACGGGAATGGCCAATTCCCTGCTTATTTCATGGTTCTTCTTCAACACTCCCAGCTGCCAACTCTTGCAGCTCTGCTTTTGTGTCTCTTGTATGTGCCCTTCCTATTTTTTTTTTAATTTCTCACATTCAAATTTTAGAATTTTAGGTTTTAGTTCATGATTGCATGATGGTTATAGCTTCCTAAATTGTCTTACATTCCTTCTTCTCCCTCACTTCTCCCCTTTTTATTCAGTCTTGAGTACCACTTTTAAATGAACATTCTATGGCAAAAGATTCTCCATATTCAAGTATACTTCTCACTATATAACCAATGCCTCCTAACCTTGTGCTAAGATTAAACAAGGTAGTATCTGGAGATATTTAGCAAAAGATCTGTACTAGAATTACCTACTTAACAAATGTTATTGGATTTTAACTCAAAGCAGAACGTGTCATTCATTGGTTTTCAAGTTGTAGAACAGGGAGAAAAATTGTATCTAATATTATATTTAATACTTCTATGTTTTAATCGAATGAAACAGAAAACAGGTAGAAGTTAGAACTTACTCAGCTGCTTTTAACAACTTTTTCAAATGTCTGTGGGGAAAATAAGAGGACATTTATCAACTATTATTGCCCATAAAATAGAGCTTTTATTTTAGAGAAAACAGATAATTAATAAGACTTAAGAATGAGCTTGGTAACTAGTAAAATACTAGAAAATGTGCCAAGAACTTTCTTCTCTTTCTGTCTTTGCTTTGCCTTTGCCTGACCTTGAGGTTGTCTCTCTCACCCTCTGTCTCCCTTGCTTGCCAATCTTTGGCTCTAGCAGGGAGCTTATCATTGCTTTCAGTTCCTGATGGTTTTCACAGTGGACCACACTGTTACCACGCTTAAGCCTTTCCAGAGGAACCACATGGTTGGTAGAGGTTAGCTGCCAAAACAACAGTAATATAAAACATAAAATGTGAGGAAATGGTACTTTTTTTTTCATTTGTTACATTTCGGCCCTGACAGAGTGTCATCAAATAATGAGGGCTTTAAGAACCAACTGTGAAATTCAGAAAACATTGAGAGTCTGGGCTATTGTTCTCATTCCTCATTGTTAAAGAATTAAGGCTTGATCATCTGAAACACACATATGATTGGTGTCATCTGCTGACATTACCATTTTTGTTTTAGCAATTTACCAAAGAGATTCACTTTAAATTGGCCTAATTATCTGTTTCTTATTTTGCACGTAAGCTTTGATGATATGGTATCTGATCATATTCAAATATTTAATTGGTATGTATTTCTAATATTGTGGTCTTATCTTGATAGTTTTTGGTTGTGTAACTTTTGATGATGCTTGTTTTTATATGCCTCTCACCTGTTTAACCTTATCTCAATAACATTTAATATGGTAATAATGGGTTTGACAGCATCATCATTGAATTTTTTTCAAGAACAATTATATATATACACATATAGTTTATTATTTGGCATATTTAAGTATATCTTATAAAAAATGAGGTACTTTTAACAAAATAATTTTTGTGCCCACATGTTTAAGCTGGATAGAAGTCAGTGGTTCTCAACTGGGAGTGATTTGCCTACCCCCGCTTCCAGGTTTGGCAGTGTCTGGAAAAATTCTTCATTATTGCTACTGGAGGGGTACCACTGGCAGCTAGTAGGTGGAGGCCGGAGATGTTAGTAAACACGACACAATGCCCAGGATGGCCTCCACAACTAAATATGGCTTCAGGTACCAAAAGTGCCCAGATTGAGAACCCTCGATCTTGATGAATGGGAATATGATCGCCTTTTCGTGTTTGGAGAGAAAAAAATTTTGAGAAACTTCTGTGGTCACCAAATACGTGGTGTATACCTTCAGGAAGAGTCCAAGATTAAAAATGCTTTTGTAATGCTTGTTAACTTTTCTGGCAGCTTTTCCACTCGGCATGTCATATGATTCTTGTTCCGTCCCTGGGATGTAGAAATGGAAGAGCATTCAAATAAATATGCCTTTTTATAGTTGAAAAACAGACACAGGGAATTTAAGTGATTATCTTAAGTTTACATGACTGGTTAGTGAGTCCGGTTCCCTGTCCACAGAGCACTGAAGCCTCTGACGCAGAAATATATCTACCAACCTAATGGTAGGGGTGGAATTAAGAGGCAGATTTTTATGTTTCCAGGAGGAAACCAGGCTCGCAGTGCTCATGTACAAAAAGGCCTGTTCTGTCTTTTCCCCGCTTCTCCCGACTCCTCAGTCAGTAATATGAAAATCCAAGAGGAATAAGGTCACCATTCATTCTATTCTTAAACACTGCCTCATCTCAGATCATCATTTTAATTAAATGTATTTTTATTGACATAGATTTCACTTGTACTAACTCTAAGTTTGTATTTAGCATTAGTCATAGTTGCAAGGGAAGTAAATCTCAAAGTGATCCTGTAAATTCAGGCTTGCTGAAACGGAGACAGCTGAGCCTTCCCTGAGCAGCACGGCCGATCCGTGTTCTCCTCTGCAGATAAGACTCCTCTTTTAGCTATTCAATAATAAAGGCTTTTACCACAGAATGCCACCAGCCGGGGTACAGGTTTAAATGAGAAATGGAACAAGCATTTCTGCCTAATAACTGTGGTGTTAACCTTGGATAATGGTGTCTGTGATTTTCAGAATATTTAACCTGGAGGAGAAATCCACTGTCCTTTCCATCACAGATTTGTTCCTCTTGTGTTATCCATGTCCGAAACTAATAACTTTAAGGTTTCGTGTGGAAACTGCTATTATTATGAAATAGTATCTTCTGTTTTAATATTTGGGGTAATGAATTTTAAGTGAAGTAGAGCTGTCATCTAAACTATCTGTATATAAATATTAACCATTTAGAATAAATTTTATTCGAATATTTTCCAACAGCTTGTACAAATTTTTGAAATTGGATACATAGAGCCAAGTTACAAAGCTGTCCATCCTCCCTTATCAACTCATTCGTTTCTCAACCAAAAGTTTCCTGAAATTTAGGGCCTACAGATGGGAGTAAAGATTTGTTCTTAATATATATACTAAGTTTCTGCTGGATATATTGCCCTGTAGATATACCAGAGAGGCAGTCTTCATACAGTTTTCTGCAGTTAAACATTTGTTAGTTTGGCTGTAGATTGGGGTAAATCCTAGAGTACCCATGGGAAGATGAAGATGGCCCAGCATCAGAGAGGAAGGGCTGTCAATGATGAGAGCTGTCAATGTCCAAATATAGAGGAGAAAAAATTCCAGCTTAGTGAGAGGTGGGCAGGATGCTGAGAGACAGTTTTGAGAATGAGGAAAATCAGGGGGTGAAATGACTCCATAACAGCAATTCCATTGCTATTGGTTTAATTGAAAGGGTAGGAAATGAGTTGTGATCAAAACTCCCAAAGCCATCCTCTGAAGTAGAACGTTGAAAATGGAGGGGTTGTTTTGAGCACTTACATTCTTTTTTTTTTTTTTTTAATGTTTATTTCATTTATTTTTGAGTGAAAGAGAGCGCAAAGAGGGCAGGGACAGAAAGAGTGGGTCAGAGGATCAGAATCGAGCTTTGTGCAGAGAGCTGGATATGGGCCTCAAACTCATGAGCCTTGAGATCATGACCTGAGGTACCCTCAGAAGCTTACCCAACTGAGCCATCCTACCAACCCTTGAGTATCTACATTCTAATGGCTGTTCTTAATCCTGGCTAATTTGAATGGCCAGGGAAGCTTTTAAATAACAGGTTTCCCCTGCAGTATGAAAGTTGAGAGTTCCTGTGAAGACTTTTCTAAACTGAAATGCATAAAGGGAAGAAGCCATTGTCATTAATTTACCTGGAAACATTTCCAAGCATCCTCAGACCCCAATAATAACCTCTCGGGCTTTTCTGAGAACTTAGGACAGGCACAGTCGCTAACGCACATACAAAATAAACTGAGACAGAGCACGGATGCTCACAGACACAGTTCAAAGCTAGGGCAACTTGGATCTTTGGATTCCGAGTGTAGTTTTCCCAGGATGGAGCTTGGTGGCACCACTCTGGCTGTTCAGGTGCAAACTGCCTCTGTAAGGGCTTGCCTCACAACAAAGCAGCGCGGTAGCAGTGGAGATGGGAAGAAGGACTGTGAGAAACTTACCTGAAGAGCAACTCTAAAAAGTATCTTTCCACGTCCAAGCTGAAGGCTTGGGTGGGAAGTGGGCAGCGAGTAGAAGTCAAATCTTAATTTTGCTAATTAGTTCGAGAAATGCACTAGTGGATGAAACCATGACATAAAAGGCTAATGAGATTAAAAAATAACATTCATTATTAGTGAAAGTGTGACGACAATGAGCACCCATACTTACAGGTAATAAAATGTAAATTGTACAATTTTCCTGATGACAAACTGGTGTTATAGATCACGAACCTTTCCATGTTTGTTACTTTTAGTCAGTAATTCCACGTTTAGAAAATTCATCTGTGGAAACCATCAGACCATTGATCAAGTATGTTTTACAGAGATGTTCTTTAGAGCACTGCTAATAATGCAGAAAAATTGGACAAAGGTTAAATTTTCAATTATTGGGGTGTGGGTGATGTCACTATGGTAATCTGTATATTAGAATAGTATATAAGGATGTGTACACATATGTGTACTGTTTTGAGGAAAGCAAATTGTAATATATCAGGATATGAAAAACACGTTTGGACATATGAATAATAAAAAGTCTCGAATACATACCTGCATGTTAACAGTGTCTACCTTTCCGTGGTAGGATTAAAGGTGATTTTTAAAACATTTTTTTCTGTCCTGAATTTTCATAACATGCGTGATAGGAAAGTGAAACTGGGATATAAAAATGAAAAATGTCATCAGTGATAGGAAATACTTTATTTCTACAGAAAATTTGTATTGCGTTTCTTATAACTTTCGAGACTCTGAAGCAAATATCTTTCATCATGTGGGATGCATTTTACATGTAGCTATAATCCATTAAAAATTTATTTCCATAATCTGTTAGCTGTGGAGACAAGAGTACACACAGGAAACAATTAGATGGAACGAAAGGAAAATAAAGAAGCCACTGTAAGCAGGATAAGTGATACAATTTGCATCAAAAAAGCTTGGTAGAGAATTTAAAAAAACCCAGGGAGCTGGCTCACTTTGCGTTTTACATGAAGTTAGATGAGCTTGATCTTAAAGGTTGCAGGATTGGATTCAGCAGATAAGAGAAGGAGCTGCTTGGATGCCGAGATTAATGACTTAAGAGGGGAGAAGTAAAGCACTTGGTGTAATTAAACTTTGTTTGCATATTAAAAAGAATAAAACTATAAGATTAGATCTAGGATAAGCTAAGAAGAATTCATAAATTCCATTATGAGTCCATAATTCACAGTGGAATAGATGTCAGGAAATTATTGTCGCTACTTCAACAGTGGAGAAATGAGATATAAGTGGAATTTTAGTAAATTTATTCCAAGCACGAGGGAGTGAGTGAAGAGACTGGTGACTGGAAGCAGTGATAAAGCTACCTGCCTGTGCTGGACACAGGGTTTGTCACGATGGTGGCTGTGAGACCATTCAGGAGGAGTGAGCAGTACTTAATACACCAAAGAGAGGAAACCGGAAAGACTCCTGTGTTTCCAAACCGGAAAAAAACAGTAATGGGAAACTAGCTTGCAGAAAGTGGAAGATGAAGCTTACATCAAAAAGAGGGTCCTTCCTAAAGGAGGTGAGAAGGAATAGAATCCACAGTGGAGTTTTTCTGAGTGGCTACATCGTTCAGGTTGTGAGTTATTAATGTGGCCCATTAATCCATTATGGCTGCCTGTGAAGACCTTGCTGGACATCACAGGAAAAGACACTTGAACATATGTTTTGTGTCCCTGAACTAACTCGTGATATATACTCCTCTCTAATTGTCTCTCATTCAATATGCCATGCTTTGGTTACACAGAATTGGCTCTTGATTTTTTAGTATCTGTCCTTAACTTGATCCCCAGTTTTTATGGTCAAGGTTATGTATAAACCTGTAAATTTGAGTGCTGTGACTAAAGACACTTTGTGTCCCTTCTGGCTACCTGGCCTAGCCCACTTGGGGTCATTTCCATCCTAGTGTTTTAAAAACTATTTTATATTTATAATAATTTTAGATTTATGGAGAAGTTGTAAACATAGTACTAAACTCTCTTATACCTTTCACCCATCTTTCTCTAGTGGTAAAATTCCACATAACCACAGTATCAAAATGAATAAAATAACATAGGTACAATGATATTAATTAAACCATAGCCTGTATTCTGATTTCATCAGTAGTTCTGCTAATTGTCTTTTTCTTTTACGGGGTCCAATCTGGAATGCCCTATTACAGTTAGGTGTTATTTCTCCTTAGTCGGCTCCATTCTTTGGTAGTTTCTTGATCTTTCTTTCTTTTTTTTTAAAGAAAGTTTATTTATTTATCTTGAGAGAGAGAACAAGCTGGGAGAGGGTACAGGGAGAGAGGAAAAGAGGGAATCTCAAGCAGGCTCCCTCTCTTTAAGTTCGCCTAATGTTTTCCAATGGTTACATTGATGATATCCATTTTTATAAAGAACACCACGGAAATGATGCGCCCTTCTCAGTGCAGCATGTCAGGGTGAATGTGACGTTGACCTATCTTCTTACACGCATTTATAATTTATTTCTGTATCTATCTCTCTGTATACGGTAGAAGACATGAGTTTATACTGATGCCTCTGATTCCAGTCCAGTCCCACAGGGTTCATCTTAGCCTTTCCCTTTTGCTTATTTGTAACTTTTTTCTCCATCAGTGAGAAATAGGACGTTTATTATCTGTATTTATTTATTTTTTCAATTATAGTATACACATAAAGTTTTTTAGAAATTCTTAACACATATTCATAAGAAAAAAGTTTACCAGTTAGAGTACTGTTTTCATGTATATTTTTTGATGTTTAGTACAGTAAAGGTACTATTTTATGTTAAATTTTTAAATGTTAATTCATTTTTTGAGACAGGGGACGGGCAGAGAGAGCAGGAGACATGGAATCCGAAGCAGGGTCCAGGCTCTGAACTGTCAGCACACAGCCTGACATGGGGCTCAAACCCACTAACTGCGAGATCCTGACCCGGGCCAAAGTCGAACACTAAACCGACTGAGCTACTCAGGTGCCCCAAAATACTATTTTTTCAGAGTTAAATTAGGTTACTTTTTTTCTCAACCCCTTTACTGTAGTTTTATTATTTATTTGTAATTCAACTAGGTTCATTTATTGTATGTATATATATTTTTTTAAAGTTTGTTTTATTTTTGAGACAGAGAGACAGAGCCCTAGTGGGGGAGGGGCAGAGAGAGAGGGAGATACAGAATTTGAAGCAGGCTCCAGGCTCTGAGCTGTCAGCACAGAGCCAGATGCGGGGCTTGAATCCATGAACCGCAAGATCGTGACCTGAGCGAAAGCTGGACGCTTAACCAACTGAGTCACCCAGACTCCCCTCATTTATTATAATTTTATTTTTTAGTCTGTATTCCCTTTACTCCTGATTCTTTTTTAATTTACATGAAAAAGAATTTACTCTCTGTGGTGTCCATTTTGGACATATTCAGAGAACCATTTATCTACCACCACAATCATGATATGGAACATTTCTATTACCTCAAAAAGTCTCTCCTGTTTTTTTTTTATAGTCAACTTCATCCTCTACCCTTAATCATTGGCAACAACTGATCTGTTGTCTCTTCCTATCATTTCGGCTTTTCCAGAAAGTCCTACAAATGGAATTATATAACTGTTGGTTTCTGGCCTCTTTCACTTAGCAAAATTTAAGATTCATCCCTGCTAATGCATGAATCAATAATTTGTGTGTGTTTTAAAATTTTTTAGTAATATTTTATTGTATGTACGAACCACATTTTATTTATCTATTCACTGCTGGAAAAACATCTTGGTTGCTTTCAGCTTTTGGCAAGTATGAACGCAGCTGGGACATTTTCCCTTATAGGTTTTTGTGCGAACATAGGTTTTCTTTCTCTCTAGTAAATGTCTGGGATTGAGATTGCTTACTCATGTGATAAGTACATGCTGACTTTATTGTATGTATATGTGTGTACGTATATATATATATATATATTTCTTTATAGGAAACTGTCAAACCTTTTTTTTTAAATTTTTTAAAATGCTTAGTTATATTTTGGACAGAAAGACAGAGGGTGAGCAAGGGAGGGGCAGAGAAAGAGATGGAGACAAAATCCTAAGCACACTCTAGGCTTTGACCTGTCAGCACAGAGCCTGATGCGGGGCTCCAACTCATGAGCCGTGAGATCATGACCTGAGCAGAAGTTGGACACTAACCGACTGAGCCCCCCAGAGCCCCCTGCCAAACTGGTTTTTCAAAGTGGCCGTACATTTCACATTCCCACCAGCTGTGTACAGGAGTTCTAGTCGCGCCATTATCCTTTTAGCACTTGAGGTAGTCAGAGTTTTTGTTTGTTTGCCATTCTAAGAAAATGTCTATTCATTTAATATTGTGATTTTAATTTCTATATTACTTATTATTAGTTATGTTGAGCATCTTTCAATGTGCTCATTTTCCAGCTGGACATTTTCTTTGGTTAATTGTTTATTCCGACCTTTTGTTCGTTGAAAGCAAACTAGGTTGTTTGCTTTGTTTTTGTTGAGTTTCGAGAGTTCTTTATATATTTTATACACAAGTCCTTTGTTATAAATGCGATTTGCAAATATTTTCTCCCAGTTTGTGGCTTATCATTTCATTGTCTTAACAATGTCTTTCATAAAGCAGAATTTTATGATTTTGATAAATCCCAATTTTATCTTTTTCCCCTCAGGGATTGAACATTTGGTGTCATATTGAAAAAAAAATCTGCCTAACTCAAAGTATAAAAGATTTTCTCCTATTTTTTTTTCTAGAATTTTGAGAGTTTTACATTTTACCTTTGGGTCTATGGTCAAATTTTAAAAAATTAAATAATTAGTTAATTAATTTTTGTCTCAGTATAGTTGCTACATTTGTTTCAGGTGTACAACATAGTAATTGGACAAGTTTATCACCACAAGTGTAACTACCATCTGCCAAATTTTGAATGTGCTGAGGTTCCTGCTTTTCAGTTTTAAAAACACCATTTGTTGAAAAGATGATTTTTTTTCTTTTTTGAAGTGCTTTTTCATTTTTGTCCAATATTAGTTGACTATATTAGTGTAAGATTAGCTCAGGACACTATTATTTTCCAATGATTGTGCTCATCCTTCAGCCAATGTCACATACTCTCTTGATTAGCAAGTCATGAAATTTGTAGCGTGTCCTCTAAGTTTGTACTTTTTTTCCAAAATTGTTTTGGTGATTCTGGTTCTTTTGCCTTTCCAAATAAGTTTTAGAATTTTGTTGCTATCTACAAAAAGGATTGTGGTGATTTTGATTTGGATTACACTGAAATTATAGATAAAATTGGGGGAGAATTGATATCTTAACAAAATTTATTCCTTCAATTTAAGAGAATGGTTAATCTTTCCATTTATTTAGTTCTTTGATTTCATTATCAGCATCTGGCAACTTTGAGCATACAGTCTACACATGTTTGTTATATTTATATGTATATTTTATGATATCGTAAGTAGTTCTTTAATTTTATGTTTTAAATATACATTGCAGGTATAAAGAAATACAATTGATTCTTTTACATTGACCATACATCTTGAGAACTACCCGATTTCACTTTCAGATTCCAAGTTATTGTGGAAATTCTTTAAGATTTTCTTTATAGATAGTTATGTCATCTTTGAATAAAAAGAGTTTTATTTATTACTTTTCAATCTGTGTACTTTTTATTTCTTTTTCTTGCTTTATTACACTGGCTATAACTCCCCGTATGATGTTAATTAGGAGTAGTAAAATAGGACAATCTTACCTTCCTCTTTATCTCAGGGAGAAAACTTTTAGTCTTTCACAATTATGGTAACTGTAGGTTCTTGTAAATGCCTTTTATCAATTTGCTGATAGTTTTCATCATCTTAGTAGATTTGAAAGATTATCATATGCTTTTCCTTCATCTATTGAGATGCTCATACGGGTTTTCATCTTTAGTCTGCTATTATGTGGATTACATTATTTGATTTTTTAATCAGCCTTATATTACTAGGATGATTCTTACTTGATCAGGGAGTATCATTCATTTTAAATATTTATTGATTCAATTTGTTAGTATTTATTGAAGATTTTTGCATCTATGTTCATGAAAGGTATTGGTTTGCAGTTTTCATTTTTTTATACAGTTTTTTTTGTCTGGCTTTGGCATCAGGGTAATGTTAGCCTCATAGTAACAGTTGGAAAGTGTTCCTTCTTTTTAGAGTATTCAGAACTGCTTTGTTTAGTTCCTACTATTTGGGTATTTCTCAGGTATCTTTATGTTATTGATATTTAATTTCTAGTATGTTCTGGGAAGGTGCCTTGTATGATTTGTGTTCTTTTCAATCGGTTAATATTTGATTTATTGGCATAACGACATCTATCTTGATGGATATATCACATACACTTGAAAAGAATATACATTTTGCAATTTTTAGAGTGAGGTGTTCTATAAATGTCAATTATTTCACATTGATTGTTACTGATATTCAAGCCCTCTAAATCTTTACTTATTTTTCTCTCTACTTGTTCTATCTCTTTTGCTATAATTGCGGATTTGGCAGTTCTAGCACTTTTTACTCTATGTATTTTTGAGGCTTTGTTGTTATATGCCTACACAATTAGAATTGTTACATCTTCTTAGATAATTGACCCATCTATTCTTATTTTATGTTTGCCTTTATCCCTGAAAACCTTTCTTATTCTATACATGTGATATTAATGCAGCCACTGAAATTTTATTTTCATTAATCTGAAAATTTGTCCCTTTTTATGGGTGTGTTTAGACCATTCAGACCATTCGTGCTTATTTTTTTTATCAATATGGCTGACGAAAGGTAATTGATCTGCTCACACCCCTCTCATGTCACAGAATGAAGGACCCCATCCACTTCCTGCAGGGGAGAGATACAACAGTGGTGTTGGCTAGGTACATATGACACAGATGCTTAATCTGAACAAGGAAATATACAGTGAGCAGTCTGAAAAGTAGAAAGATATTCCCACACAGGGTGCTAGGTCCAGCACAACCTGAAAGGACTCCAACTCTTGATAAGAAAGTATTCCCAGTCCAAAGCCCATTCTTCCACAGCTGAGGGTGGTAGGATCAAAAGACTGCAAGCACAAGACTTTCTTTCCAAAGATTTATCTATTATAGAAAATTTGAAATAATAAAGGAAGGCATAAAGAAGGAATACATTTCTTTCACATGCTACAAGAGATAATACCTCTTAATATTTTTAGCATCTTCCTTTCTATCTGTATATTATATACACATAATATTTTATATACTTGAGATCATATTGTTCATAGTTTATAAGCTGATTTTTTCACCTTGTGAGAATTTTCTTATATCCTTAAATATTTTTGAGTTCCTTCTTTAAATGATTATCCTATAAGTTAGCCATATCCATGACTTTGGATATTTAAGTGGCCTTTACTTTTATTTCACTTTTACAAGTATCATTATGATGAATATCTTTCACCAAAATCTTTATGAGTATTTTTGATTATTTTTCTGGATAAATTTTCAAAAGTAGATTTATCAGTCAAAATGTTTGATCATTTTTAGACTTTGAATGGTAATTGCCAACTTACCTTTCAGAAGGATCGTGCTGATAGATTCTTCCAATGAGATTGTATTAAGTGTTTTTTTTTATGTTTATTTATTTTTGAGTGAGAGAGAGAGCACTTGAGCACATGAGAGCAGGAGGGGCAGAGAGAGAAGGAGACAGAGAATCTGAACAGTCTCCACACTGTCAGCGCAGAGCCCCACGTGGGAGCTCAAACTCACGAACTGTGAGATCACGACCTGAGCTGAAATCAGAGGTTTAAGTGACTGAGCCACCCAGGTGCCCCTATAAAGTGTTTGTTTTTTGATGGGGGATTTCTCTACTGCATTTTTGCAGATGAGGAAGCAGTAGGGAGAAACACATTTTTCTTTTATGATACAAGAAAATCGAAGGATAGTGTTATGGATTATGAGTTTATCTGATACCTCCGACTTGAAAACAGTAGCTCCCTAAAAAGTGAAATGATAGACTCTCATATAACAGTCTGTGTATTTTAAACATTTCTTTAAAACCAACATTAAGGTGCTTTTTGTTCCCCTTAAGAATTCTTTGAGTATACTGCATTTTTAGGCATTTTCTCACTTTTTAATTGTAACTTAATGTAAGTTTGGAGCTTCCTCTCCTCCTTTTCTCACTTTTCAATTTCTTCACCTTCCTCAGGTTCTGGCTTAAATACCTATCCCTCCTGAAATTATTTCTGTTCCCCAAATCTGACTATTGTTCAGTCACAACTAGAACTGTGTAAGGAATCTTCCATTTGTACTTCTGTTTTTTAGCATAGATAATTTTATGTACATGTCCTATCTTAGCTATGTTTAAATACCCTTCACACACAGGGCTGGTGTCTTGCACTTTTTCTGTTTCTCCAAAGGTGAGTCTACAGTCTTGCGTTATGGTAACTTGAGAGTGTCAGTTCTGTAACAGCAGGACGATACTTTTTTCTCATCATCCACCTCCAGTGCCTTTCACACTGCCTGAAACCTAGTTGGCATTCAATAAATAATTTTTGAATAGTAAACGAACAAATAGATTTATTATGAATTTAGGTGAGTGGGGTGAGCTTCTGAAAAATTGTTTTTCATTTTCCCTTGCAGCAGCATCGGGAAAGAAGGAAGTGGATTTTTTTTCTCTCTCAGAAATCAGTGGATTCTTAACACTTGAGTTTTTCTTACTTACAGAGTCTCTTCCACTTTGGTGATACGGTCCGGTTAGTGCACAGCCTTCAGAAAAAGCCACTGAGAAGATTTGCATGGCGCGCATGCGTGCATGCGTGGGTGTGAGCGTGTGTGAGAGAGTGCATGCGCATGTGCATGCTTAAGGCAATTAAAGAAATTAGGTCTAATTTTCCAAAAAAAAGGAGAGGAACAAACCAATCAAGATTTACAGTGTTAAAAGGAGGAAAAAAAGTCTACCCGGGTTTAAACTGGTCTGAATGGTCTTAAGGGTTAACTAGCTTCAAGTTTATGCACTCTGCTTGCTGACCTCAGGCCCTTATTCTATAGCAGAAGTAACCTACTTTCCTTGAGATTTGCAGACCATTAGCCTTGAGGAGTGAAGGACCGAACTTCCCTGGAAGATACAGCCTGCCCACATTGCATTAAAAAACAGCTGCCTCTGATGCCAGCAAGTCTGTTCAGGGTCACGTGGATAAAGGGACTAACTACCTGGGCACCAGCTTCTCCTGCTGGTAGCGCTCCCTGCCTCCCACATGTCTTGCGCTTTCCCCTTTAAAACCCTCCGACTTCACCTGGACAGGAAAAATGGTCTTTGGGACCGTAGTCCATCAGCTTCCCAGGTTGCTGGCTTCCTGAACGAAGCAGCTTTCCTTTCCTACCATCATTTGTCTCGCGAGTAATGATTCTGAGCAGCTGAACCTGAGTTTGGAAGCCGTTCTCTGTCTGGTAACAGGTTTATCCCCCAGGAGTAAGAGGGAGGCAGAAACTCCTGAGCTCACTTAGATGCTGCAACTCTGAGAATCAGGATTCTGAGGGGATGCCTATGAGCACAGAGCTGTGGCCTGAAGGGCGGGCCAAGCCTCCCTGTGGTCAGGCTTGGCCTGAAAGTGAGTGAAGCTGCCGGGTTGCTGCCTATCAACAAATAACGCAGGCTGGCTGGGATGCAGATGGCCCAACAGCTTGGGCAGATGGTGAGAGACTCCTGCTACACAATGGCATCTTGTGGCCCCAAGACCACATGGCAATGGTGGCAGCCACAGACTGAGGCTCTTCTCTGCCCAGAACCTGAAAAGCTGTAAGGTCAGTTTTATTTATCTATTGATCTATCAATCTATAGATTTATTTTGGCAGTCCTAGGAAGGGCGCAGAGAGCCCAAAATTACTCCTATGCCTACTCCTTCAAATTTAAGGAGTAGGGAATTGAGCTTTTAATTAATTGGAAAAAATTAACGGGTTGTGTTGTAACATGTATCTTGCATGTCCCAGAGCAATTCGTTCATCATATAAATTGTTATTTTCCCTTTTTTCGGTCATATCCTCCTAAGGATAGGAGGTTCTTTTACAGATGTATAGAGTATTCTTTCCTAATAACCCTCCTCCTGGCAAGAGAAACACTCCAGCTTCCATTTCAACTTCCAGTCTGGGAATACGTAGGTTTCTGGAATAATTCTAAAGTTTTAAATTATTATTGACCTTACTTTTCCTTTTGCCTGCAGGGGGCAATATTGAGTGAATCTCTGCTGGCCTGCATCACCTTACCAGCTGTGCATGTAGTTTTCACTAACGATGAATGTCAAGGGGGTGTTTTAGGAAGTATTCTTCCAAACTTTACATTTAACCTGGAAAAAAAAAACACCTTGAGAGCCAGCTTTTGTTCCAGACCAGCTGTTTTGCTCAAGTTTCAATTACCTTTTGAAATGTGTTTCTTTGTTGCATATGTGCAAATTACATTTCCATGTGAAAATGGTGGTATGTAGGTGAAAAGTCTTCGTGAGCACGTTTCCATCAAGCTTCTCTTTATGGCTTGATTCCCTTTTCCTCCCAATTAAGTAAAGGAGGTTCTCTGCGCATCCTTGATTATAACGGCTTGAAACTAGAGCCCTACAGTTGTCAATGCCTTTGGTTACATTGTTTTTCTCCACCAGCCTCTTTGGCGGCTGACAACAGAACAGTTTCCTACTGCTGAGTTTGAGTGTTTCACTTTCCCTTGTGTGTTCTGTTAACCCTTGCCTGACCTCAATAAATAAATAGTCCCTTTATTAATTTGTCTTCAGAATCCCAGCTGAGCCTGACTCCTTCCAAGACATGGAGTGCTAAAGCATTGAGCTTTTTCTACAAACATTGGGCTGATGAATTAGGAATATTGACTTTTGGAACAACTCTTGACTTTCTGGCTCTTTTCAGATTGCTTCCTGGACAGTAAGTAGTAATTTTATAATGACTTTTTAATATCGACTGGGGTCCTGATTCTAAGAGTAGGTATTAAATTGTTTAGCCTGGTTGTCTTGAGCTTAAAGAAGGAAAACTTCAGTGGAAAGGGTTTGGATTATAAAACCTGATTCAAGCAAATCGGCACTCTGCCTACGGCTCATTATGAAAGTACTACTTGTCCAATGACTTAGCCCTAATTATTTGTTCTATAGCAAATTGGAATCTAGACTTGGGCCTAAGGCGAGAGCCAACAACTAATATTGGTCCATTTTAGTAGCTGTTGACGAGTAGGGCTTGTACCTATGTTTGTCCACAGGCAGAACAAATCTTGGGCAGCCCATTGTAAAGCAGGCTGATTCCATTTGTTTATTAGTGCTTCGCAAAGCAAATTGTGCCCTTATCATCTGGTCCCTGAGCTTTGAGAACTGTTATCCATGACTGGTTTGGCACCTAGTAGCCCAGGCACATAAGAACAGTGGACTTTGGTAGTCTATGGTAGACTATGTCTAGTCTACAGTATTGCTTTTCTCATAATTTCAGAATTAATTCCAAATTTTAAGAATGAAGCTGAATAGGGTGATGGCGATTTATTTATTAATGTCTCAAATGGTCTTGTCTTTCATCCTGTAAAAGATGGAGGAGGAAAGAGGTGGAGAATTAGGGACCACAAGCAGGCTGTGGAGCAGGGGCACATCCGAGGCCTTAGTTCTGGTAACCCCTTGACCAGAATATCAGTTATCTCTACGGAAGCTTGAGATCAATAGGAACTTTCAATGAAATCCAAATAAAAATCCATCAAGAACCTGAATCATTTGTTTATATTTTACTTGTTATAAAATAATATCTTTGATTCACTATGGCTCTCTATATATCAAAAGTTTATGGTGTGTTACTTGAAGGATATACCCCCAGCTACTCTTCTAGATCCTGTAAAATGTATTCATGAGTTGTCAGACAAGAGAGGTGCTTGCCTGTGCTGCATGCTTTTAGCACCCTTCCTTCCCAGGGCTTTTCACAGCTGGTTTTGTTGTTTTTGCTTTGCGTTTCTGATGACCTGCCTTAAGAAACCTGCTTAGAAACAACCCTGAGCATCTTATGTTTGTATTTACTACAGGGGTGTTGTTGAGAATCCTCTTCTTTACATTTCACAGGGGAAGAATGTCTCTCAGGATTTAGGTTTAGGAATACTTAAGTTTTTGTTTTTGTTTTGTTTTTTGAACGAGTTTGTTGTTATATCTGACATACAATGTTGTGTTTAAGGTGTACAACTTAATGATTTGAAACATTTACATTACAATTTGATTGACACAGAAGCCTTAGCGAATACCTCTTTTACATTAGTTATGTGACACGCCAGTTCGTTTTTATCTTGTAGACACAGAGGGTCACATAACTGATCATTTTCTGTTAGTTGTTTTAGCTCCTCGAAAGCTCAGAGCCTGACTCATGTTTATTGCTCAGCAGTGGAGTTTATATTGTAACCTAACTTCTTAGGTTTTATCTCTTGACGTTCTTCTTCCTGGATTATTGGACTCAAGATTTCTTTCTTTTTTATTCTCTTTTATGTTTATTTAAAGCTACCTCAAATTATTTATGAACATAGTAAGGTATAAACAAATTAAACAGCGAGGAGTACTTTTTTATCATTTTTTTCTGTAAGAATTTTATGTCTACACAGTCTCAAAAAAACCCTCCAAATATAAAATATAACACTAGCCAAAATATAAGTATTAAAATTATTGATTATTTTGTACATACAGCAAAAAATGAAAAGAAAATTGCTCCTCCTTTGCTTAGTTCATTCAAACTTGTTTCTTTGATTTGATCCAGACCATCTAATGCAGAATCTTCTAAATGTCTGGCATTCTATCATTCTGTTCTATATTGAGAAGCATCACTAATAGGTATTAGGTTAGCTGCATGGAGAAGAGTTACTTTAGAAAGAATATTCTTGGGGCAAATGCAAAATGTAAGCTGACCAGAATTTTTGCTGTCATCTTCATTGTTGTAAATATAATAACACAGATATTAAAATATTAACCAATTTACATGTACAACTAGACTTCTTTCATATTTAAAATAGTCATTCTACCCCAAAATGTGCCTCATTACTCAAACAGAACTTTGTGAATCACTAGGAAGTAAGATCCATGAAACCTTTAGACTGACTTGGTTGGAATTCACATGTCCAACAGGTGGAGTTTGAAGATTTTTAGAGTTTGATTCTCAAAAGCAGAGGATGAAGGAAATCATGGATGATTCACTGACAGAGGACTAAATGGCTTTATCATTAAGGTTGTGGAATTTAGAAGTTAAACATGCAACTGGAGATTACATTCAGTAGGTCAATGAGAGAAGAAAAGTTCTGACAGACTCTTCTAATTGTGTGACTTATTTGTTCCACACCTTCATGTAACATATGTGAGGTTTCAGATTTGGAATTCTGATGGAGTGCCACAGCAGCTACGCCCACAAGGTTAAAGAGAAACAGTAGAGCGTTCAAGGCAAAAACAACAACAACAACAACAACAACAACCAAAATTGGACTTCTATTCCCTGAGTTTAATAAAGCAGCACTTACATCCTTACAGCGTCTGCACATTTCACATGCATGAGAGAAAGGTTAGCAACAGTGCTTTGACTTGGTTTTTCCTCCGTGGACCAGTCTCATTATTTGTTCTCACAAACATCTGCTCTACATAGGGCTCTAAAACATGACTTGAATAGGAAACGGAATGATGCTTTCATTCCGTCTAGATCCAAAATGGCTGGGTGGACCCAAAAAATAATGAAACGAGAATATCGAACGTAAAAGACATGAAATTTATATGACATGGTCGTACAAAGAATATATCGTAGTCTGCGCTGTGTAATAAAATGTTGCGCACTTTTATTATTGATTGTTTGACCGATTGATTGATTGCTTAGGATTGTAAAAAGCTTTATTCATGACTCACTGCCTAAGTTGTACTTCCAAAGTACAGAGAACATTTTTTAAAATTATTATTTATTTATTTTTACTTTCTGTCTTAATTTTTTTCCTTTTTATTCTGCAGAGAACATTTTGATTTCCAGCAAGTACATCTTGTAAAAAGTTAATGAAAGTGGAGTCTAGAATTAGGGAACAGGGATCTTTAAAGAAACCCGCTACATGAATTGTTGCTATGGCCTTAGGTACTTTCTGTTTTGTCCCAGTGATGGGGATGGGGTGGGTCTCAGGGTCTGTAGCCTGAACAATAGCTTAGCAGAGAGGTCCTGCACTTGATTATGCACCAACACCAAGCCCTCCAGGTCTAGAACTGTCTGGAAGATAATACTAATGAAGTGGGGAGGTAGGGAGGTGTATGTAAGCTTAGAGATTTTGGCCACATCTGTGCGTTTTAACCATGGTTGTGCTCGAGAATTACATGTTTTTCCCTTACCAGTAGTAGTATTTTGTAAATGGCTTAATGGCATGATCCTGGCATTTTCTTGAAGGTCCTAGTTTAGTAGGTTTGGAGAGGGGTCTAGGTGTTTGTATTTTTATGGAGTTCCTGAAAAAATGATCATGCATATCAGAGGCTGAGAGCCATTTAGCTTGCTATTAACTGACCTGAGAATTGAGTCTGTGATTTGACTTTTTCCTTTTCTGACTTAATCCTAATCCTTATGTTGTAAGCGTTTAGCCCAGGACGTGAACATATCAGCTCTTACTTCACCACTTGGAACTGTAATATTTACCATCAGAACGGGAATAAGAAGCCACGGATTCCTGCCGTCTCAATCTCAGTAATTGAATATTATTTGAGCAGATCCTCTAATTTGCCATGTCTGTAACAATGTAGGTGGCAATGGTGGATACTGTTGATTAACCTGGAGAGAAGAGGTTACAGATGCCAGTATTCTGTGTTATAAAATTGATAAGCCCTATAGATGTTGGTCTCGAGCCCTGGGAGTTCCTTCTGTGCTGCCCTGTCCCGGTCATTCCCCCAGTACCCTGTCAGCTCCTCTCAACCCAACCAGGGAAAGGTTAAATTTGGCATCAGTGGGGGCCTCCAGGACACCCGGTCATTCCTGTGGTGGGTACCTATGTTTTATTGCTTAAAGTTATTTCTGATTATGTCTCCGGGTGCGGGAGATTATCTGAAGAGTAGAAATTCAGCAGAGCAAAGATGGGAAGTAAATAGGCCATCAAGATTTGGGGCTTTCTTGACTGAGAGCTTTCCTTTGTTTAAAATTTAATGAAATATATCATTATAAAAGTGAATCTTTGAGAGCAGGACTTATGACAGTTGTACATGTCCTCTGGCAAACACACACACACACACACACACACACACACACACACACACACAAAACATTGACAGAAATAGAAGAAGGGCTTAGTATGCTCTCTGAAACATCTGAATGAATTTCTTACTAAAATTGTAACTGTTTTTTCCAGGGAGTGTTAATTATAAGCATTTCCATTTTTTAGTGAATTGACTCAGCATTTCAAGTGTTAATACCATTTACAGTTCGATTCACAATGGCGTCTTTGTACATCATTTTGAGGTGGGATTAGATAACTGGATTGGATTTCCAAATTCTAATACCTTAATCAGCAACAGTCACTTCTCATGAGTCCCTGAGGAAGATGAGGAGCCTAGAGAATGCAGGGATGAAAATATTTGGTCTTTGCTACTAGCTTTTGGTCCCAAGTTCTGGAGAACTGGGCTAGAATCTTTGAGAAACCTAGGGATTTTTTTTTCCTTTTTTCTTGAGGTATATGGGAGAGCAAAATCTCAGTAGGCAACTCTATAACTATTTTCCCTGGGTATTACCTAGGTTGCTCTAGGTCACACAGAGGGGGTGGAGAGAGTGGAAGGAGGGTGTTCCCTTCTGAAAAGGAGGAAACCTAGGTTTATGTCCCTGAATCAGTGACATGACAGGAGAAAGATTCCAAAGCAGATGAATTTAAAAAGGTGGGAGCTCTAAGCTACAGAAACAAAAAGTGGAACCATGTTTCCCAGAACCCTGAAAATTTAATTGTTTCTCTCTACTGAACACTCAGAGCATTTCTGAGCTGGTAACTTTCTGGACCTTGGTTCTGATCCATTCTGGGGGACAGGTAGGGGAAAACAGGTTTGAACTGGCTCCTAGGGTCAAGGCTAAGTCTCAGGATGTTTGTACCTGGAAGGAACACCATCACTATCTTCTTTCCTCGACCACCTCTGTAAAAAAGGGTAATGTAATTTTATTTTTGGAAACTTTTTGTCTACTGTGACAATGTACAAAAATTAATCTTGGGAAATCAAAAAATATTTGAGGGTTCGTCTTGGGAAATATATCTTGATAACCTTCTAAATGTTAAGTACCAACTGCTTTACATGTCCTTGTTTTATTTGTTACACAGCCCCATGAAATATTTAATACTAGCATTACTGACATGCATCATGGCATGTGCTTAGATGTGTGGGTTTTAGGGCTGTCATCCCTGAGTCTGAATTCTGGTTATGTTGCTTATTACCTTAGCTATGTGAGGTCACGCATATTTCCTAAACTTTCTGTGCCTACTTTCTCATCTATAAAGTGGTAATACTTATAACAGTGTTTGTTGCAAGGTTTAACTGAGTCAATATCTATAAATACCGAAAACTCCAGCACAGTGCCTGGAATATAATAGACATGTGGTAAAAATTAGTGATTATTTTCTTCATTTTTCAGATGAGGAAACAGATTTTGGGAGGTAGTATAATCTGTCTAGGACCATACAGATGGCTGGTTTCATACCAGGTTCTTAGAATCCAAAGACTTCTATAGATTGCAGTCCTGAACATTGTACTCAGAGTGAAAAGGGCCAGAGACTTTGTGGTCAAGGTAATTGTACTGGGTATCCTCTGTCTCCAGCTGAGATCTCCATTCTTTGCCATGTTGCTGTCTGCCCCCAAGAGGATGACAGGTATGGATTGCATTCTTGGAGTCGCTTGTCCCCTAGCTCTGTCAATGAGGAGCCCTGGTAGAAAATGAGAAGGTAGTGGGAACAGTGTGGTAAACATATGTTTTCTCTTGATTTCCTGCCTGTATGTTGGCTTTAGGCTGGCTGCATCCCCAGGGCATGTGACATGTCAGCTTTTGGTGAAGGCCTAGGCTTTTGTTCTTTTAGCTGCAAGAATGTCAGAGGAATCATGGCTCTTCACAAAAGCTCTCAACAAAGCAAAGAACAAACTCCCATGGGACGTAGGGCCTTCAAGTTTTATCCCGAGTCCCCTCCAGGATGTTTGCTTTTCCCTCCCAACTGGGAAGAAATGTAACTCCTGAGTCCCTCCTCTGCCCCTCTCTATATATGCCTGAAATGGAATAGAGTAGGGAGTCCTATTACTTTCCCTGAAGATTAAAGACTTTATATCATTTGACCTGGGTCCCCACAGCTCCTGTGTGTGGGTTCCAGATAAATGTTTGCCCTACCCTGAGTTTGGAGAATGGAGATCTTGAACTGCTTCATAGATGACCTTTCCAAGACATCTCGAATCATGAATCCCTACAAGGAAAGGGGTTTACTCATTAGTGTTGCAATTGCTGATATTTTATTATTCTTGGTCAATTTCGATAGACTGGTACGAGGTTCATTAGAGCTGGTGGACTAATCTGCTTCATTGTGAAGAAGGTGCATTTTTGCCCGGGCCCTGCCCCAGCTAGTGCCTGCGAATGGTTTATGTCGCTAGCAGTGGATTAATCATGTTTCATTTGGAAATATCTACTTTGAGGGGAAAATTAGTATGATCTAAATGACCAAATTAGGACCAAAGCCTTGAAACAAGAAACAGAGATGATTTCAAACTTGTCTTGCTGTGGCATGAGCGAGTGAGCGCTTAGTGCACAGACTGAGGATAGTTCGGGCTCGTTACCAGAAGACAGCCTCAGGTTAGATACTTG
The DNA here is from genome assembly GCA_030068075.1 of Paguma larvata. Classification (NCBI taxonomy): domain Eukaryota; kingdom Metazoa; phylum Chordata; class Mammalia; order Carnivora; family Viverridae; genus Paguma; species Paguma larvata. The sequence continues at coordinate 103,028,405 of CM057826.1, forward strand.
ATGTTTGAGCTCAGCTGCCCATTTGTGAAAGCGAACCACAATATCCACAATGTGTTTTTTTTTCCTACTTTTCTTGAGTTGCTGAGAACTTAGCGACTAATAAAACGAATATTTAATGAATGTCTCCTGTCTATGCCTTCTATGGAATAGTAGGGAAAATACAAGATATTATATTTACACCTCTCTGGGCCTTGTTTTGTCATCTGCAAAATGGGAGCATTGGATTCAACAAAAAATTTTGCCGAGCTCTAGATTTGGAGAAATCGTAACCCCTTTTAAGCATTTATTAGCTATAGGCATCCTGATGAGCATTTTGTACACATTATCTCATTTAACTGTTACAACTATGCTGAGAAGGGGGTACTATTTTTTTAACCTACATGCTAAAGCAGAGGAAGCTAAGTCTTAGGAACTTGGAGTACCTTGCCCAGAGATACATGAGTGCCAGGAGAACATGAACTGAAGCACTATGACTTCAGTTACTACCCTGCACTTCCTCTTGAGGGTCTATCCATTACCAGGCTGCTGCATTTGCGTGATGGAATGCATTTGATCTGCTCCCAGATAGCTATCTACCCCTCTTCATTTTTAAAATGCTTTTTAACCAACACTGTTAATTCTAGCCAGTGATGGAAGACTTTTTTTTTTTTTTAAATTTTTTAATGTTTATTTACCTTTGAGAGACATAGAGATAGAGCGTGAGCAGGGGAAGGGCAGAGAGAGAGGGAGACACAGAATTCGAAGCAGGCTCCAGGCTCTGATGAGCCATCAGGACAGAGCCCGATGTGGGGCTCGAACTCACAGACTGTGAGATCATGACCTGAGCTGAAGTCGGCCGCTTAACCGACTGAGCCACCCAGGCGCCCCCAGTGATGGAAGACTTCTAAGTCACTGCTTGTGTAATTAATCTAGACCAGGGTTTCTTAACCTCAGCCCCACTGACAGTTTCATATGGATATTTCTCTTTGTGCATTGTTGGATGTTTGCAACCACCCTTGGCCTCTAGTCACTAGATGCCAATAGCCAACACTAAAGTTGTGACAGGTAATAATGTCTCTGGATATGTCCTCTGGAGGCAAAGTTGCTCCCAGTTGGGAACCACTAATCTAGACTATCCATGTGGGTTGACAATATGATTGTTTATTTATTTGTTTCTTTGTTTTGGTATTAAGTGAAAGTAGACACTTAATAATGATGATGGGGGCCAGCTGGCAATGAAATATGGGTGTAGGAACCTCCTGTTTTCATATTGGCAAAATGATGGAACACACACAATATATAAGCTTTTTATGTTCTTAAGCTATAGAGAAACTGTATGGTTAGCGGTAGTGGTACAGGTCCGGAGTTAGGTGCACTGGTTCCTAAGCCCAGCACTGCCACTACTCAACAAAGCATCTATCCACTTGGGGCCTTCATTTCATTATTTGCTAACTGAAGAAATTGGGCCAGATGATCTCCAAGGTCCCTTATTGCTTTAATAACTAATGATTTTATGTCCAGATACTAAATAACTCATGGTAAATTGATTCTTTCTGAGAATAATGTAGTTTGTGACACCGTGGCTGCTTATTCAATTGCAATGCGGCAATAAATGCCACCTCTTCACAGTACATTCTTGGATTTTTTTCCATATCTTTTCCATACATAAATCTTAATATTGCCAGCCATGGAGAGGTCTGACCTAAAGAAATCAGGGAATTTTCCTATTGGGCTACAGCTGTCCTAATAGAATAAAAGAATCCTGCCTCAAACCGGTTTTGTGTTTGTGCTTCACAAATTGTATCCAGCCAGACCCCAATTCTGTGGAAAAACAAAACAAAACAAAACAAACAAACAAAAAAACAAAGGAACAAACAAAAGCAAAATATATCGCCTTCCCTTCCAGTACCCAGTTAAGGATGTTCTAGTTTGTCTTATTTCCTCCACCACAAAGATGTGAAGAAGAAGGCAGCAGAGGTTGAAAAACACTGCAGGAGAGGGAGGGAGACAAAACATAAGAGATTCTCAAAGACTAAGAACAAACTGAGGGGTGAGGGGGGTGTGGGAGCGGGGAGAGTGGGTGACGGGCACAGAGGAGGGCACTTGTTGGGATGAGCACTGGGTGTTATATGGAAACCAAATTGACAATAAATTATTAAAAAAAAAAAACCAACAACATTACAGGAGTTCTGTCACATGATTACAGAGTTCCATGTTCCACTGATTGGAGATTCCACTGAAAAATTTGTTTTCGACACAGAAGGGTACACTGTGGCCACAAGACTGTAATGTGCACGATGTAGTGTTATGTAGTGTAGAGGTCTGGTTAGCAGCCAATGTTTCTGTATAGCACCGTTTCTGGTGACACTTGGGGGGATGATGCTTTGGGTGGTGGGGATCACAACTGAGCTTACATGCAATTTAGGAAGAAAGACCACAACAGGGAACACTGGTTGGTTACCCTAGTGCGTGCTTTCCACATACCTTGTAGTGGTTCTCAAAGGGTATCTCAAAATCTCAAGGTCAAACTCAGCTGACTGTGTACTTCCATCTATACCATTCCTTTCTTTTGTGTGCCTTCACTTAGTAAAAAGCACCGTCATCCTCCCAGCAGCCTAAGTCAGGGTGAATTCAACCAAGCAAGGGTGAATTCCTTGATTTTTCACTCTTTTCCTTCCCCTACACAAAATGTAATAACAAAGTCCTATCAATTTGTCCTGCTGATTTCTCTCCAAGGGGCTCACTTTTGTCCATCATCTCTCAGAATACTTAGTCCAGCCCATCAGTGCCACTTGGCTCAACTCCCTCTCTCATTTCCTAATGCTCCTATAACCAACGTGCAATTCCCTCTCCAATCCAGACTCTACACTCAAATTACAGTGATTGCTCCCCAACTCCAAGTTGATCATGATATTGTCAGGCTTGAAATACTCTAGTGGCTTCCCGTTGCCCACTGGCCTTCTATAATGGTTTTTAAGCTTCATTTTGACTTGGCCTTGCTTATTATCTCTGACATCATCTCTTAGCACTTCTTACCTTGTACTCTGTGCCCCAGTCTTACTGAAATAATTTCATTTCCTCCATGACATTGTGTTCCTTTTTATTTCCCAGCTGTTTCCTGTATTGTTCCCCCTGCCTCAGACACCATAAATGGATGCTAGCAGCTTGTTATCAAGAAGGTAGGAATATTCAGTCATGGAAAAAAATTCTATTTGTAAAGCATTTTCTAACAGGTCATTTATCTTTTGGAAATTTCAGGTTGAGAGCATAAAAACAAACCAACCAACCAAAAAAAAAAATCCTGTGGTTTCATTTCCAAAGTTTGCACCTCAAGGCCTTTTATGGCTTTTTCCTTTTGGTCCCTCTAACACAGCATATAAAAACAAAGGATGGGGGCGCCTGGGTGGCTTAGTCGGCTAACATCTGACTTCGGCTCAGGTCATGATCTCACGGTTCATGGGTTCAAGCCCCGCATATGGGCTCTGTGCTAACAGCTCAGAGCCTGGAGTCTGCCTCGGATTCTGTGTCTCCCTCTCTCTCTCTGCCTCTCCCCCACTCGTACTCTGTCTCTCTCTCTCAAAAAGAAATAAACATTAAAAAAATTAAAACAAAACAAAACAAAACAAAACAAAGGATGCCCTTGCAAAGGTGGGATTTTAGTTTTTCTGCTGATAATCAAAGTAAATAAAGATTCTGAAGTAGAAAGACCTTATCTAAATTTTCCCGGTTTGTGCTGTGTATGTAGAAGCTAACTTTTTGTGCTTCTACTAATGGGGAATGTGTTGTAAAGTTGTGCAGTGGGTAAAAGTTAAAGACTAAAATTAAATTAGAGAAAAAAGAGCAAAGCTTAGTGATGCAGAAGGAAAAAGACTGAGGATTAAGGTGCGGGTACAAAAACGCCTTGAAAACAACTTTTTTATAGAGGTATTAAATGATATAATACTAACATTGGAAAAAAATCTATATTTTATCGATGAAGAAATTGAAGCCCGAAGAGGTTAAATATACTGGTTCTCACCACACAGCAAGTTAGCAATGAAATTAGAATGCCATTGTGGCCAGCAGATTGGGGATTTCTCAAAGCATTTTAGATCCTCCCTATCGCATTGTTCTTTGGCAGTGGAGAGATGACATATTGTATTCTGTAAATTAATATGGTAAGGCAGAGAGTGCTAGGGATGTGTAATTTAGAAGTAGTGACTTCTTGGGGTGCTTGGGTGGCTGAGTCAGTTAAGCGTTCTATCCTTGATTTCATGATTTCAGAGTTCATTGGATCTAGCCCCGTGTCGGGCTCTGTGCTGATCACATGGAGCCTGCTTGGGATTCTCTCTCTCCCTCTCCCTGCCCCTTCCTCCTTCTCTCTCTCTCTCTCAAAATAAAGAAATAAAAATTAAAAAATAGAAGTAGTGATTTCTTATCATAGGGAATAATAGCAGCGTAGAAGTATCAGGAATGAGTTCCAGTAAACTTCTAGTTAAGTTGCTGGAGGGCTGCTGGCCATGCTTTGATGGAGAGAGGATATCCCCCCTGCTAGGCTGATGTGGTGTTTATGTCAGTAGGAGATGTGGAAGGAAATTAGGGCATACTTCTGAGATGGACGGTTAAAGCCACCAGGGCAAAGAGTAGAGGAAGTGACTGGGACATGACTGTCAATCTCTTTAGTTGTGAGATAATTACAGTGTCAAAGATGACTGTGGTGTGAATGACTCAGGCTTTTTCACTGGCATGGAAAAGAAAATTCTGTTTTAATAATTTAATTTTTTTTAATGTTTATTTATTTTTGAGACAGAGAGAGACAGAGCATGAGTAGGGGAGGGGCAGAGAGAGAGAGGGAGACACAGAATCTGAAGCAGGCTCCAGGCTCTGAGCTGTCAGCACAGAGCCCGATGCAGGGCTCGAACTCAGTGACTGCGAGATCATGACCTGAGCCGAAGTCGGACGCTCAACCGACTGAGCCACCCAGGCGCCCCTCTGTTTTAATAATTTAATAAAATTATCCAGAAGCCTGGTGGTAGAGTGGGAAATAACCATTTTTGGATTGCCTTGAACTCACAACTAACAAGCAGATTTAGAACCATATTCTAGAAAACAGCTTCTTGACAAGTAAATCATATCTGTCCTTGTTTGGTTGAGATGCCCTGCAAGAAGCCCATAGTATCCAACCCACCCCTCTCAACTATCCCATCTTGGTCTTCCCAAGAGAGTAATACCAAGGTCAGTCACAGCCCTGGTGGCTGGATTGTCTAAACCCAAAATATCAGGTCTCTTGTACCTGGCCTGCAGAGTGGATACCAGAAAAGTTCCTTCTGGCTCATGGCCCTGCTCGCTAACTTTCTCTTTCACTGAGTATGGTTTGATTTTGTACCACTTCTTGGTTATCTAAACACAAGCTGTGGTCTGAACTTGCTCATCTTCATACACCTGCTCTGGGCACCCCCCCCCCCGTCCTTCCAGTGGTTGAAATGCCCCCTTTGACCTAAGGAGGCTGGCTGGTCATCATCAACCTTCTGTCCACCAAGTACAACTGCTATGATGGCTTGTGTATCCATGGCTATGTAGCTGAGATCATGATCCTGTTAATGAAGCACCAGCCAGAGATCCCCACCTAGGACAACCCCAGCATGCTGGAGAGGGCACTGCTAACCCCTCCTTACATGTCTGTCCCCAGACTCAAGTCTGAGGAGAAACCCCTGACCCAGCTCAACCGGCCCAGTGCTTGCCAACCCCAAGCCAGAGCCCACAGCTGAGCCCCACGCCCAGAACCACAGCTTCGGACCTGCCAGCCTCCAAAGGAAGCAGCTTGACTGCCATAACAGGAGTGAAAGTGGACGTAGTTCCCCACTGACCAAGGTGCTTGGGGAGGCCAGGGCTTTTTATAGAAATAATGGGTCTATTTTTTTTCCTCACGAGTCTCAGTTTTTTACTTGTATTACCTTAGGGAGAGACCTGAAGGTTCCCTTTGGTTCTAAAGGTCTTTGATAGGGCCCTGGGGAAAAGAATACCTGTCTGGACCCTGACCTTGGGGTTGACATCTCAGATACCTGCTCCTCTCTATGTCCCAGCCCTGACTCAGGATGTTCTGAGGAGGTGGTGGCCGACTCCTCTCAGATTTTTCAAACTAAACAGAAGTTATTCCCTCTTCCCTCTGGGATGTCATATCCCCCAACCCCAGCCTCCCCAAAATGATTCACAGACCTTCCAGGAGGCAAGGGCATCAGCACCACCATTTAGGAGACAAATTTTATGATGGGACAGAAAATAAAGGTTTGCAGTGCCTTTGGGACTAGAAGGGACAAGTTTACTTGGCTTCTTCTAGGCTTCCACAAAAGTCTTTAATGCAATAAAAACAGGACTTCTTGCACCAGTGGGAGGCAGTGGGGGGTGGTAGAGGGAGGAAAGCCCTGCCTTATTTCTAAGTAGGGAAGTAACTGTCCATCCTCTTGGGGATTACGTGGTGGATTTGGTTTTCCATGCTGTCAGAGTTGGCTACTTCCTACTAACGCCTGCATTTCAGAAGGTGAGGGGTGGATTGCAGTGACACAGGGAAGGGGTCTGTCATTCTCCCTTGAATTGAAGTAGGTCATGTGGGATCCAGTGCCTTATTTTTATCTCTTTCTTTCCTAGATATTAATTATTTTATTAATGATGTATAAGTTCATGAGATATAGAACATATTTTGAGAAATCTTTGAGTTATGTCATTTTCCCCCCAGATTGCCTTGTCTGCACCATGCCAACTGCAAAGGAAAAACAGCACTGGCTTGGTGTCATAAGGACTGTGAACGTTAGGGAGGAGTTAGAGATGTTGGCTGGAGGGAGGAGCGAATAACCAGGCTATTGACCAGATCATGAGAATTTCCTCCTCCCTGACATCCCTCACTTCATATCCCAAAAGGTAGGTGATCATAATGAAGGAAGAAAAATCCTTAGAAAAGACAGTGACATGGTAGATAGATAGAGATGTTTCATGTAAAACAGGTTTGACTGGTTAAGGGCAAAATGAGGCATGAGCAGTGAGTCCTGGAGTGTGATCCATCCCTAAAAACTGCCAAGGATGGCACTTGATAGGAGACTGGTCTTTTATTTGACTGGATATTATTAACCAAAGCTGCTAAATACCCTAGGGAAATTAACACATTGGGACAAAAAAAAGAATGCCTGAACAATGCAGTTGCTAATCAAAGTTATTTGATAATCAAGACATATAATAACAAAATTATATAATAAACATAGTCAATATTCCAGAAAATATGAAAGTGAAGATTGGTAACATGAAGCAGGAGTAAACATTTGTAAGGAAGAGCCACGAGGAAACATAAAGGGTCACAAATATAATGGTAAAAACAAAAACATCTAAGATACAATAAGTACTAAAATGAATTTAACCTAGGATCTCTGAGAAGACATCTGGGAGGAATTCGGAGATGGAATATATAAAAGAAATTCTAAGAGATGGAAAAGAGATTGAGAGATCTCATAGAGTTTAAATCAGGAAAGATAAATAAACAGCCACATTTGAATATGCTGTTCACTTAAATATTAAAATTTAAGAACGCAAAACACTGAGAATTTAAGTTTCCAGGAGGACAGTTTAGGCCTCCTATAAAAAATCAGGATTAGGTTGCCATCTGACTTCTCAACAGTGACCATTAGATACCATAGAGTAAGAATTTTTAAATGTTGAAGAAATGCAACTTTGAATCTAGAATTTTATATCCAGCAAAAATATCATTAAAATATGACGACACTATAAATATGTACACAGGCCTGTAAGACCTCACAGTATCTACATTGCAAAATAACTTCTCTAGAAACATTTCAAGGAAGTATTCTAGTAAGCATCTAGAAGGATCTGGGAGATACATGAAAGTAAGTCACTTGGTATATTTGTCTAATTAGTCAAGGAAGCCACTTACTCTGTGCCTCAGCAATTCCACTTCTAGGTACTTATTCAAGAGAAATAAAAAAACATCCTCAGACAAGGACTGGTGGTTAAATGTTCATAGTAGCATTTTTCAAAATATCTAAAAATATAATAGTCAGAAGCTTACCAACAGGTGAATGGATAAATAATTTGTTGTATTCACAGAATGGAATTCTATTCAGCAATTGAAAGGAGCAAACTGCTGCTACATTGTACAACATGGATAAATCCCAGAACCATTATGCAACCCAAAGAAGTCAGGTATAAAATAGAGTATCCTGAGGCACCTGGGTGACTCAGTCGGTTAAGCGGCCAACTTCGGCTCAGGTCATGATCTCATGGTCTGTGGGTTCGAGCCCCACATCGGGCTCTGTGCTGATGGGTCAGAGCCTGGAGCCTGCTTCGGATTCTGTGTCTCCCTCTCTCTGCCCTTCCCCTGTTCACGCTCTGTCTCTGTCTCTCAATAATAATTAAAAAACATTAAAAAAAAATAGAGTATCCTGCATGATTTCATTTATATAACAGTCTAGAAAGGGGAAATCTGATCTATGATGATATAAAATAGACCAGTGATTGTCTTGGGTTGCGTGTATGTGTGGCTCTATCTGCGTACTTACAGATACAGTAAATTCCCCCCCCTTGAATGGATGTCTTGTATTTATGGATCTTAGATTAGAAGAATAAATGGAAAATACAGAGAAAATAGCTTTATTCATATAAAAATGTTTTTCAAAATGTTCAAGAGTTTTGGAAGTCATACGGTAGGGCTTTGAAAGAGAGTTGCACTTCCATTGATTAGGAATAATATTAAGCTCATGCTACAAACTAGAATTTTCCCTAGACAATGGTTTTAAAAGGCTACATGAGCGTTCCATTAAAGACTTCGTTGGGTTTTCTAAGGGTTGGTTTCCCATAGATTGCTCTATAACCTAATTCTTCCATTTATAACAGCAACGACTAAATTACTATAAATTACACCCTTCTTTACTAACAGAGTCATTCAGAAAAAGACCTTAATGAACTGCATACCCAAGCAAAAATGTCAATAGAGGACATCAGAAACAAAACAAAACATCAATTCCTAGTGGAAGGAAGAGCTCTAACTAAAAGGCAACTTTTCTTTCATCTTGTCTCACTTGGGTGACTAATACTCCCAAAGCATAGTTAGCTAAAAAGACGCTAATTCTAACATCATCTCAGTATCTTGGTACACTGTCCAAGTCAGAGGCGAAACTTGTAAAATTTAAATGCAACAGATTGAAAGGTTAAAATCAGTTATGGATGGGGAACTGCTCTGAAGAATAGAGAGGGAGCAGGAACAGGCACCTCTGAGTCTTCAGACCACAATGTAAGTCTGGCACAAATCAGTTAAAGGAGGGAAGAAAGGGAGAGGTTTGGGTAGGAAGGGGTTTAGTCCACTGTACATCTCTGAGAAACTTGTGGTCCCTGGGGTCCCTGAGCAAAAATTACCTCTTAGGGGAGTCTTGGGTTGGTCAGAGAGGGTCTAGCTCTAGTATTCTCCTGTGCTTTGTCATTGACTAGGGAGAGTGGGAATGGGACCCTAGTGTGAATGCTGCCATGGATCCCAAGATGTGACTGTTGGGGGCTGTCAGCCAACCATACTCATCACAGAAGTGTCTTTTGAAGGATCTGAGTGGTGTACCCCATGGCTACACATAATGTACAAGACATTTAAAATGGGCTATTGTACATGCGTTAGGAAGTACTCTCAGTTAAAATCAAAGTCTATAAATAAACTCTTGTTAATTCATATAGTGTGAATGTAGAGGCAAATATTGTTTTGAAAACTCAGCTAAAGAAAATTGTATATTATACATTAACACCTTTGGGTACTTTACCAGAAAACTGAAGTATGCTCTCAATTATGGACTACTATCTGTAGAAAATATGTATTTAATCTAGTACAGATGATGGAGATGCACTCAATATATCCTCACTGTCTTGTTTGACTGTTATTACCAAAAGCTTGATTCTTCAATGTCGTGCTAGACTGTGGGTGCAGTCTATGAAAATGTAGTAATTTCCTTGGCATCAACATGTCCCATTATGTAACTAAGAACATGGAAGAAAGTGGGTAACCTTAGGGTAAACTAATTAAGAGAGAAGAAAATAAGAATTTATGATCATTATCATTAAGGGTTATTATCCCCTTCTCTAAAAACTGACATATTCACAAACGGCAGTAATTCTTAGAGATGTGGAAACATCAGTCAATTTGTTTATATGAGGTATCATGAAGCCTTAATAATTATCTTTAATGGAATTTTGTCAGTATAAATGCAACCTCTTTTTTCTACCTTGCAACCTTGTTAAGAAGGTTTATATATTTCCCTGTGAGTGCCCCCTCTTGTAAGCTGGGGGCAAAGGAACACAGGAGTCCAGGAATTGGAATCAGTTAAAAAAAATGCTTTAATTCCAGATCTCTCATTTCCACCCACACTTCCAAGTTAAAATAAAGTTGACAAAACCTGCTTCACCTGATTGTTCTGAAGATGGAATGCAGTAATATATATATGAATATCATGGCACAAGGCGGACATATGTCTTCCCTTTTTTAGCAGCTAAACAGACATGTCAGCCCTGGTCTTTAGATGCTGCTTCTCCGACTCTGCTATTCCTCTTTTCCTCTGCCAACTGAAGGGGGTTTGGTTGCTCCTAAAGGGGTGCATGCCTGTGTCTGGGGTGCTCAGGTAGTAAAACTGAGATGGGAAGCACTCTGAAAGAAGCCACAGAGAAGGCGTGGGGGATTTCAGCTTTGTACATGTTGGGATGTTAATACTTAGTCATATGCATCAGTAGGAGTGGCCTTGCTGACTCACAAGTTTGCCAGTTAAGTTGATTTGTAAAAGAGTTAAGGAAGCCAAGCTCTCTTCAAATGGGTGGGCCGAGACGTCCATTTAAACTTAAAGCTTATGAAAATTGTCTTTTTGTTCCCCATCGAGACAACATCTCAGGTCCATTTTGCAGTTGGCTTTAAATCTTGGCTCGCAGTGAGAAATGCTCTCTTGAGGTGTTGCTGACTCTTCCAAAACCAGGTCCTGACTTCAGGTGAGGAGAACAGCATCTCAGAGAGGTTTCAATAAATCTGGCAGAGCATTAATAGATTAATTATATTCTCCTTACTGTCACTAGTAAGTCAGTGCAGCGGGAGAAAAGAAATAGAGAGTGGAACAGTGATTTTGTATTTTTAAAAATGTTTCATAGTACTCAAATAGGGGAATTTTCTTTTAACTTGTACATGCTATTCTCATACGTTAGGTGTTATTTCAGAAAATCAAAGTGAAAACTTCTGCTTTTAAATCCTGATTTAAATTAGTTACAAAAATAAGAGCCAAATTGTTAGAAAATAAGAGTTTGGCTTCTCATAAAGCCAAACATTTATTTTACACATGGAACAAATTTCTTACCTCACAATGAAGTGCATTATGTCAAGTCTAAAATCATTTCTTCCTTAATGATACGAGAATATGCTTCTGTAATTTAATTCTGTGTTCTTTGGTGCACTTAGCAGTTATATTGTTTTGAGCTCTACTGCACTTTAATTTCTTTCTGCTAAATAAAAGGAGTGAAAACATGGGTAAAATAAATTATGAAATCTGTGCTTATAAATATTAACTCCTAATTTTGGATTATGCCAATTAGTTACTGCTACTTTTTCTATGTGGTTGAAAATCTCAGTATTTTGTTTTCTGATTTCTCATCTGCTTGTAGAGATGAAGAGAATTGCCTCAGAGAGAGTTTCCCATTTTGGGGAAAATAAATGGTGGAGATTTTGTAGGGGGCTTTCAAGTAAGAGATAGGTGGTTGGACTAAATGAAACCCAGGCCCTTCATCTCTGATTGTCGGTCATTTTATAAAACCTACTTATGGTCATCAGAATACACCTCACTTTTTACTCTTTCCAGCTAACTATATCTCCACTTTCTAAACCTTTTTTTGAATTAAGCCTAGCAAACATTCGTTAAATATCTGTTATGTGCAAGACTCTAGGTTAGCCATTCTGGGAGAATCGAGGTAACTGAAATACATATGTAGTATCAAACTTTGTATCTTTTTAAAATTTCCAAACTTTTAAAAACATGCAATAAACACTAGCTGCAAAAAGAAAAGTGAGTAAAGTGAATAGAAAACAGCACCTGACCTCCAAGAGTTTACATTAATAGAGAGATGGATATTTCAGAATGCTTTCATAAAGTTTATGAGGCTTTGGCCAATTCATTCATTTCAAAAGCTCTCTAACAATTCTGTGTATTAGAAACACTTGTCATGCATATATATTGCATGCATCATTTAGAAATAACTAATACTTAAAAATAATATACTAAATAGCCAAATTAATCAATTAAAATGGCTTTTATTTTTCATAGGAAAATAACTGTGTATTTACTACTACCTACTAAACTGATTTACCACTATGTACTAAACACTGTAAGAAAGACAGATTTTTAAAAAAATTTTTAACATTTATTTATTTTTGAGAGACATAGAGACAGAGCATGAACAGGGGAAGGGCAGAGAGAGAGGGAGATACGGAATCAAGACAGATTTTTTTAAAGCACAAGTTTCAGGTTGTAGGAAATCCAAACATCTTCATCCCAATCTCCTAATTTTCTGTGCGGTGCAGCAAATGTTTCCAGTTAGAATAATCACTGAATCATTGAAGAACATTCAGTTGCACAGAAAGATTAAATAACATTCACTACAAAGGCAAGACGTTTGACCAAAACAAAATGGAAAGTTTCAAAATAGTCAATAAAGCAGATGGGTTTTATGTTTAAAACTTAGTTTACTAAAAATTCCATTTACTAGAGCACTTTCCCCTTACCATTTGGAAAAAGGTGATTGCAATAAGTATTTTTTATTTTATTTACATTTCTCCTCCACATGTACATGTACATGTAGTGTTTGCGATTTGGAGTCAGAGTACAGCTGATAAACCATGACTAGTGGGAAGCTTTGCAACTAATCAGTATAGTTCAGTAGCTCAACATTGTTTTGCCCCTTTCATTATTGGATATATTGAATTATCAGCCTTTCGTTGAATCCTATTTCACTGACTTACGCAACATTCATTGAGCACATTGTATGCACTGGCAAATCAATAAGGATGCTAGTCTGTCTGTAATAAAGGAAGTTGTAAGGATGGTCATTAGTGATGTTTACAAATATTTAGGGTTGTCAACTTTTTGGGGACATGGTGGGATCTCCCTTCTTTACCTCTTTTAATGAGAGGTGTAGCCATGTCGTTCATTTTGGCCAAAGAAGTGTGAGCGGAAATGTCATGTGTCATTTTCAGGTAAAAGCTTTAAGAGCCTGAACATGATTTGTGACACTGTCACAGACTGCAGCATTCATGGAGGTAAGCATTGGAATGCATGCTCCATCAGTTCGGAGTCCCTTAATGTTTCCACAAACAGGGCTATCCTGCCATCCCATGTTGGACAAAAACTGTGATCCTCTGGTCAACTTGGTTGTAATAAGTCCCTAAGATTCTTTTGATGATAGCATCACCTAGACTACCTCACACTGAAACTGGTATTCATCATGAGCTGTCAGAAAAGGAAGTCTAAGTACTCGGCATTGACTTAAGGTCTGGGTAGTGGAAAAGCTGTTACTGGAGCCTGAAAGGGTTAAGTTGGGGGTGCAAACAATTGGTAAACCTTTCGCCTATGATAATTCAAAAGGGAGATCATATATCCAATGAGTTTATAGTTTGACGAAAAGAGGCTGGAAATAGAACATTCATAGTTTGGTTACTGTTGACTGCTTTATTTAACAGGGTGCTGCAAGAAACCAGTGAACTTAAAAAAGATTAGACTTTTGTTTGTTTGTTTCTTTTGCAAGGAAAAAAGGAAATAAGAATAAAGAAATTCAGGGACTTGCAGGTATGGACCCTGAAATTTCTTCGTAACCCCAACCAATAAAACATACAAATGAAAAGAACTTTGAACAACAAAGGCAGACTGAAATGGCCGTAGGCAAGAATTAAATCAAAGGGAGAACTGTCACAACCATTGTTTAAACCGCTGAGTAGATTCAGATGTTTTAGAAGAAAGGTTCAGTTAAGGTTGTGGGACCTAAAAATGCCTTTCAAAAGATAAAATTGTTTAAGTAAAAGAGATGAAAGCTATGACTCTCTCCAAAACTGAGACGACCCATGTTTCTAGCAATCAATTAGAGAGAAAGAAGGAACAGGGCAAAAGGGAAAGAGAAAATAAACTAGCACATTTAAGAAGTGCGTATGAACTGTAGGTGTGGGTAGTGGCATCTGGATCTGACTTGAATCAAATTAAGAAGGAATGCATACAAAAAAAGAAATGCCTAAATACTTAATGTGAAAACAGTCACAAATCTGGAGTAAAAACCACCAACTATCTACAGGCAGGATCAGTCTAATAAAACTGTTGTCTCCGGAGAGACCCATTATCCAATGTTTATCAGCTACAACCAAGGAGGATAGAGGAAGAGAACCTCCTGCCAAGAGTGGAGTCATGGGCCACAGAGAACAATAATCCTGTTAGGATTGTGGCCCATCTAAAAGTATTCCTCAGGGTGACTGAGTGGCTCAGTCAGTTAAGCATCCGACTCTTAATTTTGGCTAAGGTCATGATCTCATGGTTCCTTAGTTTGAGCCCTGATTCAGGCTCTGCACTGACAGCTTGCTTGGGATTCTCTCTCTCTTCCATCTCTCTGCCCCTCCCCTGCTTGTGCTCACTTTCTCTCTGTCTCTCTTAAAATAAATAAACAAACTTAAAAAAAAAAAAAAAAAGAAGTATTACTCAATCCCAGGATAAGGAGTTTTCAAAAATATCTGCCCAGTGAGGTTTTGGGCTTTCAGAGACAAATATTTCCTGAGTGTCTTCCATTTTCTCTTTTTTTCTGAATGGAAATGCCTGATGAGGTTTTCCTATTCCTTTTCCACCATTGCATGTTGGGGTGGGATAGAGAAATTTTGTTTCTAGATCACGAAGAGCCAAATATGGACCTGGTATAAAAGTATAGATCTTCAATTTTGAACTCGATGCTACTTATGAGTTGGGTTTTTGGATTGTCTCCTTTGGTGGTTAAGAACTGACATGTATAACTTCTCGGGATGAGTTTTGTAAACTAATTTGTGATCTGTTACATTCTTTTCCCACTGCTGCCATGCTTGTAGAAACAGACATAAAATTAAGCTTTAATCAGCGTGTTCTTTGAATGCTTTGAACTAAATCGTGTCTCCCTTCTTCCCGAAATTATACTTTGAAGCACTAATCCCCCACTGTGACTATATTTGGAGTAAGGAAAGAATTACGGGTAAATGTGGTCATAAGAGTGGGCTGGGATGTGATAGGATTAGTGTCTGTATGAGAGACACCAGAGCACTTTCTCTCTCTACCACATGAAGACAATAGTGAGAAGGTGGCCATCTGTGAGCCAGAAAGATGGCTCTCATCAGAGCCTGACTGTGCTGGCACTGGGATCTCAGACTTCCAGCCTCCACAACTGTGAAAAAATAAATTTCTGTTGTTCAAGCCACCTGGTGTATGGTATTTTGTTATGGCCAGCCTCAGCTGACTAACATTCTGAGAGAATACAATAAGCAGAACTCCTGCCACCCCACATTAGATGTATATCATAAGAGCAAAACAAACCTGTTGTGATGGGCCACTAAGATCCAGATAGCCCGCTAAGTTTTTAATATTTCCATTTGGATGCCACACAGGCAGAGCAGAGCTAAAATATCTATAACTGAAAACTCAGCTTCACACCCATGCCTTCTTATTCTCATTTTTTCTTGTTTTGGCTAATAATAGTACAATCCACCTAGTGGCTCACAGTAGAAGTCTACAAGGATTTTTGAGTCCGTGTTCTGCCTTGTTGACCATATTAAATCCATTGACAAGTTCTATTGAATCTACCTCCTAAAATTATCTTGAACTGATCCAGTTTTCTTAATCTCCATAGCTCTCTTTCTAGAACATCGGTATTTCTCGTATGGGCTACTACAGTACTGTGCTAATTGGTTTTCCCCCTTCTACTCCTATCTCCTATCCTCTTCTACTCCTATTCTCCATAAGCAATCAGGAGCTCTTTGCAAAACATAAGCAACTCTTATGTCTAAGAACCTTCAGTGACTTCCCATTATGCTTAAAAAACTATAATTAACTATGAACCATGTCACTTCTTCTACCTCCTCTCCTATTTCTCTCCCTTTTGTCCACTTCGATCCATCATAATTTTCTTTTTATTTGTTTTCTTTTCTATTTTTTTTTTGAGAGACAGAGAGAGAGAGGGAGGGAAAGAGGGAGACAGTGTGAAAGCATGGGCAGGGGAGTGGCAAGGAGAAAGGGAGAGAGAACCTTAAGTAGGCTCCAGGGCTAGTGCAGAGTCCCATGCAGGGCTCAATCTCATGATGGTGAGATCATGACCTGAGTCAGAATCAAGAGTCGAATGCCTAACTGACTAAGCTACCCAGGCTCTCCCATCATAATTTTCTTTTATTGATTTCTTGATCATGCCAAGATCTTGTTAGTCACAAAATAAGTTTTGATTATGAATTATGATAGTGGCAAGATTAACATTAATAACAATAGCAGTAACTAATATTTTTGAAGGCTTATTATGTACTAGGCACTGTCCTCAGCACTGTACATATATTAATACATTTACACTTACATTGAAATACAGACTGTTCCTAGGTCTATTGTACAGATGAAGAAACCAAGGCACAAAGAGATCCCTGAGGCCATTCCACTAGTAACTGTTGGATATAGCATTTTATCTCAAATGATTTGCCAAAGTACAATGTTACTTCCTTCTTAAGTAGTGTTCTCCTTACTTGGTTTTATCCTGTTGACTCCTCTCACCAATTAATCTTCAAGCTTAAGTTATCACCATCTGAGGAAGATAACTGTTTCCAAACATCTCTATTCCTCCACCCCATTTTCTTCCATCACAACATTTTGCCTCCTTCATAATGCCTATCACCATTTGTAATTATATGTTTATTGTTTACTTCTTTATTGTATAACTCAAAGATTGGCTAACTTTTTCATAAAGGGCCAGAGAATAAATATTTTTGGCATTGTGAATCATATGTTCTCCACTGCAAGTGCTCAACTAAGTTATTCTAGCAAATAGGCATGGCTGTTTTCCAACAAAACTTTATTTATAAAAAGAGTCGGAGGGCCAAGTATAATTCATTGGCCATAGTTTGCCAACCCCTGGCTTGGCGCTTCCATTACACTGCAGGTGCTATTAATTTTGGGGGTCTTAACTACTTCCTTTATCCGGCATCCTCACACCCAGCACAGAAGCTGGAACACAGTAGTCATTTAATGCATTTCTGTTGAATGAGTGAATGAATGGCAGTACAGCAGTTCACTATCCTTTTTAAAAGGGGAGCATTGCAACAATGGATGAAACTAGAGTATATGTTGTGGCTGCACAATGAGATAAAGTTCTCAGACATGAGACAGATGCAGGACTGCCTCTGTGAGAGAGAGAGAGAGAGCAGCAGCAGTCTGCACCTAGCCTTTATTTCGTATTAGATAGAAGTATCAAAGAATATCAAAGCAAGGAAAGAGAGCACAAAGGATCTTTAGTCATTAGTCATCTGGTGGCTACATGAAGGCATGAAGGGATCGTGTGTGGTTTCAAGGAATGTCAGGGAGTTACAGCAGGTGTTACAACACCTGAACTGTCCTTTGAGGGAACATGGGGCTCTGTATCCCATAGCTATCTTGTTTGACAGCCTTGAGACCAGAACATTGCTGATGTTTCAGCTATTACCCCATTCACCCTCCAGGACTTAGAATACACTCTCTAGAAATAACTCCACAATTATGCTAAGCGAAATAAGTCAGGCACAGAAAGACAAATATCATATGATTTCGCTCATATGTGGAATTTAAGAAACAAAACAGATGGACATAGGGGAAGGTAAGGAAACATAAGATAAAAACATAGAGGGAGGCAAACCATAAGAGACTTTTAAATATAGGGAACAAACTGAGTGTTGCTAAAGAGGTGTTGGGTAGAGGGATGGGCTAAACGGGTGATAGGCATTAAAGAGGGCACTTGTTGGGATGAGCACTGGATGCTATATGTAAGTGATGAATCACTAAAATCTACTCTTGAAAAAAATAAAAATAAATGATAGCATACAGTAAAAACAAACAAAAAAGGCAGCATTGTCTCACTTCTACACAAACAAGATTGACATTAACATTTCATCTGATCTTATTATTATTTTTTAAAGTTTGTTTATTTATTTTGAGAGAGAGAGATTGAGCACCGGTGAGCGGAGAGGGGAAGAGAAGGAGAGAGAAAATCCTAAGCAGGCTCCTCCCTCAGCTCAGAGCTTGACATGGGGCTCGATCTCATGACCCTGAGATAATGACCTGTGGTGACATCAAGAGTCAGACATTTAACTGACTAAGCCATCCAGGTGCCCTTGATTTTATTTTAGAAACAATGTGAAAGGGGGACATGGAGCAGGTTACAGGAAAAAGGAAGGAGAGAAAGAGTCCTAGAGAATTCATCAAGATATCAACATCCCCTGTTTTCTACATTTAAAAGAAATTGCATTAGTCATTAACAGCTGAATCTTTTCTTCTAAAGAGAATTGAAGTGGGTTCCCATATGATTGCATTTTTTTATTAGAATCCATTTTGGCCTAGAGATTTTCCTTTTATCTGGCGTATATTCAGTTTTGGACAAGTGAAAATCAGTGACTCATTTTGCACCTGGGTGGGGACAGGGTGGTAGACACATCTGCACAGAGTAGGAGGAGTTAGAGAGTATGGATGAGTTCTCTGAAGAATCAGAGTACAATGGAATGTGTTTAATAACATGTTCTGATTGTTCCTTACCATCTTTCAGCTGATGTGTCACTAATGGAGTTGCTGGACTGTCTTCTACTTCCTATGATAAAGATGCTCTAAAAACACGTGGCCCCGATTGGCAGTTGGTTATGTCTTATGTGTATATAAATCTTTTTATTTTTTATTTATTTAAAAGAAATTTTTTAATATATGTTTATTTTTGAGAGAGAGAGATAGCGAGCAAAAGAGGGTCAGAGAGAGGGAGAGACAGACTCCCAAGCAGGCTCCTTGCCGTCAGCACAGAGCCCGATGCAGGGCTTGAATCCACGAACCCTGAGATCATGACCTGAACCAAAACCAAGAGGCGGATGCTTAACCAGTCGAGCAACTCAGGCCCCCCTATATAAATCTCTTTTTAAACACACAGGTATCATGGAAGGGCAATTAGAGAGTTGCAAACAATTCCAAGTTCATTAAATCTTTTACATTTAAAGAATCGTTGTTGTTGTTGTTGTTGTTGCTGTGTTGCTGTTGTTGTTTAAGAGAATTGCTGGACTTGAAAAACTTAAGAAAGGAAAACAACTTGAAGGTTTAATCAAGATACGTTAAGAAACTATCAAGTGTAAGACTTTGAGTGTAAGGGGGAAGTATCTGTCACAATAATTCATGAATATTTTGTAACTGCAACATATTTCTGATTGTCTAAGTTGGAAATATCTTTCCCCCAATATTCTTAAAAATGGTTTAACTTACACAGTTTTAACTTCAAAGTAGGTAAATTTTAGCCTTGTTTTGGTAACTATAAACTCCCTTTGTCTAGGATGAAAGTAAGCCAGAGTGACAAAATAGGTGTTGATATTGTATTTTGGATAATTTCTTAGATTAATATATGAGGGAAATGAGTAATAGATGGATCCCCTAAACTTTAAGGAAGATTCTGGCTTGGCTAGTTTTGTAGCTCACTTAGGGTGTATAACAAAATATTGTAGACTGTGTGGCTTATAAAGAACAGAAAATTTTTCTCATAATTCTAGAAACCTCAAAGTCCAATACAAAAGTGCTAACAGATTCTGTGTGTGAAGGCTTGCTTTCTGGTTCATAGATAGAGCCTTCTCTCTGTGCCCTCACCTAGAGAAAGGAAAGAGCTAGCTGTCCAAGGTCTCCTTATTATAGCACCAATCTCCATCAGGAGGGCTCTTCCCCTGACCTAGTCACTTTCCAAAGGACCTACCTCCCAATACCATCACCCTGGATTCAACATAATGAATTTGGGAGAAGTAGGCAGGCACAGACATTCAGACCATAGTAGATTATTTGCACTTTTCTCCTCCCACATTTTCCAAAGAGTCTTGCTTTGACAGATAGATGTTCTGAGTTTTTGTTGATACAGAATGAGGAGAAAAGCAGTGAGGAAGTGGAACCATGTCGGATGAACTTGTTAGATTAGTTTGGGGGAAATCAGCAGACAGTAGGCTGTGAGAGAAGCTAAGATGTTTTAAGACATGGTTGGGTAAGGAAAGGAAGAAGGGGTTTTAAAAAGTATGGGTCTGATCAAGTATATCTATAATTTTTTAAACAAAATTACAAGTAAAATATTGAGTTATTTTAATTTTTTAATGTTTATGTATTTTTGAGAGAGAGAGAGAGAACAAGTGGGGGAGGGGCAGAGACAGAGGGAGACTCAGAATCCAAAGCAGGCTCCAGGCTCTGAACTGTCAGCACAGAACCCGATGTGGGGCTCAAACTCACGGACCATGAGATCATGACCTTAGCTGAAGTCGGATGGTTAACTGACTGAGCCACCCAGGTGCCCCTAAAATATTGGGTTATTTTAAAATTGTTTTCTTTCTGCTAGAATTTTCTTTCTTTGATCAAGATGTTGTTCAGTGTCTTGGTATTGTGTGTGAATATCATAAGCATTTAGAGGTCTGTAAGCTTTGTAAGCATTATACCTTCTTATACTTTAAGGCTACCTCCTCTTCTTTATCCTCCCCATCATATATGTTGGATAACTACATTAATCACATGACATAGCCATTGTCCTTTTATGCATATTACAGAGGTGTTATAGCTGTATTTCTTTTTAATCTCTCTCCATAGTCAAAAAATTCTGATGTAATCTGGAAGACATGATGGCAACAAAAAGACTTTCACTTGTGAGAAAACTGTGCAAATTGTAAAAATATACTTGACATAGTTCTTCACTTTATGTAGTGGATTTCAGATTGAGTGATGTGAAATTTCTGATATCATGATGGTTTTTTTTTAATGAAAATACTTGGTTCAGAAATTGCAGACTATAAATTTGCTATTGCTTTAAATACTGATTAAATAAAATACCTGTAATATATGCCAAGGAACTGTGATATTGATCACAATTTGAATTCAAATGGTTTAGAAATATTGTGAATGAATGTCTCATGATTTTTTATCAACACACTCTCTCTTACTTTCTTAATTTCCCTTTTAGAAAACTTCCTTTTATATTAAAGCAAAAGGTCAATTAGACTCAAAATCAACAACAAACAATGGCCATTGCTCCAAGAGTCATTATCATTGGTTTGATGAATATCAACAATAATTGTCCAGGTCGGAAAGGAACTTAGTGTACAGACAAACATGAGTTCAGTCCTGGTTGATCTTGTGGTTTTCAGGCACCAGCGTCATTACCTTAGAGTAGAATTAGCATTAGATCCTGTCAATAAAATCACTGAGAAATTGAAGAGTTTAAACACTTGCATCAGGGAATAAAATCCTTGCCAACTTTCATCTTGATATGAGACAGAATGGAGGAAAGTGACACTAGCCATTGAGTTTAGTGCCAGTTTCTTTCTAGTTGCAAATCAGAAAGCCATTTTTCTAGCATATTCAGCTTTGATCAGAATCTCATAAGAATCAATCTGCCCAAATTGTGGCTGCTTGAAAAAGGTTAAAGAGAGGTTGTTCTGTTGTTCTCATTGGGGAAATGAAGGTGTCTCAAATGCTTTTCTGATTCTGACATTATGTGGATCTCAGAGATGGTCAGAATTATTTATGTGTTACACAAAAGATCTTGGATTTAGATTTATTTTCCAAATGAAAAACTAAAACACTTGAGGACTTTAATGCCTTTTTCGGGGGATGCAAGGTCTAAGTTATATTTAACATGGCAAACACTTAAAATTGGTAATTCACAGGGGCAGTGGAAAAGAGTTTCAGAAATTAGAAGTTACCTAGATAATTCAGGGGATATGATAAATGCATCTATCTGAAGGGGTCTTATACTCTATTTATACTCTACTGGAGTGATCTTATCTAAAAGATTCTGCTCGGAGGCCCAAATATTCCTCATTGATGTAAAATACTATTGCTGCCTCTTCTACCTAAAGAACCTGACATTTCCATTTTTTGGGTCATAGATAGACTAGCAGAGGAGCAGATGCCCTTCCCTCATAAGATCTCCCTCAAAGTTTGCCTAGTATTAGAGAACCTGCCTGTAGCTTTTCCCTCTGGGCCAGTTTAGAATACCGCATTAGCTGATACAACCTTAGTTCCTGAAGGGGAGGGAACAGGTACAGAAGAGAATGGCCAGGAAGCATCAACCTGTAGACCACAAGTCCATCAGGAGGTATATGCTATTACTGTAGCTGTCTAGACCCAGGAGAGTAACCACAGACCTTGGGACCTAATAGACCTTGGGAGGCTCCAGGAATAACAAGGATGTAGATGGCGCTTGAAGAACAGGGTGGTTGACACAGCAAGGTGAGCAAATAGTCCTGAAATTTAGGATGAGGTAGTTAAGAAGGGCCTTGAATGACAGGGAGTTTACGTGTCCTGTAGACAAGAGCACGGGGGAAGGGAAATCATTGAAAGGGCAGGAACAGGGCAATGATCAAATTTATGTTTTAGATACACAGTTCTGTTTAGCAGAGGTAGTGATGGGGGATGGACCAAAGAGGGAGGGGTTGAGATCAATGGTGGAGGTAAAAATTCATGTAAGAAGGTCTGCACAAAGTCCATGTGAGTGGGGATGGAAAAGATAGATTTTCCTCAGTTTTTGGCAGAGAAACAACAAGGATCAGAGGGACAATATGGTTTTAATAACTGCAGTTTTCTCTAACGAGTAGGGCAATGTAGGGAGAGGCACACAGTACTCATGCACAGTTTTTTTACAAAATATAGTTTCTACCTGTCTCTATCTCCCACTTCAGGCTAAGACAAAAAAAAATCAACTAAGGGCAGAAAAATGATTTGGCTCTTTGTAGACTAGTGGTTCTCAACTTGAGAGAACATCAGACTTACTTGGAGGGCTTGTTAAAATACAAATTGTTAGGCTCTATCTCAGAATTCCTGCTATTCAGTGAATGTAGGGTGGGGTCTGTGAATTTGCACTTTAAACAAATGCCAAGGTGATGCTGATGCTGCTTATCTAGGGACTAGACTTTGAGAACCACTGTCTGAGATCATTGTTTTAAACAGAAATTTTCAATACATCCCTTCTAGCCGAGGTGATATATCATGATTTGTGCTGAGGGAGTTAGAAAAATAAATGGACGGAACTTATTCCCATTTGCCCAATACATTTTTCCCCAATACGTTTTAGGTTAACCTAGATCATGAGTTATTTTAGATTGTACACCCTAGTTCTGTTTTTGTAAGGCCGCCATTGATTTCTTTCTATCTAAATCCCAAGGCATTGCCTCTGTGATGCTGAAGTAGTAAAGTCATTTAATCTTTGCCTTGTAATTTGTCAGACAACATTTTAAAGCCATAGATCCCAGTAGTAACTCCTTAAATCTACGTCCGGAACATTTATAATTGTAATCATGGAAGAATATAATGTTTATCTAATATCAGCTGCTTTTATTACATCTGTCATTCTAGGTCACAAGCCTAGAAATACACCATTCTATATTTAAATGTGGTTCCTTTTCTGCCTCTTAATATTCACCATAGGACACTCCAATAAAGGTTTTTAAATGTGATGTTTTCCAGGGAGTTAAGAAAAGAACCAAAATAAATATGGAAGTAAATATAGTGGTAACACTGGAGCAGACTTTATGACCAAAAAGCTTTCATTGTCTTAATACTAATTAGAGGGGAAGTAGGGTAGAAGAAACATGCATATGGTGAGATAATTATTATGTTTATTTAACCAATTAGAAATTTGAGGATGAGCAAGAAGAAACTTACAAGGAAGTATAATAATAGTGTTGATGTGGAGAGATTTATTTGTTATGGAGACTGCTATGACTAGAACAATAAATGGGAGATTGACATTGGGACCTGGGATGTTTCTTACGTGGAAGGAATCTGTGTTGCTTGGGGATGAAAAATATTTGGTAGATTTCTCCTCTTGTGAATTGTATGGATGAAAGGTGTGGCAGTTCTGAAAATACATTGTATTTTCATATTTTCCTTCAAACCTGGATTAGCTTTTTTTATTTTGGATTAACTTTTTCAACTCTCTTCCTAAACTCTTTTTTTTTCTTTGTTTGAAGTTTTTATTTAAATTCTAGTTAGTTAACATATAGTGTAATATTGTTTTCAGGAGTAGAATTTAGTGATTCATCGCTCACATATAACACCCTGTGCTCAACACAAGTGCCCTCCCTAATACCCATCACCCATTTAGCCCATATCCTGCCCAACACTCCTCAGGCAAACCTCAAGTGTTCTCTATAGTAAGAGTCTCTTGTGGTTTGCCTCCCTCTCTTTTTTTTTTTTCTTTTCTTCTCTTGTGTTCATCTGTTTTGCTCTTCGTAAACTCTTGAGTTTGTGTTTTTTCGCTAGCCGAACATCTTTGTGGCCTCTCTCAGCACTCAAATTCTTTCTATAGATACTTGCCTCTAACTCCCTTGTGCTCCATGGAATCAAAGCAGTCCACTCTAAGCCTGGTTCAAGGGGCACCGGGGTGGCTCAGCTGGTCAAGTATCTGACTTGGACTCAAGTTATGATCCTACCTTTTGTGAGTTTGAGCTCTGCATTGGGCTCTGTGCTGACAGTTTGGAGCCTACTTGGGATTCTCTCTCTCCCTCTCTCTCTCTCATCCTCCCTCCCTCCCCACTTTCTCTCAAAATATTAAAGAAATAAAAAATAAAAAATAAAGTCAAACCTGGTTCTATGGTCCTCATTGAGATGCATTTTCCATTTACTTGACAGAGGCATTGACCTTGTGGGAAAAATAACTGACAAAGGCTTTTAAAACACTTGCTCCCTTACAATTTGTTAGAAAAATTCCAATTTTGTGATTCCTGGCTTTCCTGGATTTCCTCCAGCTGAGAACTATGCATAGGAAGTGCTTAGTGAGAATAGCTGATGATTCCTCATCATCCCTCAAATACTTCTCTCCATTGAGGCAGAAAGATTTGCTGCTATATTAACTGGAATTCTTACAACTAAATAATAAGAGCGGTTCAGTGGGTTTGGTTTAATACAGCAGTGAGTTTGATACAAAAGTATTCTTACAAACTTAAACCCTAACCTCTATACTCTAGGTAAATGGTTTCTTAACTGAAGAATATAGTCTGTTGAATAAAAATCTGCCTAAATACGCTTGTTTTGAGGTAACTGTTCTTTACATTTTAGGTCAGCAATGTCTTTGTGAATAAAAGCTCTGACCTCTCTCTCTTCCAAAATTTACATATGCATATGAAGTAAAATTGTCTACATTTTCCTGAAGCTCAGAGATCACAGGTAGAACACCTCTGGTAATCTTCCTGGATGTCTGAGTAACATTCATCATCCTTTGAAATTTCAAGGTTTTTCATTACAAGGTATCTGTGTTTCTGTAATGTCTTCTGTGTCTCATAAAAACAAGAGAAATAAACATGTTTACTTTTTGCCTTGATTTTTTTTAATTGAAAAAATAAAAGCTATGTCAACTTACATTATGATGTGAAGGAACTGGTTTAATCTTAAACCTTGATTTTCCTTTCTTGTAAGAGTTCCCTGGGAAGCCTTAAAATAGAAACAAAGTGTATATATGGGTATGTTTTCCTCACTCAACAAATTTGTTATAGAACCTAAGTCATTCATCACTCTGTCAGAGAGTCAATAGAATCCTCCTGACAGAGTCTTGCCTGAAGGTTTTCTGTGTAATTCTCGGAATAAAGGATTAGTGGAACGCAGAGTAGCTAATATTGTTCACGTGATGAGTCAGAGCATTTTTTGACACATATCTCTTCTCTTTAAGGTCAATATTAGCTTCTTCCTAGTCAGTTCCTGTGGATTCTTCTTAATTTTCCATTGATTGTATCCACTAGTAGATCATACACAGCTCATCACATTCTCCCTTGATTATTTCCTAGAGGCTTTCTGTATCACAGAGCTGTCAACATTAGCTGCTCATTGGAGTCACCTGGGGAACTTTAAAAACTATTCACTCTTGGCTGGGTCTCATCCTCAGAGATCCTGATTAGTTAATCTGAGGTGCACACTTAATATTGGGATTTTTTAAAGCATTTTTAAATTTTTTTTAACATTTATTTATTTTTGAGACATAGAGACAGAGCATGAGCAGGAGAAGGGCAGAGAGAGAGGGAGACACAGAATCTGAAGCAGGCTCCAGGCTCCGAGCTGTCAGCACAGAGCCCGACGCGGGGCTTGAACCCACAGACTGCGAGATCATGACCTGAGCTGAAGTTGGCCACTTAATCGACTGAGCCACCCAGGCGCCCCTTAAAGCATTTTTAAATAGCTATATTGAGGTCTAACTGACATACAATGGACAGTATAAATGTATACCTTGTTAAACTTGACATACAATGGACAGTATATACTTAAATGTACACCTTGTTAAGCTTGACATACGTATCTACACATGATGTTGTAACTGTGCACAGGAGAGTGCATTGCCAGAAGTTTGCTCATGGCCCTTCGCCTGTTCTCTCTTCTTCCAACTGCACTCATCTCTACTGCCTTCCCAGGAAACCATTGATTTTGTATATCTTCTATGGAGAAAAATTTGTTCAAGTCACATCTACCTTTTTTTTAGATTGTTTGCTTTTTATTGAATTTGAGAGTTCTTTTTATATTCGACATGCAAGTCTTTTATCACATGTATGACTTTCAAATATTGTCTCCAATCTGACTTGACTCTTCATAATGTCTTTTTGAAGAGCACAAGTGTTTAACTTTGAAGAGGTTGTTTCATTCAGGGATCATGATTTTGGCATTATATCTGTGAAATAACGGCTTAACCCAAGAACACAAAGACTTTCTCCATCGAACTGCTTCTAAACCTTTGTGAAAAACTATTCGTCAGTATATATCTATTTCTGTACTCTTTAGTATCCTCCACTGTTCTAGTTTCTATCTTTATCTCGGTATTAGACTGTCTAGATTACTGAAGCTTTATTAGAAGTCTTAAAATAAGGTAGTCAATTACCTTATATTTTAAAGATGTTTTCCTATTTTAAGTCCTTTTATTTCTTTACGAACTTTAAAATGAGCTGCCAAATTCTACAAAAACCCCATCGGGATTCTTATTTTGATCACCTCATTATCACTGGGTTGTTGGTTAAAATGCTTTACCTCCACTCTTCTGACACCATGCCACTCCTGATGGATGTGGAGTGAAGTCCAGGTCTCTAAATGGTCTGCAGTGATCCTCCATCGGGAGCAGGTCTTGCTACCACCTAGCAGTGATCCTGCCCACCTTAAAAAGTAGAATGGTTATTATGTCTTGTTAGGCTGCCTCTTTCCTGGTTCTTCGGCTGGACAAAGAGCATTGTTTTTGTTTTAGATAGGGGGCTGTTTTTTTCTATGCCCGTTGACATTTGCCACTAGCCAGTTTCTTAAACTCTACATCTGCGGTATATAAGAACAAAACCTGTAGGATCATAGGATGTTCCCCATATTTGAGGTCCCAAGCCAGTCTGCTTTCTCTCCATCTTTCAGAGTCTTATAACACACCCAGGGATTTTATGTATACCTAGCGGAAGGAATCTAGAAAAATGTATCTACTCCACCTTCCAGAAGTGGAACTAATTCATTTGCAAGTGTTTGATTGTGATAGAAGACCCGAAGATAATCTCGGTCATCATTCTCTGAGCTGGAAAGGGGCAGACTGGAAGCACATGTTATTTGTCCCTAGCAAATGGAATAAAGGCTTTTGCAAAAACCCCTCATCCACTGGCAACTGAATGATTGCCTGATTGACCAGTATATACAGAAACTGAACTTCCTCTACCTACACTGCTATATTTTCACCTTACCACTTGACCATGAGGTCGGCATTGGGATTATTGTTGCAAGATTTTTTTTTTCACCTCAATATCTGGGATTCGTTGTCTCACTGCCTGGAATAATGAAGAGGTAGAAACGAATAAAATGAGCAGCTGGCAAAAGTTTATCAGAGTATACTTTCAGAAAGTAAGAATAGTATGAAAGCTCTTTTTAAAGAGAGGGTGCATATTTGAAAGTGAATGGCCGTGGACTATAGGCAAGGGATTTTGTTTTATAGTTTTGGTTGGCCCCTTTTCTTTTCCCTTATTCCTTCTCAGGTTCTACCCTTATTGGCTAGTAACTCTAAACGCCTAGTCATTCCTTTTTTTTTTTTAATTTTTTTTAATGTTTATTTTCGAGAGGCAGAGTGAGCAGGGGAGTCTGCCGAAGCAGACTCCAGGCTCCAAGCTATCAGTACAGAGCCTGATGTGGGGCTCGAACACACAGACTGCGGGTTCATGACCTGAGCCAAAGCCCGTCACTTAACTGACTGAGCCACCCAGGTGCCCTAGTCATTCCTTTTCGATTGGCTCGTTTCCATTGTATAAGGGGTGGGCTTAGGCCATACTCTTCCTTGTGTGTCCTACGGTTTATGGTCTGTCCCACGGTCAGGTCTTTTGTCTAATTCCTAAGGGGATCTGAGGGGGATTAGGTGGTGTCTGTTACATTCTTAAGAGGAACCTTATGGCTGAGGGCGTTTGCTATGGTCAGATGCTCCCGGCATTTTTCCAAAATATGTGCGCTTTTTTTTTCCCACCCAGGGACCTCAGCCCCTCCCTTTCTGCTTAATGAATCCTATCTTCCCCTACCATATTATTATTATTGTTTTTTAAGTTTGTACCTTTTCACAACCTCTCCATATTTCCCCCACTCTCTAGGGCCTGGCAACTGCTTTTCTACTTTCTGGAATTGTGTTTATTTTACTAATAAAGTAATTGAGCTTCAGAGGAATTAAGTAACTGTTAGAGATCACAGAGCAAGTCACAGAAGCAGACACAGAGGACCTGGTCCACCTGCCTGAGGTCGGCAAGGTTAGGTAAAACAGTTTTATGAGGTGGCAGAGAAGATCCATCAATATTACTGGAGACTGTGTAATGTCAGAGGTGTTTGGTGGCCTCAGGGCAGAGGGTATGCAACTCTGGTCATGATTTCCTCAATCTTAACCATTTGATTATCACCTTTATATTTGTGCCACACCTTAAGGCACAAATGGTTGATATTTTTCCTTATGTTGACTCATTTATTTCACATAATTAAATGTCTATCTTAAACAAAAATATCCATATGGCCACATGCTAATTTTATTTATTTTTAACACTTTATATGTTTTTAGTACATATTGAAATAAATGTATAACTACTAAAACAATAGCTGGTCTGTATCCCAGCCAAAATCTTTTCCGGAATCCTGTTTTTCTTTTTGTAGTCCACACCTGGGTGCATGAAAGGGCTCTAATGGAATATTATTGCAGACATAGATCTAGTATTGGGGCAAAGGGGTGAGAAGCCTCTTTCTCACCACTGTTGCAATTGCAAGGTTATAAAAAGGTTTGGCTGCTGGTCTGCATTTCTCTTCTCTTGGGTAACAGCTTCCTCTGTGTTCCAGGTAATCCTGGAATAGCCTTTCAGTAAGACTTGCTATTAATCAAGGGTTAGGCTTTACAAAAAATGGTCTCATTAAATAGAAACTTACTTGTTATCGGATTGGCTTGGCTGGATCCAAGACTTAGAGAAGACAAACTTACCTCTTAGTACAATAAATCAAGACCGTTTTTTTTTTTTTAATGGTAGCTAAATCTACTTGAGTTCCAGTATATACTTGCAAATATGTTGTTAAGTCCTCCTTCTTACTTTTAGCAATCTCAAGATGAATTTAGATTTTCCCCAGTGATACGTTCATCAGACACTGAAAATAAGGTCCCATCAAGGAAAATAGCATCAAACACGCCGAAATGATGGCAACAGAATAGAATAAAAACTCAACTTTGAAACACAACCAACACTGGGTGTTGTATGGAAACCAATTTGACAATAAATTATTATTTACAAAAAAGAAAAGAAAGAAACACAACCAAGAGAATGAAATTTGGCTCTCTGGAAAAAATACAAATCTTTAAAAAAGGATCCTCTAGTGGATCGTATATATTCACCTATATATTCAAATAGCAGAGGGTTTATTTATTCACTTAAAGGCATGCACACGCAACAGCTTAGACACAGAGACACCCAATCAAAAGAAACTCATTTCACATCTGTTCTCCTGCTGGTCAACTATAATTGGTGACTGATTGCATAGAGGTGTTTTCTTTCTTCCCTGACCTTTTTGTTCTGTTAACCTGGTCATTTCCTGCCAGAGGTTGCAATGGGACACATTTAGGCAGAAAGTACTTTTCCTTTACAGAGATGAAGCACTTCCCTGGCATCCCGAACTGTCTCTCATTTGCAGTATGAAATGAATTGCTTTATGATGAAAGTATTTGGAAAGGAGAAGAAAGCACTTTTAGACTCCCCTTTTTTTTCACAGAAAATCAGCCACATTCTTGGCTACACCAGCTATGCTTGGACTGCTATAACCAGAATACCTGAGGCCCTCATTTTTCTCTCCTACTATACTCCTATTCAAGATCAAACAAATCTCAGCTGTTAAAACAGAAGCCGGAGGCAAATATCACCTGTATGATCCTTAAGGAGGAGTGTTAGAAGGTGGAGGAGGCTCAGTAAAGTATTCTCCATACTAAGAAGACACTTTGAGACCTAAACATGATGCAGGCTGTTCAGAGTTTTATTTAGGGTACCTTAAGGATGGGGCAAACAAATGATCTAGGCAGTAGGCACTATTCTCTGTCCTATTCTCCAGCAAACCTTGATGCAGCATTTATAAAGTGGGGCAGTGGGGTGGGTGTTGTGATGAGGTCAAAGGGTAGTTATCCAAAGTGGAGCCTTCTGTGAGGCACTTTAGGAATGCCTGGGACCAGCCTTCCTGAGCTCCGGTCAGGAACTATGTTAACCTCCACGGGGCCTGGAACCTCATCCAGCGAGGTCACTGCGTGGGTATGAACAAGATGGAGGACCAAAGATGGAGTCGGGGTTGTCGGGCCTCCTGCGAGGAGAAAGTTGCTGTTTTCCAGAACTGATTCACCTGAGATGTGCATCTTTGGGATTGTACTTTCATTTGAAGGGTAAAGTAGCCATTTCTGTTTCTGAAGCTGGATAATAAGATTGCAGACAATAGTGACTTTCTTTTTCTTTCACCAGCGTTAGATCTATTTGAAATTATTGTGTTAGGCTTAAGTACCTAAATTAATGTTTTGTGTTCCTGCTTAATGTTTTTGCCAAAAAAGGGGAAGTCCAGAAGCACACAATTTGAAATTAAGAAGAAAAGTCTTGAGCCATATTTGGAAGTCGTTTGTGACAGTTTAGATTTTTAATTTTAATTGCTAGCAGACAGATTCTACATTTGTTGAAAGTTGTCAGTATGCTGGTCATGTTTCTGTTTTTTATTTAAAACATGTACTTCCATTTTATGGAGAGCTTCGAACATGCATGCCAATATGCCTTCTTATTTTTCTCTTGCACTGTCCCGACTGGATATTTGGAGTTCATTTGCCATTTAACTGTCACTTTTATTGCTGATTCAAGACAGTTAATACTTTATTAATTATTTAGAATCATGAATGTATCATATGCCTATTATAAAAATTGAAAAACACAAATATGGGGGCGCCTGGGTGGCTCAGTTGGTTAAGCTGCTGACTTCAGCTCAGGTCATGATCTCACAGTCTGTGAGTTTGAGCCTCGCATCGGGCTCTGTGTTGATGGCTCAGAGCCTGGAGCCTGCTTTGAATTCTGTGTCTCCCACTCTCTCTCTCTGCCCTTCCCCTGCTCACACTCTGTCTCTATGTCTCTCAAAAATAACTAAAAACATTAAAAAAAAAAACCAAACACAAATATGTACTTAAAAAAGTAAGTAACCTCTCCACCCCAGCCCCTGGTCTTTCCTTTTGAGGTAATTAATATTTACAGCCTGGTGTGTGCCTGTCCACATTATTCTCTATACTTTACATATATGTAAATATATACATATATGTACATATGCGTACACATATATAGTATATATCTGTCTCTCTTAAACTGGCATGATGCTCTATACATGTAGCAGATGTCGTTACTTGCCTACTCAATGCCTGTTTTCAAGTGTCATCTTAAATAGGCCCTAACAGGGGCCCCTGGGTGGCTCAGTCGGTTGGTTGGCCTACTTCCACTCAGGTCATGATCTCACAGCTGGTGAGTTCGAGCCCCGCATCCAGCTCTGTGCTGACAGCTCAGGGCCTGGATCCTGCTTCAGATTCTGTGTCTTTCTGTCTCTCTCCCCCTACCCTGCTCACACTTTTTCTTTCTATGTCTCTCAAAAATAAATAAATATTTAAAAAATTAAAAAAATACGCTTTAACAAATAATATAGCAGAGATAGCAAAAATATAGCAAAAATGCTATATCCCTGTAAGTCACTCATTCTTTTGATAAAAGGGAAAGTAAGTCTAAGTCTCATCCATATACTTAACTGGACTTGAAGTCCAGGGTCTTCAGGTGATGCATGATTCTCTCCATCAACCCTTCCTGAAACTCTTCCCAGTCCAGGGAACTACAGAATCATGCGTTATTTATTTCAGCACCCTCAGTATACCATAGTGATAAATGAACAGAGTAACTACAATAAAAAACTTCTGTTTGTGAAAAGAAAGATGAGGAAACAACACAGATATCACATACTTCCTGGATACAGAAGTGAGGTTGCTCTCCCCAAGTAGTGTTGTGTTTTATTTGCTTTTGGTCAGCAATCTATAAGCATTTGGTTCTGTTTCCTGAGGCAGACTTCCCTGCCTATATATATGATTGCCTTTAGGAATGCCATTTCAGGGTCCCTGGGTGGCTCAGTCGGTTAAGCATCCGACTCTTGGTTTTGATGCAGGTCCTGATCTCATGGTTTGTGAGTTCAAGCTCTGTGTTGGGCTCCAGAGCCCACTTGAGATTCTTTCTCTGTCCCTCTCCCTCTGCCACTCCTACTCTCTCTCTCTCTCTCTCTCTCTCAAAATAAATAAATAAACTTAAAAAAAAAAGGGAATGCCTTTTCGAGTGGATGCATAACTTTACCAACCTTTTCCTGTAGGTGGAAATTTAGGGACCCGAGGATCGCTTTGGGTTTGAATAGTTGTAGATTGTTAGAGTCCAGATTTGAGGTTGCTCTGGCAATACAGACCTCTTGAAATTTACCTTATTTCCTCTTAAATGCTTCCACTGGTTAATGGTCGGAACTTGGGATGTCTGACCACAAGGCCCTCGGTTTAGTAGCTTTAGCATTGAAGAAATTTAAACTTGCACCCTTTCGCCCTCTGATTTTTGCCCCCTGGACTCCGCCGACTTCTGCTTGAAGAAGAGAACCCACCACATGCTATGGAAGTTCTTGCGAGCTTTGGCATTTTCCCTGTCCTAGGTTTATATTCTGCGAAATCTGCATCCTCCCCCTCAGCTATCAACCGGGATTGCCTTTAGCCTGAGCTGGTGCCTTTCCTTAGAATAGGCATCACTCTAGACAGTAAGAAGTGTCTCACTTCATGCAGAATTCTCAAGGTCATGCTGTTTTTCCTTGACTTTACAAGGTCTGTAAGCACTTTGCAATCAAATAGAAAAGTTTACCAACTCCCCATTTTATAATAATAGGATCCTCACTGCTAAGCGTTATCTGCATCCCTTAGGCAAAGTCAAATGTTAGCACCTTTTTCCTGATATGACATTCTGAATCAGTCAGTGTTCTTAGCTGCAAGCAACAGAAGATGACTCTTGCTAATTCAAGAACTGAAAAAAAAGTTATATTTAGGACGGTAGTTCGTTCGCAGAATCTCTAGGAGAGCTGGAGAAATGTACTTGGAGGTTAGGACTTTGTCAGCCAGAATGCCCTGTCGCTTTGCTGGACCGATCCAGCTACTGGTCAAGGTAGATTGTCCTAGGTAACACTGAATATTGGTTGCTTCTGTGGACATTGCTGCCAGCATTCCTTGGTAATGCAGACTTACTACACCCAGCACAGTCACCTGAGTAGATTATTTTTTAAGTTGATTTATTTATTTTGAGAAAGAGAGACTGAGGGAGAGAGAGAAAGAGGGAGAGAGAGAATCCCAAGCAGGCTCTGCACAGTCAGCACAGCGCCTGATGTGGGGTTTGAACTGACGATCTGTGAGACCATGACCTGAGCGGAAACCAAGAGTCAGGCACTTAACCAACTGAGGCACCCAGGTGCTCCAGCCTGAGTAGATGTGACCCTTGTCTTGCTTCAGTGTGTGTGTGTGTGTGTGTGTGTGTGTGTGTGTGTGTGTGAGTGAGTGAGAGAGAGAGAGAGAGAGAGAATTAATGTGTGTAATAGAGAGGAGATTTTAACAATACAAATATCATGCATTTATACTAAAAACTCAATAATTCTCTTTCCTTTTAAAAAATAATTCTCTTAAATATATTCCATCTGGCACTTTTAGTCCTCCGTGATGGCTAATTTTATGTATCAACGTGGCTGGGATATGGTTCCCATTTGTTTGGTCAAACGCTAGTCTAGTCCAGGTGTTGCTGTGCAGGTATTTTTTATATGTGATTAACATTTAAATCAGTAGACTTTGAATAAAGAAGATACTTTCCATGATGTGGGTGTACCTCATTCAGGAGTTCAAAGTCTTAAGAGCAAACACCGAGGTTTCCTGAAGGGAAAGAATTCTGCCTCCAGACCACAACATAGAAACCTTGCCTGAATTTCCAACCTGCAGATTTCAGACTCAAATTGGCAACATCAACTCTGTCTTGAGTTTCCAGGCTGTCAGCCTGCTTAAGGAATTTCAGACTTGCAAGCCCCCACAATTGTATCAGCCAATTCCTTAATCTCTCTTTGTCTCTCTCTGTCTCTGTCTCTGTCTCTCTCTCTCTCTCTCTCTGTCTCTGTCTCTCTCTCTCTGTCATTACATATATGTCTCTTGGTTCTATTTCTTTGGAGAGCATAACATACCCACTTAGTACAATTTGAGGTGCTACAGACTATCCACTTTGTTTTTCTAACATTTGTTTGGATAACAGTTTGAAACTGCAAAATTTTTGCCAAATACGCACAAGGCATTATATAGCTTTTACCTCCATTTACTGATTTTTACAGTGTATATTTACATAGCTTTTCCTGAACTACTTGAAAGTAAGTGGCAAACTGTAAATACTTCAGCCGGTAGGTGCCTCTTCCATTCCTGAATAGTTCCTTCTGCATCTGCTAAGAATACTTAGTAGTGACCATGATGTGCTCATCAAATTTAGAAAATTAAATATTGTTATAAAACAAGTATGTAATATACAGCACTTACTCAAATTCCACCATGTCTCAATATTGTTTGAGCCATTTTTCAAAAATCTAAGATCCAATCTGGGATCACAAAGTACATTCAATTGTCATAACCTTTTAGTTTCTTTGTCTTATTCTTTTAGTCTGAAATAATGCTTAAGCATTTATTCATCCTGTATGACACTGCATTTTGAAGAGTAAAGATCTGTTATTCTATAGAATGTCACCCAACTTGGATTTTTCTGGGTTTTTTTTCCCTCATGAATAGATTCAGGTTATGCATCTTTGGCGAGAGCACTATATACATAATTTAGGTCCTACACAGTGCATTATCTTGGGACACCCATGATGTCCTGGGTTCCCATTATGGATGATGTTAACGTTGACCTCTGTTTAGGTGGGAAAGAAAAAATTTAAATACTGTGGGTAATTCTACTTGCCCCAGTATTCAATGACCATACACACGGAAACAAGAGTGAAGACATGTCTGTAGACAGATCTGTTACTGTTACTACACGCCTCTACCTACCTTTTATCGTGAACATCTCTCTGTACCTAGTTCTGTAAACTATTTTTATGAGAAATTTATGGTATCATTTGAGAGTATTTTTGTATATGCAGATTGAACCTCACTTACTACTAACCGAACCCCAGAGTTAAAGCCAGTCTACCGACTAAACATCCTTGTACATCTCTGTGTAGGATAGAGCCCCCGAAGTCAATTTGTCGATTTGTCGAATATTATATATATTTAGTCTCAGTAGATATTGTCGGGTTATTTCTAAAAATAATGCAGCACTTCCCACTCCTATCAGCAGCTTATCAGTGCCAGTTTCTTCTTTTGTTCACCAGTGAATATTATATATTATATATTATAATTTTTTGATGCTTTTGACCATCTCATGCATTATGATGATTTCTTTATTGTAATTTCCATCCCTGACTGTTAGTGATACTGAGCAAGTTTTCACACATTCATCGGCTTTTGAATTTCTTTTTTTTTCAAAATTAGCTACTTGCAATCTTTGCTACTTTATTTTACTATACCTGTGGAAACTCTATGTGTATTAGAGGTGGTAATCTTTGATCGCCACGTGGGTTGCGTTTTTTCTCCCAGTCTGTTATTTCTCTCTTACCTTTGAGAGAAATTT
Source organism: Paguma larvata (assembly GCA_030068075.1). Classification (NCBI taxonomy): domain Eukaryota; kingdom Metazoa; phylum Chordata; class Mammalia; order Carnivora; family Viverridae; genus Paguma; species Paguma larvata. The sequence continues at coordinate 103,064,859 of CM057826.1, forward strand.
AAATTAAACATCTTTTATGTAGGGGCGCCTGGGTGGCTCAGTCAGGTAAGCGTCTGACTTCGGCTCAGGTTATCTTGCGGTTTGTGAGGTCGAACCCTGTGTCAGTCTCTGAGCTGTCAGCACAGACAGCTTTGGATTCTCTATCTCCCTCTCTCTCTGCCCCTCCCCTGCTTGTGCTTTGTCTATCTATCTCTCAAAAATAAATAAACATTAAAAAATATCTTTTATGTAATTGGTGGCATATTGTTTCAGAATTTCCTTTCTTAGGAAATTGTTTCCCATACCAAGAATGTATGAATGATTTCTGCAGTTTTTATGATATAAATTTTTTTGTATTTCTTTTTCCCCTAAAATATTTAATCCTAAAGTTTGTTTGTGTATAGTATGAAGTAGGATTCTACTCCACCATTTATTAAACAGATTGCATTTACCCCCCTGAGGTAAAACACCACATCCGTTATATACTGAGTTCTCATATTTTTGGAATTTTTTGCGCTACCGTGTTCTGTTGATCTATTCGCCTATATAAGTGTCAGTATGTTTTGCTAATGATTTAATTAAAGTATTATATTACTGGTTCTTTTCAAATTGAGTAAGGCAAGGGTCCCTACACTCTATTTTCTCCAAAAAATTTTAACCTATTCACAGATATATCCTTTTACTTATGGCCTTTAAAATTATTTTTTCACCCAGCTTAAAATAAAAACAAAATTGGGACTCTGAATGAAATGACATTAAATTTATAAATTAATTTCAGTATTATTTTATAGCTTTCTTAGGTTGTAAAGGGTTAAAAAGATTATGTGCCTTTTTTGTTAAAGTTATGCCTATGTATTTTATGATTTTTGCTACATATGAATGACTTTTTTTGTATTTACATTTCTTACTGGCTATTGCTAACAGAGAGAAATAATGGATTTTTCTATATTTATTTTGTAGTCAGCTTTTCCATATTATCTTATTACTATTTTTTTTAATGTTTATTTATTTTTGAGAGAGGAGGGAGAGGGGCAGAGAGAGAAAGGAGGACAGAGGATCTGAAACAGGCTCTGTCTGAGCTGACCTCAGAGAGTCAAATGTGGGGCTCGAACTCACAAACTTCCAGATCATGACCTGAGCATTGCTTTTAATGCCATTTGCATTGGAATTATTTTGTATTTTCTTGATTCACAGACATATCTAAAAACACTTTGTCACTATTTTCCAACATTTAAATATTCATATTTTAATATTAATTTTGGTCAACTGAAGTAGAGTCCTAATAAATGTTGAATTATTGTAATGATGGCTGTTTTCATCCTAATTTTAAAAGAATAGCTTTGTTTTATCTCTAGAAGTTGGAAAGCTAACTAACATTGGTTTTTGTTAAACAGTCTGCATATAATATTTAAGTTTCTAATCCTAATATTACTTAGATTTTTATTTTAAGTTTGGAATGACTGATGAATTTTATCAATTTTCAGCATCCATTTATACGATTATATAGTATTAACCTTTCAATGTTTCTATTGCTATATCGAATGTTGGTCATTTATTATCATTTTTATCACTGCTGGATTCTATTTTCTTAGGTTTTATTTAGAACTTTTGAATATATATCCATTAGTGAAACTTGTCACTAGTATTTTTTAAAGCTGTGTTGAGATATAATTTACGCTGTAAAATTCAACCATTTTCACCGTCTACTTGGTTGAATTTTTACTAACTTTACAGACTTGTGTAGCTTTCACTGGAATCTAGTTGTAGAACATTTCCATTACCTTTCAAAGCTCCTTTGTGCCCCTTTGCAATCAGTCTTCATCCCCAACCCCCACCCCAGGCAACCACTCATTGTTTTCCTTGTTTATATATTCACTTTTTCTAGACATATCATACAAATAACAGAATATTAAATATAAAGTCTTTTGCATTTGGCCTCTTCGACTTGCCTTAATGTGTCCGAGATTCATCCATGTTGTGACATATCACCAGTAGTTTACTCCTTGTCGTTGCTGAGTGTTGCTGCCTTCATTGTATGGCATTAAAACATAACATAGCATAGGAAAAATTTTAGGAGTTTATTTGAGCAAATACTGATTCGAATCAGGCAGCGTCCAATCTAACAGATAGAAAAGAGCTCTGAGGAGCTGTACAAAATGAGAAGAGTATTCTAGCAGGTCTCATCTTGGTCACCAGGAAACACAGAGGAGAAAAAATAATTTTCCCTCTACCCTTTGTGGGGAGTGCTGGGGCGAGCGCTCTTTTCCGTAGGGCCCCTCATACATGGATAAGCTCATCTAGGTTAAACATTCTACGCTGTGGCCGCTGTAAGTCAAAATTGCCTTTGGTGAGGCAGTTTTTCAACTTTAAAACAAAATTTTAGTCATCCGAGGCCTCACACTGGACTCATTCCCCTTAAGTCGGCCCTTGTCTGACATGGGCCCAGTCCAACCAAGATCCAGTCCAGGTTCGAAGTCGGATCCAGTCCAGAAAAAGAAATACTCATAATGCAAAAGCTGTGGAACTAGGATTGGAGAGGGACTTGGCCGTCACGTCTTGAGGTAGCAAGAAAGCAGCGAGCTCAGGGGACGCCACAGGTACCTGGTTGCTTGCTCTTCCTGGGGTCCCCAAAGAGGGGATCTCTTTTGGTTTGCTCTTCTGACACCAGAACTGTTAAAAGATACACTGAAGCATATTAAAAATTTTAAGACTTTATTTGCAAAAATAACCAATCTGAATGGGGCAACGTTCATTCTAGAAGACTGGACTCCCAAGGCGCTGTATGTACAGGTTACATAACTAACGCTCATCACGTGACTCTTGACTGGCCTGGTTTAAGATTTGATTTCTGAGAGAGTGGGAACTCTAATTCTCCATTTGGTGACATGGGACTTAGTTTGAGCAACTCTGTCTTGGGTCTGTTTTGTTTTTAACAATGGATGTCACATTTTGTTTATCTACCAGGAGACAGATAGTTGGATTGTTCCTATTTTTTTACTATTATAAATACTTCTGTATGAATGTTTTCATATAATCTTCTTGGACGTATGTTTTCATTTTTCTTGGTAGTGTGGCTAATCAGATCGTAGGTATATACGTACCCCTTCAAGAAATTGCCATACTCTTTTCCAAAGCACCTACACTATTTTTCATTCCCATTGGTAGCATCCGAGGGTGCCAGTTGTTAAACATCATTGCCAACATTAGGTATCATCTATATTTTTCATTATGATAGCCATTTTATGGGCGTGAAGTGGAATCTCATAGTTTTAATTTGCATTTTTCTAATGACTAATGATGTTTAGCATCTTTTCATATGCTGATTGACCATTTGTATATTTTCTTTGGCTAAATTTATATCAAAATGTTTTGGATGTTTTTTAATGAGTTCAACTTCCTAGTATTGAGTTGTAAGAGTTCTTCCAGTATTCTAATTGCAAATCCTTTATCACATATACAACTCGTGAATGTTTTTTTCCCAATGTGTGCTAATTTTTTTCAATCTTATTAGTAGTATATTTTGAAGTTACTAACCATTTTATAAATTTTGTTAAAATTTAAGTTATTAATTTTCTTTTTACTTTATATTGTGCTTTTGGCATTATATCTAATAATTATTGGCCTAATCCATGATCACAAAAATTTTTCTCTTTTTTAAAAAAAGCTTTATAATTTTAGTTATTACATCTAGGTTGAAGAGTCATTTTTCATTATTTTTTATGGTATAGTATAAGGGTCTAAATTCATGTTTTTGTACATGATAATCACTTGTTCCTGTACTAGTTTTTGAAAAGACTATCCTTTTACCATTGAATTTCTTTTACTTTCTTATCAAAATTCAGTTGATCATAAATGGCTGCTCCACTGGTGTTTATGCCAGTCCTTATGAAATATTGCACTGTCTTGATTGGAAGTATTGTAACCACACTACAGAAACAGGATGGACCCATATGCCCGATTTGATTCACATGTCAAGGTGATGATGCTATACACACACAGTGAAAAGTTTGTTACATTTGGAGATTTTCTGTGGACAGTAGGACAGGTATGCTTGAGAACAAGGAAAGCAGATTGGCTTGGCAGTTTTATTGTAGTTAGGAAATGGGGTTAGCAGAGACTTGATGGTTTGAATCTCCTACTGGTTCCTGCCAAAGGAGGGGCACAGTCTTTTTTATCAGCTTGCCTGGATGTGAGGCAAAAGAGAAAGAGGAGTGAAGCTTAAAAGATAACAAGACGCATCAAAAAATGGAGTCAGACTGTTTATTCAAGGGACCTTACAGTAAGTTTTGAAACCAAGTGTAAGTTTGCTTTGTTTTTTTAAATTTTCAAAATGGTTTTCAAAACTGTTCTACTTTTCTTTCTTATTTGATGCTAGATTAATGCTTTGATATTGGCAACTTATTTCCTTCATAAAATGAAGAAATTTTCCATTTTCTATAACATAAACAATTAGGAGATTGTCTTTCCTTTCAAAGTCAGATTAATACTTTTGAGAAACTCTTAGTGCCTCGTATTTTTTAAAATTATGGGTACTTAATTGCATTTCCAATTTCTTCTGTTATTATTGGTCTATTAATATTTTACCTCTTATCAGCCAATATTGAAAAATTATAATTTATAAGAAATTATCTTTTAGATTTTCAAATTTGTTATGTAAAAATATTGTGGAACTTTATTTCAGTTTTTTTTTAAATGTTAGACAGTGTTTAGTTTATTTATTTGGGTACATATTGAGAAGGAGTTGATACTACTTTTTTTTAAATTTTTATTTACTTTTAAGAAAGAGAGAGATAGAGCACAAGTGGAGGAGAGACAGAGAGGAAGACACAGAATCTGAAGCAGGCTCCAGGCTCTGAGCGTTAGCCCAGAGCCCAACTTGGGGCTTGAACTCACGAACCGTGAGATCATGACCTGAGCCAAAGTTGGACGCTCAACCAAATGAGCCACCCAGGCAACCAGGTACTACTTTCTGGGTAGGAAGTCAGTTCATAAAATGTCACTGGTTGCCAGAAAACACTTCAAAGGAATACTGGAGAATGGATAGAACTTAGCACATGGGGCATTGGAAGGTAAGAAGCCCCCTCTGTTCGATTCCTTATCACTTATTCCTTTGGGGTCTTGACCTCCTACCCACAGTTGTCCTGCTGCTTGAGTGGAGAAGCTCTGGGGGTCAAACAAAAGCATACAAGGTGTCCTTTTGACTGTCCAGCTAAGACCCCCTTGTCTGCCACCTTCAGCTTCATCAGGAGGGAGGGAACTTGAGCACTCACCCACTGCCCTGGAATGAAGATCTGGTCACTTTCTCCTGGTAGGGAGCTGAACCCCTGCAGAACTCACCACTTTGGGGGCTGGTGTTGGCCACAGGGCCCTAGACCAAGCGTCACCTGAAGGCAACCAGCTGGAGGGTTCCGGCCTCCCAGGGACTGCGATGAGAGGTAGAAGGCAGGGGTCTTGTGAATTTGAGCACAGGCTTGGTGACCTCTTTTTAACACATCCCTGATGCTAAAGATCCCCCAAAGAGGGAGCCACTTTCCTGACTGTGAAGCGTGTTTCTGAATTATAATTTCTTAAAGTGCAAAATGGTTAAGTATCAAGGTCAGAGTGTATTTATTTTGGTGATAATTAAATGCATAATATGCTAAGAGCTCAGACTATCTGGCACACAGAAGGCACTCACATGTTGATTATTGTTGGTTTAGAACTGCAGATATAATTTTGCTATAATATTTTAATCCATTCGTTATGACCTGCTTTTCATTCTGGGTTGAGTTTTGCTGTCTCTCGTGTTTCTTAATTAAGTTTGCTCTGGAATGGCTATTTTACAACTCTTAATAAAGAATGTCTTTGGATGTGATTTTTACTCTCTTCTAGTTTAAAATGTTTCATTAGCTCAAGATTTTAGCTTTGTGCCTTCTTCCTTTTATTTGTTCTTAATTTTCTAATTTCTTGCATGCTCAACTTAAATGTTTTAGGTCTTTATTGATAAACATATTTATAGGTGTTCCTTTCATTGTTTAAACTGTTTTCTTTTTAAAATACTTTCTAGATAGTTTTGTCTTTGTTTTCGTTTTGTACCCAGAGATTGTTTAAGAGAGTATGTTATAATTTTTAAGTGGTTAATGTCACTTTTTGGTTATCTTTTTTATTGTCTACACTTAACTCCTTTGGCGATGATCAGAAAAATAGCCTTTTAAGCTAAAATTTGGCAGAATAGATTATAGGTTATTTTGCTACCAAGTACAAGGTAAATTTTGTGTTTTAGCAATATAAAGAATGTATATTATTTGAAAAGTGTAAAACTCTTTTTCTCTTTCCCTCATTTATATTTATATATATAATATATTATCTAACATTATGGTAATTATATATTTATATACGGGTTGGATATATATTTATATATCTCATACATATGATATTCTCTCTACATATATATTCTCTCTATGTAAGTTATATGTACTTATATAAATTGGAGAGATATATATCATACATGTATGATATTCTCCATATCCTTTTTTATTGTTGACTATTGTAGTCAAGGCCTTTATAGTTTCTCAGGTATCTTTGTGTTTACAATAGTAAACTGGTTGGTTTATAATAGTAAAATAGTAATTGGTATAAGTATTCCACTTTTTCTGCAGTCCATGACATGGGCCAGATCAATTTCTTATTCATAAAATGTTTGAAATGGAAAAGTCTAGAGAAATAATCAAGTCCAACTCATCTATTGTAACAGGGAAGTGAATAGGAAATAAAAAGTTACTTCATAGGTGTCACAATAAACTAGTGGCAGCACGAGGCCTTAACCTCAAGTCTTTAAGCTCCAGTCTGTCCCTTTCACTCTTCAAAGAACTGAATGAACCTTTTATGAGAAAAGAGGAAAGTTCAGTGACCTGGATCCTCCAGTGAAAGGGAAGAGGATGGAGGGTGCTTGAAAGACATTCGTTGTTGTCCCTTGTTTCTTCTAAGACTCAAGTTCAAAACCAAAGGCCATGAAATTATGGAGAGCAACTTACTCATTTGTGGTGTTTCCAAACTTTTCCCATGAAACTGAAGATGTCTAGATAAATTTGAATTTCAGATAGAGAATGATTTGTTTTTTGGTGTAAATAAGTATGTCTCAGACAATATTTGGGACATCCTTATATACTATAAGAAAATTCATTGTTATCTGAAATTCTAACTTAACTGAGCATCCCATAGGTCTCTGAAGAATGAATGAGACAGGTGAGCTAAAGAAAATTACAAACTGCTATAACATTTGAGCAGAATGTGGAGATGTAGTCTATCTTTATAATTCTCAAAGTCTGTAGTCAGATTGTATATATATTCTATATACATGTAGAATAACTATACTGATTACTATTTTACTATTATAAACCAACCAATTTAGTATTGTAAATGCAAAGATAAATGAGAAACTGTAGAGGCCCTGACTATAATAGTCAACAATAAGAAAGGATATGGAGAATATCATACATACATACATCTCCCCCATTTATATATAAGTATATATAGTTTATATAGAGAGAACATACATGTAAAACACATACTGGGGAATGAAGGTTGGGTATCTTGAGTATGTGACAGACATCTGTGAAGCCTTGTTACAGCTCTGCTTGCCCTAAGTTTCATATTAGGAAAGTAAGTCTCATGTAATAGTCAGAAATATAAGTGAAGGCTTGTGCACTGGAAATGGGAAAAATACCATCAAGGCCAGATCCTCTATGGAAGCTTATCTAGTTCTTCTGACAATTCATGAGCTTAGCCAGTTTATGATTCAGTTTGTTGATGAAGATATCAAGAGGTAGTTTAATTCTTAAGGTGGATATTTCCCCTGATAAATTCTTTGTTGTAGTTAGGACTTTGTAAAGAACAAAGAACAATTCTTACTCTTGTGACTATGAAAAATTACAAAAGCAATTGATGTGTTCAAATTTGTTAGAGGCATTGTTTTGGAGCATAAGATAATACTTCATATGTACAGATTAATTTGCACTGCAAGTGTTCCTGCTCTGCAAGAAAAAAAAATTATGAATTCGTTTCTAAAGTAAAGATAAAAAAGCAATAATATTACACAGTAATGTCCCATGAAAGTGAAATTTGGCTATAATATGACTGGCATTTTGGCTTATGTCTTCAGCTTGGCTAATTAGAGCTAGAAGGTGGTAGAAGGGTTGGGGCATGGGGAGTGAGCTGTGGTCTTTATCTTCTGGAGACCTAAAGAGGTTAGCCTTGTGATTTTTTGCTGAATTCTGGGTACAGGTCATCCGAAGCTTACCTAAGCTTCAGTAGTTTTTTGTACTTTTTGATTTTCTCATTGACTTGGCAATGACAAGAGTGCATGCTTTATGCCATTGATCTTTTGGTCCTCTTTGAGCAGTCTGTGGGAGGTTAACTGTGCCGTCAAGCACATGCTGCCAAAGCTGGCCTGCCGATTTGGAAGCATGCTACACATCTGTGGGGAATAAGGTAAACTTCAACAGGTGGTTATTCCAATGGCCTCCTCATTGGTCTGTCCGCCTCTGCTCTTGCCTTTCTTGTATTCTTCATGCTCGACATGGCAGTCAGGGTAATCCTGTTAAAATATAAACTAGATATAATGCATTCAAAACTCTCCGAAGATTTCGCATCTCACTCACAGTCTAGCAAGTACTCCTAAGGATCTCTGTGATTGCTGCCTCTCTCCATGTCTGGGCCCTGATTTCTTACTCTTCTCCCATTTGTCACTATGCCAAAGTCACACTAGAATTCTTTAACCATGCCAATTTCTTTCTGGCCTCAGGGTTTTGATGTGCTCTTCCTTCAGATATTTTATCGACAGGTATTTCACTTGTATTTCCTTTAGTTTTTTTCTTTTTAATAAACTTTATTTTTTAGAGCATCTTTAGATTCACAGCCAAATTGAACAGAAAGTACAGAGATTTCTCAGATTCTCCCTGCCCCCACTCAGGTCCCCACTATTACCAGCATTCTACCCCTGTGTGGTACATTATTACAATTAATACAACTATATTGACATAGCATAACTATTCAAATGCCATAGTTTACATTAGGGCTCACTTTGGTGTTGTGCATTCTGTGGGCTTGGACAAATGTGTAGTGACTTATATCCTCCATTGTATATCATACAGCATGGTTTCATTGCCCTAAAACTTCTGTGCTCCACCTTTTATCCATCCTCCCCTTCAGTTGGCTTCTTTCATCTAGTAGTATGCATTTAAGGTTCCTCCTTGCTTCTTCATGGGTTAATAACTCATCTCTTTTCCATACTCTATTCCATTGTCTGAGTGTACTACAGTTTATTTATGCACTACCTCTTGAAGGCCATGTTGGTTGCTTGAAAGTTTTGGAAATTATAAATAAAGCTGCTATGAACATTTGCGTGTAGGTTTTTGTATGGACATAAGTTTTCAACTGTTTTGGCTAAATACCAAAGACTGCAATTGGTGGATCATATGGTATGAATATGTTTACTTTTATTTTAAGTTTATTTCTTTATTTTGAGAGGGGAGGAGGGGCAGGGAGAGTAATGCTGGAGTCCAGCTCCGGCGAGTCCAAGAGTCCCTGAAGGATGGACAGTCGGTGAAAGGAAGGAGAGAGCCAAGAGATGTAGTCTGATCACCAAGCAGGCACCTCTGGCAATTCTGGCATCTCTGCCCTGCCAGTCTCAGTGTCTTTATTTAAAAGTAGTAAGTGACATTACAGCAATGAGTGACATCCCATCAGTAAGCATAGTTTGATATATTTAACAAAAATGTGTCTGTATCAGCAAAGCGGAGATTTTCTCAATCTTGCAGGTTGTTTTCAAGTTAATTAGCATATAAATTTAAGGCAGGGGGAGAGAATAGGGTGTTACCTTGAGGCTTTATGTTAATTATCTATAAACTGGTCCTGAGTCAGTCTGCCTATTCTTCCAACTACAATGGGGGAGGTGCAACCCATCCAGCAAGGACAGAATTCCCAATGCTTGTCCTGTGCTTGTGAATGAGTGAATATAATAGGGGCCCACCGTTTACACAAGTCACACCAATATCCAGCCAGCTCATAACTGCTATCAGTCTGTACAATCCATCCCCAAGATGCAACTTTAGGATTACTTCTGGCCAAGCTACTCTCATTCAGATGTAATCCATCAAAGCATCATGCTCCAGCTCCTTCCTTTTTATCTAAATACCATAAAACAAAAAAGCATTACATTCCCTGAGGCCAACAAGAGCAGCTCAAGAAATCCAAGACTGAAAAATTATTTAGAAGGAGGTAAGACTGGGCGCCATTTGATTGGCAGGAGCTTTTCTGCGACTGCCTTTCAACACATCAACCTGTGTGCCCAAGGTGGCTCCCAACAAAGAAGGAGAGACAGAGAATCCTAAGTGGGCTCTGATCTGTCAGTGCAGAGACTGATGCAGGGCTCGGACTCAGGAACCCATGAGATCATGACCTGAGCCCAAATCTAGAGTCGAACATTTAACCGACTGAGTCACCCAGGTGCCCCAGAATGTTTTTACTTTTTTAAGAAACCATCAAACTCCCTTCCAAAGCGGCTGTATCATTTTGTGTTTCTACCAGCAATGTATGAAAGGTGCTGTTGCTATGTGTTCTTACCAGCATTTAGTGTTATCTGTGCTCTGGATTTTAGATTTTGACCATTCTAATTAGTGTGTAGTGGAATCTCATTGTTGTTTCAATTTATAATTCCCTGATAACATATAACGTGGAGCATCTTTTCATCTGCTTATTTTCCATCTGTATGTCTTTCTTGGTAAACTATCTGTTGAGTTCTTTGATGCACTTTTAAATCAGGTTGTTTGTTTTTTTATTGTCGAATTTTAAGAGTTCTTTGTATATTTTGGATAAGCATCCTTTATCAGATATGTATTTGGCAAATGTTTTTTTCCCAGTCTATGGCTTATATTTTTATTCTCTTGACATTGTTTTTTTATAGAGCAGAAATTTTTAGTTTCAGTGAAATTTGGTTTATCAATTCTTTCTTCTATGTATCATGCCTTTGGTATTGTATCTACAAAGTGACCACCAAAGCCAAGGTCATCTAGATTTTCTTCTATTCTTTAGGTGTTGTGTAGTTTTGCATTTACGTTTAGATATGGGATAATTTTGGGATACCTTTTATGAAGACTGTAAGGTCTTTGTCTCAATTCATTTATTTGCACATAGATGTACACTTGTTCCAGAACCATTTGTTGAAAGTCTTTTAGGTTTGAATCAAAAGCAACTCATCAAGGAAAATGGCTCTGCTGGACCTATTAAAATTGCAACATTATACCCACTGCAACACATATATCTCCATATCTGTATTTATTTATTCCTCCTTAGCACTTATCACCCCCATCCCATATATTTCACTTATTTATCTTGTTTATTGTTTTTCTTCCTCAGTCTACATTTCTGAAGGTACAGATAGGTTTGTTTTGTTCAATGCTGTGTTCCCAGCACCTAGAACAGTGCCTAGGACACATAGGTACTCAATAAGTACTTTTTGAATGAATGAATAAAACAAGAAATACTCTAATAAGTGGTGTGGCAGGTGGTGTGGTAGATTAGTGCTGTGGCAATACAGGGAGCTTATTCGAATTGCAAGTTGTTGGCCACCTCCTGCAAACCCCTAAAATTACTGACTCAGAAATTAGGGGTGAGTTCCAGCAATCTGTGTTTTAATAAGGCCTCCAGGTGATTTAGATGGACGTTAAAATTTGAGAGTCACTGGTCCAAAATTCTTCCTTATGTATGTTTTCTTTGGTACTGAAGACATCCTTCAGTATGAAATAAGTTTGATGGGTTTTCTGTAGCAAGGTATTTACCTACATTTACAAAATGTATTAAAAACTCAGTTTCTTGGAAACCAAATCAGTTATTTTATTTGGTTGTATAAGATTGAATTTATCCATTACTTAGTGTTCAACCAACTCAATAAATTCAATACATCTATGAAGGAAATGGAACAAACTCAATAATGGCTACAGGGTGGATGGCTGCAAGTAGGAATCTTTCAGTTTGTATAAGACATGTCCAGAAAAGACATTCAACTAATTTGTCTTTTCTTACAGACTTTCGTTAGCAAAAACAAAAAAACAAAAATGATCCTAGCAATCAAAGTGAATTTTCAAAAGTTGAATGACAATTACATTTCCATTTTATTTTGCAAATAAATGCATATTGGATCCCTTTATTTTGACCTAGATCAGTCAACAATAGTTGTTGTATTAAATGCTCCAAATAGAAGACATAGGGTATCAGAATAGATTAAAAAAAAAGACCCATCAAAAGCTGCCAACAAGAACTTGTTTTAGACCTAAAGACACCTTCAGATAGAAATTAAGAAAAATGGAAAAACATTTATCATGCAAATGGATGTCTCAAGAAAGCTGGAGTAGCAATACTTCTATCAGACAAAGGAGACTTTAAAACAAAGACTATAGGAGAGAAGCCAACATTGCGGAGGAGTAGGGGGAGCCAGTATTCCCCATGTCTTTCAAGCGAAGAAGGACTGAAACCAAAGGACTCTCAACCCTAAGAGTGTGGGAGAAAAGGAGTTGGAGCCTACAATGAAGAGAATGCGAAATGCAGAAAGCACCGAAAAGAGTGAGTGAGTACAATCTGGGAGGGATAAAACGAACCGAGGGAGTACGGAGGGGAGGGGAGCCCCTTCTGCAGAGAGACAAAGGGAAGAGAAAAAGCAGCTGGGAAAGTGCAGAGCCATTGGGATCGGAACATGAGAAAAACCTCTGACCGGGGCAGAGAAGGAGTCTGTCATCCAGTCCCTAACCACAGGGCTTTTGAAGAGAAGTTCCTTGCTAACAGCAGAACTCTTCACACTGGGGCCAGGAGTGGTGGCCCAGCCAGAGTTATGGGGAGGTGTGGAGCCATCTCTGGATCTGTGCCAGAGATTCCATTTTTATAAGGGAAACCGAGCATAGAGGTTGGAGCAAGTTAAAAAACTCAGATAAGTGTGAGGCATGTGACCGCGCAACAAATCTCCCTACGATTGCATCCTGGGCAGAGCAAGGATAGAAACAAAGGGGTGATTTGAGACTCCAGGTCCATGAAGAAGGGACTGGGGGGACGCCGTTGTTGTCCCACATGCCCCTAAAAACCAGACCCTAGGATTCCATTTGCCAGCTGCCAGTGGAGACAGGACCTGCCTAGACCAAACCACACCCTTCCCCATAGGAGAGATGCCTTTCTTCGGGAGCAAGAGATGCTGAGACGCAAACTGCTGCCTGGAGTAACTCCAGGTCAATTCTTCTCTTAAACAGACATTTAACCCACTCTCTCAACTCATGTTCTACACCTCCTTCTGTATTTTCCTGTCTCTCTGGAATAACCAGGCCACATAGTTCATCTGGGTGACATCTATCTTCATTCCTTTTTCCTTGCCTCCCTCCTCATTCTGATTTCTCTTTTCCTGGATTAAGCCTTTCAGTCTCTCTACCTGGTCAAAGTTCATTTTCTTCTTCCCCCTGCACCTGTCACTACTCTCTCTGTATATGCTTTGCCATCAGCCCAGTGCACACTCTATCCTGAACGTGTAGCTGGTATTTCAGGTTGCATGCCTTCTGAGTGTCATTCGTTATTCTTTTTTCTGTTGTGATCTGCTTGCCGGTATTATTTGTCAGTACGTTTCTGTGTTTTTGTTTCCTGTTTGTCTGTCTGTCTGTTGTCCTTTCCAGGGAAACCTCAGGAAACAAACCAAAACACACCTACCCAAAATTAAGAAATGGGATAATTCTCCTAAAAAGAAATTATAGGAACTACTTCTTGACAGATCAAGAATTAATGAGAACAGATATAAACAACATAGCAGAACATGAATATAGAATGATAAACATAAAACTAATCGCTGGGCTTGGAAAAAGCATAGAAGAATGCAGGGGCTTCCTCGCTGCAGAGATCAAGGACCTTAAAAACAGTCTGGAGGAATTAAAAAATGCTTTAAATGAGGTGCAAAACACATTGGAGGCGGCCACAGCACGGATTGAAGAGGCAGAAGAGAGAATTGGTGAATTAGAATATAAAATTATGAAAAAAAGAGGAAGCAGAGAAAAAGAGAGAGAGCCTGATTCAGGAAAAGGAAAGGAGAATTCGAGAGCTGAGCAATGCAATCAAACAGAACAATATCCGTATCATAGGAATTTCAGAGGAAGAAGAGAGAGAGAAACGAGTCGAAGGGGTACTTGAACAAATCATTGCTGAGAACTTACCCAACATGAGGAAGGAAATGGGCACAGAAATCCAAGAGGCACAGAGAACTCCCCTCAGACATAACTTGAATAGACCTTCTGCACGACACATCATAGTGAAGCTGGGGAAATACAAGGACAAAGAGAGAATTCTGAAAGCAGCTAGAGATAAATGGGCCTTAACATACAAAGGTATATACATAAGGGTAGTAGCAGACTTATCTACAGAAACTTAGGAAGCCAGAAAGGAATGGCAGGAAATCTTCAATGTGATGAACAGGAAGAATATGCAGCCAAGAATCCTGTATCCAGCCAGCATGGAAGGAGAGATAAAGGTTTTCCCAAAAAAACAAAAACTGAAGGAATTCATCACAAATAAACCAGCCTTACAAGAGATCCTGAGGGGGACTCTATGAAGGAAAGGTTGCAAGGAACACAAAGTACCAGAGACATCCTTATGATCATGAAACCTACAGATACCACAGTGACTCTAAACCCATATTTTTCAATATTAACACTTAATATAAATGGACTAAATGCTCCAATTAAAAGATATAGGGTAACATAATGGATAAAAAAACAAGACCCATCTATTTGCTGTCTTCAAGAGACTCATTTTAGACCTTCAGATTGAAAGTGAGGGAATGGAGAACTACTATGCTACTGGAAGTCAGAAGAAAGCTGGAGTGGCCACACTTATATCAGACAAACTAGACTTTAAAGTAAAGGATGTAATAAGAGATGAAAAAGGGCATTATATAATAATCACAGGGACTATCCAGCAGGAGAAGCTAACAATTATAAATATCTATGCACCGGATTCGGGGGCACCCAAATTTGTAAAACAACTAATTACAAACATAAGAAATCTTATCAATAAAAATGTGCTAATTGCAGGGGACTTTAACATTCCACTCACAGCATTGGATACATCCACTAAACAGAGAATCACCAAAGAAACAATGGCCCTGAATGACACATTGAAACAGATGGGCCTAACCGACATCTTCAGGGTCCTTCATCCAGAAGCAAAGGAATTTACATTCTTCTCAAATGCACATGGTACATTTTCCAAGATAGTCCACATTCTGGGGCACAAGGAAGCTCTGAATTAATATAAAAGAATTGAGATCATACCATGCACACTTAAAGACCACAATGCAATGAAACTTGAAATCAACCACAGGAAAAAGTCTGGAAAATCCCCAAACACATGGAGGCTAAAAAAAAAAGACTATAACAAGAGGTGAGGAAGGGCACCATATCCTAATAAAGAGGACAATCCAACAGGAAGATCCAACAGTTGTTTTTGTTTGTTTGCTTCTTTTTAAGGCAGAACATGAATTATTTGAGGAAGAAGTTGTCAAATAAATCCCTATTTAGAAGAGACATTAGTCAAAAGGATATTGCAGGGTAGAAGAAAGGCACTATTTCCAATAGGGCAGGGGACTTTTGAAATAAAAAGAACCTCTGATGATTAAATAAATCTGTCGTACTCTTCAAGGGTGAGGTGAGGAGAGATTTTCTTTAGTAAGGAGGAGTAGACAGAACTAGAAACAACCTGTTGTCGAAAGTGGGATGAGGACAATGAAAAGGTGCAGGTTCCTTGACGGGACAGTGGATCAGAGAATGATGTACTCTGAGGTGAACCTTTGCTACTTATGGGGTTATTAAGGAGGTGATGTGTGGTGACTCAGGCTGAAGGTTAATCCAAGTTCAGAAACCTGGGGGAAGCTAATCAAAATTTCATATAAAAGTATGTTGTTCCATTTGATCAGTAGAAACAAAACAGGTCAACTAATCATTTTGGAGGGCAGGAACGGCAATATGGAAGGTCTATGTCTGGCTTCGTCTTAAGTAAACAAGAGAGGTGTCCTTAAGTCTGATCAAAGTCATTTGGGGAAGGGTGATTCTTTGCAACAAGCCATTTCTTAGAACAATAAAGGATGGGGGGATCCACCACCTTGTGGTGTCTTGTTTTGTTTTGTTTTTACAGGAGCACAGGGCTTAGGTAAAATTCAACCTTGTGAAAGTGAGTGGCCAGGTAGGAATGGAGTCGAGACTATAAAGTTTGAGAATTTGTAGTACCCTCAATTAGCAGTCAAATATACTTTAAGAGTAAGATGGTATTGGATTTTTTTTCCCCATCTGGGACCATCGATTAAATGACTTTGATCTGTTGGAGAAATATAATTAAAAACAAAAATTTCTTGCAACCCAGAAAACCTCTTCACAAAGGTATAAGAAAAAGAAAACAGATTTCTGGAATAATCATTAAACTAGAATGTGATGTGTATCATAGGCATCCCACTAAGAGAATACAAAGACAGAAAAGAATCTCAACCTCTTATATACCCACGTGTATATGGCCATGGCATACATGTTCTCAGGACGAACAATAACTAGCTCTCAACTCAGAGGACTTGAAAGCACCATTTGTCATGTATTGTTATCCTAACTGTTGCCATCTATATTTGCTAATTAGCTTTATCCAAAAGAAAATAAACTTCTCATATCTTTACGACATGGGGTGGCTTTTCTACATGGAGTTAGATGCCTCTCTGAAGTTAGGCTCCTGTCCTCCTAAAGAAAGTCAAGGAGGATAGAGGCTCTATCTTTTTGATGGTTACATTTCAAACAGAAGCTCTCCAGGCCCTTAAAAAAGACATTTCCTGGGTCCTAAAGCTGGCAAGAGGCTTATTTAGCTTTTTTTTAAAAAAATTAACATTTATTTATTTTTAAATGTTTATTTATTTTTGAGAGACAGAGAGAGACAGAGTGAGAGCAGGGGGAGGGCAGAAAGAGAGGGAGACACAGAATCCAAAGCAGGCTCCAGGCTCTGAGCTGTCAGCACAAAGCCCGATGCGGGGCTTGAACTCATGAACTGTGAGATCATGACCTGAGCTGAAGTCGGTCGTTTAACCAACTGAGCCACCCAGGTGCCCCTAACATTTATTTATTTTTGAGAGACCCAGCATAAGTAGCGGAGAGGCAGTGAGAAGAGGAGACACAGAATCTGAAGCAGGCTCCAGGCTCTGAGCTGTCAGCACAAAGCCCAACATGGGACTCGAACCCATGAACCCTGAGATCATGACCTGAGCTGAAGTCGGACGCTTAACCAACTGAGCCGTCCAGGCACCCCAAGGCCTATTTAGCTTTTAAAGGTGTACATATATTTCAAAGAGAGAAAGAATAGGCAATTACAAGTAAATGTTTTAGGAAAAGGAGGCGAGGTCTTTTTCCTCCATTTTCAACAAGGTGGATTAAATTTCTCATTCTTAATTTGTAATGGCCCTTATGCATGCAAATATAGCTGTGATCACTTCAAAAATCTCATATCCTGAACGATATTAAATATATTTTAAGAGGTTTTGCTAAGCCTGTAAACTCAAAGTATTTTCTTTTAAAATACATTTTTGATATTTCTGATAATCTATAATTGTATCTATATTTGTAGTTATTAGTAACCGTAATGGTGATGATCATGATGATAATGCTTGTGATCACCTCGCTAAGTGCTAGCCACTCTGCCTGGTGCTTTACGCCCATCCTTGCTAGCAGGTAGGAACTGCTGTTAGACCTACCCAGCAGAGGTGCAATATGAGGAAATGACCGCAGAAAGACAAAAATCACTAGCCTAAGATCACCTGGGAGGTGTAATACTGAGATTGAGAGTTAGGCACTCTGAATTTTAGTGTCCATGCTTTTAACTGGAAGCTGTACTGACTGTCATATATAACATGGGTCTCATAGTGAAAACAGATACTGGAGGTCATAGGTTGTTTTGATAAGGGCTCGTTAGAACCTATTTCATCACTCATAGATGACGATCTAGTAAAAACCTGAAGCCCTGATGTAGCCCATGCCCCTAATCTTCAATCAGAAAACACAACCTGTGGCAGTAGCCACAGAAAAGGGAAGTCTGAGAAGCATGAGGAACTTTTATTTTCATCAGCTTAAGAACTGCAAAAATATATTTTCTGAATGGCATCTAAGTGGCTTAAAAATCTGCTTTTAAGTTAAGAACTAAAAGTAAGTTAAAGTTAAAAACTAACTTTTCCTTATGATGCAGAATTTATTTTTGAAACTCTCGGTTAGAAAATGGAGTAGAGGGTTGAAATCCTGGGATTTACCAATAAGATTATTGTGTTTGCCTCAGAGTCAATGGGTGGAAGGTGTACTGTTGAATTGTATTAAGAATGAAATAGAGAAAGCAGAAGTAAAGCCCCTTACTGCTGGCAACCCAATGCCTGCTGACAGTGACAAACTACTGGGGAAAGTATCCTTGACTCTTTCCTCTGGCGATAAGATCAGCTCTTGGATAAGCAATATTAAAGGCAGGGCAGAAGTGTCTCCCCAGGGCTTTTCTAGGAGAGCAGCTTGTATCTCTGATTCTCTTGCTTTGCTCCTTTGGTGCCATCAGGTAGACAGGGCTAGAGACTGAAGAGATTCAATAGGGTTCCCCCTGAATACTGACAAAAAGAAATAGCAGTTAGGAGGCTCACAATCTTCTAGCCTCTTCTCTGAAACAATGTGAATGTGAAGGGTTTGGGGTTGTGGGAAACGTGTCTGCTGTTTCAGAAAATCACTTTGCTATTTTTTCATTTCTATTTTGAGAGAGAAAGAGAGAGTGAGCACATGTCAGTGGGGGAGTGGGGTAGAAGGAGAGAGAGAGAGAGAGAGAGAGAGAGAGAGAGAAGCTCAAGCAGGCTCCATGCTCCACACAGAGCCCAACAGGGGGTTCAATCCCACAACTCTGGGATCACGACCTGAGCCGAAGTCAAGAGTTGGGGACACTCAACCGACTCAGACACTCAGGTGCTCCAGACGTCACTAATATTCATAATTTAAGTTGGCAGTAAATTAAGAAGCACACCCTCAGAGTCTCAGTTGAATTTTGTACTCACTGCAAATAGTTATCAATTATTTTCTAGACAGATTCTTCTGTTAGACTCTTGGCTCTCAAGAATCTTGTGCATTTCATTTCCAGTGTGGGTTGACTTGGAGAAAACTCTGTACATTTGTTCTTGCCTAGAACACCTCTGACCGTGCCTCACCCTGTGTAGAGTGAAGAATGGTCTAGTGGATTTCCAGGCTTTGGGTTACTGCCATATCCTTACTGTAGGAGGGAGCATCTGTTTCTCCTTGCTCTGGGTTCAGGGAACCTAGTGGGAACCTGATCTGGGCACATGATATCACACTCACAGGAAAAGATCATATATGCATCACATTCATTGAATAACATGGGTTCTCCAGTAATTCAGAGAGTTTAGCAGGATTGTTATGATCTCTCTTGATAGATTAGAAAATAAAAGCTTATAGGACTCAGGTGACTCTGTGACTTGGAGAAGATTAGTTAGTAAATGGCAGAGTTGATACCGGAATGCAAATCCATGGACTTCTCTCCCTGTTCTCTTCCTGCTTCACTGCCCCTAAGTGTCTCTGACAGAGGATGCCGAAGCTGTTGATCGTTCTGTTGCCCATAACTATAGACTTCTTCAGACTTCTTCTAGGGCAGGAGACATAGGATGCTCTTAAACTTACACATTCAAGGAATAAATATGCCCAGATTCAATGCCAAAGGACCAGAATTGTGTTTCGGAATCTCATGCACCCTGCGTTTCACAGCCTTTCCCACAATCCCTCCATGAATTTCCAGGCCTGCCTCAAAATTCCTCCTTTCCTGTGCTCAGTTCCTGTGTGCTCTATTTAGTTTTCCGTATGGTGCCTGTCATTTATCTTTCATGTTTTCTGGCTCTCCCGCTCTGACTTTCACTGCTCTGTATTGAGGAGGTCTTTGATGTCAGCTGAGACAGCCCTGCTGGTGGCGACACTGCTAAAGCAGTCCGTGCAGACTCCTGACGCTCAAAGATGGGTGCTGACGTCAAGAGCAAGGGTAGCTTCTCCTTAGGGTGCTGATTCAACTTGCTATAGAAGCTACCTGCCCATAGACTTTGAATCAAACTTAAGGCTCCAAACCATGTGGAGAATGACATACACTTAGCAGGAGAGTAAAGGAGACTGGTCCCTCTATAACTTGGCACACAGATTCATTACAAGATTTACACATTTGGCAATATCTATATAAGAAATCATTTATTTGTATTTCCAATTTTACTATCCAAAAGGGTTGTGACTTTTACTGTAGTGCGAGCACAAGGGCATGTGCTGACATATTTCAAAACGTCTACTTAATGTGACTGAGTACTGAGTACCAGCAAATACTTTATCACCAAAAAGGAAATGTCTTTTTTTTTTCTTTTTTCTAATTCTAAAAGTGTCGCTGGCACGAATGATCTTACAAACTTAGGTATACAAGATTCAGCACCTTTATTTAAATCAAATAAACATAGCATTGAAACTCAATCCTGACAGTCTGGTTGGGAACTTTATTCTCAGTCTTTTAAGGGTCTTAAATTTTAAGGGACTGAAATTTAACCTAAGTCTTTTAAGCCTGTGCTGTTACCCAAGAGCCCGATCAAGTAGTCAGATGAATTATCTCTAGTTTTCAGTGCTTCAGGGTTACTGCTGTTACTTTTGTCCAAGCCCATGTAGTTAACGAAAAGCAGATGACTCTGATATTTTGGTGCCCAAGGGAGAAGATATAGCTTTCTTAGATGAGGCTGGGAGCTTTGGTTGCTTGCAGCCAATGTCTATACATGCATCCTACAACCCTTCTTTCTGTGGTTCTGAAACTTCCCTGGGGATTGATAAGGCAAGCAGATGCAAGTCACCACTACTCTTAGGGCCTGAGAAATCTATATTATTCCAAATTTGGGGGGATATCCTCTATATCTCTTTCTGTTTCCACTTCTTTGCCCCATCAAAGCTACTCTTCCCCTGCCTTGTTTCTTGCCTAATCCCATTAGTGAGCTCAGCCTCACACAAAGTCAAGCCAGAAAAGGAAGTAGCCTTCACATCACCAAAATAAGAGAATGACCTATTTACCTTCTTGAAACATGGAAAAAGAAAATATAGAGTGAAAGACAAGTAGCTCTCATTCATTCTAGTCTTCCTCAGAGATGAAAAGAAAACACAAAATATCTTTATAAGTATTTCTACCATGGAAGTCTACATGTGTAACAAAGTCTTCTATGTGTAGCATCTTATATATCTCCTATAGGAGATATATAAGTCTTATATGTGTAACGAAGTGTGGATTAGGATTTTCCATGTTGACTTCGGTTGAATTTTTATCGACGCCATTTTTGAGGAAAAGAGTTAGATGTATACATGCAGGCATTGTGGAGATGGACCAAATTGTTCCAAGGTACAACGCTTCTAGGAACCTCTGTAGAAGATCTGAGATTTATTCTAAGGAGAATTTGTAACAGTAGAGTGTATAGGGGCATTCGATCATACCCTCTGACTTCCACTTACAACTAAGTGAATCCATTGGAGACATAGGACTTGACCTTGGATTCTTCAGGTGGCCACTTGATGGACTATAGTAATTTACCTGTGCTGTTAGCTAAGTGAGTATTTTGGAGGGCTTGATATGTGCTCCCTGGAGATTAGGGGGATGGGGGCCCTCAGATGACTTTTTAAAAAATGCTTATTTTTTTTTTTTTGAGAGAGAGAGAGGGAAGAGAGAGGTGTGGAGAGACAGGGAGACAGAGAATCCAAAGCAGGCTCCTCACTGTCAGCACAAAGCCTGATACGGGGCTCCAACTCACAAAGTGTGAGGTTGTGACCTGAGCCAAAGTCAGATGCTTAACCTACTGAGCCGCCCAGGTGCCCCCGTCAGACAGCTTTTAACGGGCAAGGTTGAAAAGCAGCACTTGCTGGCACAGTGAGATGAGGGTGACTTTGGGGCTGGGCTGGGCACCTGTACGCATTTCCTCTGGGCACTTGGTACTGTAGAAGAGTTGGGCATGAGCAAGGCAGTCATGAAATAGTTTTGAAGCTTTTCATTTGGCAGTAAATTAAAACTCACCAAAAAGTTGCAGTCTAGCAAAAGGAATACCCGTGTTCCCTTCGCTGAAATTTTGCCACGTTGGCTTTATTATTTTTGTTTGATTTTTTTCGGGAGGAGGTTTAAACTATTCTTTCCCTTTCCTCTCTCTTTCTGTGTTCATATGGATATTTCCAAACTAATTGAGAGTAAGTTGCATCATGTTCCTTGCCCCTCAGTGCTTCTTCAGTGTTTATTTTTATGAGAGGGTATGCTTACTTACATAACCACAACACGATGACCAAAGTCACGACGATTAGCATTGATAAACAACTGCTGTCAGTGACAGACTTTATCACGTTTTACCAGCCGTTGATGACACGGTGCGTTTTTCAAATCACAGCACTTTTGAAAATGTAAAGGGCCGCTATTGAAAATTATGCTGGGGCAACTGGTAGAAACTGGGGCAGTGTTAGCAAACTGCGACGAATTCTAGGCTTGAAGAGTCTTTTAAAAACTCACTCAGGAGAGCTGCCGCCTGCAGGAGTGAGGGGGAAATAGCAGAGATTGGTTGTGGGTGATTCACAAGGGTGAGCTACAGAGTTCTGGGCAAAGGTGCAGTCTGGTGGTCCTTGCCTTGCCTTGCCAGGGCCTGAAGAATACACTGTTGCATTCAGTGTGAGAGCAGTGTGCTGATACACTGTCCAGGTGAAATACAGGACACCCAAGTGGGCCATAGCACGCTAGAGGAAGCTGCTTTGTTTCTTTTTGTCTCAGCTCTTTCCCCCTCATATTCACTCCAGAGGATAGAGAGGCAGCTTAGGGAAGGGAGGAAAAGAAGTGGGACAAGAGGAATGCTAGAGTCGGGTAGGCCCTTTCTTTGTTGCTTCTTCCCAGACTGGGCATCAGAACTGTGCCAGGAGAGGGGGAAGCTTTATCAGGATGGCAAATTAAAGTTTGGAATTATAAGGGAGAAAACCTTTTAAAAGTTGAAAATGAGGGGCACCTGGGAGGCTCAGTTGATTAAGCATCAAACTTTGGCTCAAGTTATGATCTCAAGGTTCTTGGGTTTGAGCCCCACATAGGGCTTGCTGCTCTCAGGTCAGAGCATGCTTCAGATCTTCTGTCTCCCTCTTTTTGCCTCTGCCCTGCTTGTGCCTTCAGTCTCTCTCAGAAGTAAATGAATATTTAAAAACATTTTTAAGGTTGAAAACAAAATCATTCAAATACCTGAAAGTGACAAGAAAGACAGGAGGATCTGTCCTAGCTATCATGAAAGGTGGAGAGGAAAAAATCCCACAGGTCATGTTTGAAGGAAGCAACAGGAGAAAAAGACAGGAGGAAAAGTCACTGTCTGATTATTGTAACATCGATTTCAACACATTCAATAAACTGGGTACACATGCTTTAAAAACAATTCAAACATGCCCAAGTAATGGAGAGTGAAAAGTGTCCAGTTCTTATTTTTCTCTCCCCAGCTCTCTGAAAAGCACGCGCGTGTGTGTGCGCATGCACACACGCACACACACACACACTGTTCTACAAGTTACCGTGTTCCCTTTACAATATATTGTGAGCATCTTACAACATATCATAGGCTCTTTATAAAATATAAGGATCTACCTCAGCATATGAACATGCCATCTTGTGGATGTTCCATGATTTACTGACTGATGTACAATTGATGTGAATTTGTTTTCCCTTATTAGCTAAAACAAATAATTCATTCAGTCATTTATTGAGGATAAATTCCTTGAAGTGGACTTGTATCGAAAGTGTACTTAAAGGTTTTGCGATATATGTTGTCACCTTGTCCTTCCTGGATTTTGTATGAGTGTTTGGATCAATGACTAGAGTGCACGCTAATAGTAAACAGAACGACTCTTTCCCTACACTCCTGCCAAAAAGGTAGTGAATATTATGTGCCTACCAAATCCTTAGTCATTCCCAAAGGGATACGCTTCAGTTTAGTTTCCAGTGATCATAGAAATAAAACAGTATCATGGTATAAAATCAAATTATTATTATTATAATTATTATTATTATTTGCACACAGCTCTTGAAAATGTAAAACCCGAGAGTTGATGGGAGAAGCAAAGAGAATAATTTTGAAGCCCCACCCAAGATGAATATATTCACAGCTTTCCGAAATGTGATACTGGCTCTGAAATTGTTTTCTGCATGAACACAGTCTTGTTTCTAAGCGGTCGTATGGATCTCTGTAGAACGCAGTTCCTCCGTGGCTGGTTACTTTCAGTGACATCTGTGTGAGTGGGATGTTAGCACATCATGCAAAAACTGCATCGGATTGTGCTTCATTTGATGTTAGGCCAATTTTCTGCTTTTCTTTATCCCTTGTGTGGCCTCTTTAACGACTAAAAATTTAATAATCATGGTAAGGTTGGAACAGCAAAACTGGCCCTTCATGCAGCTGCGCACTTAAGAGTGTCTCCACTATGAATTTGTACCCATCTTTGCTTAAACTGGTGAAAATTCAAGTTGTTTCTCATGAAGCTGTATTGTCCCTAAACAGCATGATTCTTGCTTGCTCTTGAGCTAAAGTCATGCTTAAGTCTCTAAGTAGGCTGTACTTAATGGAGAAGAAACACGAATCAGGTGGCTGCGTGGGACTGAGACCGAGCAGGTTTGCTGCTTCCATGAATAGCTCCCAGTGGGCCTCATCTGTAGCTTTAAAAGAAGCAAATTGCTCAGCTTTTCGACATACTTTAACTCTTTGTGCCTACCAAAGTCCATTTAGGCCATGGGAAATAATATACATGTTTAAACAAAATAGTACTCAATTAGAGAGTGAAAGTCTCTCTGACAAAGAATGCTACTTCTTTCCCCTCAGGCCATGTATTTCTAAGAGCTACATTGCTAGAGTATCTTGGCTGTCTATAGGAAGTTCCCACAAATGAGGAACTTGTCTTAATAGCTCAGGAGTTAGTTCTGTGACAGAAACAGTCTACAAAATATAGTATGCAAGTTCTTACCCACGTATCACCTTAGGGTGCTGTTAGTCTGATGGGAACAGCTAAAGGCTGCAAACCACTAGCCAGTGGGCTGATCTGGCCTAGAGGTATCTCGTTTGTTCAATACAAGGCTTTAACATATTTTGATTGCGTACTAGTATTAACAGACCTGGATTTCAAGTTTCTTCCAGAAAACTGGGAGAGGTAGTATTGTTGGAATATCATTGCTACAAGGTAACAATACAGAGCAGAACATCACTGTTGGTTCAGATCAAAACAGAGTCTTCACTCATTTAAATTACTTGCTTACCTCCTGTAGGCTATATATATATATATATATTGTTTTTTTGAGAGGCTAAAAAAGCAAGATGGAATTCTTTAAGACAGATCAATTTGTTATGTCCTCTCTGAAATCTCACGTTCTTAGAGACTAAACGAGTCAATGCTCCAACAACACACTGTATATACCTCAGAGAAGTCTGTTTCAGTATCTATAGTTATTGGTTTTCCCTAAGTCTGCATTCCCTTGCAGACCTAGAGGGTGGAAACTATATCCTGATTGCCATTGTAATGTCCCAGGGCTTATACCTACATGTAAGGCCTTAGAAAACTGCTTTTTGAATGAATGAATTCTTGGATGGGTAAATGAACAAATGGTCTATTGGGCTATTGATGATGGCTTGAGTGTCCTAACATAGAAAGGTGACTTAGGATGGATCTTTCTCAGTACTTTGTACTTTGGGGGGCAGTTGGCATCACACAGAACTTTGAATCCATGCCATTTGAAGCCCACTTGAGCTATATATTTGAATATTGGGTATAACAATTCTTATTTGATCATCCTATTAAAATTAACACAAAACCTAACAAAAGTCCATTATTCCTGGCAAGTTTTTAGTCATTACCTGACAAAATAAAAAGCTGAAGTCATCCAAAAATATAATTTCTGTTCTCCTTTTGGGAGAATAACACATTCAAGTTTTCTTTCATTATAATTTCCCTTGATTACACAGTTCTGTTTTTAGTTAGCACTTTATAAAACACTGTAAAATCTTCTTTCCAATATCACCTTTGTCAAGAATGTAAATACAAAATGTTCAATGTTTTGGAACAGTTTTTATATATTTCTCCTTTAAATTAGGATTATAACAGCTAGAGGATGCCATAGCTATTGAATCATAGAGTAAATATTTTATGACTGCAATGAAGGGGAAGCTACTGAACAAATGGTTTTTGAAAGTGGTGATTCTAATTGGAATTATTGCATAAGAAAAGCACAAGCAATTCCCTGTATAGAGAAGGCAAAGTTGATGTAATTCAATCACATTAAGGACGGGTCTATTGTGAATGAGCTTTTAATCACTTTATGACAAATAAGAAGTTACCTTTAGGTTTGTTGCTCACACAGAGACTTTAATATTTACATCACTCTCATCTCATGCAGTTATCAATCGCTTTGACATTGACATATTTTAGAAGAAGTTAAATTTAAATAATGGGAGTTAGGTATATTGGATTCTAGCTTGCATGTGCTTATTGTAAAATTGGAAATAACTCAGTTTCTTTTTTTAAAGTTAATTTCCATAGGGGAAATGATCCGAGAACCAATTAAAACATTTTTTAATAAGGAAGGGGTTAGTATGAGGTCTGGCTCTGAGAATTTCTGAGTACATTCTATTTTTTGGAATAGAGTCTATAGTATTCACTACAAAAATAACAGTTTTGCTAAAACAAGTTGTGCCTGGAGAAGTTGCAGTGAATATTAAATACTCCATTTTTAATTACATACCTCTGAAAGTGTGTTTTCATAGAGTATAATAATAGAAAGACTACATATTTGACATGTTTATTATTTTAAAAAAAAGTATTTTAACTAGGTAGTATATTAGAATATTATTAAAAAGACTTTCTCAAACACAGAATTTAGTGTTCTTTGACTATGGAACACCACATTTTTCTCTGCGAGTATAATCTTTGGGAAATATTTGTCTCCTTTCTGGACATTTGAAAATTCTTTCTTGTTTTAGAATGAGACCATAGCAACTTACACCTCAAATGTTGCTTTAATGTTCTTTGTTTGACTGCTTAGTGAAGAAGGAGTGTAAAGGAAATTCATCCAACTCACCATTGGAAATGAGTTCCCCATGATTTTGATGGTGAGTGCCTATTGATATTAAAGCATTGTAAATGTATAGAAGTTACTGAACCTGCGGAGTAGCAATTTTCCCCTCACAAATGTAATTTTGTGGTTTTTTAAAGAAGATTTTAAAAATATCTAACCAAGAGAAATCCTGCCAAGGTAATCTTCTTAGGCAAATCCCTATTTGATGTGGAACCATGGATAGAAAAATAGGACCAGCAGGCCACGAAAGGCCTGCTGAGATGTTCTGTCGAGCACTAGACTTCCCCTAAAAGAACCGTTGTCAAAGGGCTGGTTCTTAGGCTCTCAGGATGTCACTATAGAGTTACATCATGGCTCTCAGGAGGCCACTGGCTGTGGGAAAGAGTCTAAGACTCACTTAGAAATGTAGGGCTGTGACTTCCTCTAGCCCATGTCTACGAGGCAGAGCCCAGAAAAGGGCTGCCAAAGTGCCTCCCTAAGAATTCTAGATTTTCTGCTGCTCTTGTAGGGTTCAGGGAAACCTTCATTTCTAAAACTGAAACTGAAAAGGACTTCTCATTTACATCAAATTTCAGATGCACTGCTTGACTCTGGCAAGGGGAGGGGTGATACATCTCAGTGCTCAATGCAAGTTTTCTGAAGGGAGATTGTGATGAAAAGTCCTTTTGCAGGCTCTGAGGCACTCGGCATTTGTTCCAGGTCTCCCTTGATGAAGATGCCCTCACCTATAACGCAATTTCACTAAATCTCTTTGTTACTGAATTATGGACTCCCACTTCTTTGGCAAGTAAGAGATGGGCTAAATCCACAGAAATCCAGTCCTCCCTGCCAACTTAATTTAGCCAAACCCCACACCTAAATGGTATCAGTGTGTTCATTTTAAAATGAAAATGGAGATACCAAATTTACTGCATACTCTTAGGCTTGCAGTGATAAATTGATGTAGTTTCAGAGAATATGTACGATTAAATACATTGCCTTAATCTTTCTCAGTTATCAGGATCATATTTTGGCATATTGATTCGGATACTGTGACAAACAGTTGTATAAGCTTCTGAAGAAAAATCAATGATCTGTCTCCTGAATCTTCATTTCTTACCCTTAAAAAAGAGTTCTCATTGTCACTACTCAATTTCTGTCACTGAGCACCTCACTCTCAGACCATCAAAATAACTTTTCATTTGTTTCTCTTGTTACTAGCTTCTTCTCTATATGCAACTCCAGACCATCTTAATATTGAAAGATTAATTTTCCCTAAAACATATTACGCCAAAAACCCATCAGTAGTTCCCTATGTCTGGCAATAAAGTAAAAACTTATATATTTGTTGGAAGATAAAATTTGCCAGGCGCCTGGGCGATTCAGTTGGGTTAAGCATCTGACTTGGTTTCGGTTCAGGTCATGATTTCACAGTTCCTGGATTCAAAGCCTGTATCATGTGCCACACTGCTGGTGCAGAGCCTGCTTGAGATTCTCTTTCCCCCTCTCTCTCTGACCCTACCCCGCTTGTGTGCTTGCTCTCTCTCTCTCTCTCTCTCTCTCTCTCTCTCGGTCTCTCTCAAAATAAACAAATGTTAAAAAAAAGATAAAGTTTGATTATCCCTCTGTTTTGCTTACTCTTCTTTGTTGGCTCCATTGCCCTTAAAATAAAATACAAATGTCTTAAAACTGGTTCAGCTAGCTTTTTATGACCTGTCTCTGACTACCACTATAATAATTTCATGTATCTCTTTTCTATTCATTACACTGGGTTGCCCTGGATTTGGTTATAGTGGCATGGCCTCCACAATTAGCCAGGGTTTCCTTTGTGGAAATACAGAGAAGACACAGAGACAGTTCACAGTCAAAGATCTTGATTGGAAAAAGCTATCACTAATCTGACTGCTTCCATCCATCTTGATTCCACTGATACCCTAGTCCAAATCGCCATTTTTTGTTACCCCAACTACGTATTTTCTGTCTGGGTTAGTCACACCCACTCCTGGCTTACTCCTGGTTTTCTTTCAGTCCTAAGCATTTGTCATGTTTGATCCTGACAAAGAACTTTGCACTTATCGATCCCTCTGTCTCCAAAACTGCTGCTTCTCTTCTATGCCGAGTTATATCGTTCTCATTGTTTACCTCTCAAGTCAATTATGCCTGCCCTAAGAAAGCCTTCCTTAATCTCTCTGACTGTGTCCAATACCTTTCTTAAATGCATTTTTAACACTTTGAGCTGCTTCTTCTTGGCATTTTGCATAAGAACAGTTTTACATTTATTTTTCTAAGTGTTTTGTTAGTTTCTGTCCCCTCCATGATGCTGTAGGCTCCATTAAAAGAAGTCCTATGTCTGTTTTGTATTGCTTTGTTTTCCTTCTTTAAAAATTATTGTATCTCTGGTGTCCATTGAAGGGTGTGGTCAAAAAACAGGTATGTTCAATAATATTTTTAGAATGACTGTTGAATGATAGAAAAGGTCATTCCTTAAAGGAATACATTTTTAGAATGTATTTTGATTCAGATTTATAACTCCTTTCCCCCATAATGAACATATAAACTGGAGATTTTATTAACTTTACTTTCTCTAAAATATTAACTTTTTCTGTTTTCTGAGAAAATATTTCAGCTAAGCCAGATTCTTTCATGTCCTACTATCTTAGCCTTTTTGTCTTAGCCTTTTTAAAAACAAGATAGGTTTCTTGTTTATCTAATTGCTAAAAAAATCAGTTCCAAGTTACCAAATTTTATATGAAGAAGTTTCCTGTCATCATAATGTTCCTAAAAAGTTATAAGCCATAAAAATATGGGCATGGTAAACAACTAACTAGGAATAGGAGAATAAAGACATGAACAAAAGTAAAATTTATATGTAGATATCTGAGTATTCAAGTTATTCTATCATGAATAGGTTAATAAGAGTGATGATTCAAATGGTTCTGCTTCCTTGGTAATTTATTTCATTCTATTCTCTTTTTACTGTTGAGTCTCCATGATTTTAAAACTTATTTTAGATCCCAATTTCCACTTAAGTTCTGGGCCTTTTTATAGGCAATTTTCTCAGCCTGATATGCTCCACCTTACCCTTATTCGTCCTCCCTTTACCACATATGCTTCATGTCTGACTCAAAATGGCACTCCCTAAGGGTGTCTTTCTCTGACAGTCTTGTCCTTAACCCCACAATCTTTGTTTCTATACATATGTTTTCCTTCTGGTCTATCAACTTCCTCTGGGTGGAGCCTTGTCCTCTTTCCCTTCCCTTGCCTTCCCTTCCCTTCCCTTGCCTTCCCTTCCCTTCCCTTGCCTTCCCTTCCCTTCCCTTCCCTTCCCTTCCCTTCCCTTCCCTTCCCTTCCCTTCCCTTCCCTTGCCTTGCCTTCCCTTCCCTTCCCTTCCCTTGCCTTCCCTTCCCTTCCCTTCCCTTCCCTTCCCTTCCCTTCCCTTCCCTTCCCTTCTCTTCTCTTTTCCTTCCTTCTTTCTTTCTTTCTTGCTTTCTTACTTTCTTGCTTTCCTTGAATTTTGTCTCCTCAAGTGTGATGCCTGATGATTAAGAACTGCTAATTTGTATTTATTGAATGGGTAAATGAATGCCCTTTAACATCTGTATCTTACACTGCCTCTGACACAAGTATTACTCCATTTCTGTGGTATTAGTCCCACCATTTCTAGCCTTTCTCTGACATTCCATTTCCCTAAAATAGCTATTATCTATCATCTATCTATCTATCTATCTATCTATCTATCTATCTATCTATCTATCTATCATCTATCTATCTCGATATGTCTTGTTGTTGCTGTTGTTATAGACTTCCCTCCAACCTCCATCCATCATGGTCTATCCAACTCAAATGCCATCTGCTTGACTGTACCTTTGTATTTTCCCAACCAGAAAAGATTCTTCTCTCTGTGCTCTCAAAGAAATTAATTTGTCACACTTCTAAGGTAATGACAGTTTGTGCTATAGACATTAATGAAAGGTTCATGTATCTCCACCTTCACTGGAAACTCTTTAAGATCACAAGCCATTTTGATTGCACCTTTCTGTTTCTCATAATTCCCAACATAATATCCTGCACAGAAGACACATGTACTCATTTAATATTTGTTGAAAGAATTGGATAATGACCATTCTAGCTAACCAAAGATTTTTCCTGATACTACTACTTTCTCTGCATGATCTAGGTGTTCAGACGACTTCGTGTGGTAAAGATCCCTTATTGCTGAGTTTTATTTAAGCAGTTTTTTAAAAAACTTTTTTTGTGTTCCATCTGAAATTAGGAACTCCCTTTAGATTTTGAGGAGTAAGAATCTTTGACTAAAAAAAAATAGCTCCAACTGTAGTCACGTATTTCCTAAATGGTAGTCTAAGAATAGAATCATTTTCCCTCGTTTACAGAAAAGCTGCTGAATGTAAGAACTGATCCTAAAGACAGCATGATTGGGCCCTATTCAAGAATTACTAGAATTAAACTGGGCAAAGTAAATTGAAAAGTCAGCATGGTTCCCAGTTTGTATAGTTTACAACGAACATAGAGAAAAGCATATTTAAGAATTCCTAGTGTGATTAGGAGTTGAGAGAGTTAAGGAAAACTTCTTTTGTCTGTGAGAAACAACATAAAATGATAGTTCAGAAATGAACTGCATGTAACCCCTCCCACCCCTCACCCCCACATACCATCTCTCTCTTTCAAGAAAAAAACATTTTAAGTTCAGGAAAATTAGGAAGAGATTTATAAGAAGCATACACCCAGACTTCAGGGTTATGACTGAAAGGCCATAAGGAGAACAAGTATGCCAAATATTTCAAATGGTTATACAGAAAAAAAAATACAAAGATGCTTTCGCATTTGCCTGGAAGTCATTTGCAAATGAATTTAGGGGCCTGGTGTGGTAAATGAGGAGGTCTCAGGGATCAGTGACCCATTTCTATGGTACTGAGTATAGTAGGGGATAAGTTACAGGATATGAAATGATCTTCAGATGAAGGGATATTTATATGGGTCTAAGCCAGCCCTAGTCTATGTAAATTGTTACCTGGCTAGAAAGTGGATGTCTGTCTATAGGTTGGAGCTGCCTTGTAGAAAGATGAAGAAGTAAACTTGACTATCCTGCACAGGATTGTTTGAGGGATTATAACACGATAGAGTCTGACCTCTCTTCTGCCTTTATCACGGAAAGACTTAGGAGTTCCATGTTGCAAACCTGCTGTCTTTGCTACTAGAGAAAAAGGTAGTGGTGAGAATTGAAATGACCATCATTGCTGGCTTGTTTTGACTTCCCGGGGCATATCTCTATGGGATAATTTTGCTCAGAGCCAGTAATAAATTCCCACCAATACTTTTTCCAGTTTTATTACATACCTTGAAAGGCTGTTATTCTACTTACCTGCAGAGTGGGGGTGTAGGAGCTTTTCCAGTGTTACTTGAGAATTTTTGGTCAATAGAGAAGGAGTTCTTGGTTTTGAAGCAAACAAGCAATGGGGACACACTCAAGGAGTTTTGAGATTGCCCATGATTTGTGTCAAACCAATTCTCAAGATTTCTAAGGGCTTTAACAGAAATATTATTGGCTTTACATGACAAAGAGAATGTGCTGTACAGAAGTAATCCAGGAAAAATCACTAAACAGTAACCACCACCACCACCACAACAAACAGAAACAACAAACCTGGGCAATGATGGAATCTGATTTCCAGAGTTTCCACATTATATTACTTCCATTGTCCAGTTTTCATCAAAAACTATGAAATACAAATAAACAGAGAAGTGTGGCCCATAAACAAGAGACAATAACAACAACACCCTCAATAGAAATGTCTCCTAAAGAAGCCCAGATGTGGAACTTCTTAGACAAAGATTTAAAGCAGCTATTATAAATATGCTCAGAGAACTAAGGAACAAATGATATCTAGTAAAATTAAAGAAAAATATGAGAAAGATGTTTCATTAAATAGAGAGTATCAATAAAGTGATAGATTATTTAAAAAAAGAAGTAAATAGATAACCTGGAGTTGAAAGTTACAATAATTGAAATGAAAAATTTCCTGTTGTTGAAGGACTCAACAGCACCTTTGAACTTGCTGAAGAAAGAATTAGTAAACTTGAAGACAATCAACTGAGATTATCTAATTGGAGAAATAGAATGAAAAATATAAAGAAAAATTAAGAGAGTCCCAGAAACTTGTAGAATATCATAAAACATATCAACACACATATTGGGGGACTCCAGAGGACAGGAAAGAAAGAGGTAGAAAGAATATTTGAGGAAATAATGGCCAAAAACTTGACATACTTGAGAATATAAGTCTATACATCCAGGAAACCCAACAAAATCCAAGTAAGAGACTCTGGAAGACATGCACACCTACACACATCATAATCATACGATTACAGGAGAAAGACAAAGAGAGAATTTTGAAAGCAGCCAGAGAAAAAGGGCTCCTCATCTCTTTTAGAATGCATTTGTCTCCAGTTACCCTGATGTTCTGTAGCATGGAACTCTTCACCACTATTTGCTGCTTCTAGGACCCAGCTCTCAGAGGCCTGTGGCTTCGTGCCTTCAACCTTATATTCTGTTTCTGGCTCATAGATATGTTTATCATGCTTTGGAGCTGGGCTGTATATTCAGGTTATGACATTTTGTCTACTATTGTCAAGGGTTTGAAGCAGAAGGATGAAACAAAGTCAAAATTTACAGCAATGTCTTGACCAGAGTCTCCCCTCCCCCATTTAGGTCTTTTAGATGGTATTCCTAGAAGCCATTTATAGGGGTTGCACTGTATCTGCTTTGACCACAATAGATGCTAGAATCTTGACTTTAATATCATTTGTTTATTTATCAAAATATTCAAAGGAGTTCTTTGGTTTGCAACTTTATATTGACAATAGAAGTATTACATAAAAATGCCTGGAAAAACACTAAGAAATTGGCATTGGGTAATGGTTTACAAAATGACGTCATATTTATAGAAATCATGGCATATAATACTATGTAGTGTAGTTCTGATGTTAAATTTCCAAATATTTTCTACTGAAGAACTGGTAAAATTATTTGCCAGGTGTGCTACATGGAATAGCTTCTCCAATCCTATTTACAACTTTTTCTTCTGTTACAATCTTGGTCCCTGGCATACACTGAGCTATGTTTCTAATCTATCTTACCCTTCTGAGGAATGACCATTTATTTTTTTTAAAGTTATAATCTTGTGGTTTTGTTCTGTCAAAGTACTCTACCTCCCAGAGGTATAAATGCTCCAGAGTGAGAAATGGTGATTTTAAACAAAAGATTTTGGAGAAAAAAACCTGGTCATTTAATAACTTTTTATTATGTCAATAACATTGATATATAACTGATTATTATTATGAGATAAATGAGTCTGGAACAAGACAAACACGGCTATATTATTATTGTTTATGTTCTTATCTTAGTACTGCTTCTTTAAACCTTAAATCCACTGTGCAGAATTGTTCTTGCCTGCTGATAAATGACATCTTGGGCAGATCCAATTGATTTTCTATTCATTTTTAGACATTAAATTAGTCCAGTCACGTTTATTACCAAAACTTCAATATTTTGCAATTAAAAAATATGTTTCAATTCTGCCCTGATTCAGGCTTCAAAACTGTTAGTAAAAAGTGGGGTCAATAGATCTTTTTTCTTGCTTTCTCTCCTATTCTCTTTGTAGATGCTAATTCTAGTCCCCTCCCAAGAGAGGCCTGGGGGTGATGTTTAGAGGTATTAATCAGGTATTGTTGCCCGGCTCATGGCACATGTCCAAGTGCAGTGTTCCTGTTGGGCACTTTAGTGATTTTGCCACCAGAGGATTCTTGTTCTTGCATGGGCTCCTTTTCTGTATGACTCAGTCTTGATTAACTTTTGTGGGTTCCCGTGCTTGGTGGAAAATAAATGCTTCTTGGCCTTCCAAACTTGGGAAGCATAATCCTTTCCTACCTTACCTGCCACACATGACTGTTATCACATATTGTAATTAGCCACCTTGTGACAATTTTATCTTTTTCTGGTATGAATCGGGACTGGCTCAAACACTCAGGAACATATGGAAAGCTTTCTGAATGGTTCTTTTGCAGCCCTGATCAATTAGGAAGGAAAGGGAAATGGAAGACACCCCAACAGCTTCCTCACTGCCCCATCCTCCTTGATCTTTCTCCTCAACTTCTTACCTACTGTGCTCTGGTGAGTGATGAGCAAAGAATGTCAAAGCTACTTTCAAATAATCAATATATTAAAACTATTACCTTAACATATACAAAAATATGTTATTTTTACTTTTTAGAGAGCATTTTTTTGAAAACACTTTTTTGATAAAAAATGATTTCTACTATCAGTATAATAAAACAAATTTCAGAGCCAATCAATAACTATTTCAAAAATTCTTTAATTTCAGTCATTCCACTGAAAAGTGAGCTGGTTTGGATAAAAAAACAATTGCATGGTCACTCTATTTAAAGAACATGTTCACTTGTAAAACTCAAGTTGACCGATAACTCCTTTGACTAATTATTGTTAACTGGCCTAGTTTACTTTTTTTTTTTCGGATTTGAATGATCGTTTGAAAATATCCAAGCCAATTTGATACTGGCCTAATGAGTGCATTCATCTTTATCCCCTAATAATAGTCATGATGTTTATAAGTTTTCTAGACTCACATTGTGTTGTCTAAGAATATCTAAAATTCTTCCCTGGATGTCTTGGGCCACTATGTAGCCCTTCTGTTGTTTTAATAATGCATTGTACATGAGTCTCAGGTATCATTGTGAATATAATCTATTTATTCCCTCTAAGAGTATTCAGAATGAATAAGCCTCTTTGCACACCACACATGTGTACCTCACTTTTATAAGTTAGAAAGAATTCCTTTTATTATTTTTGCTTTCCACATATTTCAATTTATATATATGTAATAGAATTATTTAAGAAAGAATACTTCATGCTACATTATATCTGAATATTTAAAACTGTTCTACTAATTGGCAATACTGATAGGAGCCACTTGCCTTAGAATCTTCCAAACTATGAGATTTATACAAATAACAGATCTGGGGATTATTATTTTTTCATTCTATGAAAGGAATTATTATTCTAAAACTATCTCTTAAAGTGGTAGGAAACCCTTTTGATAAAATGAATTATATTTTATTAATATGAAGTTACTCAGCTATAATTTTTTGATTTTTTAATTTAATTTTTTGAATGTTTATTTCTTTGAGAGATGGAAAAGGGTTGAGAGAGAGGGAAGCAGAGAATTCCAAGCAAGTTCTGTGCTGTAAGTGCATAGTTCAGTGTGGGGCTCATACTCATGAACCGTGAGATCATGACCTGAGCTGAAATCAAGAGTTGAATTCTTAACCAACCGAGCCACCTACGTGCCTCGCTTTTATTTTTTTAAAGAACACATTGGTTGTATAAAAGCAAGGTACATTTGTAATTACCAAGAACAATTACAAGTCAATAATGTTAAGAAATTGAAAGATGATTTTGCTTAAGGGAAAACCTGCTCGGTAGGGTTATTGCTATCTTCTATTGAGTCAGATGTTTATTTCCTCATTTGCAATGAGAGTGGGTAATTTCTAACTCAAATAAAAAAGGATTTTTCTTTAGATAAAATGTTGAGAAGTGTGGGACAGAGTCAGCCCTGATAGAGGTTCAGTTGAATATGACCCACTGGGCTACAAAATACGCCTGTGTCTTCTCTGAGGAAAAAATGTTCCTAATTTCAGAATGGAAGGAAGCAGGGCTAAGTGATGGTTGGAAAACATGGAGAGACAAGCTGGACAGAAGTATAAGCCCTGGAGTGAGGAAAGAAGATGAGCCTCTTTCTGTAGCCAACAGTTCACTGGCCTTATCTGCTTCAAATGGCAGTGCTGGCTCCCAGCCCGGTTCTGAAATGGCCGAATTACCCCATTGTGAGACAGAGAGCCACTCTGGAGGAATCTTTGGATCCTGTGACTTGGAAGATTTGCCCTGTCTTGCTCTACAACCAAACTGGCCATAGGATAATTCATTTCCACTACTCCATTTGGAAACATTATGGGAATTTGAGGTAAAAAGATCCTTACCAGGTAATCTGGGCTTTTCTAAGATTTCCATGTTGCCACACTGAAAAACTGTTGCTTATATTGAACTATTTTACTAAAAAAAATCTTTATTAAGCTCAGTCAGTGTATACTGGCAGGAATAGTAATAGCTAGAAGTATTTACTGCATGCCTGGAACTGTACTAGGTGCATATTTCATTAAATGGTCACAGGACCCAATGTGGAATTACTATTATCAGCATTTAGTTGGATGAAGGAATTGAAGTTTCAAGAGGAGTAGAAGTTTTTCAGAGTCACATGGCTAGTAAGTAAAGGTGCATGGGTTTGAATTAAAAACTCTCTCTCCATTCTGAGCCCATTTTGTTTTCATTGTTTCATTATGCCTCGCATACTGTTATATTGAGTAAGTGCCATGGGTAGAAGGAAAGGGAAAATATGGCCCCTGTCTTTGGAGAGCATCTGATCTAGTTGGGGAGAGAAATATATTTATCTCGAAAACAACTAGAAGTGAATTTAGTAAATTGAGTATCAAATTAACCTGTACCACAGTACCACATGTGCTTTTGCTTCATGATCTGTGTTCTAGAGGTCTGGCATTTAAAGTACCAAAATGAATTTCCAAAGAGAAGGATATAATTATTATTATAATTCTTCTCTGAGAAATTTTTTTCCCCCAGCTTCCATTAAATATTCTAAATCACATTTATGCTATTCTGGCCTAATACTGAACTCAGTCACCTCTTCTTTCTCTAACCCATGGGTTTAGGTCACATACTGGATCAATTAGGTTAAATGGAATATTTGACGGGCAGGTCCATTCCCTGCAACCTTCCTAGCACATTCCCCTGAAGTAATGGAATCATGATGTGATGACATCTTGGTCCTTGTCATGACTGCACTGCTTGATTAATAAGACTTTTGATTCTTAAGATCCTCTCTCCCTGTGGACATCCTCCTGAATTCCATCTAAGTCTTGCTCTACGAAACTTTTCTTTCTTTTATCACTCTATCAATCCACATTCTTCTGATCAAGAAATCCTCTCTGGGTATTATCTCTGTCCACATGCAGGATCCTGTGTTTGTAATTTTTATGCTACACTATTGACATCCCAGAATCCATTACTACTTCTGACTTCTGCTACTCCTGGCTTGTCTTCCCAATCCCAAATGACCCTAGTAGGTTATTTTCTCTGCTTTCATGACACTTGAATATATTACCAATTTGGAGTAGAGAACCTCACCTGGGACCTCATAACTGGATGCCCATTCATCTGTCAGTCCCTACCTATCACATTTTTCAGAGCTATTTTTCCAAAGGTTCTTTATTTTTCTCAAATACAAATCTATACATATCTTTTAAGATAGACATCAAATTATATGAAGACTTTCCTCATTTTCCTGTCTCTTTGAGGGCAGAGTTCTTGTCTATTTCATCATCTTTGAAGCTGACACTATTTTTTTAAGGAATGAACAGAAATCTGAAGATATTATGGAATCCTATGCTAAACTGCCCTGCTTTGTAACAATATTAGTGGCTACTACATTCAGACTGACACTGTTATGATATTTTTTTCCTCTGGTAATTAAGTGATTCAAGAGCCTTCTCTATCAATCTAATTTAATTATAGGAGAGTCAGATGATAAAAATCCTTAATATTAATATAGGTTTCACTAAGTTAAAAGCAACCATACAAAAATATCATCTTATGTGGTTTTGCTTATATTTAGATATTCCAAGCTTACCCTAAGATATTCTTGGGGTTCCCTTTGGTTTAGTGTAATAAATACATCATTTTGAAATTCTTCAGGGGCACCTGAGTGGCTCAGTTGGTTGGGCATCTGACTTCAGCTCAGGTCATGATCTCACGGTCTGTGAGTTCGAGCCCCATGTCAGGCTCTGGTGCTGACGGCTCAGAGCCTGGATCTTGCTTCGGATTCTGTGTCTTCCTCTCTCTCTGCCCCTCCCCTGCTCATCCTCTGTCCCTATCTCTCTCTCTTTCATAAATAAACATTTAAAAAATTGAAAAAAAAATTGGAATTCTTCAATAATGAGGCAATAGCCCTTTAAGTGGTAGAGTAGTAGTTTTTGTGACTATGTAATAGGCATATTTAACAAAATAAAATTTTATCAGTGTATTTAGGTACTATGTAAGAGGAGAAACATACATAAGATATGCATGGTGCATAAAATTACATAATGTATATTATGTGCTCCCTAGGAACTTTCTTACCAAAAGGTGAGTCAGGAAAGTACTTTCATCTGAACAAGCATGTTTGTGAAAGATCTACTGACATTATAGGTGGAAACAAGTAACTGAAACCTTGAAAACCATTTCTATTACTTTTAATTTTTAAATTATGGATAAATAAGGTCATCTTTCTTTCAAAGAATGACAATGGCACACTTTGTATATTATTAATGGATTTCTACTTCTAATGGAGGTACTTTGATGGGTTATTATCTGAAGAAACTAAGTTAATATGCTTTTACTGCTGTGCTTATAACACTGCATCAGTCAGGATCACATCCAGAGACAAACTACACAGTACTTTGAATGGAGAAATTTTGATATAGAAAATTATTAAAATTCTCATCTATGTATGTATGTATGTATGTATGTATCTATCTATCATCTATCATCTATCTACTTACAACTAAGATGGAATAAAAAGATTCTACAGAATACTGTGGGCCTGAGGGAGTGACAAGAGAGGGATTTTCTCCAAGGCTGGGATGTATCCTGCTGGAGAGGATGGTTTGTGGCTCACTGGATAGTGAAGTTCCTTGGCTTGCTTGTTGTCAGGACAAGAATGGATCCAAAATCCATGGCCTTGGCTTGCTAAGTGCTGCTGTGAGGCCATCTGGGGCTCCTATGGAACTTCCCTAGAAAGCGCCTGTGGAGATGCCACTGAACTCCAGGGAGGTAAGCTATGCTGTGTGCTCTGCACCCCACTTTAACAATGCAGGGGCGATAAGAAACAAAACACACTAGGAACAGGAAGAGAAGCCCTTTACTCCAGTATGCCTCCATGCCCACTACTGAAAAAGATCAACATTGTACCAGCTGGCAAGGCAGAACTATTCCAGTATCAAAAGAAGATAATGAAGGGTAGAGTTGGAGCTGAGAGGCAATAGATTGAAAACTGGCCAATGATTTATACACTAAGTGGAATTTCAGTCAATAAAATAAAAGCCCCCCCCAAAAATAAGTCAGTTATTTTTAAAGAGCTACATTAAAAATATAGAGAAGCAGAGTGAAAATATTCCCTACATTTTAGATTGTGATTCACTTCAGTCTTTAATATAATTACCTGAATACATGAACCAGCTTTTAGTCTCCAGTGTGGCTGGGGGATGGGAAGAATGGCAGATGGCTACACCACAGCAATGAAAACAGGATTTCATGAACACAGAGTAATTACCAAGAACAGTTTATGTCCAGCCTGCAGTGCAGTCTGGTCTGCAAGTGGTTCATCAGGAAGGATGAGTATCAGGACATTAAATACTGACGGGGCAGTAGTCAATGTTGAAGTTGCCACTCAAGCATAGTTGGACATTTACTCAACATCTGAGATCCTAAAACATGCCTACCATTAGTAGATGCTTAATACATATTGGCTGAATTAATAAATGAGTGGATCCCCACTACATTCCAGAAATACAATGTTCAAGCACAGTCTACCTAAAGAGGGGTACAGACTATTTTGAAGGCTAACTAAGGCTTAGAGTATTTAGAGTCTCAACTGAGTGAAAAGCGATGGTTCAAGTCCTGATGCAGTACCTAGTTTCAGAGTTGTGTAGATCTCTTTGTTTTTGGAAAAGATCAATTTAATAAGAAGTATTTTTTTCTTCCTCTTTCTTCTCATCCTGTTTTTCCTCCTATTTCTTCTTTAGCCCAGTTATCCACTACACATTTTAATTTTTTTAATGTTTATTTATTTTTGAGACAGAGAGAGACAGAGCATGAGTGGGGAAGGGGCAGAGAGAGAGGGAGACACAGAATCCGAAGCAGGCTCCAGGCTCTGAGCTGTCAGCACAGAGCCCGAGGCGGGGCTCGAACTCACAGACCGTGAGATCATGACCTGAGCCGAAGTCGGACGCTCAACTGACTGAGCCACCCAGGCGCCCCTCCACTACACATTTTAAAAAGAATTGAATGGATATTTCTTTTTTTTTTTTAATGTTTATTCATTTATTTTGAGAGAGAAACAGACCGTGAGCAGAGGAAGGACAGAGAGAGAGAGACACAGGATCTGAAGCAATCTCCAGGTTCTGAGCTGTCAGCACAGAGCCTGATGTGGGGCTTGAACTCACAAACCATGAGATCATGACCTGAGCTGAAGTTGGACGCTTAACTGACTGAGCCACCCAGGCACCCCTTGAATGGATATTTTTAAAAAATTAAGAAACTCATTAAAGTACTAGTTTACAAATTGAAGTTCAATTTTGCTTATTACATTAATGGATATCACTATTTAAAGTCACTCTATACTTTTGTTAATCATTTCCCTTTGTTTCCACTCCCCCCCCCCGATACCTACTTCTTTCTCACTGTATTCAATAATGTTGCCTTGTCCTTGTTTGGATTTTTTAAGTATCAAAGAATGTTGTTACTGTCTAGTCTCACTAATATGCTCTTACAGACTAGGCCTAGCGTTTCTCATTATTATTTTATTTTCTCTCAATTCTATGAAATATGTGTATGTGTATTCATTATGTGTATATTGTTATAAAATTTTTTATTATATATGTGCAAGATTTCATATTTACACGTAAATGTTGGTATATCGTTATACATGCATACACACGTACACACTCTGGAACATGATAGAGATGAATAAGCCATCAAAATATAACCATCTACATTTGGTCCTACTTCTTATAATCTCTACATAATTTTATCTTAAATATTTACAATTCGAATTTAGTCATTTCTAGAAATACAATCTTA
Source organism: Paguma larvata (assembly GCA_030068075.1). NCBI lineage: Eukaryota > Metazoa > Chordata > Mammalia > Carnivora > Viverridae > Paguma > Paguma larvata. The sequence continues at coordinate 103,107,002 of CM057826.1, forward strand.
TTTAAAATATGGCAAAATAGTTAGATTTCTTTTTTTCCAAGTCAACTGTGACTTCGAACATTTCCTTTAACCAGTTATTAAACTGTCATCCAGTCCACCATCTTGCAAATGAGGAAATGGGAGGTGGCTTGACACAACGGTGACGATGATTTTTTTTCTCTTCTTCTGCCAAAGTTAATGTGTCATTGATCCTCTCAGACCCATGGCTGGGCCATTTCAAAATTGAGTATTTAGAGTTAACTGATAAATACTTTAATACATTTTAATACATTTTCAATCTGCGTATTTATATTAATCTTTTATATGCTTTGGAGAGAAAATGTTGGAATACATTCTCAAAGGTGGGGTGTAAAGTGGGTGGCTATATGTTTTTACATGTACGTGTTGGGCATATAATGAGGTAGGATTCCATTCTCCTCTTTTTAGTGAGGTCTTTTTGTAGGGACTATCTTTCAGAAGTCAGGTTTAACTGGAGTGAGTCCATAAATAACCACATTACTATATTCCCACACTTTCAGGCTTTGTCATAGGCATTCAGATGAGTTGCTGACTGTGGGTGACAAGCCAAATGAGCCATCAGCCCCGAGCTCTGCCTGGCCCACTGGGCAAAGTTCAGTAGCTGTTTAATTAACTCTCATTGCTCATTTTAAAGGTTAAATTTGAAATTAGCACACGAAAGCCAAATAAATTTTATTTCAAAGGTGTACGGTAGGATCTGGATAAATTACTTAGTGTTTATTGATATGTCAAAAAGAGAAATAAAGAAAAAAATCAGTAAATAGAAGCTCAGCTACTTGAAGTTGGAGGTGGGGAATGAAGCCAAGCCCTGTAACATTTGCTTCACTGCTTTTATGTTTAAGCATTTTATGCAATGTCTGCTTTTTCTGGTTGCCAGTGTAAGTTTATAATTTTATGTCAGATGCTTGAATTATTCAATTAAAAAAATGTTAGCCTGAACAAGCCAGCCAAGACTGTAGAAAATAGCAAGCCATATAAAATAGATTATTTTTTAACTGGAACATGAACAAAAGCATAAATGTAATTCTGGAGGCGTTTTCCCGGGGATAAGCCACAGCTGGAGGATTTCTGGTCAAACTCTTCATTTTCCTTTTGCACACCACAGCAAAGAGCATCAATTCTTATTTGTGATGAGTATGCAAGTTAGGACAACTCTTAGGGTTTATTTTGGTTCAGATACGCATCTTTCCCCCAGCCATCTTCTCTGAGCCTCCTTGTTAAATAGTATGCTAGTTTTCCTTATCGTAGCAACTTTTTAAAAAATGTTTTTAAATATAATTTATTGTCAAACTGGCTTATATACAACACCCAGTGCTCATCCCAACAAGTGCCCTCCTCAATGCGCATCACCCATTTTCCCTCTCCCCCACCCCCGCAGTCCACCTTCAGTTTGTTCTCTGTAATTAAGAGTCCCGTGGTTTGCCTCCCTCCCTCTGTGTTTGTATCTATTTTTCCCCTCTCTTCCCCCATGGTCTTCTGTTAAGTTTCTCAAGATCTACATATGAGTGAAAACATGATACCTGTCCTTCTCTGACTGACTTGTTTCACTCAGCATAATATCCTCTAGTTCCATCCACGTTACTGCAAATGGCAGGATTTCATTCTTTCTCATTGCCAACTAGTATTCCATTGTATGTATAAACCACATCTTCTTAATTGATTCATCAGTCAATGGACATTTAGGCTCTCTCCATCATTTGGCTATTGTTTAAAGCACTTCATAGCAACTTTTAAATGGGAGGTTGTTATAAGCATCAATCACCTGGTAAGCATTTTTTTTTTCTGAATACTTTTCACAATCTCTACCCAGACATTTTTGTTTCAGGAGGTCTGCAGTAGATCTTAAAAATCTTCATTTTAATGTAAAGCACTCCAGGTGCTTCTAATATAAGTGGCTGAGAATTAACTGAAATGGTAATTGTAAAAGAGAGACAGTACTAGAGGCTGCGGCCTTCCTTAGCAAGTACAAATCAGCTTGCTCAATCCTCCACATCTACTTTTTACTTATTTATTTAGTTTTTACATATATTAATTAAAAAACTTTTAATGTTAATTTTTGAAAGAGAGACAGAGAGAGAGAGAGCGTGTGAACAGGGGAGAGGCAGAGACAGAAGGAGACACAGAATCTGAAGCAGGCTCCAGGCTCTGAGTTGTCAGCACAGAACCCGACGCGGGACTTGAACCACAAACTGTGAGATCATGACCTGAGCTGAAGTTGGACGCTTAACTGACTGAGCCACCCAGGTACCCCTCTGCATCTACTTTTGATCTCTTCCAAGAACAATTCAGGTTGGGGTTTTTCTTGGGATATGACTGTTTTATCTGGATAACTTCTCTAGAGTGTGCTTCTATATCAGGCCCTTTCATAAATAACCAGTGAAATCCTGGAAGACAGATGTTCTTGGTTAAAAAAAATTGGCCCCTGGTAAATGGAAACAGGGAATCCTGTAACCATGGTCAGAGACCAGGAAAGAGATACCAGGGATGATAATCTTTGAGTGGCTAATTTTGCCAAAGGAGATAAATATGAAAAGACAGAGATAAATAAAAACATAAATGATTAAACAAATAGCTAAATATCACAAGTAGTGGGATTTGCCAGTTAGGGCAAAAGTATGTGATAGCATTTAAAAATTACTGAACACTGTTTTTAGGTTTTATTGATAGCCTTCAAGATTACAGTTTTGGCTTAAATATTCCCTGGTTTAACTCTGACTCAGTTGAGCAACACTGGGGTTAAGTCTCTGATATTTGTGTTGGCATCTTACACAGAAAAAGTACAAGTTTATTTACAAAAAAGATTAAACCCAAAAAAGGGAAGAGTGTGTTGCCTCTTGATAGAATTTTACAAATTCTTAACTTTGACTTATGATGTTTCTCTCCTAATTTTTAACATATTCTTATAATTTGCTGATTATTAAAAAATACCCTTAGATTTTTTGGTACTTGTTATACATGTTAGGTGTTTAGTCTTAGTTTCCAAATAGATACATAGACATTTGAATTTTCATTAGCTAAGTGAAGACACTTTACTAAGTTGAAAGATCATTTGTTTTCAAATATGGTTGAAAGTAAATCTTTTAAAATTCACTTGATTATTGTTTAAATTTAAAGTTGATTTTTAAAAACTGAGACTTTTTGATGAATCTTTGAATAGATAGTTTCTAAAAGTAAAACTCAGACATCCACAGGCTGTGTGTAAAATGCTTTTGTTTACAGTTTTGCAGCGGACAATAGGCTTAGTGTATGTAGAGGCACATCTACCTCAACTTTGACCCTCAACTGATTTTTAAGTGTTTCTTTGTCGACAGCTCTTAAATGTTGGGGTGGAGGAGCAAAACCAGTTATCTGACTTCTGCTGTTTCTGTTACTTAGGTTTGTTTCTGTTGTCAAAGCTATCCAAAAATATGGGGTGACATGTGGATAAAATGTTCAAATAAGTACATGTTTATATTTGTATTTTTGTTTTCAAATTTGCCAGTGTGTTCTGGGAAAGAAAAGTAACACAAAACTAGAAAAAAAAATAGAATAACTACTTCAGGAGTCAAGGGAAGAAGTTGGGGGCACCTGTTAGGAAGCTAAACCCCAACTACACTTTGTAGCAGTAAAATATGAAGTTTCCATAGCATTCAGTAGTGAACATTTGTGTCTCCTATGTCTGTGGGTTGGCTGTATACCTCTGATTGCTCATACGCTCATGACACATCTACAATTTGGTCAAGGGATCTGCAGTATTCAAGATGGACTCTGTTGGCCTCTCTGAGTTCCACCTGTACATAAAATATATCAAGGATAAGAGAGCATCAATGAAGCAAATATGGCTTCTAGGTCCAGAAAGATTAGAATTGAAACCTACCATAAAGATTTCACAACGCGACAATAGTGAAGGTTACTGGTGACTATATCCAGGGCTGTTTTGAAAGATTTCACCCCAATGAGAAGTTATATTTAGGACTTACTAGGCTTCCTAGATCTGAGGATTGCCTTCTGTAATAATCTCTGAAGAATTCTAAGCTATTATCTTTTAAAATACTGACTTTCCCTCTCCTCCGAATTATCTTTATTTGCTGCTTCTGGAATGTTTTTCAGAGATTTTATGGACCATGTCACTTTATTTTCCATGTTTCCACTACATATCATATTTTTAAACTGTGTATCTTTTTGTTTCCCCTTAGAAGTGATTTCTTTAATTATCTCCCCAATTTTATCTCATGTGCTGTTCAACTAATCCATTGAATTCTTAACTTCATTGAGTGTTTTTTCCCTCAGATCTGCCTGTTTTTGTGTTCTCATTCTTCTGATCCTTCTTCTATATACTCATTTTAAACGTAGATTTTATGATACTATAATTCTATCATCTGGCATTCTTAGGAGTTGAATTCTGTTACTTATTTTTTATATTTATTTTTTATGTTGACTCAACTCATACTGACTTGTTTTCCTGTGTGGTTGTTAATTTTGGATTGGGAAGCCATGTCTGTTGTGGCCTAGCCTTACTAATACTTTGCAGCTAACTCTGGGAATTTCATGCATAACTCTGCTAGTCCCTCATGGTTTATAGCAGATTCTCTTGGTGCCCTGCCAGTATCATCTCAGGCCTTACCATTTCTGAGCAGGCAGGACTGACTTATATCTGTGTTTTCTCTAGCCACCTACTCTTACCATGTGCATAGCAACCCAGAAGTGCATAAAAGTAACAATTCCTACCTCAAAAATGACAGACAGGAGTTAATATATAAGTACCACAGATCCCTTGCCTCTTGGGATAGTTCTGAGAAGTTCTGTATCAGTCCCCAATTTCCCCAGTGGGAATAAGATCCACTTACCTCAGGAGAAACTCACCTGATACTGCATTTTATTGGTTGGCTTCCTTTTCCTGCTTTTCTTCCTTTTGCTTACTCTCTTTTTTATTCACTCACATACTTATCTCAGGGTCTATTTCACAGGCACTCAAACTTAAACAGTGATGGTATTATAAGCCCAGCAGTACCTTTTTTCAAAGACGCTAATTTCCAGAACTACTTTTTAATGTCAAGTATCAGCTCTGGGTTCTCTGGCACGTGCAGATGGTGTGGGATCGAATCCTGACCAAGAGCAGAGTAAGACTTTGATTTAGAGACTTCAGGGAAGATGGTTTCCCCTGGGAAGAGGACAGAGAAACTATCCTTATATCAACTTATGCCACTGAAAAAAAATTTTTCTAGTCTGTATTTATAGCCCCTGGCTTGAAGCAAGAGTATCATTCATACTCTGCACCTTTTTCAGGGCCCAAACTGAGACTCCTGGGCCTTTAACCTATTTCTGGAACTGGATATATGGAAGTATTGGTTATCTCTATTTCTGTTTTCCTTATTTGGGTCTGCATAGGATTGGTTCCCATGAACATTATTTGTGTGTTGATCACCTTCAGTCAAGTAGACCCTGCAGTCTGCTAAGAGGATGACTTTGGACCCTAAGTCTCATCTTGCCTTTTCTTGTAGCCATTCACCGAAGAAAAAGTGACTTAGACTGAGTGGACATGCAGGGCTGCCTCTGCCAGCAAAACAGTCATAACAGCAAACCACACACAGTCTTTATTTCGTGTTCGCTTGCTATAAACATCAAAGAATATTAAAGCATGTGAGGAAAACACAAAGAACCTCCAGGTATAGACCAAACACACAGCTGATCTTTACATGAAAGCGTAGGGAAGATGTGCAGTTTCAAGGACTGCTAGGCACTTAGAGTGAGTCTGTCTCCTAACTGGCTCCTGGGAGGTCATGGGACTTTGTTCTCACAGTGCTATCACGTCCAACAGCCTTGAGACCAGAACATGGCTGACATTTCAGCAATTACCCCATTCACTTTCCCAGGGATTACAAAATATTCTCTAGAAATAACGCCACACTTTCTGCTGTTCCTGGTGTTGGAACTTCACACTCTGACCAAAGCTGGTCCCCCACCGCAAAATGTGCTATCTCTATTGTACCTGTTTGAGGGAGGTAACTGGAGAGAGTTGGTTTCTGTATCTTGAAAGATTTTCATCTCTTCATGTCATATCTGTAATGAGTGCAGAGAAATGCATTTTCAAAGGTGAGCAAATAACCCATGGCTTAAGTGGCAGATAGAATTGGAAAGATCAGCCTTTGATCGCATAAATGTGTCTACAATAAAGCATTTCCATGTAATTAAAACTGCAAATTTTGTTATTTTAGATTTTTGTACACTCTCTTTCTGAAGGCTAGAATTATGTATGTGTGTTGTCTTTGCTGGATCAATTCCCCTTGTTAAGTCTAGTGCCTTCTGTTGTTGGATAACTCTAGCCATTAAAAAGATGTTCCTTTTATTGATTCAAAGTCTGATTTCTTCTACCTCCTCGCTAGTCCTAGTTCAGCCTTTGAGAATAGCACTGACCATGGAAATCTCTATAGAGATGGAAATATTCTCTATGTATGCTATGTAATATGGTAGTTATGAGCCAAATGAGGCTATTGAGTGCTAGAAATAAACTAGTGTGACCAAGACATTGAATTTTTAATGTTATTCAAATTTAAACCTTTTTTTCTTTAAATTTTATTTAAACTTTCTTCTGGGTGATAGCCATTAAAGTATGTAGAGCACTAATACATCTCTCTCAGTCTTTTATTTCTAAAGGACAGCTTGATCCAGGGCCTTCTGGCTACCACTACCCTTCTCTAGATCGTGTTGTTTATTTAATTATCTGCTTAGAATCTGGTTTCGGAATTGATCTCAGTAGCTCAGAATGGACCACATGGTCCAGAATACACCTGACTCATCAACTTACTTGGAGTGAAGACTAGAGTTTACTGGACTTTCATATTGTAAGTCTTTTTGACTGCCATAAAGCACTTTATATTTGGTTGACAGTAAATCACCTTTTGGCAAATCATTGTATCTTAGAATTAAAAGGTATCTTTAGGACTTCCTAGTTTGGTGTTTCTCACAGTTTATTTTAGTTAATGGACTCATTATTAAATGAAACTTTCCTGAAGATTAAACAGGTAATTCCAGAGCAGCTTTGATTATAGCAGAAGTAGACTGCCTGGCCTGTACTTCCTACATAAACACAGCACTTCCCTTCCAGGGTCCATGAAAAATTCTGACTTAGCCCAACTTACCATGTGAAACTCAATGTCAGAGTGTTGTCATGGATTCAAGTCATACAGCCATGAAATCAAATTAGTTCATTCAGTAACAAGGTCTATTAGTTGTATTATTTAAGGAGTGTTGATGGTTGCCCAAAAAAGGACAAGCTCGAGTTAAACAAACAACAGATGCTTAAACATACTCATTTTACTCAGAGGATTTAAGATCACACTTGTTTATTAAATTAGTCTGGGTTCTCCAGAGAAACAGAAGCAATAAAATCTATTTAATATGAAGAATGGTTTAAGTGTGGATACAGGTTGTGCAGATAGTATAGTTCTAGTTAAAATTCTAAGGCCTAAGAACCAGCAGAGCCAGTGGTATAAGTTCCAGTCCAAGTCCTATTCTGAAGGCAAGGGAAGACCCATGTCCTGGCTCAAAGACAGTCAGAGAGAAAGAATTCTTTCTTACTCAGCGTTATTCTATTCAGGCCTTTGACAGATGGGATGAAGCCCACTCACACAAGGGAGGACAACCTGCTTTATTCAGTTTATTTATTCACACATGAATCTCATCCAGAAACACTCTCACAGATATACCCATATTAATGTTTGGCTGAATGTTTGAGCACCCTGTGGCTCAGTCAAGTTGACCTATAAATACAACCATCACAAGTTTACCTGTTGTCAATGTGGTACTCATTCACATCTTTTAAAATCATATTTAATTTCCAAAAAGACAGTAACATAGCTATAATTTCACCTAACACAATATAGCTAATTACAGTATAACTGTAAATGCACCTAACCCTTGCTTAGAAAAGGAAACTAAGTGCTGGAGTGATGTTTAGTCTTCTTCATATCCTGTAACTTAAATACTATAATGTATTAATACTTAGTACTTGAGTACATGATAAATAGTTAATTCTTAAATACTTGATAAAAACTTAATACAGATTATTGACCTTATTTATTTATTTAAATAAATATTATTTGTTAATTTTGAGAGAGAGGCAGAGAGAGAAAGTGGAGGAGGGGCAGAGAGAGAGAGGAGAGAGAGAATTCCAAGCGATGTAGGGCTCAGTCCCACAAACTGTGAGAATTCCAAATGATGCAAGGCTCAGTACCACAAACTGTGAGATCATGACCTGAACTTAAACCAAGAGATGGACACTTAATTGACTGAGCCACCCAGTGGCTGACTCATCAACTTATATATTTATATAAGTTGACCTTATATATTTATAAAAATATGTATAAACACCTGACTTTATTGTATTTAACTTATATTACATGATAAGAACATGAGATAAAATAGAATGTTTGCTTAAAATATCAATATTTATATATCTCTTCTATTTCTACATGTACAAATATACTTATAACAGTAAAGAAGAATGCTCATGACAATTATAATCTTCATTTCATAACTGGTCATATAATCATAGTTGGTATTTATAATTACCTTCTTCCCTTTAATTCAGCATGCAACTCAGCTGTGGTTTTTACCAGGTAAACTGACCTAAGCCTTCATTCCTAAAAGGTCTGGGCTATTCATAGTCCTGTCCGGGTTGGGGTACTATAGTTTTCCATTGTCCTAATCACAGGGCGTGGTAATGCTGAAAGATCTCCAAAAGGGTCTCCTGTATTTCAAACCTCCATTGTGGAGTAGCAGGCCAACTTCCCTTTTGTGTCAGTATAATAACTCAGCCATCAGAGTAAATTCCCCTCTTCGCTTATTGATTCAGAGGCAGGAGAAGTACAGAATGGCTAGGTGGCAATTTTAACTTCTATTTCAATGGAATTATTGTGTACCTCCTGGTAGAAGCATCCCTCCCTTTGGAACTAAGACTCTGGGATTCGTACCCTAATAAAAGTGGCCTGAGAAAGCTTCCTTGTCCTTTTTTGCCGCATGAAGACACAGTAAGCAGAAGGCTTCCACCAGAAGCTAATCATGCTAGCACCTTGATCTTGTACTTCTAATCTCAAGAACTGTGAACAATAACTTTCTGCTGTTTATAAGTTACCCAGCCTATGGTATTTTGTTATTGCAGCCTGGAAAGACCAACAGTGAGAAAACAGGTACTCTGCCCAAAGTTCTACTCACTGGGAAGATTTCCCTTTAACACTTCCTTTCAGAGATATTCCAGAAAGCAGCTGCAGTGTTGCAGTGGTCCAGTTTTAGGTGTGCCTGCATATCTATAAACCAGACCTCAGTCTTCTCTTTTTCTGTGTCAGCCTATTTTAGGAAACTCCTCATGAGGCTGAACATGCAGGCTGAAAGAGGGAGGGCAGTGTAATAGGAGTGGGGACCATGGGCATTGGGGCCATTTCTTCTTGTAACTTACTTGTGCCTTCAGAGCCTACTCAGGCCCAATCACACGCATACTACTGCCATTTAATGAGAGTACCGCTGTGCACACCCAGTTTGGTGGGTCAGATAACACCCGCTTCACGATGGGCAGCTAGATTGCCTGGCAGGTTGGTGGCTGATGGTGAAGTATTCAGTCTCTACTGAGACTCAGTAGCAAGTCAAGAGCCACTTCTCAAAGAAGAGTAGATATCTGCGAAGGATGCCAGGACTTTGTTTCACAATCCTAAGGGCCTGTGCTGTGTATGATTGACGTATAGGAACCTGTCAAAGGACCCAACAGCATCCCTTTCTGCCACTGACATCTTCAGTCGTTATTGGATCTGTTCCATCATATGACCCCAGTGACAGAGCAGCTCATACAGCAGCTTAGACTTGGTGCGGAGCGTTTGATCATTCTGGACTCACTCAAAACTAGCAGCTTTTCAGAGCACTTGGTAAGTGGGCGGGAGCAATACACCCAAATGAGGGATACATTTCCTCCAAAATCCAAAGAATTCCTTTAGACACTGTCCCATTTTGTTTGTTTGTGAGCAGACAAGCCAGATGCAACAACTTAAGAACTCATCCTTCATCTTAGAAGAGATACCTTGACATGCTTTACAGTCCTGGTCGCCTAGATGTTTCACTGAATTTTTGTTGTATTGATTTTCCACTCTCTGACATGCAGATACCTTATCAACAAGTGTAGCATGCTTGCTATTTCTTGCTTGCGAGTTTTGGCTAGCAAAATGTGGTCGGTGTCATAGACCAGCATGATATGTTTTGAAAGGGAAAGGGGAGCAAGAACCCTGAACTAAATTATGACATAGGACTGTAGAGTTGATATACTCCTAAGATAGGGCAGTGAGGATGTATTCCTCTCCTTACCATCTGAAAGCAAACTGCTTCCACTAGAGCTTATGGGCAGGTATGGAGAAAAAAGCATTTGCAGATCATTAGCTGCATAACAAGTATTTGGAGATGTGTTCATTCACTGAAGCAATGAAACCATACCTGGTAGAGCAGCTGCAATAGGAGCTATCACCTGGTAGCTTACAATAATCCATTGCCATTTTCCAAGATCATTCTGTCTTCTGCACAGGCCAAATAGATGAGTTTAATGGGAATGTGTTGGGAATCACCACCCCTGCATTTAAAAAAATTTCTTTTATGTATGTATGTATGTATGTATTTAGGGAGAGAGAGTGTGTGTGAGCAAGGGAGGGTGAGAGAGAGAGAGAGAGAGAGAGAGAGAGAGAGAGAGAGAGAGAGAAGAGAGGGAGAGAGAGAGAAAGAGAGAAAGAGAGAGAGAGAATCTCAAACAGGCTCCATGCTCAGTGTGGAGCTCAGCTCGGGGCTGTCTCACAACCATGGGATCATGGCCTGAGCCGGTATCAAGAGTTAGCTGCTTAAACAAGTGAGCGACCCAGGTGCCCCACCTCTGCCTCTTTCAACACCTTGAGAGTGACAGTAATCTTAGGAATCCCTCCCTGATGGAGTCTGGCTTTTGATTTACTATTTTCCTAGGTAGAATCAGCTCTAGTGGCTTCTATTTGGCCCTCACATTACAGATAAGAAAACCATTGTGGGGATTCTGCTAGCTACTGAATGTATTTATTCCAATTATGCCATCTGCATCTGGAGAAATAACCATGGGTTGTATCGTAATTCCCACAGTGGGCCCTCATGAGATAGACCTAAGCTAAAACTCCAAAGATCACCTGATCTCCATAACCCCCTACTCTGGCTGTGGGCTACAGTGAAGTTTTGGTCTTCAGGATTTGTGTCAGTTGAGAACCAGCATCTAGTAGTGTCTGAAAGGTTTGATTATTTCTTTTCCCCAATTAATAGTTACACTCACAAAAGGCCATAGGTGTTTTGCGGGAAGGGAGGGAGTAAGATTAAAGTATAAAGTTTTGGTACTGTATGGGAGCTCCTTCCTCAAGGGCACCTGGAATCCTCCTTATTCACAGGGTTCTGGGTCTGCAAAATGGCTCAAGTCTGAGAATAGATTAAGGGGCCATGACTCTGTATTTTTATAATTTGGGTTAGATTTCTGTTGAAGTGACCTAGAGCTTTTCTTCTTATACAGATCAAGTAAGAATTTAGTAGGCTTCCTGTCTATTTTTCTTTTACAAACATGGCGATCAACTAGTCAGACTATTCTGATTGCTGCTTTGGCTCTCCTGTCCACTATGGTAACCATTCCCACCTTGCCTTTGGCAATTGAGTGTTGACCCTTGGACTCTGGTATGGTAAGTGAGTAGGCTTAAATGATAAATACACTCTCACATATCAATCTCCTTAATCCTTTGAATCTTTTCTTCTCTATTAAACAAAGGCAGGTCTTCCACGGGCAGAAAAAACTCTGAAATTTGGGAAACCAATGTCCCCATTCCAATTTACAATGTCCCATTCTTTACCAATCAGTGGCCTCACTTTTATAATAGACAAGCTGCAAGGCTAGAGTCCAACTTGTCTTTAATTCAGTCAGTCTCAAAATGAGATTCTGCATTTGATTTCCAGCAGTTGCAACCCTGTGGCTACAGGATATAACGATCTCCTTCAGGGCACATATAGAAGAAGATTTCAGGTCGTTTATGTGGTGCTTGAGCTAAAAACTTGAATCCCTAAGTTCATCCTTTTCTTTCACCACTTTCTCCAATGAGATTAAAAACAACCAACTAATTTCATTATATTTGTTACCTTTCTCAAAATGTTAGAAAGTATCAAATACATAGTCACCCAAATCCTTGCTTCTTTATGTAGTGGTCAGGAACATCAACTAGAGATATTTTGTATATCTCTGTTGCCATATCACTGACATGGACTGTCTGTGCTCTCTTAGAGAGCCAATTTTAGAGACACCAGAGCTAATTCAGAAACTCATCCTTATAATTCTGTTCCTTTGCAACCACTTTCAATGCCAAAATGTATCAGTCTGGGTTCTCCAGAAAAACAGAGCCAATAGCATTTTCAAATACAAAAAAAAGGGTGTGCACTTACTTATAGTTAATCCTCCCTCTCTTTATATTAGAAAGAGATTTATTATATGGAATTGGTTTATGTGATTCCAGAGGCTGAGAAGTCCAAGATGTATAGTCAGAAAGCTGGAGACTCAAGAGATCTAATGAAAAGCTCCAGTCTGAGTCTGAAGGACTGAGAACCAAGTCTGGATCCAAGTCTGAAGGCAGGAGAAGACTGATGTTCTAGATTGAGAACGGCAAAGTAGAGAGAGAAAAGTCATTTTACTCAGACTTTTATTCAAGTCAGGACTCTACAGGATTGAACGACACAACTCATCTTGAGGAGGGACAACTGCTTTACTTAATCAACTTAATCTACCAGTTCATAGTTTTCAGTGTAGAGGTCTTTCACATCTTTGGTTAGGTTTTTTCCTAAGTATTTTATGGTTTTTGGTGCAATTGTGAAAGGGATTCACTTCTTTATTTCTCTTTCTGCTGCTTCATTGTTGGTGTATAGAAATGCCACCGATTTCTGTACATTGATTTTGTACCCTGCAACTTTGCTGAAATCATGGATCCGTTCTAGTAGGCTTTTGGTGGATTCCGTTGGGTTTTCCATGTAAAGTATCATGCTATCTGCAAAAAGTGAAAGTTTGACTTCCTCCTTGCCAATCTTGATGCCTTTTATTTCGTTTTGTTGTCTGATTCCTGATGCTAAGACTTTCAACACTATGTTAAGTAGCAGTAGCGAGAGTGGACACCCCTGTCGTGTTCCTGATCTCAGGGGGAAGGCTCTCAATTTTTCCCCATTGAGGATGATATTAGCTGTGGGCTTTTCAGAAATGGCTTTTATGATGTCTAAGTATGTTCCTTCTATCCCAACTTTCTCGAGAGTTTTTATTAAGAAGGGATGCTGTATTTTGTCAAATGCTTTTTCTGCATCTATTGACAGGATCATATGGTTCTTATCTTTTCTTTTGTTAATGTGATTTATCACATTGATTGATTTGCGAATATTGAACCAGCCCTGCAACCCAGGGATGAATCCTACTTGAGCATGGTGGATAATTCTCTTTATATGCTGTTGAATTCGATTTGCTAGTATCTTATTGAAAATTTTTGCATCCATATTCATCAGGGATATTGGCGTGTAATTCTCTTTCTTTACTGGGTCTCTATCTGGTTTGGGAATCAAAGTGATGCTAGCTTCATAGAATGAGTCCGGGAGTTTTCCTTCCATTTCAATTTTTTGGAACAGCTTGAGGAGGATAGGAATTAACTCTGTTTTAAATGTCTGGTAAAATTCCGCAGGAAAGCCATCTGGTCCAAGGCTTTTATTTGCTGGGAGATTTTTGATAACTGATTCTATTTCTTCACTAGTTATGGGTCTGTTCAAATTTTCTATTTCTTCCTGTTTGAGTTTTGGTAGCATGTGGCTATTTAAGAATTTGTCCATTTCTTCCAAGTTGTCGAGTTTGGTGGCATATAATTTTTCATAGTATTCTCTGATGATTGCTTGTATTTCTGAGGGATTGGTTGTAATTTCTCCCTTTTCATTCACGGTTTTATCTATTTGAGTTCTCTCTCTTTTCTTTTTGAGAAGCCTGGCTAAAAGTTTGTCTATTTTGTTTATTTTTTCAAAGAACAAGCTTTTGGTTTCATTGATCTGTTCCACTACCTTTTCTGTTTCCATATGATTAATTTGTGCCCTGATCTTTGTTATTTCTCTCTTTCTGCTGGGCTTGGGTTGTTTTAGTTGTTCTGCTTCTAGTTCCTTTAAGCGTGCTGTTAGAATTTGTGTTATTGATTTTTCTTGTTTCTTGAGATGGGCCTGGATTGCAATATATTTCCCTCTCAGGACTGCCTTTGCCTCATCCCAGAGTGTTTGGATGGTTGTATTTTCATTTCATTTGTTTCCATGTATTTTTTAATTTCTTCTCTGATTGCTTGGTTGACCCACTCATCTTTTAGTAGGTTATTTCTTAGCCTCCATGTTTTTGGATATTTCCCAGGCTTTCTCCTGTGGTTGATTTCAAGTTTCAAAGCATTGTGGTCTGACAGTGTGCACGGTATGATCTCAATTCTTTTATATTTATTCAGAGCTTCCCTGTGCCCCAGAATGTGGTCTATCTTGGAAAATGTACCATGTGCTGTTGAGAAGAATATAAATTCCTTTGCTTCTGGGTGAAGGACCCTGAAGATGTCTGTTAGGCCCATCTGTTCTAATGTGTCGTTCAGGGCCATTGTTTCTGTGGTGATTTTCTGTTTTGTGGATCTATCCAGTGCTTAGAGTGGAGTGTTAAGGTCCCCTACTATTAGGACATTTTTATCGATGAGGTTGCTAATGTTTGTAATTAGTTGTTTTACAAATTTGGGTGCCCCCAAATTTGGCACGTAGATATTTCTAATTGTTAATTCTTCCTGCTGGATGGTCCCTGAGACTATTATATAATGTCCTTCTTCGTCTCTTATTACATCGTTCATTTTAAAGTCTAATTTGTCTGATACAAGTGTGGCTACTCCAGCTTTCTTCTGACTTCCAGTAGCATGGTAGATGGTTCTCCATTCCCTCACTTTCAATCTGAAGGTGTCCTCAGGTTTAAGATGAGTTTCTTGAAGACAGCAAATAGTTGGGTCTTGTTTTTTAATCCATTCTGTTACTCTGTGTCTTTTGATTGGCGCATTTAGTCCATTTACATTCAGTGTTAATATTGAAAAATATGGGCTTACAGTCACTGTATTATCTGTAAGTTTCATGTTTGTAAGGCTGTCTCTGGCAGTTTTTGTTCTTTGCAACCTTTCCTTCATAGAGTGCCCCTCAGGATCCCTTGTAGTGCTGGCTTATTTGTGATCAATTCTTTCAGTTTTTGTCTGTTGGGAAAAACCTTGATCTCTCCTTCTATTCTGAATGACAAACTAGCCGGATACAGAATTCTTGGTTGCATGTCCTTCTTGCTCATCACACTGAAGATATCCTGCCATTCCTTTCTGGGTTGCCAAGTTTCTGTAGATAAGTCTGCTACTACCCTTATATGTCTGCCTTTGTATGTTAAGGTTCTTTTGTCCCTAGCTGCTTTCAGGATTCTCTCTCTATCTTTGTATTTTGCCAGCTTCACTGTGATGTGCCATGCAGAAGGTCTATTCAAGTTATGTCTGAGGGGAGTTCTCTGTGCCTCTTGGATTTCCATGCCCGTTTCCTTCCTCATGTTAGGGAAGTTCTCAGCAATGATTTGTTCAAGAACCCCTTCGACTCCTTTCTCTCTCTCTTCTTCCTCTGGAACTCCTATGATACGGATATTGTTTCTTTTGAGTGCATCTCTCAGCTCTCGAATTCTTCTTTCCTGTTCCTGGATCAGCTTCTCTCTCTTTTTATCTGCTTCCTCTTTTTCAATGATTTTATCTTCTAATGCACTAACTCTTTCCTCTGCCTCTTCAATCCATGCTGTGGCTGCTTCCAATTTGCCTTGTAATTCTTCCAAGGTCTTTTTTAATTCTTCCTGACCGTTTTTAAGGTCCTTGAACCCTGCCGCGCAGGACCCCTTGCATTCATCTATGCTTTTTTCAAGCCCAGCGACTAGTTTTATGATTATCATTCTATTTTCATGTTCTGTTATGTTGCTTATATCTGTTTTCATTAATTCTTGAGCTGTCACTGCTTCTTGTAGATTCTTTTGAGGAGAATTCTTCTGTGTCATCATTTTGGCTAGATGTGTTTTGGATTGTTTCTTGAAGTTGCCATTTTAGCTGGGCCGTGTCTGTTTTCGCCTTCATTCCTTGTAAGCTGCAGCACTTTTCCCCCCCAATTCTTGGAGTTGAGAGAGACTTTGGTTTCAGTCGTCCCCATGTAAAGGGCAAGCGAAATACTGGAGCCCCCTACTCCTCCGCCATTTTGGCCCTCCTCCTTAATCTACCAGTTCAAATGTTAATCTCATCCAGAAAGATCCTCACACCCAGAAATAAGGTTTACCCTAATATCTCGGCACCCTGTTACCTAGTCAAGTTGACACATAAGATTAATTATCACTTTTCCTCATATTGATTTGTATCCTGATTTTACTGAAGATATAAGATTATTCATACTTTTCTCTTTTTTTAGTGTTTATTTATTTTTGGAACAGAGAGAGACAGAGCATGGGTGGGGGAGGGGCAGAGAGAGAGGGAGACACAGAATCCGAAGCAGGCTCCACGCTCTGAGCTATCAGCACAGAGCCCGACGTGGGGCTCGAACTCACAGACCGCGAGATCATGACCTGAGCCGAAGCCGGACGCTCAACTGACTGAGCCACCCTGGGGCGCCTTATACTTCCTTTTCTAAAGGTATTGGATATTTGTTAATTTTCAGCCTATGGTGATGCTTGAAAATTCGGGCATTTTCCTATTGAACAAATTAAAAAACCTTTTTCTTTGTCTCCAATATATAAGTGACAACTTGTGAACTTTCAAGCTCCTCACCATCCCTTAAATCTCCTTTAATGAAAGTTCTCAACCTTGGTTTATGTAGGCATCATCTGGAGATATTAGTAAAAATACATATTCCTGGTAAGAAGCCTAGAGATTCTGATTTGGAAGAAGTGGGAGAGGTCCTAGGATTTGTATTTTTAACAAGTTCTCCAAATAATTCTGATACCAACTATCTGTATTTACACTTCTAAAAGCACTGACCTGTGTCACGGCTATCAACCAATAATAGGAAATTGATAGCTTTACAGGCAGCCTGTGACTTAAGAATAACATTTACTTTTTCTTTCATCTTGTAAGACTTATTTTAAAAATAATTTTCCCTAAAATATTGCAGACCCCTGTTCTCAGGAAGTCTTACACAATGTGCTTGTCGTGTAACTCACATTCCTGAGCCCTAAGATGAATAGTACTTAATAGGTATTCCAGTTCTATCGCCTGCTTTGGAAACACAATTTCTCATTTTGCATCTGACCTTCTGCGTATCATTATGCAGCCCTTCAACCTCACTTGATGCTATTTGTCATAGCCTGAGAGAGGCTGTTGGCTCTGCTGTGTCCTGATGCAAGATTGCTGCAATTCCCACATTTTTCCCCCTTAGCTTTTCTTCTTCCGCATTGCTAGACTTACCCACATATTTCATTGAGACATAACAGAGAAAAATGACTGTTGGGATAATAAGCCTGAAAATTAATAATCTCCTCTAATAAGCTTTCTTTCTTGTTGATGCTCTTTAATGAATACATCTAAGCAATGGGAAGGGAACCAGTGTTGGGGCCATAAAGGGCTTTCTCATTACTCAAATTCTGGATGGAAGATGAAAATTTAATATCATTTCCAATAACTGTTGTAAATGTGCTATCACCCGTGTCTTTTACCAGGAAAATATCTCTAATAAATTTATTAAGCTCTTGTCTTTGTTCTATTTATATAGAACAGCATGAACTCAATACACTGGGTTTGTAGGCTTCCACCATTTAGATACCATCTTACACGGAAGCTAGCTACTGTCCTATATAAAGGTGAGAAGGACAGATAGCGTGGAGATTGCAAAAGGTCTCTGGTAATTTAAGATTTGGGCTAGTTAGGCAGTAAAGACAACTCTTTAGTCCTATGCTGACCATGGAGATAGCCACCAGCCACATGTGGCTATTTACATTTAAATGTATTTTAGTTATATAAAATTTATAAACCAGTTTCTCTAACCACATTTCAACTCAGTAGCCACATATGGCTAGTTGCTACCATATTAGATCAAGTGATACAGAACATTTCCATCAGAAGGTTCTATGTGACAATGAGGCACTAGATTCTCCCAGTTGAGCTGAACTTACCTAAACAGAGACAAAAAGGCAAATGCCTTCTATGTAAAATGCTGACATTATTATTTACTTCACTTAATCTTTTGGGTTAAGAGGATCTTCAGAAAAATTATGTTCAAGAAATTCTGCTGAGGACTGTGTACTGAGTGGTCCCAGGCCTCTGCCAAACGTGATGCATTTCTGAAGTATGAGTATGTTTTTTTATCAACAACTGAACTGGTGATCAATTGTTCTACCTATAAGAGTCCCTGGACTTATAGGTGCTGGCTGAGTACTCTATGATGACTTTATGCCTAGCAAATTTGCCTTTTTATTTTTTTTAATTGAAGTACAAAAATGGTTATTTAAACTATATAAATTACTGAGTGTCTATTTCCTGCTTAAGAAAATCTGAAAAACAAACACATATGGAAATTATTTTCCCCACTGCAAAATAATTGTTTGCTTTATATTAAATAAAATATTTTTTCTGTATTAAAAAAGAAATTCCTGAAATAGCAGTATTCTTTGATGAAATTAAAATTCAACCTGGTGAATTTCTGTTTGGGCTCTTCAACTTCTGTCCAAGAATATTAATTTGATCACAATATTGTTTCCAAAGCATATGGATTTACTCCTCAGTGACAACTCCAACCAACTGCTTTCCAGGTCCTTGCCAGAGATTTCAACCTTCAACTTCTATAATTGCATCTTTTGTAAACATGTCTGGTTATAAAACAGTAATGAAGACTTTTACCAACAATGCATAATTGGCCTCATTACTTTACTTTCATAAAAAGAAGATATCATGAAAAAAAAAAACAAGTTTTACTTTCTATACCTATCTTAGCTATCCCCATAGTGACTTTTAATGGTTTAATCCCAGTTCAACTATCTGACTCAATTACCTGGTATAAAGTATAGATGTTAAGTAGTTTTAGCAAAATTCAGGGCAAAAGGATGTACAGTATATAGTAACTATATCATGGTTATTTCTTTGGAAAGTGATTAATAGCCAAGACATAAAAACCGCCTGTGTCCACACACACACACACACACACACACACACACACACAGAGGAATATTATTCAGCCACAAAAAAGAAGGAAATCCTGCCATTTGTGACAACATGTATGAACTTGAGGGCATTATGCTAAATAAAATAAGATAGAGAAAAACAAAAACTGCATGATTTCATTTACGTGTGGCATCTAAAAAAGTTGAACTCCTAAAAACAGAGAGGAGATTGGTGGTTAACACGGGTGAGTGGTGGGGGAAACGGAGATGTTGGTGAAGGGTATAAACTTTCAGTTGTAAGATAAATAAGTTCGGGGGATCTGAAATATAACTTAGTGAGTATGCTTAAAAATACTGTATTTTATACTTGAAGTGTTCTAAAAGAATAGAACTTAAATGTTCTTACCATAGACAAACAGCAGAGGTAACTCTATAGATGGTACAGATATTAACTGACCTTGTATTTCCCAACATATACATATAACAAATGATTGCAACATACACCTTAAACTTTCACAATGTTGTCTTTAAATCTCAGTAAAACTGGGAAAGTAAAACATGGAAAGTGAAATCTCCATCAGGTTATTAACACTAAATAAAACGACATTTAAAAATTATATTTTGCAGGGGCAGCATCTGACTTTTGGTTTCAGCTTAGGTTATGATCTCACAGTTTCATGAGTTTGAGCCCCACATTGGGCTCTGTGCTGACAGTGCAGAGCCTGCTTGGGATTCTCTCTCTCTCTCTCTCTCTCTCTCTCTCTTTCTCTCCCTCTCTCTCTCTGCCCCTCCCTCGCTTGCTCTGTCTTGAAATGAATAAACTTAAAAAAATTGAAAAATTGTATTTTGCAAAGTACCTTTTGCATCTTATGTGTGTTTTACACATTATTCATTATCTAGTTACCTTACAGTACATATGTGTTGCGCTGAGAGGAAAAGAATATCTCATAATCAATATATTTGAATATTGCATACAAACTTATCTGCTAATGACTTAGGTGATAAGTAATTGTTTTTAATTCTTTCCTATTTTGTAGACATCTTTGGTGGAAATAATTATATGTTGTTTATGAGTGATCTAGTGATCTTTGGGGAAATTGATTGGAGTATTTGTATGCATTCATAACACGTTCTTATTTTTTTCCTTTTTAGTATAATGAAAACAGGCTCCCTCTGTTTATTACTCCTCATAGCTTTCAAGAATGGACTTGATTAGATAATGAGGGTTATGTGTGTATATATTTTGCCAATATAACGAGTGAAAATGTCTTCTGGTTTTAATATATTTTAATATATTTAATATATTTTTCCTATTACCTGTAAGATGATACTCTTTTTATATGTTTATTATTATTTGCATTTTCTTCATGTCTAATTGTTTTTGTATTATCTTTATATTAAGACAAGCATCTTAAGAATCAATCTGTGGTAGAAAAATCAATTGTGTTCTGAGACTTTTTTTAAAGTTTATTTTTGAGAGAGACAGAGACAGTGTAAGCAGGGGAGGGACAGAGAGAGAGAGAGAGAGAAAGAGAATCCCAAGCAAGCTCCACGCTGTTAACATGGAGCCCGATGAGGGGCTTGAACTCACAAAGAGGTAAGAGTCACTGCCTAACCGACTGAGCCACCTAGGCGCCCCATGCATTCTGAGACTTTTTATGACATAGTTATCTCTGGGAAACCATCACCACAGTCAAAATAATGAATATATCTGTAACCCCCCAAAGGCTTCTGGGCTCTTTGTGATTCCTTCCTTTTGAGAGGTCAACTTTTCGCAGTCTTGTTTGTAGGAAAGAGCATTTTCTAGGCACTGGATCCTTGAAACTTTGACCCATTACTCAGTTACTATATATTGCCAGAGTTTTTCCTTACAACATGCCTTCAGAGCCCCTTTTGAGAAAGATGCAAGCATTTCTGCTCATTCCAGTAAAGAAACCAAAGCTATAGTAGACACAGGTACAGGGAGGGACAGATACCACGTATCTGTAAATGTCCGCGCAAAGCGGGAAACAAGCGAGGCAGAGAGCATGCCTTCTACGCTAGGGTCCACCTGGAATGTAAGACCAGCTCTTCCCCCTCTCTGGCTCTTCCCAGCCCATCCACCTGAGTCCCCTTTTCTTTCTCGAATTTTAATGTTACGTTCCATTCCAGTCTTTGTGCCTTCTCCTCCTCTACATGCAGTGCTCATCCTTCCTTCATTCACCTTGTTAGTTCACAGCTAATTTGCATATTTGAGCTCCAGCATCCTCTCCTCAGGGAGGTCTTTGTAGGTCTTTTTGTTTTAATGCTCACACCATTAACTGTTACTGATAGCTCTTATTGTATTATGATTTTTAATATAGTATTTGATTAATGCCTTTATCCTGCATTAGAAGGCAAGCTCCCTAGAGTCAGAGAATGTGTTGGCTCTGACAACACCATTTCATCTCAGGCAACAGTATAGTATAGGCTTGTATGACTTTACAACTGGCTTTGCTTTGTTGGCAAATCTGGCGTGGCTCTATAGGTTGTATCTGTACATGCTAGTAAGCTCTTTTGAAAGCCACTAAAAAGCTTTATTTATTTATCCATCTCATCTCACTTGTTATTGGGGCTTGTTTTTAAGTGGAGTTACACAAATTTAACCTAACATTTAAGTAATATAACATTTTATAAATTCTAATGACTGGTGTATAGCAGTATCTCCCAGATTTGCTGTAGATAGAATCTAGGATTAGTGGGTTGACTTATTCATGAGCCCCTTTGAAGAAAACACAGAAATTGGCCCAGGACTTGGCCCATGTGATGATTTCTAATCTGTGTATTCCTAAAATCTACTGCAAGTATCTCTAGAGGGAGCTATTTAACCTTTTCTCTTATAAACTAAAGCTGTGAGAAATGAATTCAAAGGAATGTGCCTATAGTGTTTGTTTCTAGAAGTGTAGGCTATGATTTTTTTTTAATTTTTTTAATATTAAAATTTTATTTTTGAGAGAGACAGAGTGCAAGCAAAGGAGGGGAAAGAAAGAGGGAGACAGAGAGTCCGAAGCAGGCTCCAGGCTCTGAGGTGCCAGCACAAAGCCCAATACAGGACTCAAACCCACAAACAAAGAGATCATGGCCCTAACTGAAGTCGGAGGCTTCACTGACTGAAGCCTAGGCAGGTGCCCCTAGGCCATGAGTTTTGAAGATTACTTAATGCTTGAGGTTCCTGATGATGTGTCCTGGCTTCTTTCTTCTCTTTTTCCTTTTCTTTACTACAAAAGATACCTATGCCAGTAAATGCCATTTATGAGCTAAATAATTCCTTTTTGGTCTGATATACTTGAGACCATTTACAATAACTTTTTTACTTAAATCAATGTTTTTCCTAAAAGATCCTAGGTGTTTTTCTGATCAAAGTAGCAAACACTGATTTGTGGAATGGTAGACTTAAAAAAAACCCTATATTAATATACTAGCAAAAACAAATAAACAAACCCACCAAATATGCATAAGGAGTAGAAAATAAATTGTATTTTTTTTTTAGTTTCATGATGAGCAACATAGGTTTCAGCTGTAGAATAATACTTATTTTTAAATAATAATGTGTATTGTATATATATATAGACAGAGAATATAGAAAGAGCTACTGTATGTGTATATATGTATATACTGTGTATACATACACACCCAGTATTATATATACATATAAATACACAGTGTTATATACACAGTAAATACACAGTATGTATTCTCTGTGCCTTTTATACACTTTTCAATACATATATATACACAATACTATGTACACAGCATATACACAATATATTATCTCTGTACCTTTTATATACTTTTTAATCCTCAAAAGAAGCCTATTTTTTATGTAGTTACATGTGGCTTATTATAATTTAAATAGAAAATGTCTTTAGCCCTTGGACATACTATTTAGTATGTGTCTTAGGTCATATACTGAATCCTCACTATAGGGTAAATTCTATATTTTAGCCTGCATAACCAGATCAAATGCCTCACATTTTGTGAAGACTTCCATGATTTTTGAGCTTATCTTTCTGGGCAGGAAGCTCTCCTTGAAGACAGATAGTATGTCCTAGTCATGATTATATCCCTAGTATTTAGAACTGTCTTATCCAATATGTTTGTCATTAGCCACAGGTGGCTAATTAAGTTTAAATTAATTAAAATAAGATAAAATTAAAATTTCAGTTTTTTTAACTACATTAGACATATTTTAAGTGCTCAATAGTTACCACACTGAGGCTGGTAGTTCCCCTAGCAGATGAACATTATGTGATCATATCCATCATCACAGAGAGTTCAGTTGACAGCACTTCTAGTACAATGATTTGTCCATGAATCAATTCATCAGCTGAGCTCATCGGTATTTAACGGGTGCCTTTTTGGATATAAGCATTGTCTAGACACAGGAGATAGAGTGGAAAACAACAACAAAAAAACAAAATGGTATCTCTCCAGTTGAATCCTAGCACTTTGTGGTCACAATAGAAATTAAACAAGCCAGAGTTAATGGGCACTTATTTATCAATTGACTGTTTCAAATCCACTCTAAAAAAGCCCCTTATCAAATTATCTGAGTAGAGTTTACTACCATTCAGAAGCACATTATAGAGGCAACGTTTAACCTGCCTTTTTGTCTTAGAGCCTAGGGCCGGAGGGTTTTGAGGCACTATTGGCATCAGAGGTACAGTAATCTGTTGCCTTCTTCCTGGAACTGTAAGGGATAAGAACTTGGCAGATTATATAACTTTTAAAAAAATTCACAAAATTTTCTAGCTCAGATGCGTACGGACCTAAACCATATTTCCCATTAAAAGTGGAAGGAGAAAGAAACTATTTAACACAGCAGGAAGACTCTTAGTGAGCTTGCGTAGGACTCAACGTAAGCAAATTTTTGCTGATTTCCTGTGCCGATGGTCTTTGGGAGCTTTTTACTTCATTTGCTTTCATTATTTTCCTCTTGTACTTTTAGAAAACCAGTTTAACATGCTTTCCCACATCAGTATCAGACAGGGAATCTTAAAGAAGCCTCATGACATATTCTACAGCATTATGCGATGATAGTGTGTTAATTATCTGAGAATCAGCCACAGTTCTGTAGGTAAATACAGAGAACCCACTTGTGCTGTGGGCTGCACAAGTGGATAATGCAGCTGTAAATTTTCCTGCTAATTGGTGTGATCATTATTTTAAGTCATCCCAAGTGACTAGATTGTATTCCTTGAGCAAGTATGGAGAGATGTTGATGCATGGTTACTGTCTCCAAAAAAGCTACACATAGGACGGGCTTCCTCTCAGCACTGAGCAGTGAGACCACGCTTACTGACAAGGAAGGGTGGAGATAAAATAGTGACAATCTGTGTCAAGAGTAGGCACACACTTAGAATCTTTGGATTCTAAGACAAAAAGAACAATTCTTTAATTGAGGATGATGTTGTTGAAGGTAAATTCTTGTGCCTCCCAACATTTAGGGCAGTCCAGGGTTTGACTTTGGGCTTTTCCACAATGACATGTAGATTCTACAGGAGGAAAATCACATGGAATTTCAAATGAGACTAGAATTTTTTTGCTTCGAGGTAAGATTTTATTGATTTAAGTAATTGCAAATGACTCTGCCTGAAAATAATTTTTAAATGAATTAATTCCACATTTGGAAAAACAGAATAAGCTGGATTTTTATCCTTCAAGCTCATGTACAGTTATAATCATTTCTAATTTTTATCCATTTACTTAAAATTTTATATTCCCTATAGGACATGTTGTTTAAAGCCCACAAAAGAAACACTAATGGCAAAAATATGTGGTAACAGCATAAAATAATAATAGTCCTTTTCATCAGATCTGTAAATTGACAATGTATCTGAGTTAAATTTCTGTGTACTACATGCTGATACCTTTAGTATAAAAAGCAATGTTAAAAAGAAAAGTTATGTCTACTTTACTCTTTCATTTCATAGCAAATAACACTTTTTATATGTTCCATGGTTTATTTGATGAGGGCCTTGAAAATAATAGTCTGAAACTTTTTCATACCACTGTGTCGTAACTAAACATGGAAATTACAAGAAATAATTCAGAAGGCAAGAATTCAAAATATCATATAATACAAGCAGATGTTGGTCTTATTTTGATGCTAAAACTGTAGCTAATGTTCAATCGCTTTTTTTTTTCAATCTGTATTTAAATATACATTTGGTCCATGAAAACAGCATCATAACATAGGACAGTTTAATATTTACTCAAATCATAAATAATTTAAATACATTTTCCCCTTGAAAATATCCCCTTTAAAGAGTAGAAATAAAAATGAGCGTATGTCATGAATATTATTAAAATCACATCATATAAGTTATTAGTATAATCTATAATCATTTATTGACCTGAGAGATTTTAGATCATGGGGCACCTGAGTGGCTCAGTTGGTTAAGCGTCCGACTTTGTTTCAGGTCATGAGCTCAAGGTTCGTGGGTTTGATCCCGGCATTGGGCTTTGTGCTGACAGCTCAGATAAATAAACACTAAAAAATAATAAATAATAATAACAAATAAACATTAAAAATTAAAAAATAAAAGATTTTAGATCTGTATTATACTCCTACAAATTGATAAAATTATTTTAGAAATTCCTAATAGGATGGGGTTTCTATATAATAATTACTCTGAAATGAGTTTGTACATCACACAGTTTGAAAGATAATTTAATAAACCCTTAGAAATTTTTGTTATATGTATTTAGTATTAGCTTTTACATTATCTCTTTTCCTCTTTACTTTCTATTTTAAAAATACATTATTTAATCTTTCAAAAAAGTCCCAAGTCTCTTGAAAATTGGACTTGATCCTCCTCAATATATTTTGAGAACACTGAAGTCCAATTCCTAGAATCCAAAACCATTGTCATTTTGACTTCCCTATCAAATGGACACACCTACCTAACTCTCAAGTTGTGCCTTAAAATATATCCCACTTCAAGAAAAGACAGTATATTTTAACTTTAACATTTCTTTTATGGCCAGAACATGATGGAATGGAAATCTAGGTCTTGTTGTAGACATTTGGTGGTGGTAATACTGGTTGGCACCGAAGCATCCACATCCTTTTCTATTTAAGGGAATTTCTGCATTGTAGTTGGGGAGTCTTAGACCTTTAGGCTGAAGACATGTGAACTATGCTTTATCAGTTGGGTGTTCCTGTTCAGGACTTAGAAAGGATACAAAGCTAAAGGAGTGATTTTGAATTCATGCACAGTAGCAGTGGAATAATTCTCTGGCAAAGCACTGGTAGCGATCTTGGAAGTACACTAATAGAAGGGTTCCTGTGGTGTGATCTGGGCTGTCTGGTGCTCTTTGATTCCCATTGGATCTTTGAGCATTATTTTTGAAACTTCCTATGGATTGTATAAGCTGGTCCATTATTTTCTAATAATTAAAAATTTCCTGTTCATGATAGCTGGAGTTAGTGTCCATTGTTTAAACTTGAGAATCCTGCCTGATGCAACTCTAGAATTCAGAATTTACTTTTACTATTTTTTTTCTGGAGAATGAGATGTGATGTCGACCTCTCATGGAGATACTATTTCCTAGGAAACTTCCCTCTCATAAATAGGGCATTTCAAGTGGTCATTGTGAAAATGGCTCCAAGAAGCCATTTCCCTCATCTGCTCTTGGGGAAAAGTTAGAGGATCCTGGAAAGTCAAGTAGAAAAATATGGTATGTGTGTCTGACTCATGGCTTCTTATCCACTGTCCTGTCCATCATGACTGCATTGTGACAGTCTGTGACTTCCTCTTTCTTTCTAGACTAAAGCTATCTGATAGTAAATAGAAAAGTACTATTTCCCATTCTCTCAAAGCCCAGATATCGCAGGAAGAGGAGTAAAGGTAGCTTGGAGAAAGGGGGTTTGCTGGACTAAACTCACTAAGAACAAGAAGAGGGGCATATACCAAAATAAAATGATAATATCAATATTTTAGTATTTATTTTTTATTAATTTGAACGTATGGATATTAACACTGACATTTTGTTTTAATAGTATCTAGAATTAAAAAAACAGTGATGTATAAAAATGGTAAGGAATATAATATTATTTACACATTAGCTGATGAATTATGAACATTATTAGCAGAATAAATTTGGAAAAAATATATTATTTCAAAAGTAAAGCTAGACACTACCAAAAATAAAAAAAGTGAAGAATAAAAATTGGAGTACATTTATGAAATAATGATTCAACATATTAGAATATATCATTTGGTAGTTACAGGTGGGATATATTATTTGACAATGGAATACATTCTTTGAACTTTTAAAAAAGTGTGAGCTTAAACAACAAAGTGTACCTGTAGTGTTAAATTTACTCAAGAGTAGATTTACATTAGGAGGGCAATGGTGATACAAAGACAGATGCAAAGTAATGCTAGATATTGTTCTCTGATACTTTTATCTTAAAATAATTTGACCTCCTGTTTCAATATTTTAAGATCTTTTTAAATAACTCTTTTAGGAGCTACAAATTTTTTATTGAAATCAAGTTGTAGTTTTTTTTTTCAAAAGTATTATTTTAAGTTTGTACTCATCTATACTTTTGGTTTGTTTTCATCACGTACGGATACAAATTCTTATATAGCATTCCTTGTATCTGTTTCAGTACAGTCATGTTGATATACTACTTGTTCAGAGATATTTGAATTACTGTAGAAATTATTCTTGCAGTGGAAGCTTTGCTCTGTGGATTCCTTTTGCCCTCCCATGTAATTTGTTGAAGATGAGGGAGGTTATATAATACTTTTAATAACTTTGTTTAATTTGAACTTCAGTGATGCATAAAATTCTCTAGATGATTTCTTTAGATTTTTTAAAAATTGCTAAAATGCTGGCATCCCACCCAGAGATGGATGATAGTTTAGAAAATAAAAATAGCCTGGGATACCAGAATAACAAAAATTTACATAACCGTCACTAATCACTACTAGCTGGGAATCTCATCAGACCATGGACAGCAGAGGTTAGCAGAGAGGGTCATGGAATGGCATCCCCATGAGAGACTTCAAAACCTACTTCTATATTCCAACAACACTAGGACCAACATACAGAAGGACTCAAACCACCTGCCCTAATGACATGAGAACGTTGGGAGTGAGGAGGTGTTTGAAGTTGGAGAGCACATGGTAAATAGTTGCATTGCAAAATCACCAAAGGAAGCATAAAAATAAAACAATTATCATACCGCTGAGTGGACTAGCATTTATGCCTAGGATACAGCATTTGTGACTAAGTATCAACCGGCATTTCGAGAAGCTTCCTTGTCAGCCAAGTTTACATAACTGTGTGTACGTGTATGTATATATCTCAACAGCTAGATTATTAAATAAGTCATTTAACTTGGGAAGCATCTATTGAAAGATCTCGAACTTTATACCCTTAGCATTCTTACGACTTACTGTATTCTTACTGCTGTGTGTGTTGGGAATTAGCACTATACTCTTACACTGCGTGTGGGAGGGTAAGGGTGAAAATCCTAGAAATTGAATCACTAACTGAATCAGTGCTACATAGAATTGTGTTATCCCAGTTCTTACATCAATATACTCCCAGAATCATACCTCATTTTCCTTTTGTCACTAAATCTTTTGAAATATTGATAGGTCTCCAGTCAAAGTGTATTCCAGTTTTCGTTCATACAATGATGTTTAGCAATTTCCAAGACTGTAGTGATGTTTTTATTTCCCTTCATTATGCCACATAACTTCTACCAACCCCCTGTTACCTACTGATTGTTACCTTTTTTTTCTTGACTATTGCTTGCAAGTGGCTGAAGTGGCTTTTATACTTGGATTTTAACATTTGAGGTGATAGTACACTCCGGAACTTTTGCAGCATCTCAAGCACATTTACACTTTCTTGTCACCCAGTATGGTTTAAATGTTCATCAGAAAATAAAATAGTGGCAGGAAATGTGGCCACTGCAGGGTAAGAATGTACATTCAGATGAGAAGAGCAAAATGTGATGCCTTCATGTTCAGTGTCAGAGATGGTTTGCTCGCGTTTGCTCTACTGCACCGCTTTAGTGGTCATGAGAACTATGTATGAGCTGTACTCAAATCTTGCAATGGATTTGCAGACCTAAACATAAAAATATTTGAGACAAATCACGCTGTAATAAATCAGCACTGCTGAGGGGATGCTCCAAGAGAAACACATGCATTTATAGGATGCCAAACTTGACTTGTAAATGGCATCCAATAAGGTGCTCACAAGAATTTTTAACTTCTCTTCACAAGGAATTTTTGAAACCCAAGATCCTACGGTATGGGAGCATAATTTCTGTCTGGTTCTAGCCTGGTTTCCCTTCCCACTACTCCCCCCACCCCTTCCTTTTTTTTTTTTTGCCCAGGCTATTTTAAGGCATGAATGGGCTACTTCTGTTAATATTTTCTGATCACCTATTATATGTCAGGCAACATTCGAGGCTTCAAATATCTTTACACCTGAAAGAAGGAATATTTTCCAGATTAACTGTACTTTGTGAACAGCTTTCTCATTCAGGAGGGACTAGGGTGCCCTTATTCTTCCTGGGCAGCACATTCTCCCTGACAAAGCTCAGGATTTGAATGTTTAACTCTTGTTAGCAAGTAATCCATCCTCCAATAAAAGATGACAGCCTCCACACTGCTCCATACATAGATAAACGGGGCGGCTCTTTTAGAAGACGTTATATTCTTAACTTGGAATGGAGTAAAGTGAACCCACGTACCTTTAAAATGTCCCCCAGAATGCCTAAAATCTGGCAAACAAAAGAACACTTGTTATTTCTAAGCAGTCTGTTAAGATGCTTAAAAAGGCTTGCCAAGGGAAAAGCCGCATACACATGCACAGCACACCAAAAATCTTGAGAACCTAGGCTTTGCTTGACAGAGAGTGTTTCCAGCCCGGTTTTCATGCCCGTGTTGCTTTATTCGTGGTTTCTCAAAGTGTCACAGCCGACAGGAAATCCTCAAGCAGCAAAACCTTGTTAAGAACATTATCAGCTTTTTCAGGTCATGGTGGAACAATAATGTTTTGAAATGACAACGTTTTAAAAAAAGTATTAAGTCTTTACTTCAGCTCTTACATTCATCTTTTGTACGTTTGAAAGGAATACGCGTTCATAATATTAGTACAGTATCACATGGAAACTCCGTTTCACAGACAGGTATTGTAAAGTATGGATATTCAGTCACGTGCTCCCCCCAAATGACTCTTTTCCTTTATTCCCTTTGAATCTGTCTGTGAATATTCTATTTGAATATATTGCCTGGGGAGAGGGGATGTTGAGGAGAAAGTTAGTTAAAATTATTTGCCCACAGTGTGTCTTTGTTTGTTTATTTGGTTTTTAGGATGAGAAAGAATTCAAACATCTTTCATTGAAGGATACTGCATTTGTATGTTTCAATTTGTATTTTGTCCAATTTTAACATATTCCTCAGTCTGGCATACACAAAAATGAATGCGATGAGGCCTTGATTGACTCCTTTCCAAAATAATATTTGTAAATGATGTTATACTATTCATTTAGCATCTGTTTATCCTTTTAGCGAATTATCTGCATGTTGTATGCTTTTTGTAATTTCGCTGCTTGTTAATACTTTTATCAGGGAGGAGGTGGGATAATGCAAAGTTTTAAAACAAAACTCTCTAACTCCTCTTTGTTGTTAGCATTGCCAAGACATTTAGAAAAGGCTGTATTTGGCCTCTCACCCCTGTCTTGTCCACAGAAATAGAAGCAAGAACCTCTTTAAAAATGTGACCAATGCAGAAGAAGGAGCAGAAAGAAGAAAAACAGGTGGGTACTGTCTGTCACCAGCACCAAGTGTCCATGTTGGGTGTGCGGTTTGATTGCTTATGCAGTGTGACTTTGGAAGCATTCCTCAAATCCCTTTCTACACCAGAAAATCTTGCTTGAAAAAAAATGAAGACTTTTATTTCACAACCAGAAATAAGGCTCAAATCTCTTGGAATTAGTAATGATGACTTACCAGCAATCCAAAGTATAGATGGCCATACCAGGATTCTGTCTTTCAGATAGATAATGAATAAAAGCTTGTTTTAAGAATGAAAGAAGAAAAATGAAAGGATGCAAGAATCTTAAGGAATGAGGAAGCAGTAGTATGCAAATCTGGATGGTGAAGGGGCATGGAAAAGGAGACACAGGTCAAGAAATATTGTCACAGTCAGTTCAAGGCCAGTGCTTCCTATTTGCTGAGGTGATCTAGAAAGAAAAGGACTTTCCACAGAATTCCGATTGTCGTAAGTATTTGCAATATATTTAACACATTCATTCTAAGCATCTAGTTGATGTGTTGAGTTTTCTTAAGTTTGTTCATGTACCTTTCTTGTTTGAAAAGAAATACATTCATTTAAAAATGTCATCCCTTTAAGAAGTCCCAGCACTAAGCGGAAGTGGTTGGTTTTCTTCCATTATATTAACCTTAAAACATTGTTTGCATGTATTTCACCTAGTATTATAGGGATAAAGTCTATAATAATATGGGAATCATATTTAAACTTAATAGTACTGTAGATATTGGAGACAGACTTGTATGATTGGTAAAAACATGGTCTGAGAAACAGACTTAGAGTTCTTTACTGACTGTCATTATAAGTTGTGTGACTTCAGACATGTTTCTTAACTTACCTCTCCCTCAGTTTTCTTGTCCATAAATGTGCAATAGTCGTACCATATCATGAGGTTAAGGGAATTAAATGAGAGTATATCTGCAAAGCACTGTGCACCAAACTTGTCCTATTTTAAGCACTAGGTAAATGAGTAGGAGCCCTATGGTTGATGGTGGTGATGGTGGTCATGATGAGTTACAATTATTTTAACCCAGCAAGTATAAAATCCTCAAATTAAGAGACTATGTCTTAGCTATTTTTTATAATTAAAAACTGACTTTTAAAAAATGATTTTTTTAAAATTCAAGTTAGTTAACATATAATGTAGTATTGGCTTCAGGAGTAGAACTCAGTTCATCCCTTACATATAACACCCAGTGCTCATCCCAACAAGTGCCGTCTTTAATGCCCATCTCCCATTTAGCCCATCCCCCCAACATCTTCCCCTCCAGCAACCAGCTATTATTATGTGTGCAAAATATAGGGTCAAAATTGCACATGGCATATAAATGTGTACTGAATTAGTTAAGCAGAAAAACCTTAGAATCTTAAATTAATTGGAGATATTTTTTTCAGCTTCTGAGAATTATAACAATGGAATATTAGCAAACAAATGTAGTTGGATTGAAATTTTTAATGACTTCACTAATGAAGAGTTACCAAATTTGGAAATTGTATTTTTTGGTAAGATCACAAAGATTGAAGTTGGCAGGTTAGTTTGAAAATGATTCTTCTAAAGTAGATTAAAAATTTCTTTGTTTTCATTTTACATACCATTTGTTTACAGACTTTTTATTTTTTATTCTTCTTTTACTCAGAAAACCCTAAGGAGCACAATAACCACATTTGAAAGACATTCGGCAAGTTTTTAATATGAGTGAAAAATGAAAGGAATTGAGAATTTGTATCTAAAATAATAGACTATAGAGAGGAAGTAATATCAGTCTTCAAATATACATAGAATGTTGACATGAGTGTGTCAGTCAAGATTTTTTGGCTGCAGAGGACGGTAAATCCTACCCAAACAAACTTAAGAGAAAATTAAGTATTTTAATTAATATAATGGAAAACTGCAGGGAACTAGCTTTCCCTTCATACTTTGCTGGATATTTTAGGACCCTGTCACTCGTTCCGTACTGCCTTTTTCTGTGTTGGCTCCATTTCAAGAGATGTTCTTGTTTTCCATGGGCAAGGTGGTGGCCAGAGGATCTACACTTTCAAGTCTACTGGAACAGTCACTGAGTGTTTCTGTTCCTCAACCATTCAAAGCAAAAATCTGGGTCTGAGTTAGATTTTGCACTCCTTCCTGAATTAATACCTGTGGTCATGGGAGAATTGTTTAAGTCCATGGTGAAGTCATAGGCCCACACCTAGAGATAGTAACAATCA
This sequence comes from Paguma larvata, assembly GCA_030068075.1. Lineage (NCBI taxonomy): Eukaryota > Metazoa > Chordata > Mammalia > Carnivora > Viverridae > Paguma > Paguma larvata. Next base: position 103,140,234 of record CM057826.1, read on the forward strand.
ATGATATGGATCTAAATGTCCTGAAACTTGGTGAGGGGTAGTTCTCCAGAGAAAAACCTGGCTGCTGTGTTCTGAAGTAAAGAAAGAGAATGGATTGCTTACCATAACATGAATGTTGGATCCCCTGTATTCTATGTTGTTCCATGGGACAGAACTGGAATCAACTGAAAGAAATAAGGAGGAGGCAGATTTTGGTTTAGCAGGAATAAGAACTAAGAATTTAGAACTCACACAGAAGTAACCGGCCTCGAAAGTTAGAGGCCTGCCTGTGAAGCTTGCCCACAAGCTCAGGCTTGGTGACCATCTGTTGTAGACTGGAGGAAATGGTCTTTACAATTTATTTGTTTTTTTTTTAATTTCTTTTTTTTATTTTTTATTTTTTTTTAGTCTGTAGGTGGTTACCAGATTTCTGCCTTTGAGTTTGGTTGAGATAAAGAGACCATATGCTAAATCCTTTTGAGATTAGATGTGTAAAACATCATTTCCACAGGACTTGCTTAATGAGAGCAGAGAAGGCTATGGAGGAAGAGGCTTTCTCAGGTGATATGCTTCATTGAGAATTCAGATGTACACAGCATTGATGTCCATATACTGTTTGGTAGTATGTAAGCTTCAAACATGTTTCTCATCATTATTACATTATTATTATTATTATTATTATTACTATTATTACAAATTCCCCCTGTAAGGAAGGTAATACATTAATCTCTCTAGTCTCATAACGTTCACCTAACATTCAATCTTTTAACATTTTTTGTGGTCTGAGTGCTTATTTGAATTACAATATCATTTTATTTTTACAAAAGGGAGCAAACCCACGAAAGTGATTTGAGAAGTTGATTAAGAGTCACTACTTCAGGTCTTTAAATATGTTTCTGTTTCTAGACCTATAAACCAGAAATGAAACAGAACCAATAATTATTAAGCATTGTTTATGTACCAGGTGCTTTATGCAACTTTATCTCATTGAATCCTCACATTATATTTGGCTCCTTTGACATGTGGACAGCTCAAGGTTTAGAGAAGATAATTGCTTTGTCTGAGTTAAGTTATTCAACAAAATGTAAGACCTTGCCCCCAGGTCATACTCCTTTGTAGCTGCAGAGTCTAGATTCAGATCTAGATCTATCCATTCCTAAATTCATTCTCACCATGTTACCTGTGTGAAAAAGAGATGAAAAATATAGATCTGCTTCTTGTCAATTTCTGAGAGTACTAGGAAGTTCATTGTTTTCTATTTACTTGATATTTCTGATGATGTTCAAATGTAGTTGCATAAATTGGAGGGATGGTACTACAAGGAAATTAATAAGTGCAGGCTACTAAGGCAGAAGTAGAAATCAGAATTGAATCCATAATTCAGTAAAGGATACAAAAGAAATTGGTAATGCATTAAACAGTTTTGAAATATAATGGCAATTATTGCTGAAGGATTCAGCATCCAAAATTATTACCTTACATTTTCTCTACTTTTCTTATTCCCTTTTTCTCTGAACTTTTAAAAGTAAGCTCATTTAAAATTTGTATGTGGATTCAAAACTATTTTTCTCTGTTGAAGGGAGGAGTGAAAAAAAGCTTGTTTTGAATTTTAATCTTGTTGTGAATTTGCTGCATTAATTTCTAGCCAAAGGTTTTGTAACAATTCAAAAGGAAAGTGCCTTGTTGAAACCCTTTTACTACTTAACATATTGAAGGGTTAATTGTAGTATAATTTTCCTCTAAAGGTTAATTGGTTTTCTTCCTCACAAATAATAAGATGTGAATATAAAAAAGGAAAAGACTATTAGTACTCAACTGTAGGCTGTAAGGGCTTCAGTTTTAAAAGTAAGAGTTCACATACACAAAGTTGTGATTTCATGAAAATAAACTATTGTCTTCTGTATGAAAACTTTGATGCATACCTATGTCAGAGAAAGACTTTTGAGAGTTTTCAGGGAACTAGGTATAAAAAAGGTAACATCCCAACACAAATGCAAGGGACAGTGAAATAGGGATCTTGGAGAGTCATCTGCTGATTGGCAGATATGTGTTTTGAAGTCTGTCGGAAGAATATTTATTTTACATTTACCTGACCCTCAGTAAATGAACTGTTTTTGCATTGGAAGTTTTACAGGATATTTATTTATTTAAGTTTTATTTTTCTTTTTATTTATTTTGAGAGAGAGAGAGGGAGCAAGCAGGGGAGGGACAGAGAGAGACAGAGACAGAATTCTTAATTTTTTTAATGTTTATTTATTTTTGAGAGACCGTGCGAGTTGGGGAGGGGCAGAGAGAGAGGGAGACACAGAATCTGAAAACAGGCTACAGGCTCTGAGCTGTCAGCACAGAACCCACCATGGGGCTTGAATTCACAAACCTCAAGATCATGACCTGAGCCGAAGTCAAGTTTCACATGCTTAACCAAGTGACCACCCAAGTGCCCCATACAGGATATTTAAGAGTTTACAACTTGCTGTGGAAAGTTAAAGTTTCTTAGGAGGTTTTGGTTAAAACTTAAAAGAATAAAGAACAGTTCTTATCTGGTCTTTGGTCTGACTATGGGAAATAATGAGGAAAAATACATTTATTAGTTTTTCTTTGGGGAGGGGTCAGCTATTTAAAAATAAAGGGCACATATGTCTTCTAAGAAGTCATGAGAAGTTTGGCCAGGATAGGGATGAAAGTTCACAAGACTGTGAACTTGCACAATTTACATCGTCAATGGTAAATTGGAGTAAAACAAAATATTCTGTGGGGTTGGTATAAGAATCAGAAGACATAACACATATGAGTTTCCAGTAGACAGCAGAGGTGTAATGCATTTTTATCCAACTTGACTGAAGTAACTCAGAAAATTAGAAAGACCAGGAAATCACTGCAGAGGATTCTTAACAAGAAAATTTTAATACTTATGATTGATCATTGTTTCGGCAATATTGAATGTAATTATTATGTATTAAAGAGCAACAGCTTAAGTGGTGGAAGACCTAGGTTCTAGTAACAGTAGCTACTAACCAGCTACATATAAATGACCCTTTAGAATATGAATTTTATTTTTTAGGCCCACATATTATACATACCCACTCACACAATCCATTTCACATTTATTACAGAGCATTTGCCAAGTACCTAACTCTGTGCAAGGCACTGCTCTAGTCAACTTGCTGACTTGGATGATTGACAGTGGAAGGTAGGATGGGGAATGAAGGAGAGTTTAGCTCTAAAAATATTATACTCATGGAATTTACAAGCAGAGTTTTTTTTAGATGAAATTGGATTCTCTTGCTGAAGGGAGAGAGCTGGGCTGAAGAAAAATCTTTCGAGATTTGAAACCGTGCAGCTAGATGAGCTTCTGGGGTACTCCAACATTTGAGGAGTGAGCAGAAACAGAATGCTCTCAAATAATTCTGAGAAAGAGTTCCTAAGAGAGGTGGGAAAATTTAGGAGACATTTGGATCATGGAACGAGGCCTGATAGGAGAGAGTTTCTGGAAGGGAGATGGGCAGGTGGTGGGGAGAAATAACGTAAGATGTGAATTTAACAATTTGAGAGTATTCTGATATCTACAGGTAGGGCAGTCTTCCTAAAGAAGTCACGATGAAAAACAGTTAGAGCAGATTGAAAAATGAACGGCTCTTAAAATAAATAATCCAGTCAGAATAAATTGTTGCCTTAAAGTTAGATCTCAAAGGCAAGAAGATATTGTGCAGTATTTTGGTGGGTACCATGGGGTAGAATGTAAAGAGGATCACAGATCTCAAGATTAGATTCCAGACTTTTAGTGTCTATAGTTTTCCTCGTTTTTCATTATATCCCTTTAAGATGGAAGGACCTAAACTTTTACTTTATTTTAATTTCTGTGGTTAATGCTATTCAGTCTACTCAATCACCACTTACCAGGTAATAGTTTCAGGGCTTCTGCAAGTGCTTTGTAATACTTAAGCATCTGACAACGAATTAGGCAGATTTAGGATCAAATTACGATATAAACAGGTATTGAAATGAGTGACTTGAATGTGTCTCTATAGAACTTCCTTTAGGCACCTGTGGTTCTTTTTCTCTGAAAGAGTAACAAAGCAGCTTCCTTTTATGGGGATTTGACAGGGTTCATTTCTATTATAGCATAGCCCAAGGCTTTGGAAGACCTATCGTGAACTCTGACCTCGTTCAGATTTATTTCTTAATATGTCTCTAGCTTTTCCTGGTGTTTTCCTTTGGAGTGAATCGCAGAAGTGAATGAGCTGTAACATTTCCCTGTGGGTTTAGCTTTGACCTAATGTGTTGATTGCCAGGGAAAAATGAGTAGTTTGGGTGCAATACAGTCCTAATTGTTTTTGGAAACAGGGTGATAAGCACTGTGAGGAAAGGCTGTGGCCATCTGATCTAGGAGTTCAGACCAGCAGGAAGGATGTAAATCCAAACACCTTGCGGAGATTCCAGCCCACTTGACTCCTCAAGAGTTGTCTGTACTCTCTTCCCAGCGACAACACTGTACCTGCTTCTGGTTTGTGGATATTTGCTCTCTCTCTCTTTTTTTTTTTTCCTGAGCACTCTTTTATTCTTTTGTATTTCAATATTTCAAACAAATGTTGTATGGCAAAGCTGGCCCTGCTCTTGAATATGCATGGTTCCTGTCCTGCAGGAGGGAGAACCATAATGGCAGCGCTTCCTCGAATCCATTTGTCTTTCTGGAATCTCACATCACACGTTTATAAGGGCAAAACCATCTTGACATGTCAGCCAGTCCTCACACTGTGAAGCAGTTTCTTTACTCTCTGACCTTTGAGACCTCTAGATATGAAGGCAACTCTTGTTGGATAACATTTTAAAGAGACACCCTGTTCACTTTGAAATTTCACAACAATACTTATCTTCGTAAGGAAGAAACTCCAAGAACTGTAACTTATATTCAGTTTATCACAGTCATCAAATCGCTGAAGCCAATTTAAAAGGTATTAGTTAAGGCGCCTATGCGAAGGCTGTGAAAATAATATGCATCTAGTTAAATGTTGTGTCCTTTGAAAATCTGAATTACAACTCAGCAAAGGAGGACTTGGAGAGACTTAGCGTACACATTTGCGCAGCCAAATCTGACAGGATTATACAAATTTAAGATACTTGCTTTGCTCTGGCCGATTCTTTGTGGTCCACGTGTTTCTTATTTTAACGTCAACTTTTCCTCACATGAAGCACTCCCGAGGGCTACAGAACAATGTAGGTATTAGCCTCTGTTAAAGATGAACAGTGTGTATTTTAGGCTCTCGTGTGATCGTGAAGGAGTCTGCAAGAACGTGGAGATAAAGAAGAGGAGAGACGGTCATGGTATTTCAAAGTGGCCAAAATATTATCAAGGGCGGGGCGGCTTACATGGAATTTTGCATTGGCAAAGCTGGGATAAACCCCCAGATAGTCTTACAAACCTTTGATCTATGTGGTCTGGGAGGATGGGTTATATGGAGTAGGAGCTCTCCCAGGTGGGCAGTGGGCGTCATAATGAAAGGAAACAATGGGTGCCTTCATTCTATTTTTTTTTTAAAGTTGCTAGTTATTATACTTTGCAGATAGTTTAAAGGTAGTAAGGCAAATCAGAAATCTGAAGGTGGAATGTAGGTCTGTTATTCTCTCATTACTGATTACTTCCTCTTCACGTGCTCAAGTTGTTACATTTATAATGTTCACCTTGGGAGCTCATCACCGTTTGCTTTGAGAAATGAATTCCGTTTACAGACTGGTTTTGGCATGAGATTACTGCGATTTTTACAACTAAGAAAGATCTATTCCAGCTTCCAGTTCTATTTTTAAGGAAATTGAGGTCCAGAGATGCAGAGTGACTTGGTCCAGGGACATACAAAAATCTACTGGCTGAGGAGGTAACAGATTGATATTCTGACTCCATCTAGAATTCTTTCCACTGTTTCACAGTGCCGCATGCTGGAATGAGGTGTGCGTGTGTTTGCGTGTGTGTGTGTGTGTGTGTGTGTGTGTGTGTGTGTGTGTGATGTGCCACGGAATAATGTTACATATGGCCCATGACACTTATGCAGGGGGCATTCTACTATGAATAGAGCTTCTGCTGAAAGTGCTAAAGTCATTAGTATCTGGGGGCTGAAAACTAACATACAATTGTGCTCGAAAGCAAGAACACTACCTATCCGCCTACAGAATTTTTTCACTAAACCTTTGTGTATACAAACACAAATTTGCTTTAAGGAAAAAAATAAGCATTTCCTTTTAGCCTTTATATCTGTCACTTTCTTTGTCCCTTGTCTTCTCTTCCTTTCTTCCTTCCTCCCTTCTTTTTTTTCTATTGGTGGTTATGGTGATTTCTCAAGAGTATACAAAACAGGTACCATAGAACGTAAACTGTTATATTCACAGTGAGTTTGAGGGCATAGCATAGAGATGAAAAAGTATAACAGCATCTACTGTTATTCAAACATGTTGTACCAAACATTTAATTTTACAGGGTGTTTTCTCATATATTTCTTCATCTAATGCTCACAGTACTTTGCAAGGCAGGTATTTCCATCCTATTTTATAAATATAGAAGTTAAATATTAAAAAGAAAGAGCAGAGTCTAAGCGAGTATCTAGGACAGGATGGTGACTGGTAAATATCAATTGCTTTTGTTAATACCATGTAGTTTCATCCTCTGCAGTCTTGACAAGGAGCCTTTCATGCCCAGGAGCAGCCATTGCATTAACCTCTGACAACGGAGTGAGGCTCAAGGAGAGTAGGAGAGTATGTCTAGCATCCTCTTTCTTCTCTGACAACATATTGAATTCATGATGTGTATACATTAAAGTCCCCCCCCCCCCCGTCAGGTTCCTTGGTTTCTGATGTGGCCTTCAGTGGGTCTCATAGAGCCTGCACATCAACTACACTTTGATAATCCTTTCTTCATATCTTTCCCAGATCTTTTCCTACTCTCCTGCTCTCTGTGTCCCCATTTTCTAAGGGAAGCTGGGCCAAGGTATTAATGACTGTTTTAATCATCTCAGATAACATATTTATATTCTTAAAATGGTCCTTTTCCTTAAGAATGGAGACTACATCATGATAGGAATTTTGTGTCTCAAATAATGGGAGATAGTTGGAGTACACATCACTCAGGAATGGGCAATAGCCTCTCCTGTCATAATTAGGGATGTCCTTGGATACCTGCTTCAAAGGGCAAAAGCAGAGGCATTATCACAGATTTTGGAGTAGGCTACAAGGATTGGCTTTTCTTTTAATCTGATAAGTCCTGGAAATAGTATCATAAAGTACAGCCCCTGCTCTAGTGTTTCCATAAGTAACGACTATGGCAAAATAATGGAGTCTCTCTTTACACTAACAGATGTTGGTTAAGACAAAAATACTTTATTTTTATTCCAGCTAAAATTATGGCATTATTAAATTGTTTTATTATATGGAAACAAGAGATAAAGGTAAGATCATTAAATGTATAGCTTGCATGTGTATCTATATTTGTATGAGATGGGAAGGAGTGATGGAGAGAAAAATGACCCCAAAGATATCCATGCCTTAATTCTCACAACCTGTGAATATGTTCATTTACTTGGGAAAAGGGTCTTTGCATCTGTGGTTGAGGTTAAAGACCATGAGACGGGGAGATCATCCTAGATGATTGTGGTAGTTTCAGTGTAGTCACTATGTGTCCTTAAATGCAGAGGACCTTTCCTGGCTGCAGTAAACAGAAGAAGCAGCATGAGGAGGGCTCAACTTTGCAAGTCACTAACTTTGAAGGTGGAGGAATGGGGTGTGTGCTAAGGAATGCCAGTTGCTGCTAGAAGTTGGAAAAAGCTAGGGAATGAATTTTCCCCCAGAGCCTCTAGAAATTAATGCAGCCTGGCTGATACCTTGGTGTAAGGCCAATAATACCCATGTTGAACTTTGACCTACAGAACTGTAAGAGAAGAATATTGGAAGAAGGTAACTCATATATTAAGTAAATATGATTTATCATTGAGTGAGGTTAAAAACAGAAGTTAACATTTTTATAGTGCTTATTATGCACATGACTTTTTTTTCTTAACTTAAATTTCAGGAATCTAATGTCTTCTTAACCGAATTTTGCAGAAGAAGAACTGAGATAGAAAAATGAAATCACTTGCTCAAGGTCATATAGCTGGTATGTGGACTCAGATTGTATGGCCTCAGAGTCTAGCTTTAAAATGAAGTTACGGTGTTTGTGCTCTTAACCACTGCACCGAAATTTATCATTACTACTTTTTTGGTAAAACAAAAGTGCAAAGAGGTTTGGTTTCTTCCTCAGATTCACAGCCAGTGGGGAACCTATGACCTTTCCATTTTGTTAAAAAACGTGTTTTTTGTCTTCCCTCAGTCCCTCCCTCACTTTCTTCCTTGTTTCTTTCTTTCCCTCTTTCTTTTTAAAACACAATGCAGTTTGGCCTAAGTACAATGCATTGTCTACTTGTTTAGCTCAACGTCAGAACAGGGGAAGCTTTTCTACTGAAACTATGTTCGTACTTGTTTGAAAGTGTGGTACATAGAGTCTCTGATCAAAGAGTTTGTTGGGATTTTATCTATGTTGCATTTTATATTAACCCACCTTTTTCCTCAAATAAAAAGTGAATGGTTTTAAGTTATGCAAATAATCACACTTTTTGTAGACTGTTTTTGAAATGCAAGAGACAGTGTGAAAACTGTCACCTCACATTTACTTCCCTGAGACAACAAATTCCTGTGTTTCTTTAGTGCCCGCCCCTTTCTCAGGGAATAGTTTTCCATGGTTGAAATGGAAGTTTCTACAAAATTTAGAATCCCTTTAGCCTTTTCCATTTAGTAGGTCAGCATAAACACTTCCCTTGTGTGAATGTCACCTCTTCGTAAATGTATCTTTGAATGGCAATGTGGTATTTCATGTTAAGTAATGTAATTAAGCATTTTCCTATTACTGTGAAGAGAAGTATTGACAATAATTACTATAAATACTCCTATTGCTAATATATTTCTCTGATAAATAAACTGAAGTATACATGTCTGTCAATATTTTTCTTGTTTCTATTTCAAATCTATCCTTGGACCAGAGCTGCAAAAGTTGAATTATTGGATTAATAGGTAAAAACATTGTGTCACACTCTTTCTCAGATAGGTTATATCAATTTATGTTTACAGTTACAGGACATGGGAGTGTTCATCTTGATATATCTCACCAGTAGCATTTAATTTTGAAAACTGCTATTTTAGGGGCACCTGGGTAGCTCAGTTGAGTCAGTGCCCAACTCTTGATTTTGGCTCAGGTCATGATCTCATGGTTCGTGGGTTTGAGCCTCATGTTGGGTTCTGCACTGCTTGGAATTTCGAGTCTGCTTGGGATTCTCTCTCTCCCTCTCTCTCTGTCCTTCCCCCACTCACACGTGTGGGTGACTCTTTCTCTCAAATAAATGAAGTTAAAAACAAAAATAAAATAAAAACTGCTATTCTACTAGACAGAAAATTTTCATTAAGGCAATTGCCCCTGTAAATTTTTCACACTAACCTTCTCAGTGTGAAACTGAACAAAACAAAGTAATTCTCACCTGCTCGTTTTGTAGACAACAATTCCCCTGACATACGGTGCAGTCATAAAGTGACTACAGAAAAATGGCATTGACTTTAACTGAACCAGAAGCCGAGTTGACATATTTCATGAAGAAACCGAACATGGGAGAAAAATAATGCAAACTTAAGAGTTATTAGTAAACACAAAAAAATGATCCCTTTACTCTGATCTTGAAAGATAGAAGAGACTGAGAACAAAATAATTACAATCTGGAGAGCTATTTTCTTTTATATGTATTTTAGTTACTTTTTTATTTGTTTATATTTGTTTCCCCTTGATTAGTATTACTCAATAAATCAGGATTATAGGTTACCATTACAATCAAGAGGTCTGTTTATTAATTTCATGAATCTGGTTTTATTCTTGCACTGTTGCTTTAGGAAATCTTAGAGTTGTGTGTTTTGTGCTTTGTTTTGCTTTGGGAGATCTAGCACAGTGATGTGCTTACCTTAGAAATGTTGGATTAGCAGTTAGTAATATAGGCTTTGGAGAGAGATAGTCATTAAAAAGCATAAGTCTTAACATTTACCAACCCTATGTTCTTGGGCAAGTTATCTAACTCCTTAAAGTTTCAGTTTCCTTGTCTATAAGGCCTCCATATGGTTGAGGCATTGCAAACACTGACAGTGCTTAATAAAAGGTCAGTAAATACTTGTTACTATCATTGTCATCATCATTATCATCCCAATCATCATTCTCACCATTAATCCTTTTACCAATTAGATTTTGTTGGCACTATGAGTTTTTGTTGTCTCAGGTATAAAGTCTAGAAATTGTATTCCTACTTCCTTACCTTTCTTAACATTCATTGATAAACATTTATCTAGAATAAAACAGATAGAATCTGGATCCAAAGATCTTATAATCTTGTGAAGGGGATAGATGATGAACAAGCAAGCAAATAAATGTTTCGTGTATCAGAGGGTATTAAGTGTTATGGAGAGAAATGAAATGAGGCAAGGAAGACAGAGAGAGCCAAACATTGCAGCAGGGGTGACAAAGGGAAAAGATAAGTTTATATGAAGTGGTGAAAGCCTCTGACCCATGACATTTGAATTGTGTTGAACAGAATGAGAGAGAAGAAACAAGCATTCTCAATGGAGGAAACATATCTTGTATGTTTGAGAATCAGCAAGAAGGCTGTGTGGCAGAGAGAGAGTAATCGAAAGGAAGAGTAAAAGGAGATGAAATCACAAGGAAGGGGAGATACACCATGTAGGGCTTTGAGGGCCATTATAAGAGCTTTGATTTTTACTCTTAGTGAGATGGGAATTTACTGGACCATTGTGAATAGAGGGCAGAAGAGGAATATCAGATGTGTGGGGGGTGCTTCTTTAATAACCCACATGAGAGAAGGTAATGACTTGGACCAGCAGAAGCAACGGCAGTGATAAAGGATTGGTTGGAATATAAATATATATTTTTCCATATTATATGCCACATATATGTATATGAATACATACATACACATACGCACACCTACCTTGGATTGCAAGTAACTTGTTCTGTGAATGTTCTGCAAGATTAGCAAATATTGCCAACAAATTTTACTTGATAAACAAGCGATGTCTTACAAAACAAGTAGTATGCAATGCCAAACATCGCATGATCACAACTGAGCCAATGGTTCTTGAAATTCACTTTTATATACAAGCGCTTTGGATTACAAGTGTGTTTTAGTGACTATCATCTTTGTGTGTGTGTGTGTGGTTATACAGCAATGTGCCTGAACTCAGGTACAGAGGGTTTGAATCTCATACATGATGTCAACATGATGTCAGAAGGAGTTGTAGCGAGTAGGAAACATATTTCAAATGCTTGACAACTTTGCCAGTGGCAAGTCTTACAGCATTATCTTAATGATTTCATTACATTCCATTTTGTGATTGAAATTAGTTCCTCAGAGCAAATATTTAAAACATACAGGGGCCCCTGGGTGGCTCAGTCGGTTGAGCGTCCAACTTCTGCTCAGGTCATGATCTTGCGGTCTGTGAGTTTGAGACCCGCGTCAGGTTCTGTGCTGACAGCTCAGAGCCTGAAGCCTGCTTCGGCTTCTGTGTCTCCCTCTCTCTGCCCCTCCCCCACTCATGCTCTGTCTCTCTCTGTCTCAAAAATAAATAAACTTTAAACAAAACAAAACAAAACAAAAAAACATACACCTGCAGCCAAGTCCAAATATGTTGTTCTCTGTTTTTTTCATGAGGCTCCTTTTCTTCATCTCTGGTAACCTACATACTGTTCCTTGCCATCCCAGATCCCCCACTTTGATGTCTCAATCAAGACTTTATTTCCTAAGGGTCTCATTCATTTACTAAACACTTATTGACTGACTATAGGAACAATCAAAGACCAATCAGTAATAATATGTGAAAACCATCCTTAGGGGTTTACAGTATACTTAGGAACAAAAGATAGCAGAAGACAATGAGATAAAAATTTCTAAAAATTACGCTATAAAGGTACTCTTTGTCTTACACTCAATTTCCATTTAGGGGGCTGTTGATAGCACGGGCTGTGGGAATGACTTTTTGAAAGTTCCTAGACTTTAATTACATACATTGCAGTGAGCTCAAGTAGACTTGTATGTTTAAGGTACACGGATGGTATTATAGACCTTGTGGTGAGGGATTTATGCAGTATTAGGAACAGAGCTTGTGAGCCCCACAAATCTGAGGGGTGCTATGAAGCTGGATTGCAGGGTCTTGTGGGTAGGCTGATAAGATATTTCTCCCCTTTTATGTTTTTTTTTATTTTTTTTAATGTTTATTTATTTTTGAGAGACATAGAGGCACAGCGTGAACAGGAGAAGGGCAGAGAGAGAGGGAGACACAGAATCCAAAGCAGGCTCCAGGCTTCGAGCTGTCAGCACAGAGCCCGACGCAGGGCTCGAACTCACAGACCGTGAGATCGTGACCTGAGCTGAAGTTGGCCGCCCAACTGACTGAGCCACCCAGGCGCCCCCCTTTTCATGTTTTTAGTCTTAGTATATTTGATTTATCTACTTGCCCGGGAATCTGTGTCTTCCTATGTCTCTTTCCTGGGTGTTTGGTACATATTAGGTACCAATAACTATGTTATTTAGTGAGTACATGTTGAACCAGCAACTTACTGTTCCCTCAGCCTGGGAAGTTCTTCCTTTACCCACATACAGGATTTACTTCCTCCTATTATTCATATTTCTGCTCAACTATTATCTCACCTGAAATGCCTTCCTTGGCCGTCCTTTCTAAAATAGCAGTCTCCCACCATTATTCACCCCTTACTTTTTCTGTGTGTATTTATTTGTATATATGGCCACAACTACCATGCGAGTTCTAGGAGATCTTGAAAATTGTTTTGTTCTCTGTTGTATACTCCGAGTCTAGAACAGTGTCTCGCTCAGAGCAGTGCTCACCAATAATGCTGAATGGATAACAGGAAAAAAAAAAAAAGACTGAGACTCATTCCCTGTCTTCAAGAGGCTTAATGAATAATGGGGAACAAAAATTTTAAACAATTCTAGGGTAATAAGATTAACTATAGAAGTGGCTAGAAGATACTTTTAAATACAGGAAAAGGCACATCTCAATACTTGGGGTGAGTTAGGTGGGGCTAAGTCCTGAAAGATAAGCCAGACTGTCTCATGTGGTTTGTTTAGAGTCTAAGCTCCAGCTGGCCAAGGCTGTGTGTGCTCTTCACCACCTTCTTCCAACATCGTTCTATGTGGTACTTGGAGAGAGAAATAAGTATCTTGGGACGATCATAATTTAGTCCAGGTAGTGTGAATAGTAGTCTTGATCCTACCAAAGATACCAAGTCTCAAAGCTGAAATGTGAATACTGCTCCCTCAGAATCCCCATTATTAAGGTATTGGTTACCATGAAGTCTCTGTGGTGGCAGGTATGCTCTCACTAAGGTTTGGGAGTCAAAGCAAGTGCGTCTCCCTGGAGTCAGAGCCTTCCTTTGAGCACCCCCACCATGGGAGAGAAGAGGCTTAGTGTGTTCCCTGCAGCTCTTGGTTTTTAGCAGTGCTGCAGATGAGTCTCCAAGCAGGAAGACAGACAACGTCTTTGAGTGGGTATGGTTGTAAATATTTCTCTTGGATCTGTTTCTTTAGCTATTGCTAGCCTTTGAAGAGCTGCCCGCATTCCATGTCAGAGATCAACTTGTTAGCTAGCTGAAAATGACTGCCATTCTGCGGATACTGACAGGGCATCTAGACTCTCCATAGCCAGTGCTAAAGATGAGCAGGTGTCTTTTCTTTAACATTGGTGTTCTGCATGAGTTTTGTCTCCTTTCTATAACTGGCTAAATGAAAAACCTCCAGATTGTTCTCTTAATATTCTATGTAACAAAGCATTTGAAGAAATGCTTTCTGAGTCAGAAAACACTCGTTATATTCAGGCTCTGCTAATAACTGTCTTTAAAGCCATAAAAGCTTTTCATTGAAACTTGCCAGTTCTTCAAATTAATACAATAAAACACTGACTTTGGAATCCAAAGCTTTTGACAAATTGGAGGAACAAATCAATACAAACATAACATCTACAACTCTAAGTTGAAAGACGGTAAGTTGTGATGGATAGAGGAATAAAAAGGGAGACAAGAAATTTGATACCTAGTTTTGAATTGAACATTAGCAGGTTCTGGGACCTTGATAAATCAGTTAACCTCCAGGGGCTTTAGTTTACATATTAATAAAGTGAGAGGTTTTATCTAGGCCAGCACTATTCAATAGAAGCTTTTTTTGATGATGGCAGTGTTCTTGATCTACAATGTCCAATATGGAAGCAAATAGCCATATATATCTCTTGAGCACTGGAAATGTGGTTAGTATAACTGAATAAGTATGGGTTTTAATTTGTTCAGTATTTTAATGGATATTTGCATTATTTGGGTGCTGGTAATCTGAAACAGTCCTGTATTATGATTATCTATATCATTCGTGTGGAGACACAGAGCTCATCTCTCACTGTAAACAGTAGAAGCCCCAGATACTTGCTTTTCTAGCCTCCCTTGCATTCAGAGGATGGACACATGACCTAGGCTCAACCAATAAGATGTACCCATTCTAGTCTTTGAAATAAAAGCTAATTACCCAAAGAAACAGAAGCCAAGAAGAATCCATTCTGGAAAGGGTGCAGACACAATATTAAGTTTGTGGGACAATGATAGTAGTTGCGGTGGGAGATTTCTTTTTCACAACTGGTGATGGACCAAACTCAGTGTCCTTTGTTCACCAGTGGTTAACTATAACTTCAGGTAAACTACTTAACTTCTCTAATCCTCAAGGTAAAATCTGTAAAAATAAATATTTATTCTCTTTGTACATGGAAGTAAATGCATTTGATGAAGAGAAAGCCTTGGAGGAACATAGAATAAGCTCATCAAAGTTTAATTTATTTCCTAATTTTCTTTGTGTCTTGTTGGGAAGGGGCATCTCTCCCTTTGTGATAAGTAATTTTACCTCTATATAGTTCTTATGAATGTTCCTCTATACAAAGTTTTCTATGTATCCATTAAATAAAGATGCTAGCTATTATTTCACAAATATATTGATGGTAAGTTGTGGTTTTAGTATCTTTCCATTCCTTTCTTATGTCTTTTTATATTCAGCAACTTGGCTGCCCCACAACCCCTAATGCCCATATCCCTCAACACGGCACCACCATCTCCAAGCGTTCTCTTCTCTCTGCTCCACTAATAGTTTCCTGCACAATCCCTGGGCCCTGTTCTCAGTAGGAAAATGATACACCCATTCAAACCAAAGAATTAATGGAACATTCAAGTTTAATTAGACATTCTTCCCACACAGAAGTTTCACTTGAGCTAAAGCTTCCTTATGGTGACTTGAGGAAGATAATTGATAATACACTAAACTCACTGAAAAATACACGCAGGGGACAAATAGGGACCAATATATTCAGTTTATTGACTGTAAAGCTGAACTAAAGTATTTAGCCTGAATCTCCTGGTAAAATGGGTTTCCTAGTGCTTCCTCTACCTCCTGTTCCTCAGCATATCATCAAGTTCAGACCATGAGTTCCGACTTGCCCATCTGAGTGAGGGAAGTTTCAGTTTGCAGAGAATGCTTCTCCAGCCAGCTGAGTGGAGAACATCCACTTGTCTCTCCCTTACCAAGAGCAGGACAAGGAGTCTGAGACCATATATACATAAAGGCCTTTAGCATACAACACTACCAGATAGAAAAATAGGAATTAATGGAATCATCCCCTTACTATCTCTTCAATCAGATAAATCACTTCTCACATAGGAAAAGCAACTGAGAAATGGAAGAATGTCTGGATATTTCTACCCATTATATATAAATAGTCAGAAGTTCCCATTGTAGGGATTACCAGAAATCTGGAGCAGGAAAAGTTTGCTTCCTTCTACTTTCCTGTGCCATAAGAAGGAGATTAAAAATGCAGGAAACTGAGGTGTTTTCCACGGGCAGATGTAGGTTAATAAAGGCTTTCCTGATGCCATTTAATCATATCTCCTATGTAGAAATTTCCTCTGTTTTGTAATTATTTGTTATTTTACCCAGCCTCTTTTACTTTGTCTTTAAAAAAATCTAGTCTTTCCTAATTCCTTTTTTATCCCTTCACATAATGAAAAGGGTCAGTATAACAGCAGATAATGTATCTGTAATCAGAATATTTCAGGTTCACTTCTGGTTAGAATATTTATAACAGGTAGCAAATCTTTTGAGTGCTTTTTTTTTTTTTGATTTATTGTCAACTTGGTTTCCATACAACACCCAGTGCTCATCCCAACAAGTGCCCTCCCCTGTGCTTGTCACCCACTCTCCTCACTCCCAGACCACCCTCACCCCTTAGTTTGTTCTTAGTCTTTCAGAGTCTCTTATGTTTTGTCTCCCTCTGTCTGTGTGTCTTAATCTTTTGAGTTCTGACAGAAATTGTTTCTTATCTTATAGAAGAGACCTACCTCATGACTTAGCTTAGTACATACTGGATGCTCATTAAATCAATGAATTAACCTCGCCCTACTCCTTTTACTCTTTTCTTAGCAGGTCACCTTAATTCTTCGTACTTATTTCTTATTTCTTGCTATCCTTATAAACATCTTTTATGCTTCTTTTTATTTCTCCATGCCTTTATAATTCTCTAAAAATCACCTTTCTAACCATGACTTGGATAACTGGACAGGAACATGATGGGAGAGCAAAACTGATAAGTTATAGAATAAGAGATAATGAATAGAATTAGATTACTAATTGGTTAAGGGGAAGAACCAGAAATCTATCTTGAACTGCCCTGGGACAAAGCTGTACCAGTATCTCTCTCGGTGTCACAAATATTTTCAGTGGACTGCCAATCTTTCTTGATTAGGCATTTAATTGAACCTAAAACTCACTTCATAAAGGGTAATCTATACTTTGCTAGCATGTATATTTATATAGACGTATGTATAGAAATAATAGGTTGCATATTATCCTTCTCCCCATCTAAATACCTAAATCAAGAAATTCTAAAGTAGCAGAGGCATAATACCGTTTTTTGTCTCTAAATTCTTAGAACAAACATAACCCATCTAAGGACCTTGTATAATGTAATAAATATTAATATGAAATAACCAGTTCAAATTATACTTATGCCACCCCCAACTGACAATATTTTGAGTTTTCAATGGATCTTAAGATTTATCAAATAATTGCTGTCTTTTCTGGTAATTCTCCCAACCATAAAATTATTGAATTTTATTATAACCCAACCAAAGACAAAACAAATAGTAAGAAACAAATATAGTTACCTAGGGAGATGTAACTTCCTCATGAGAACTGTATGCTAGAAAATTGAAATGAAGCTTATTATTGACACATGAAAATTAAATTAAAAAGTAACAAATGAATAAACATGTACATATTTAGTAAAGGAAATTACTCAAGGGTTGTCGATTTGAGACATTTGGCCTTAAAATAAGGTATTAATAAGGAGCAAGAAGGGAAATAAGAGACCGTGACACATATTTAAGATCTAGTCATATGGGAATGAGAAAGATTTGGGGGATTAGGATTAGATTACCTCCTAAACAAATGATAGTTTGAGGAATAGCAGGAGAAGTTCAAGAACTCAGGAGTTGACACAGGAGAAGGACAGCAATAATTATCGGGATCAGTTACTGGGCTTTAGAAGCAGAACTGTGCCTATTTTAGTCTCATTAAGTGTGGAGAATCATCCAAGAAACCAAAGGAAAGATTTATACAATAGGAAGAATAAGACAGCTAGAGTTTGGCTGGCAGGAATAACAGCCTAACCAAGCTCAAAACCAACATTAGAGAAGAAGCAGAAGTCAGCTGCCTAGCTTTTGATTCTCTAAGCTATGGTCTTAAAGGTCCTAAAATTCCTGTGACCAGAGACAGAATTAGTTCCAGGGGAGGGGGTTGCGAGATAATTCTTTTCCTAGTATGGATTTTGATTTTTTTTTGCTCTATGACTTGATTCTTTTCTCTCTCTCTCTTTCTCTCTCTTTTTAAGTTTATTTAGTTTTGAGTGAAAGAGAGAGAGAGCATGAGCAGGGGAGGGACAGAAAGAGAGAGAGAGAGAGAGGGAGAGAGAGAATCCCAAGCAGGCTCCACACTCTCAGAGTGTGACTTGATTGTTAATTGCTGGGACAAGGTTCCTATTACAAAAATTTCAATGGCTTTATTAAGTTTAGTCACTTTTCTTTACTGACTGACACCAGTGAGATGAAGAGAAAATAAAGAGTTCAGTGAAACACGTGAGTATAGTTGATAATAGAAATGAAAATGGAACCCTAATCAACGCATTTGCTATTCTATAATCAGTTAATATTCCCCCTGTTGAACGTTAGATATTACACTAGTTATTAGATATTAGATGTACCATTACCTATATAATATATATTGGATATTATATTAGCTTCATGTTACTGCAGTTTAAAACAACAGCATGTATTATTTCACTTAATACACTTAGCAGCTTACAAATTAGCTTAAAATGAGGAACAATCGTTATCTCAGTTTCTATAGGTGAGGTACCCAGGAGCAGCTGGGATGCTGGAACTTGCTTTAGGGTGTCTCACATGGGTGCAGTTAAGATGTCGGCTGGGTGTCACTGTCCAAAGGCTTGACTGGGGTGGGAGGATGCGCTTCTAAGATGTCACCCTCACCTGACTGTTGAAAGCAGGTTCCGTTCCTTGACACATGAGCCTCTGTCCAGAACTGCTCATGTGTCCTCTCATCATGACAACTGGCTCCTCCAGAGTAAGGGACCCGAGGGAGGAGGAGGGAGTAGCCACATGCCTTTTGTGACACAGTCTTGGAAGTCACACACTCTCACTTCAACCACAGCCTATTTAGTGAATCAGAAAGCATAATTTTCATTCAAAGGAAGAGAACTTAGGCTCTACCCTTCAGAGAAGATTCAAAGAACTTTTTGATTTTTAAAAATCATTACAAGTATATTTGGTTTTAGGCCAAAATATATGGATCCCTCTAAGCACTACTTAATAATTGTCACTGCAGCTATATTCTGGTCCTATAAAGTCACATTCCATGATTCAGTTAGCTCAAAGAATTCTTTTTCTTCCCCAAAATGACTTTGTTTAGGCTACTGGGAAATGCACCAAAAAGGTAATGCTTCTCTCTCCTTTCACTTTCTATTGTCCCCATTCCCCCCCTCACTCCTTTCCCCCCTCCCACCTCTAAGCCCCCTTGTCCCTGCAGCCCCTACAACAAAATTGTCCATATATGGGCTGAGGGATTATATATTTACGCAGATATGTGTAGTGATGCAGTTTCTGTAGTAACAGCTGACTTTTGGATAATTAGCTATAACCCGTCACGTGACTACCTATAAAACTTTGAGAGAAAATCACTGATCATCTGGCTTCTTTACCTGCAACACATTTCCCTTTGCAGCTTACACTCATCTTAGCCATGACAGTACAGTTTTATATTCTAAATGTGTGACTTTCTGTTTCATCGGATAGTGACTGAGCCTGGATCGTTTCACCATTTTTCACAGGTTAATTTTTTTTTCATTTGTGCCATGACATTCTCATTTGCTTATATTGAATTGTAAAAAATTGTCTCAAGTTATATTTTACCTTTCTTCAGTCATCTTTGTTCATTTAAAAAGTGTTGCCATGCACTGAATTGAGTTCTTCCCAATTTCATACATTTAACCCTTAACCCCCAAGGTGAGTGAATTTGGAGATTGAACCCATAAGGAGGTGATAAAGGTTAAATGAAGTCATAAGGGTGCAGTGCTAATTCAGCTGGGCTTGTGTCCTTTTGTGAAGAAGAGATACCAGAGTTTACTCTCTCTTTGCCATCTGAGGACACAGTGACAGTGTGGTCATCTGAAATCCAGGGAGAGAGCTCTCATCAGACACTGACCCTGCTGTCACCTCAATCTTGGACTTCTAGGGGCATTGAGAAATAAATTTCAGTCTTTCAAGCTACCCTGGCTCTCCTATGTTGTTACGGCAGGCCAAGCAGACCAGTACAAGGGTCATCTATCTCTGTCCCTTTCCTCTCCCACAAGTTGCCATTTTCCAGGGAGGGGGTAATAAAATGTTCTTGCTTGCATTTCACAAAATCTTCTTTTCTTTAAATGACAGTATAGCTATGCTATTTTTAAAAGTCCTTACTGTGGGAGTGCCTGTGTGGCTCAATTTGGTTGAGTGCCTGACTTCAGCACATGATCTCACTGTTTGTGGGTTTAAGCTCTGCATCAGGCTCGCTGCTGTTAGCGTGGAGCCTGCTTTGGATCCTCTGTCAGCCCCCCTCTCTCTCTGCCCCTCCCCTGCTTGTTCTCACTCTCTCAAAAAAAAATAAACATTAAAAAAATTTAAGGCCTTACTGTGTAAAAGATAAAAAAGGAGAAAAATATCTTTCCTTTTCTCCTCTTGCTAATTTTGCTGCTGACTTAAGAAATCCCACCATCTATAAAAGAGTGGAAAAGGACACAGAGCTTTCTGGATTTCCATGTTGGAGAATTTGTTTTGTTTTAGAAGTTTAGGTGTTACAATTTTATTGGGTATTGAAAACCTAATACATAATCTTGTCATGTTTTTCAGTCTTACATTAAGACATTATGTTCTTACTTAAATTTATATGAAATTAGTCTCTGGGTGTAGTTCTTAAAACTTTCTAGTGAAATGTGAATCCCAGGAAAGACTTATAGCTAAGAAAGTCTTCACATTCTGTGAAATCAGTTGTTCTGGAGGTTTTAGCTGACCTCAAGCCCAGTATAAGTTAACCAGACTAAAAAGTAAATTCCTTGGAGAATGAGAAAATAAGCCACAGACGTGGAGAAAATATTTGCAAAGGCATAACTGATAAAGGTCTGTTTTCCAAAATATACAAAGAACTTTTAAAACTCAGTAAAAAAAAAAAAAAAAAAAAAGCCAATTGATTACATAACGGGCCAAAGCCCTTACAGACATCTCATCCAAGAAGGTATACAGATGACAAGCATATGAAAAACTGCTCTAGTCATATGTCATCAGAGAAATGCAAATGAATGTAACAATGAGATACCATTAGACACCTATTAGAATGGCCGAAGTCCAGAATACTGACAGCACCAAATGCTGGTGAGCCCTGGAGCAACAGGATCTCTTTTTCTTTTCTGGTGGGAATGTAAGATTGAACAGCCACTTTGGAAGACAGTTAGGCAGTTTCTAACAAAAGTAAATATACCCTTATCACACCATTCAGTAATTTCACTCTGGTATTTACCAAAAGGAGCTGAAAACTTATGTCTAGGCAAAAAACCTGCATACGAATGCTTCTAGCAGCTTTATTCATAGTTGCCCAAACTTAGAAGCATCCAAGATGTCCTTCAGTAGGTGAATGGATAAATAAACTGTGGTACATTCTCCAAAATTGAATTTCCCTGTTCCCATACCTTTTTTTCCTCTGATACCATTGTCTCTATCTTAAGAACGAACACTTCTCTTACTGCAGTACACATCCTGACAAATGCTAGGCACTGAAGACAGTATTTTGACAGGTTGTCTTTAAGGTATTGGATTTCAAGATTTGGGTGAGGATAGCCTAGTTACCTGTTTCAGAACAGAGCAAACCATGAGAGGTGAAGCACCATCAAGAGTTGGTGTGATGGGGAAAAGGACAGGCTTAACTACTTAGTAGAGATTTGCATGCTTGTATAACACTGCTTCCTAAGGCTTCTCTACCAGCATGTCATAATAAAAGCCAGATTTGTCATCATGGACTCCAGAGAGTAGCAGAGCGTGCTGGCAGGTAGGAAATAACACAATAGGACATCAGAATGAAAAGCGTTATCTACCAGTAGCAAGCCCATAGGCTGGAATTCTTCTATGGAAGAGAAAAATCACCCAGTAACAACCATTAAGCAAACATTTCTTGAGCATGTGGATTGTACAAACAACCTGGGCACGTAAAAGCAGTCCCTGACAGAGAGGAAAAGGGGGAAATGG